>RJWJ010000023.1:0-637861 GCA_004363605.1 Indri indri | reverse complement strand
ACAAAAACAAACCAAGTAGAATAGTAAAATGTGGTATATGTACACCATGGAGTACTATACAAATTTAAAAAACAATAAAGATATAGCACCTCTTGTATACTCCTGGATAGAGCTGGAACGCATTCTACTAAGTGAGGTATCCCAAGAATGGAAAAACAAGCACGACATGTACTCACTATCAAATTGGTATTAACTGAGCAACACATAAGTGCACATATAAGAATAACATCTATTGGATGTCGGGCAGGGGGGAGGGGGAGGAGGGGACGGGTATATGCATACACAAAGAGTGCAATGTGCACCATCCGAGGGATGGACACACTTGAAACTCAGACTTGGGGTGGGGGGGTAAGGGCAACATACATAACCTAAACATCTGTACCCCCATAATATGCTGAAATTAAAAAAAAAGAAGTAAGAAAGAACAGCAGAAGAGCAGAAATATAAGTATACACTATTCTTCTCCCTGTGAGTTTTATAAATTAAATTCGAATATTGAAACAGAAACTATAACTAAGGGAAAAATGCAAGTTTCCCACCACACAGACAGAAACACTGGCTGGTTTTGAGTGTTTAACAAAATTGTTACGAAATAAATTAAGATAGCCACCAGGCACAAGACATGTGCCTCAGCACTTTCTTGCTTGAGGTGGCTGGCTTAAATCAGTCCTGACCACTTTGGGACTGCTTTAGTTGTCCTACAGTACTCATTCACTAATTGCAATACTAAAATCTTCACCTAGTGGAGAGTCGAAATGTCATTAACATAACATGGGTTGTATCATGGCACATGATGATTGTACTGCATATGCTTGATTTATTTCAATGTGAACATACAATGAAACAATGTAAGAGCTCTGTGTCACTCATTGGGAAGGGATTTAAGGCAACAACACAGGGTGGGCAGATGTGAATTTTGCTAGCAAGAAAGCTCCTATGGAAAAAGTTCCTGTGCTTCCCAGGAGCAAGTGCCCTTGTAAGTAACCTCTGATAAACTCATCTAACTTGCCAAAAAAAAAAAAAAAAAAAAAAGTCTGGGAAAAGATATAAAAACATGAGAATCCTCTGTGAAAGAGTAAAATCTGTACAAATGCCAGATGTAATTTATAATGAACTGTAGTCAAGAATACTCTATTGTGGTCTGTGTACCACTGCTAGTCTGAACTATTGATTACTGGTTCACAATGACATGAGGAGAGAAACCAAGAATAAAGTATTGAGGAGATTTTTTTTAAAAAGCAATTTGACATTGCTGTGACTTCTAAGGACATGATAAGTGCATTTACCTCATTTAACAGAATATAGACCCAAAGTATGGTTAGTGGAGATTAGGGAGGAAAAAAAGTCTTTCAGCACAGATAGTTTAAGAGTCACTATTTTAGAATATATTAAGAAAGCAGTGAAGCAAGAATAAAACGGACCTTGAATATCATAAACATCTTGTTAAATGGCACATCTTGTTTGAGAATTGGATTTGGGGGGATAATGATGAGAGGTCTACCCCCACAAGTAAGAAACATTTACATATTTCTAAGGAATAAGGAATTCAGGTGGTCCTGGGGCAATTTTGAATCTCTTTGAAATGGTATGAATTGCTGGCACACTGAAGAGTTCTTGGGATGTCTCCAATAGTTAACCACTTGTTAAGTGTCTAATGAGTGCTAGGTACTTTGCACATATTATTATACAATTTTAACGGTCAAAGCAACTCTGTAATGTGTTACTGTACTGTTTTTTAGATTTCAAATACTAAATAACTTTAGGCTCAGTGAGGCCAAGTAACTTATGCAAGGTTACACAGTGATTAAGTGGCAAAGCAGGATTTGAACTTAAGTCTGACAAACTCCAAAGCTGTCTCTGAGGCAACCTCTAAGGCGCTGCATCTGTTGATTGCTACCCCTAGGGTGGGGTGGCCTTAAAAAACTGAAAAGGGCATTTCGATAAAAGAAATGTTCCTTTGTGGCTGAAATATTTATGTTTCTTCCTCAAAGTTATGCCTTATCTTTCCGCTGTTGTATGTCTTCCTACTTTGCCTAGAGAAAGATAAATAGAATCCACATTAAAGGACTGGACCCATTTAATTTCCCAGTTAGAAATCATGAAAAGCATTGAAAGGAAAGCTTTCAGGGGATCAGGGAGATAAACACAGCAGCCGGGGTAGTCTGGAGAGCTGGAGCAGACCTTATAGACCAGAGGTTCAGAGCCAGCTTCCTCTCTAAGTGTCCAGACTCTTACTCACCAACATTATCCATTGTGACAGTCACAGATTCTCCACGCATAGGGAAGAGGGTCAAGGTGTCCTCATGCCTCTTTTCATAGATGAACGAGTGCCCAGTGAAGTGAATGGTCAAAATGTCATCCTGGGTCCCCACACTGCAGAAGTGCCACTGGACAGTGTCATCGAAGCAGAATCCTAGTGTGGGTATGCTCTCAGGCACATAGCCATTGATAGCTGAAAGAGTAAAATATGTTGAAATGCCAGGCCTATGCCAACAGAAGGGCATGTGTCTATACCTACAATAAATGCCCCAGTGTTGATTTGGTAGTGTCAAAGCAGTGATTATCCAAGATAATCAGCTTTACCAGGTCTGACGTCACTGAAGATCAAACACAGAATTCTCAAATGAGATCTTATTCTCCTAAGTTAGTCAAGTGAGAAATATTGGGAAAAAGATAAAGCCTTCCATTTGCATTGATTTATTCATTCATTTGTCAAATATATATTCAATATTTTGTGCTCCACACTCTGCCTATAAAAATATTCTAATAATTCCACCCGGAGGAAAAGCATAATATAAGAAATTCATCTTCTTGATACATTGGTCATTGCGTAAGAAGTAATGTCCCTAAAAATAAAGCCTATTTAGTACATTGTGTAATTTTCATTGTCCCCTCTTATCATCCATATAACCTACAGTTTTCATTCAAGTTTCCAGTTCATATATTTTCATTATCTATAAAAGAGACACTGCTTTAGGCAATATATTTATTTACTTATTTACTAAGCATGGTAATAAAGTCAAAGGTATAATTTCTATGAGGGCAGGGCTCATGTCTACCTGGGTTACCTATAGTCCTAGTACTAGTATAGTGCCTGGGACTTAATAAATATTTAAGTGGATTCTTAACAAATATTTGTTAAATCACTGAAATAATGTGTTGTTAGTTTGTACCTCATTCTAGATGTTTTCCTAAATGGTCTATAGTCGCACTGTCCAATATGGTAGCCATTGGCTACAAGAGGCTACTGAGTACTTGAAATGAGGATGGTCTGGATTGAGATACGCTGCAAATGTAAAATTTACATCGGATTTCAAAGACTTAGTAATAAAGTAAAACTCATTAATTTTTCAATATTGATTACATCTCAAAATGATAATGGTCAGGATATATTAAGTAAAACACACTATTAAAATTAATTTTACCCATTTTTCTTTCATTTCTAACGTGGCCACCAGAAAATTAAGAGTTACACATATAGCTCATATGTAATTTCTGTGGGACAACATTGCTCCAGAACTATGATAAATTCACTGCCAAAATAAAATTATGCAAAGAAAGTTGAGGATAACCCCTGTTTGGAATTATTTGTGAAGGCACCTGTCAGTTCTGATAATGTTCAGTTGTCAGTCATCTGAAGCTGTATGAGCATACCTTGGAGAAATTGTCCTCCTAGGTATGATCACTGTCAGAGAAGGTGATCAAGATGACGCTCAACCCTTAGAAACAGCTCAGTTGTTGTGGAGAAGTTTGCTTCCAGTTAGCTCAGTGAAGTTGCTGTCAGGCTCCCATGGCAGTGGTTTTGGGCACTGATCTTTAGAACAGCGGTGAATGCCTGAACCCTGGCTCAGAGAATGCCTTCTGTTCTGATCTTCTTACTGCTCACTTCAAACTTCTTCATGCATTGCCTTTCCAAGAGACTCTTGGGTCCCCATGCTAATTTTTCTCTGCTTTGATTTAACAATTCATCTTTGGATTACTTACCTCATTTCTGCCCTGATCATATAGAACATTCAGCCTGTGCACGTGTGCATGCACACAGACACACACACACACACACACACACACACACACGGCAGGAGACCAAGCATGCTTCTAAGGATAGCAAGCCTTTGATCTCTTGCGTAAAAAGTTGCTATGATGTCACCCAGGGATTTCATCACTAAGTCTTTGGACTGTAAGTGAGAATAAGAGGTGCTCTTTACTGAGTGGATTCTAACCCATGTCTCTATCCCTAGGCACACTCATACTTCAACCACAGGAGTGAAAAATTTGTGGACAAAAATAGTGCTCAAACTTACTGCTCATGATGTTTGATTCATAAAACTTGGGGTCATCACGTTTCACCTCATCAGGATTTTCACAAAACTTGTTGATATTGTCTTCAATGTACCAGCTTTTGTTCTCATCAAACACAGCAAACACAGCCTGCTGTTCAATGTCTGCTGCCCTCTGGAGAGTGAAAGTGCTGTGTTCAGTGATTAATGTTCTAGCGGATTACCTGCAACACTGAATTCTCAGAAAACAAAGGGTCATGGTGCTTGGGGTCACCAAAGCCACACAATTCAGGCATGAATGATACATGAATGCCCATTGTGTGCAAAGCACTTATCAGAGCTCAAGCTACTATGTAAGAGCAAACAGAGCAGATCAGAAAATTTAGAGACTATAAAATATCCCAATAGAAAAGTCTCGTTTCAGCATAGCAACTGAAAGTCAGTTTATTTCTGTAATTGTGCTCCTTTCAACATGAATGATGGACTAAATATGTTCCAAATAGTTGCAAAAGTTAAAACAGATGATGGAAACAGGAAAGCCCTGCGCCTCCCTATCTGTTTCCTTTCCTAGCTCAATAAATCAGGATTTTCCAAGTGTTCATTTCTGATTTTTCCAGGCATATCTTTATTTTGTATGCTTTGGGATAAGACCTCTTTTATTATAGCTTAGCATAGTTGTTTGAGTATTTTAGGTTAATGATATGAGACTAGTATTTTTCAATGGAGATAAACTCAGAAGATCTTTGTTCACATTCTTCTGTATAATTTAATCTCAGCAGAGATGGACCATTATCTGGGCCCAACTTCACTAGAAACTATGTTTTCAAATGTACTTGCTTTCAGAGATTCTCTCCTATTTGTCCCTTTTGCAGGTCTCTAAAAATAACAAAGACTGGTACAGAGCTTTACACTTTTACCAGGTGGTATCTCACTGAACCCCAAAACAACATTTCGAAATTTTTAGGAAGGGTTTTACCCATTTGATGGAAGGAAGAAATTATGAGAGGCTAAGTGAATTGCTCATCACACAGCCAGTACCAACAGCCTGGAGTTTGAAACTGAAACAAAATACATTATCATCCTGTAGACTTGCCGCATTTGTGCTAAAGAGGGATACTTGATAGTTATCATTCTCTAGAGACAAAAGCCTCATTATTTAGCAAAGAGACCTACCTAATATGTTCCAGCCAGAAGAAATTCCCAGAATTTCTGAAAGTTTACTTCAAGGACAAAATACCTGTATGCCTCGCTTGTCCAGGGATCTGCTCTTACAAATTAGAAGTAGTCCTATTAGTCCAGAGGCAATGTCCCTTATGATGTCCACATCACTGTAGTATGGTCTTGTTAAGCACTGGGCATCATTTTCTGTGGGTTCATCAAACTCTAGGATGTTCCATTTATAAGTATAGGTTTCCCCTGGTTTTACTGCTCTGATCATGGTGTTACTGCCTGAAAGAAAATATGTTCAAAATTGTTTTCATTTGGAAAATTATTTCATTATAATAAATAAATCATTGAGCTCTCGGAACCAATTAATATTGCAAAAGTAATAATTCTTTTTATATTAAACTCTTCTTGGACCCAAGATAGCATGTAGCCATTAGATATTGCTCCACTAGAGGCCGCTGTGACACTAATAAAAGACACCATATTTTGTAACTACTAACAGACAAGATCCCCGAAGTGAAAAGGGTTTGGCTGTGATTTTTAGGGTACCCTTTACATGTATAGTACCTGACTACTCTAATCATACCACTGGGCAAAGAGGACAGTAGAAAAATATGGCAGCCTCTTAGAGTTCACTTGTTCGATTCAGCAGAAGTTAGAGATTCAAACCTGAGGTGGAGGACGAGTTGACTCCATCTTCGTAAGGAGAGAAGGTCACTCCATGAGGGTAAATGCTATAGGGACGGCTGGCCATATTTTTGAATGTGATCTGCAAAGTTACATCAAGTTTATTTTAGGATTTAAGTTCGATGATTAGAACTAAAATAGGATGCTAGCTTTGCACATTAACCTTTTGGATGGGGTGTGTGTGTGTGTGTGTGTGTGCGCACATACACACAGTGGGAAAATTAGTTCTGTTTATTTGAGCAGCAACATCCCTGCATTACCCTAAAGGAACATTTGCCAGAGAGTTTCACTCGCACATTAAGGTGGAGAATGGAAACACAAATCTGACCTTAGAGGACAGGTAGGAGAAATGACATTTTCCTCACAATATCACCCTCCCAAGGTGGTCCCCATGCCCCCTCCACCCTCCTTCAGCTTGGACCACATCCCACTTTGAATCTGCTCCTTCTCATCTCTAGACCATGATCCCCTTCTCCTGCCCCCCAGATCTCCCGGGACACTGACTTTAAAGCCATGTTCTTGAGGGGTACACATAAGTAGCCAGATCCTAAATTCCCAATAAGGCATGTTTATATTTGCTAAGAGCACCTACCAGGGATCAAAAGTGGGTGAAGGGAAAGAGACCCAGAGAAAGGCTGCTTTTATCCTTTTGTCATTTTTCAATGAATAGAATAGGCCTGGTCAGGGACATTATTCACATAGGAGTCCTGGTTAGGCTCTTTAATCTTCAAAAGAGAACCTTAACCTTATCTTCTACTTGGTTGATTGTCAAAGAATTTGAATCCTCCTTAATCTGTAGACTATCTGCATTCTAGGAGCTTGCCAAAGATGGTAACCTTCAATTCTCTACTGTCCAGCTATTATCTATCTTGGAGATGTGACATAATATTTCAGGAGAATTGTCTGAGGAAGACTCCATGCTCTTGATACATATCTAAGTTTACCTTCACTAGAGACAGATGATGAGAGAGCTGCATAGCTAGACCACATTAAAGAATTATTTTTGCTCCATTGTATTTACTGATATGGTCTCAGCTACAATGAGAAACATTATTTTAAAAAACTATGCAACTTTTTATCTGTTATACGAGTTACAGGAATTTGTCAAGGACACCATCCACTGCACACGCAGCACCCTCTTTTGAAGGATCCATGGAAGAAATTCCTCTTAGGTCTCAGTACCAGGGAAAAGTGTGCTTCCTTGATGGATGCTGTCAATCTCACCCTGATATATTTCCTTTTTTACTTTGGCTGCTCTAAAGCTTAAGACAAAATTTGCAGACAGCCTTGTAGGATCATATGGTCTGTATTTTATTACACTTATCCATGGCTTTATTTTCTGTGTTCCCGTATTATCCTTCACCCTAATTATTAATACATCAACTCTTTGTTTTATTCCTTTATAATTTGATAAACTGTCTCAGATACTGAGTAATATTGAGTAGGCTATAAATAAATGCAAATACTAAATATAAACTAAAAGCTGCATTTGAATTTTAAATTACATGAACATCTTTTTCTTTTAAAAAATGAATAAATAATGAGATATTCTATGATCTTTGGCTATTTAATTCCTTCCATGGTTGTGTATTTCTGTTACTTACTTTGAGTGTGTCTCTGACCTGGGCTCTGATAACAGGACCCAAAATCCCATCTTCTTTGATGTTGGGATTCTCTTCACGTTTGGTGAAGGACTCATCTTCGTACTGTTTGTAAACAACTTTCTTATAATGTTTTCCAATTTGGTTTGAGAAATTATCCAAGTGCAGAGACCTGTATTTTCTTAAAGTAAAATGAAATTAAAAAAACATGAAACTACTTTCTGAAATAGAGACCCCAGTAGGATGAAGAAACCCTTGCGCTTAGAAGTTCTGTTCTTAGATTAGCTAAAATGCTAGTTCTCTAAAAATTCTTAATGTAGTTTGCAAAGTCCTGATGTTTTCTATCTAGTTGGAAAACTGGAAGCCTCTGAGTTGTCTCCTGCATCACTAATCAAGTTGCAGGCAAGTAGTTAGAAGTAGCTACTTAGATCTTCCTGTCACTCTCATTGCTATAGCAGACCTTAAATATCTCTTGGAAAAAGTGTACATTGGCTGAAAGGATAGGATATACTAGGAATTTTTCTAAAGTCTTTCCTAACACTTAATCCATGATACCTTATTGGCTTTCTAAATATTTCTCAATCTCTGAAAGCGCTTTTCCACCCCAGGAAACTTTCACTATCTTTATTAGTCACGATTCTGTGCTGTTGGACTATCCTTCCACCATCCACCCAATCCTGAGTGCTGACTGAAAAGCAGCCTCCTTCACCCATCTGCTGTAGCACTGGAATAAATAATCTGGGGACAGCAACATGAACCACTTTTCTCCTGCCCACTTTATTGCCCTCGTTTGCAAAAGCAGAAGCTTCATGTTAGAGTAACTATTTTATGCATTTGTTTTGCATAGTGAAAAACACTAACTGTTGCCAAAAAGTCTTAGATTCCCATTTCAGCTCTGTTACTAATTATATGATCTTGGCCAAGTCTTTTTTTTTTTTTTTCTCTTTTTCTTAGTTTAATTTTTTGAATAGGAAATACATTCACATGATTTTTATTCCAGTGAAAACTCTCACTCACATCTGATATCCCCTCAACTTGAACCCCCTAACTCTCCCTGAATTTTCTAGGTAGTCATTTATATTAATTTCATGTCTATAATTCTAGACTATCTTTATTCAAATATGTGCAAATATGTCTTGCAAATAAGCAAATATAAATATTTCATCCCCCACTCCTTTATTAAATGTAGCTATTTATGCACTCTACTACAACTCGACTTTTTAATTTAATAATATGTCTTGGAGAACCTTTTATATTAATACATAGAGAGTGTTCACGTCATTTTTGCAGATGTATAATATTCTATTGTATGAATATACCATAATTTATTAAATTAGCTTTCTGTTGGTGGACATTTTGGGTCGTTTCCAATCTTTTGCTAGTACTAACAGCGCAGCAGTAAATACCCTGCACATACATCATTTCACCTGTGAACAAGTAGACAGATTCCCAGAGTGAGATCACTGGGCCAAAGGGTACATGTATTTATAACTTTTATACATATTGCCAAATTATCCTCTAGAATGCCTTCACCAATTTGCTCTTCCACCAGCAATGTATGACAGTGCTTATTTCTCACAGCCTTGCCAACAGATGATGTCATCTGGACTTGTGAGTCTGATAGGTAAAAAGTAGTATTCCAGTGAAGTTCAATTTGCATTTCTCTTACTATGAGTGAACATGAATAACTTTTCAAGTGTTTAAGAGCTATTTGAATCTCCAAATTTCTTAATTTTTCTAACCTATTTCCTTATCTATATAAAAAAAGAACAGCATCTAATTTGTAGAGTTGAAGTTGGGCTCTTAGAAAGGGTTTAATACAGCGCTTGGCAATGGCAAGCATTCAACAAGTGGTAGCTGCTGTTATTATTATTATTATTATTATTATTAGGCTGAATTCCCTTGGTGAGTTTGGGGTTATTCAAGATTAATTTGGATAAAAAGACTTGAATGAAAACCAATACATGTGTCCCTTGGAGAGCCATCCACCATGACATTTCATCATTGCATATCTAGGACCCTATGGGACATGTCTTGAACCTTTGCACAGTGCCACAAACCCCAATGACTCACTTGTCCATATTTGCTGGTACTATAGGCGCATAGTCCCAAATGACTTCTTCTGCAGCAATGAAGTATTCCCACCTCTTAATGTGCCGCCTTTGCTCAAGAGTCATTTTCTTAGGCATTCTGGTTTTCTTTGGGCAGTTTTTAATGTTGATGTAAGCCTGCATCCCAGCTGAGTTAAGATATAAAGACAGCGAAAAAATTTAAGAGAAGTTATGATTGATCAAAATGCATACCTTTTAAATCAATTTTGGAAGGTTTACATAATAACAGGGAAAGTAATGCTCAGGTAACTTTTTGATTTGGAACACTTTCAGTGGAGTGCAGAAGGGGTGAAGAATGAAAAAGCAGGGGAAAGGCAGGAAGCATTAGGAAAAAAGCTTGGAAAGATCGCCTTTGTTTCTTCTAGAACAGGACATTTGCTTAGCATTTCCAGCCCCTTAAAATTCTGTGACTTAGGTCTTGTTGAATTCCCATTTTTCCTGTCATCTGTTCCTTTATCTGTAAAATGAAGATAACACTAATACTTTCTTAATGAAATTGTTGTTTAGAATTAAATAACAATACATAAATCACTTATCTTCAATAAATATTAGCTTTATTGTTGCTTTATTATTATCAGGAACTCTATCTTCCAGGGATATTGTGACAATTTCATTACTTCAAGTATCATTTTGACTGCTCAATGTGAAAAAAACATAAAATGATCTCATGAAGTATCTCTTCTTCATATGTGTTGCTTTATACATCATTTTGGTAACAAAATGGTTTTCTGTAGTGAAATCATTAACTTAAATTTTAGTCTCTGTTTATATGAACCCTCTTCCCAACAATTTTAAGGCAAAAATGTGTAGTAAAGCAATTAGTTATTTTGTTTACATGATACCACCTAACAACTTGGGCTTATTTTTTTCCCCACCTGAATTCACTGATGTTCTTTAAAGCCCACCCCTCAGCTGTTTAGACATTATGTACTATCCATTCAACACACGTTCATTAAGTCCCTCTCTGTGCTAAGCTTTGTGCTTATTTCACTGCAAAGGCTAAACTTTTCATGTGAAAACCTTTATGCTCTCTGTAACTTGGTGCTTCCGTAAATTTGCAGATGTTTGTCTTGTTCTAGCATCTAGGTCTTTTCCTTTGGCTATGACATATCCCTAAGAAAGAATACCTCTGTGTATGCATTTGTTTCCTTCCTCTTTTTGAGGAAGTTGAGACCTCTTCAGCTTTTGCTTCATTTTAAAAAATCTTTGTCAATTCCTTCACTTCCTCCATCCTCAACCAATGGATTATTAGTCTAAGAACAGAGTATCTAAACTCTGTTGTTAGGAACTTAGGCAGGTATGTCCAGAGTGCAAGTGGCTTAAAGGAGCGAAGGAGAAGGAGGGAGATAGTGCTTGGGAAGAAAGGAGCCTACATCCCGAAGCAAGACTGTCAGAAGAGTTTCTTGCCTTGCAAATGTTTTGGAGTGAGAGAAGATACAATCCACCTTCCCTCTGTGCTCACAGTCATATTCGCAGTGGTGGATGTAGCGCTGACGAGGGTGATGGCTGAGACCTTATGATGGTTCTGCTCCAGGACCTGGCCATTGAAATGAATGGAGAACATTTCTGGCCCAGAGCTCATTCCAATCAGATGCCAGCTGACATGATCGCGGGCACAAACCGTTATATCTGAGAGAGAGGGAGGGACAGAGGCCAAAACATGTATTTAGTCCAGTACTCTGTGATCAAACATTTACTTACCAAATATGTATTGAGAGCCTGCTACACTGGGTCACACCAATCTGGTCTTAGCTGGAAGGAGTCACCAGAACCTCCAACAGGGCTGAGCTCAAGGGCCTCATCATCAAGGTTCAGTAGAGGTCAAAGCTCTACCTCTGGGACAGAAGATGTGAAGATGATGTGAGGATTTTCTGTTGCTTCTTTACTCACTTTTTGATGGTTTTAATGACAAGTCAATGAAGTACTGTGTGTGTTACACACTCGCCTTAAAATGCAGTGAACAAGCCCTCATTATAATGGGCCACTAGGAGCTTTTCATGGATGAAGTAATGATAACTGAGCACAAGAGCTTGGTTTTGCTCCTTTGCTCCCATAACAACTGAGAAAATGCTCATTTGCTCTATGGGAGACTCCAACCCTGGTTCTAGGCTTAGGTTTTAAATTTCAAATCCATAATCACTAGATACTATATAATGGGGCAGATAATCAGTCCCTTACCCTGGCCGAGGTTTGTCTTTTTTAGGAGGCTATGGTAACAAGGCAGGGATTTCTGGTATCACTGGTGAGAACAGAAGCTAGAAGGAAGGAGGCTTTGGTGGAAGCATTTATCCACCCCCAAAGAAATGCTTATATTGAATTCAGCAATGAACACATCTGTATTAGCATTTATCATATTTATTCAATTTACACTGCTCCGTAAGGCAGATGGTTTTACAAGCATTAACTATTGTCAGTTTCTACTGATGATGTTTCCCTACCTTGTCCCTCTTACCCCCAGTTATTCTTTTTCAACTATGAATTTGTAAACTCTTTACTCTGATCAAGTTATTAATTTTGATTTTTGCGTGTATGGCTTTGCTTCTTTTTTGGCTTCAATATATTTACACAGATTGTTCATTCTGCCAGGAAATAGATGTTAGGATTGATGGTTAGTCCATTTTTTAAGTAAGCATATTGAGACAACTAATTTCCAAGGGCTACACTAGAGTAGAGAAGTGAGTGAGGTTTGAACTCAGATCTCCCAAGGTAGAGGGCAGATATCTAAGCCCCAGGTTTGTAAACTCCTGATATTAGAACTCAGAATCAATACCCAGAGTCAGATGAGTATGTTTTTAATAATACAAGTAGAAGATGGAGTCAAATGAAATAGAATACAATTTGAAAGCAATACATACACCCCAACTCTTTTTTTTTTTTTTTTTTTTTTTTCTGAGACAGAGTCTCACTCTGTTGCCTGGGCTAGAGTGCTGTGGCATCAGCCAAGCTCACAGCAACCTCAAACTCTTGGGCTCAAACAATCCTCCTGCCTCAGCCTCCCAGGTAGCTGGGAGTACAGGCATGCGCCACCATGCCTGGCTAATTTTTTCTATTTTTAGTTGTTTGGCCAATTTCTTTCTATTTTTAGTAGAGACAGGGTCTCGCTCTTGCTCAGGCTGGTCTTGAACTCCTGAGCTCAAACGATCCGCCCGCCTCAGCCTCCCAGAGTGCTAGGATTACAGGCTGAGCCACCGCGCCCGGCGCCAACTCTTCATGATATTTGTTTTTGTGTAAGTGAAGCCATCGTGCTTCACATCGTGCTGTCAGATATTAGAAAACAACCTCTACAAAGTTTAATGTATTGAAATATGTTTGTTTACTAATAAAGTGATTTTTCATTTTTCCATTTTTTCCCTCAGGCTTGTGCCATATACCCTGGAACCTTAGTTATAAGTCAGTTCTACCAGAGAGGAGTATTAAATAGAAATGGTGTGGTCTAGGTGGAAGTCAGTTGTTTTTCCTTTTAACAGTTGCTATGACTTTGCTTTCTCACAAGAGTCTACATGCAAATGAAAAGAGAAAACATCCTACATGCCATTGAATATTACTCATTCATCACTTTTTGAAATGCTAGCAGTATTTTTGTGTGTTGGGGATTACTCCTAATCTCCTGTTCATCTTCACTGCAAGTGTCTTTATTGCATTCTCCCTGCCAACCCTTCCTGCTAGGGATTGACCTTGAACTTCAGTAGAAGGAGGCTTGGTCACAGAGCTAATGGAGAGAGACTCAGCTGATAGCCTGGAGGTCTTTTTGGAGGTGCAGGCCAAGGTGAAACCCACTCAGATCACTACACCTCATAAGGCTGCACATTCCTTCTCTTATCTAGCTTCTAATTTGTCTGTTGTATTTTCTGTTTTTTTTTTAAAAAGATGACAAAATCTTGAGAACTACTGCACTGGATTACATTACCTTTCTGCTAAGGAGTTGCAAAACAGTGTGTCTGGTCAACTTCCCTAGTGCTTTGAAGAAAACAGGACCAAAGGTACTAATGATTCTACTGTTGTTGGATGGTGCTCGGCCCACATGTTACCTGGCATCGTCCCATTCACATAGCCATTGACAGTGTACATTATTGACGATGACTGGCTCCAGCTCTTGCTTTCGTCAAACACAGCAAACAGCAGCACAAGTTGCTTCTCAAACATCTTCTGAGTCCCATCCTCACTTAGGGTGCCTGTGAAAGAAAATACATGTTTTCAAGAGCATCCCAGGTAGAATACTTCATCAGCTTTCCTAGATAACAGAGAGTTTAGGACAAGCAACCAATCACAATGATATCAATTTGAAGTAGTTCTTATTTCTGAAAACAGCATCTTTATCAAGTAACATGGTTGGAGGGTTATTAAAATTCTGGTGCCATATTGTTTTCCTTGGCAACTTGTTGCCTTGGGGAATAGGGCTTTGAAGGTAAATTTTATCTGGTGCAGAAAGAAACCATTTGATGACTGTCAAGGCTCTGTACAAGTGTCTTTTTCCTCCAATCTCAATAGGCCAACATGTAGGTAATTTAGCTGAGTTGGTAAAAGGATCACATCTCGAGTTTAATGCTGTCATCTTGTTTGTATGTGAAATGGGGCACTAGAGGATTGGTTGGAAGTATCAGGATTAATCCATTCTCATATGAGGAAAAAATTCTGTTGATAGTAAAATGAAAAAAGAGCCTTTTATAAGTTTTAAACTTTTTTAGTGCCATCACGGTATCTTCTATACACTGGGCAATGAAAAAATATACTTGCGTAATGGATAAATACATTGGGAAGGTATGTGGATATGGTCTGTGTGATGGTGAGCCCATCATGTTATTTCCCATGATACAGTTCATTGTGGTTGTTTGCTTGTTTTAATGAAAGATGACCTAAATTCTCTTGGGGTAAAATCCAAGCTTCCCTGTAAGAAGCCCAGCCAATACAATTCCTTATAAAGCCAGTTGAGTATGTTTGAAACCTACCACCCAAAGTGTTCAGTTTGTTTATGAGAGAGGAAGCTGGAGTTTCATGTATTTATAGACCAAATTACCAACCCAAACCTCAGATATGTCAGGCATGTTAGCAAAAGTTCTTTTGAAGAGCTCTCCCAGCAGAATATAGGCCAGTGCACTTTCAAAAAGACTTTGTCCTTGAGGTAGATGTTACAGATCATACGAGCCTGGCATCAGAACATGGAATTTATCTGGGAGAAGTTTCAGGATTGAGATTGAGGAGGAATTAGAAGAAACAAAGGTGGATCCAAGCCCTCAAATAGCAGGTATTTTTTCTCTTATCAAAGAATGATCTGATGTCTGCACCCTCTTCCTCTGCTTAAGGTACAAGAAGTTGTCAAGATGCTCACAAGCCTTGTCCCATTATAGAACTCCTTACCATTCCAACATCTTTGTTGTTGTCAAGTCTTTTTTGTTGTTGTTGTTGTTACCTTTTTTACAGATAAGCAGAGGTCCAATCAGCCCAGAGTTGAAGTCTTGTACCAGATTCTCATGGGAATAATAGATATGTGTGAGGCAGGGAGGGTCATCGTGGGTAGGTCCACTGTCCTCACTAATAATCCACTCATAGGTATATTCTTGGCCTGGAGCTATAGCATCATCCATCTTCTCCACAGGGGATGTGTGGTCAGGGTAAGAAGCACCTGGAGAAGTAAAAGCCATGAAGACATCTGGGCAGTTTCTAAGGACTACTTTTTCACCACCCTTAAATCTAGGGGAAACTAAGATAAGCTCTCTAGAGATGTACATACCTTTCCACAGTGAACCTTTATTATTTGGAAAGATTCACATATATCTACGTCTATGCCCATGTAGTTATAAAGTTGTTGATGCCATCGTGATGGGAAGAATAAGAAACATTACTTGTAAATTACAGTTTAGCAAGTTAATTTTCCACAGTCCTCTCCAGGACTCTGCCGTACAAATTAAGAATTCCAGCCACTTTGGCCTCTCTAAAGTCCAAACTCTGTTTTCTCAACTTATAGAGACTGAGCTGACCATCCTTATGCTATTCCCTGGAAACTCTCTTGAAGCACTGAGCTTGGGTTCTCATAGGGCCCACCTGGTTTGTTACTCTTCTCTTACAGGTCACTCTCTTGACTTGCCTGTCATTCAATGTCTGAAAACTTTCGTTTCGTATTTTTGTTTCGTATATTTTTTCTGCCTGGCTGGTTGTTAAGAAAAAGGGTAAATCTGGTCCCTCATGTTCAGAAGCCAAAGTCTGAGATGCTAAATTTCCATATGAACTGTTTTTATATTGCAGTAAAATCAGTTTCCCTTGTTTAACTGTACCTTCTCCCACCTCCTCTTTGGAAAATCTATTCCACTCAAAACACTCTGCACGAGTTTGCAGGGCATCAGCCTACGTTTGTGCTCTCCACATAGGAGTGGGGAAAAAGGCACATACAGTCATCAATGGGGCATTCAGGTGCTGCAGTGTTGTGCATTATTGTACTACATAAGATTCTGAACATGGAAGCCATAAGATGCAAAAGTGGAGTAGGTATATCTAGACTGACTTATTCACAAAATCCTTAACATGGACCACAGGTCCATGTATGATTTGCCCCTACTTCTCTCCAGTCTTATCATGTGTGATTCTTTCCCTTGTTTACTATGTATCAGTCACTCAGGCCCCCTGTCAGTTCTCCTTCCCCCTGCCTAGAGCACTCTTCCTCCTTTTTTTTCCTTTTGATAAATGTGTGCTCATCTTTCAGATGTCAACTTAAATGTCAGCTTACTCCTTCCATTATCTCTGATTCTGCTACTTAGTTTTTTCCTTTTACAGCACTCATCACAATGTGTAATTGTTTATGAGATTACATGATTAATTTCATTTTCTCCTACTAGATTACAATTATTCACATCCTGCATATTGTGGTCACCAGAGTGTGAGCTCCTCAAGGGAAAGTGCTAGATTGTCTTTGTCTAGTATCTCTGGTGCCTTCCACAGTACCTGGAGAAGCATGAAACATGAGCACGGAGAAGATGCTCAATGAGTATTTATTGCACTCCTAAGATTCAAGGTCCTGTGGGCTAAAGCCAAGGTCACCAAGTCATAGCTCTTAGGTGTGTTTTGTTAGGGTTGCAAACAGATTAAATGCCAACATTAAAAATCTGGAGATATTATCTAAGAATCTGGATTGTTGGGTTCTCTTTAACAAACAAAGCATAAAAAACAAAAACCCTGGAGATCTGATAACAATAGGACCAGACTCCTGCATAGAATTTGGCTGGACCTGGGTCTTGGCTGCTCTCTTCTTCTTTTTGATCACCAGTCCCTTACTGGACCCACTTTTTCATTGAATTACTCGCCTGGCTACTTTAGGCATCTGAGTTTGTGACCATTGCATTAGGGTAAAGCTTAACATTGGACTCTGTTGTGTCTTTTTTTTCCCTCCCCCAAAATGGCTTGATACTGACAAACAATGCGTACTATAGGCTGAACTTGCATTTTGATGATGAAGAGGATTTAATTGTTGAAATTATCAGGAGCTGAGAAATGATAAAAGCTTAAATAACTTCCTATGAGTTATAACATTATTCTAATCTAAAGAAGGAGGGGAAAAAAAGTTTTTGAGGAAGAGTCTGCACTGATAAACAGGGAGCAGTATCTCTGAAAAGTTACAAAAGAGCTTTGGTAGCAAAGCACAAACAGGACTGATAAGGAGAGCTGCCCTCTCAGGTCAATCTTGTGTATGAGCTGGAACTAGCATGGCTAGTTGTTGAGTTGCATGATCCTGAATCAAGTATGCCAGTCCTTATTCAACATTTCATGCTACATGGCCTCATGAAGTTAAAAAATCATGTTTCTAGAGCTTCCACTAACCCAACTATTAAAACATCATAGGGTATTTCTATAGCAGAAAATGATATTCTTTCCACTGCCTTCACAAGCTCTCAAAAGAACAAAAAGTAGTGTTCTTTGCAGAGTAAGAGATAACATTTGAAGTTCTTCCTCCCTTTCTGTTTCTGGATGAATGCTTGCTCATCTTTCAGATGTCAGAATAAATGTCAGCTTATACCTTCCTTGATCTCTGATTGTGATACATGTTTTTTTGTTACAGCACTCATCACAGTTTATAATTAAATATTTATGAGATTACATGATTAATGGTATTTTACCTGCTAAATCGTGGGAGAAAGTACATGAACTTTGGCAGAAGAGTTGTGCTGTCTTGGTTATATCACTTGCTAACTGTGTGAACTTGGGAAAGTTTCTTCTTTTTTGGTTTGAAAAACAAATATTTATTTCTCACAGTCTGGAGGCTGGGAAGTCCAAGATCAAGGTGCCAGCAGATCCAGTGTCTGGTGAGGGCCCTCTTCCTGGTTTGCAGATGGACAGCTTCTTGTATCCTCACATGTTTCTGTTCTAGTCAAGTATTAGCTTAAACAAATCACCAAGAATCCAAGAACTCTTGGCTGAATATTATGGACTCCCAAATGTCTTTTTTAAGTCCAAACGTCTCACTGGAGCCCTAGACTCCTTTACCAAGGCCTCCCTGACATGTCACACCTGTTTGTTCATTTCACTCCGGCCACATTGTCTCTTTCTGTTCTTTGAAAAACCAAGCTTATTTCCACCACCGGGTCTCTGCTTTTGCTGTTCCCTCTGCCAGAAACACTTTCCCTTAAAGTCCTAGCATGGCTGGCTCCTTCTTACCATTCAGATCTCCGGAAAGTTTCTTAACATCCCTTTTAACCTCTGTTTTATCATTCATAATTTAAGATAACATAATCCTTTTTGTAGAGATAACATTATCCTTTTTGATGGGTTATGAGGACTGGAAAATGTATGTAAAATGTCTGGCTCCTAATGCTGCCGCAGCCTGTGGGAATACGCTTCAGCATTTTGGCTAAGTATTTCCTTTCCCAGCCATTTCGCAATTAATACAGCCTCTTTCCTTTATGTTTTACTTTGGTTAAGATACATCTTAAGTGATCTTGAGTTCTTATAGCACACGTGACTGTCTCGGTTTGGGCCGCTATAACATAGCACCCTGGAGTGGGTGACTTGTAAACAACAGACATTGATCTCTCATGGTTCTGGAGGCTGCAAGTCTGAAATCAGGGTGCCAGCATGACTGGGTTTTGGTGAGGTTCCTCTTCTAGGTTGCAGATTGCTGTCTTCCTGTATCCTCACATGGTGGAAAAGGGCAAGAGAGCTCTCTGGGGTCCCTTTATAAGGGTGCTAACCCCATCACGAGGGATCTACCCTCCTGACCTAATACCTCTCAAAGTCCCCACCTCCTAATACCGTCACATTGGGGGTTAGGATTTCAACATATGAATTTTGGGAGGACACAAATATCCACTCCATTGCAGTGATATATCTGTTCTAAAGGTGATAAAAACTGGTGATAAGACCAGCAAAATCAAGAAATTTTAGAGCAAGGGGAAAATAATGCATAGTCCCTACTTTCTAATCAGTCCTCAGTCCCTCAGTTCAGCAATGATGAACAACATCATCGTCATCCACCATGTTCCAGGCTCTGTGCTAAGTGCCGAGGTACAAATTTAAGAAGACACAGCCTGAGCTCCTGAGTAGCTCAGCCTAATAATCAACAGTAGGGCACGTGTTGTTGCCCTAGTTGTGATGGGTTTTATTTCTAGTTTTCTGCTAGGGTCACTCAGTGCAGAGGCCACAATTAGAACACAGTGTTCATCTGCAGTGAGGACCAAACAACATAAATATCTAAGAATTACCTAAGATGCCATAACTCTTGTGCTAGCTATAGCAGTGTGACTGATTTTTCTAATGATATCAAACTTATTTGTAAATGGTCAATGTTTCACATCTAGATTTATTTTAACACGTAGTTTTTTTTAAAGAAATTATTGTATATGTTTATGTACAACATGATGTTTTGATATACATATGGATAGTGAAAGGTTGCTCTAGTCACACAAATTAATGTCCATGTAGTTTACTAAGGTAAATTACTCAGAATTTCACATTCAGCTGTCAATTAAATATAAGATAAATTTCAAATAATTAAATGAGTGATTTTAATTAAGTTTACTACTAAAAGGTGAATTATGGGCATCTTAAAACAAATAGTGTTCAGGATGATAGGGAACATGGTAAAAAAACAAAAAACAGTGAACAATATAGATTTGTACATGGGGCGTATTCTGCAATTATACTAAGTGAGAACTACTAACGAGATAGTTGGGGGATAATTTTAACAATGCTTTTATTCTTCTCACTTCAAATTATTTTACCTTTAGTCTAGAATAAAACAGACATGTTGCATCTTTGACTTTGCAACCTACATAATATATGAAATATAACAGCTATTTAGAGGCAGCATTTATGAAATACATTTTTGGTGAATCTGATTTTGACTTTGTAATCAACATAAAAAGTTAAAAATCTAAACCGTGAAGAGGAGGAAATGGACAGGGACGACTATTGTGCTAGAGCACAGAAAGTCCTTGTTCAGCTTCTTGCTAGAATAAATTCTTTACACAAGAATAGCCCTTCATTTTATATTTACTCTGTTCTGGTCACTTCCTGCTCAGTCGATAGTCAGCTTTGTAATTTGTTTACTCTTGTCATGAGGAACTAATTATTTGCCAAAAGGTTCTAAGTATTTTTTTTTAATATAAAATGGTATGTACAAGCTTTGGGAAAGCAAAGTTACATAAAGAGACTTTTTGGTTACCCATTAGGATGCTCATTCAATAAATCTTCCTTTGTTACTTATTTTTGTGAAAAACTCTTTTCCTCTCCATTTAATAAACTTAGTGAATGCTTCAATGCATTCAAAGATTCAGAACATTCTTTTAGAAGCTGCAATTTAGGCAAAGGGCAATTAATGTTTTGTAAAAAGCTTGAGTCCATAGCACAGGGCTAGCAAGTCTCTTTGGAAGGGGAGCTCACATATTTGTGACTTATGAGAATTATTATATTAGCTATTACAGTTTGTTTCAGGTGTTTATCATATACTCAAGGAAGTGTCTATGTAAGGCCAAAGTATCCAGTGAAAAGTGAAAAATATAATCACCTACGTTATGTCGAGCACAGAATGTTTTGGAAAAATCTAGAAGACTAAGTTTTCATATGGAGAATTTGGCAACACTTAGATGCAAGGAATGATCTCTGGTGGCAAACATGTTTTATTCAGAGAGTTGGCTTACCAGCAGACGGCTAAATATTATAGAGCTAATTTTGTGGTAGAATACATTTAAAATATGAGAATGTAAATCAAATAAAAGAATATTAAATTTACTGTGAAACAAGCTTTTTAAAGGTAATTGACTAAAAAAGCTTTGAAAATCTTACTGAACAACAAAATTTATGCAAAGATGTGGTGTTACAAATAAACAATTCATTACATGCTAGTTATAGTTTCTGAAAATTTAACCTCAAATTGAAACTCTTTTAGTAATAAAACATTTTAAAATGATTAGGTACAGTTGCAGGTATTTTGTTTCCTGCTTTGAAGACATATTCTTATTAATTACATTATTGAAGGAAATATCCTTGTAATTGTTTTTACAAATCATGATTTGCCCATCCTGTCAAAAAAGACTACCCAGTCTTGTCTTATGTATTATGGTGGTTTCTCAAGCCTATTGTCTCAATCCCCTACCATCTGTCTCTTCAATATCTACCTCTGAGATAGAGAAATCTGGATTTTCATGTAGCTGGCTCAGCATGGAGTTAGTTTATCCCCACTCCTGAAAAAGTAGCTCAAACCATAGAGGGAGGCTACGTGGAAGGGTAAGTGCCAGACATGAAGAAGAGGATGTTTTATTTTAACGCAGAGGGCATGATAAAATGAACAGAAGACTTGTCTTTTTCCACGAAGGACACTGTCTATTTACTAGATTTGCATCTCATTTCTGAGAAAAAAAATGTACTTTTCCTTCCAATATATATTTACCTTTCTTAGATGTATGGGATCCAAGGCAATATTGTACACCAATAATCAGATCTCCAGTGGAAGGAGTGGGAGGATTTCAAGCAATTGCTCATAAATGATTGCTGGCCGTAGGGGGATATAGGGACAAATAAACAGTAAAGGAAAAGGGATGATGTTGCAAAGTTCATTCGCTATGCAAACAGCCCAGCTTGGGTACAAAGTCTACAACTCTCACTTCTTCCCGTATTTAAAATGGAACCTGCTTGTGATATTTTGACATTTGGGGGTTTCTCCCCTCCTGTTCTATATTGCTAAACTACTGTGCAATCATCTGGAAGCCTCATAAGTAGGTTAGGTGGTTGTTCATTATGTCACTGTATGATTTTAGGAACATAGGAGAAACTCCTGTGCACACTATCTTGCCCAGAGTCTTACCAAATTCGCTTTTGAAGATGTCTGAAATTTCGCAATTAATGCTTCACTGTTTTTCCTCAAGCCAAAGATTAAGTGCTAATGCAAATACTCCTGGGGAAGGTAATTCACCAACCTATTATCAGTCACTTATACTTTAGGGGGAATGAGTTTGACAACAATTTACATTGGGAATAATAAATATAAAAATCACTTTCTAATTAACAAGTTTTTAGATAAATATTAAATTACTTGAACACATTTTGACTGAAGAATCATCTTTACTATCATAGATATTATTTATTGAGTGCTTATGATATGCTAGGCATTGTTCTAAGATTTCATGACAACAAACTTATCTGACATAGATATGATTATTATCCCCATTTTTCAGATGAGAAAGATGAGGCACAGAGAAGTTAAATAACTTTGCACAAGTCATATAGCTAGTAAGTATCCAAGCCAGGATTTGCACCTGCCAGTCTAGTTCCAAAACCTTCACTGTAAACCACTCTCCTACTCAATTCTCTCTGCAAAGGGATGATGGCTGGAACATATGGGAGAAGGAAGGATATTTATGAACCATGAGAAGTTTGAAGTTATTTAAAAATGTTATTATACCAACAACTATGACAATGTGGATACATTTTTTTATAGCAGTGCCTGACAGAGCTCTAGTAGGGTTATTATGATCTCATCATCAGCATAATGGGAATAATTAAAACAATATTAACAACAGGTGCTTACTATCCAGTGGCTGATAAAGTAACTTTCATCACCATCATCTTTATGATCATTGCCATCATTGTCATCATTATTATCATCATTATTTATTGAGGGCTTATCAGGAACCATGTTTAATATACTACCTAAATGATATCATTTAATCCTCCAGCCATCTCACTGGTGGGCATAATCATTTCCATTTTATAGATGAGAAAACTGAGGCTCCAAGATGCTAAGATCATAGAACCAGAAATTATAAAGCTAAAATTTGAACCTAAGTCTGCCTTCAAAGCTTATGTTCTTAATCACTATGTCCAAAATTCCAATATTCCTTCTAGGACCACCCCCCCAAACACCACTTATTGAGTGTCATCTATGTGCCAGGTTAGCATGCTAGTCCAGGTTATGTCAGGCTAGTCCTATGTCACTGTGACAATGGCTCATGCATGGGCCAAATCCAGCCAGCTGCTGGTTTTTGTAAATAAAGTTTTATTGGGACACAGCCATGCTTGTTCATTTACATAGTGTCTATGGCTTCTTTTGTACTAGAAGGCAGAGTTGTGTAGTTGCAACAGATATTCTACGGCCTGCAAAGCCAAAAATATTTACTATCTGGCTCTTTACAGATAAGTTTACTGACCGTTGACTTAAACCATCTTGCAATATGTGTATCATTATTCTCATTTTAAGATGAATGTATTGGAATTGAGGGAGATTAGGTAACTTGCCCACCCAACTATTAAGGAACAAGAACCTAGTAAAAAATGGCTATCTACGGGACTCCAGAACCTTTTTCGTTTCTTCTCTTGCAACTTATAGCAGCAACAATTTTTATAATTAGCAGTTGCAATAAAGGAGTTTTCTCTAACAGCACATGGTTAACAATATGGTTTTAAATGTTTGACACCTGTATTAAAGAGTTGTGCATTTTCTCTTGGTAGAGGGATATTAGGTTCGTCTTACCTTCTGAGAATTTACTGTACTTAATTCCTTGAGGATGGATGCTTAAGGGCTTGTCTGCCTTGTTCTTAAAGTGAATTTTCATGATGTCTCCAACTTCAGCATATAAAGTGGGCCCAAGAAGTCCTGTGAAAACAAGGATTTAAACTATGTCTGTATTCAGAATCACCAAAGGCAGAGCTGCTGAGCAAGAAAAACATACAGACAACATCAAAAGTGATTGCTGCGATTACTTCTGGCCCAGAGGTTGACCTGTTTATCTTCAATCTAGAAGGTTTTGCTAGTTATTAACTCTACTTTAAGTGTAGTCAGATAAAAACAGGATGGTAGAAACATTTGGCCTGCACCCAAAAGAAGTCAAGAGAGCAGGAGAAATAGTTCTGACTATGTCTAGCCTGCTCTGACCCACTTTCTTTCCTTAGAGACGAGTTTCTTTGGTTAAGAAGAGAAAGGCAAGTTTTCAGTGATAGAGTGTGATGTAAGGGAGTGGCTGCTTAGATCTCCCTGAGGTGGAAAAGCTCAGAGACCTAAAGGAAGTGAGGGAGGAAAGCATACAGTGTTCTGCTCCTGAGGCAAGTTAAAAGCCCTCAAGGCAGGAGTGGGCTTGATTTATGTAAGGAACAGTAAGAAAAACAGCATGGGAAGAGAGAGGAGATGAGGTGGGTGTTGGGGGCGCAGAACCTGCGAGGCCCTGTGGGCCACGGTGAGAGCTTAGATTTTCTTCTAAGTGAAATGGGGAATCACTGGAGCTTTGGGCAGCAGAGGTGTAGTCTGACATGTATTAAAATTTCATCCTGTAATAAAAGAGTTCATCTTAGCTGCTGTGTTGAGAATGGTTTGTGTGGTGACAAGAGTGGAAGCAGCGAGACCAGGTAGATGGGAAAGAGACAGCGGTGTGTGGGGCCAGCACGTGTAGCAGGGAGGTGGCAAGAGTGGTTGGATTCTGGACATTTTTGTAGGTAAAGCCAACAGGACTCACTGATGGATTGGATGTGGCTTTTCAGAAAGAGAAGTCAGGATGACGCCCAGGTTTTTGATCTAAACAACTACATGATGTTATCAGTTACTGTGGTTGGAAACACAGTAGGGACAGCAGATTAGGGGTGCAGAAATCAAGAGTGAGATTTCACTTACTACATTTCAGGTGCTGTGCTAGGTTCTGGGGCTATGCGGATGAATAAGACACAGTCCCTGTCTGGAAGGAGCTCACAGGTGGTTTGGAAATAGATGTATAAGAGGAGCTACTGCTGAGATACAGGCAAAATACTGCAGGGCAGAGAGGATGAAGGATGGCTTCTGCTTGGGGAGTTAGGGAAAGGGTTGGTATCTGAGTCAGTTTGAGTAATCATACATATAATTGGACCTTTGTGTCCATGGTTCTGCATCCATGGATTCAACCAACTTCAGATTAAAAATATTAAAAAAAAACCAACAACCACAAGAAACAACAATACAACAATAAAAAACAACACAAATAAAAATATAGTATAATAGCTATTTATACACCATTTACATTAGGTTAGGTATTATAAGTAATCTAGAGATGATTTAAAGTATATGAGAGGATGTGCATAGGTTATATGCAAATACTGTGCCATTTTATATAAAGGCGTTGAGTATCCTTGCATTTTGGTATCTGTGGGAGGCCCTGAAACCAACCCCCTGTGGATACCAAGGGATGACTGTACTAGAACTTTGTCCACATCAGAATCACCTGGGGTCTTACTAAAAGGCAGATTCCCAAATACCACTTCAGATTCAATGAATCTGAGTCTCTGGAGGTGAAGCTTGGAAATCTGGTCTCTAACATATACTCCCTGGTGATCCTGGTGTCCTTTAGAGCTTGAGAATAAAAGCCCCATTTCAGACAAGTGACAAGGATCAGCTGCTCTCACTTCCAAGCCATCAGGTAAACTCTTGTGGGATTGACTTGTGCCCATCAGGAATCATAGAAGCAGCAGAAAGAAGTTAGAATAGTCGTAGAATTCAATAGCATTTATTTGCAGTGGTGAAGATATTATGATAGGGATTTCATTTATTTCTACCCTTAATACATTCAAACACTGCAAATCCTTACATTAATCCCCACAACAAATCTTTAAGGAAGGTACTAAAACCCTCATTTCATAGATGAGGAAACTGAGCCTCAGAGAGTCTAAATATCTTGCCTAATTTCACACAACTATAATAATAAGAGGCAGCACCATGATTTAAACTTAAATCTGTCTGACTCTAGATCCTGAGATTTAAACCACCTCTTTATACTGCACCTCCACCTTGTATTCATTCATTCATTCAACAAATATTGAGTGCCCACATTATCCTAGGCATCAGAATTGATACGGTGCATAAAAGAGTAAAATATATACATCCCCTGCCTTCATAGAGTTTATAAAATTAGAAAAATTTTGTAAGTTTTATAACTTTATATGTTTTATAGTAGGAAAGACAGGTTTTTAACAGATGGTCACATAAATGGCAAGTATTATGAAAGAAAAGGATAGGGAACTCTGAAGAGTATTTGACAGAAGGATCTAGTCTAATCTTGGAGGAAGGGAGGGAGTCAGAGTTGGGAAATGCTTTCCTGAGAGACTGATGCTTTAACTGAGGTTCAAAGGCAGAAGGGCAAAGGGATGGGCAAGGGCATTCTAGGACATGGGACTGGCATGTGCAAGGGCCCTGAGGGGGCAGAAGATTTGGCCTTTTCAGAGAACTGACAGATGCCCTGGGGAGGGTAGAGCTTAGCAGGTGAGAGGGAGGGGCAGAAGGTGAAGCTGAAGGCATCAGCGGAGGTTCACATGCAGGGCTTTGTAAGCCTCCTAGAGTTTTGCCTTTAACTTAAGAGTATCTGGAGACCATAAAGGAGTTTTCTTCAGGGGTGCAACATGGACTGGATTTTGGTTTTGAAGTCTCTGCCCGCATTTGTTGAGGATGATCTGAGGGGAAACTAGAGTGGAAGTTGAGAGAACAGACAGGATCCGGGAGAGAGATGTTGGTGCCTAAGATTAAGGTTATGGTGGTGGAGCTGCTGAGGAAAGAACATATTAGAGATCTGTTTAGGAGATTAAATTGTCAGGGCTTGAGGATGAACTGGATATGGGGCGGAAGGTGAGGGGCATCAGTTGCCATGGGTGGCTGATGAGGTTCTGCTTTGGGGAGATGAGGGCGCCATTGTCTGAGGTGGAAGACATTGGGTGGGGGAGGC
Organism: Indri indri; assembly: GCA_004363605.1. Classification (NCBI taxonomy): domain Eukaryota; kingdom Metazoa; phylum Chordata; class Mammalia; order Primates; family Indriidae; genus Indri; species Indri indri. The sequence goes on along the minus strand of RJWJ010000023.1, from coordinate 610,868 downwards.
TTTGGTTGGTGTTGTAGGCAGAATAATGCCCCCAACCCCCAGAGATGCCCATGTCCTAATTCCTGGGACCTATGAATATGCTACCTTACCTGGCAAAAGGGACTCTGCATGTGTGATTAAGTTAAGGATCTGAGCTGAGGAGATTTTCCTGGGTTAGCCAGTGGGCCCAAGGTAATCACAAGGGTCCTTATATGAGGGATGCAAGAGAATCTAAGTCAGGAAGAGACTGGAAGTGCCACTCTGCTGGCTTTGAACGTGGAGGAAGGGGCCACGAGCCCATGAATGCTTCTAGTAATTAGTAAAGGTAAGGAAATATAATTCTAAAGTAATTAGAAAAGGTAAGGAAATGATTCTCCCCTAGAACCTCCAAAAGGAGCACAGCTCTGGCCAACACCTTGATTTTTGACCCAGTGAAACCCATTTTGGACTTATGACCTCCAGAAGTGTAACCGCAGGAGAATAAATTCGTGTTGTTTTAAGCCACTGCATTTGTGGTAATCGGTTATAGCAGCAATGGTAAACTATGATCTCTGGGGCAGAGGTCCTATCTTTCCCTGCTCCTATCTTTCCACCCACAGTTGTCAGTTGTCCTAATTCTTTCCCCGAACTCCCAGTCCTGGAGTTTATACTGATCTTGTGCCCGAAGCTTTTTGTTTGTTTTCATGTGAGCTCCGCACAGGACTGTGGAGATCACACAGTTCAAGCCACATTTTAGTGGCGGTTATCAAAGCCTGGGAAGTGGGGAGGGCTCGCAAGGGCAGCTTGCCCAAGGTCATCAGTGATCCAGTAGCAGTGCTGGGACCAGAATTCAGAGTTCTGGACTCCTGAGCCACAGCTTTCTCTATACCTTCCACAGGACAGGTTCAGACCCCCCACCTTTCTAGAATAGTCCAGATGTCTACATCTTTTTTGGCTCCCAACATGTCTGACTCCATTGGCTGACCCTGTCTCTTCTGGCTGCTGCCCTCAGTCTTAGACGTCCCCCTGACTACTCTCACCTGCCCAGGCCACCAATGAGCCCAACAGCGTGCTGACTACGCTGTCACATTGTGTGCTGCATTTGGTTGCCATGGTTCCCTTGCTTGGTTGATTTGTTTGTTGGTATCACATGGCTGCAAATGCCAGATGCCAAGAATAAGTCTCCTAAGTTATTTAATCTAATAAGACTTCTTACTTCAATGGACAGTTTGGAGTATTTATTCAGCCTCCCATCCTGCTTCTTCAGAATTAAGGCAAAACAAAAAGATGTTTTCATAAATGCAAGCCAAATACCTTCACACATGTGGGCAAACACATAGCTAACTGTTTTTTGAGTTGTACTTTAGCTCCTCCAACAGCTTGATGGCCTGAGACCTCTCCCACCCTCTCCTCAGTGCTCAAAGCTGGACTGGAGAAAGGAATGCTCTACCTCAGGGCCTGCGGAAGGCAGAGCAGCATGTACCCAATTCTGTGCAGTTGTGGAATCGGAAAGAACTGCAGGAGGTCGGCTAATCCAGTCCCCTGCTCCTAGGTGAATAATGCATTACATAACATAAGGCGTGCATTGTTGCAGCTATTTTAAAACTCCTTTGGGGACAAACATTTCAGAGTATTCCTTGAAAAGACGCAGAGACTCAAAACTAGCCATTTTAAAGCCCAAGACAGGATTCCTGAATATGTGCCCAGGCCCCCAGTCTATCCACATGTCCACAAACCTTGCTGGGCAGTCATCTTCAGACCCCCAGCCCTGCAGCCTCAGCCTAGCCCCCATCACAATCACAATAACTTATAACAGTAGTAGCTCATGCTGCAGCACTGAGGCCCATGACTTATTCAGGCCTCAGCTGGAATCATACCCACCAGATGGGTGGAGCAGGAACCAGGGGAAAGGTACCAATGACACAGGAGTAGGTTGGGAAATGGGAGAAGTCACATAGCTATTGGTAGTGTTCAAATCCAGATCTTCTCAATCAAAATCTAAGGCTTGTCCTTCACACCAGTCTTGCCTCCTTGTATCAACTCCCATAGGGATGCAAAGATGAGTAAGATACCAACTCAGGGGGTCAGAAGTAAGCAACTTTAGGAGTTCAGGAAGGGGCTGTATTAAAATGGATGTTGAAATGCCTTGGTTCACATAAAACAAATATATCCTGAGATACACAGAGGTTGACAGAAAGGTAATGTTTAAGGTGCAAAGGGCTTAAACATAAATCAGAGGCTCTTCTCACCAGTTACCAAGGTCTACTTCTAATTAATAAGGTTAAATCAGTAAGTCACTGAACAACTTAATCATCTGAAAGAACTTTGACCACGGCACTCTCCTCTTCAAAAACTATCAATGTCTTCCTATTGCTTAAATGTCTCCAGTATGACATTGGTCCTTTCTATCTCTTATGGCACTCAGCACAATGTCTTACACAGCAAAGGCATTAAAATTTCGTTAACTTGGCAAAAGCCACAAAAGGTACAGCTCTAAATACCTGCCCAATTCCTCTTTTCCCGGGGCTAATGAATATGTTTCTCAGCTCATTTTCCCTTTACCCACCTACAGTTTGATTAAAGTTCTTCAGTATCCATTGTACATGCTAAGCTTGGAGCTGGAGCTGTGAAAATGAAAAAACTGCAATAGTGCACAGGAGAGCTTTCAACTTCCTGCCCACTGTGATAAACTTTGAATCCGAAAGCTTTGAATCCCAACACTTACTTCTTGCTGCTTCTGAGTCTGGTTCCATCAATATCCTCTTTCAGCTGTCTTTATCCTCTCCTTTTTTATTGGATTCTTCCCTTAAATATTATAAGTCTTTCCTTTTTTATAAAACTCCAAAATATTCTTAAATCCCTCATGCCCCTTCAGAGCTATCCTGTCTCTCCTCCCTTTTAACTCTTCAGGAAACAGTTATCTGTAAGTTCTTTCTGTTTCAATTTCCTCAGCTTCTGTTTACTCCTTAACACCCTGACCTCTGATCTGGCCCTACTATTCCGTAACAAAAGACCATCTGTTGGTCCTTCTATTGCTAGCTGGTGGTAGCATTTGACCCTTTGCTTCCAGGATGCCACATTTCTAGCTCTCCCCTGGCTTCTCTGGACAGACTTTCTCAAACTCCTTGGTGGACTTTTCTTCCTTGGCCCATCCCTTGGACCTTGCTCCTCCTTCAATGTCTGTCTGCAGCCTTCTCTTCTCATCATACTCTCCTTGGGTGAGCTCACACCCTCCTGAAGCTTCATTTACCATCTTTGTTCTGATGTCTCTCAAATATGTATAGCTAGCTCAGATCTCTCTCCTGAGGCCCAAACTTCTATACTTATCTGCTCATTTGACATTTTGAGGCAGATGTGTCACTGGCACTTCAAACTCCAAATCTGAACTCATCACCTTCTCTCACAAACTTTCTCCTTAGTCACTGAATGGCACCATATCCACTCTGCTGTTCAAACCAGAAACCTTGACATCAATCCTAATTCCTCTCTCTTCCTTATTAGCTGCATCCAATTAGTCACCACTTTTAATTGACTTTAGCTCCTAAGTATTTTTGGACTCCATCTAATTTTTTCCATCTCAGCTTCCCTGCTGGTTTCTTACCCAGATTGACACAACAGTCCCGTAACTAGTTTCTGTGGCTCTGGACTTGTCTTTCTCCAATCCATTCTCCACATTTGGACAGAATGATCTTCCTAAAGCACAAATCTGGTTCTGTTTTTCTCCTGCTTAAATACCATCAATGACTCTCTATTTTTCTCAAGATAAAGCCTTAACGTGCCTCCCTGATCTGGCCTGTGTCCCCATCTAGCTGCATCTCTTGTTAATTCCTTCCCTGAGGTTTGTACTCCAGCTGTGCCAATCCAGTCATGGTTCCCCAGATATACCATACTCTCTCACCTCTAAACCTTTACACAAACTGCTTCCTTGGCCTAAAATGTGTCTCCCTCCCCACCCCCTACCTCCCTACTTGGCTGAAAAGATCCTATTCTTTTTTCAGCTATCAACTTGGAAAGACTTTCCTGACCACTAGACTGGATATAGGTCTCTTGGGTCCAGTTACAGAACCCTCCTAATAGTTCTTCCTTAAAACTGCACTGTAATTGCTTGTCTTCCTGTAGGTCATCCCTAATAGCTGGTTGGCTCCTGGAAGTCAGGGTTCATGTCTTATGATCCTGGAATGTGGTAGGTTCTCAATACATAATTATTAAAAAAAATAGAATAAAAGAATATTTAAATGTATATTTCTTTAAAATTAAATGAATATGTAAATGAGCATATACAAAGAATGCATAAATGAGTAAAGAAATATAGATGTCCACAATACCATGACATATATGATCTAATAGAGGTATAATCAATAACAACAGCAGCAATAACAATAATGTAGCTTTTATTGAGTGCTTACCACGCATTAGCATTATTATGTAATAAATACCTTATAGTTATTAACTCAATTGATCCTTACAATATCTCTAGAAGGTAGGGATCAGTTCAAGGTGCTGGGAGTGTACAGAAGAAGGAAGAGTTAATTCTGCTGGTGGGAGAAGGGAGTTATTACAGCTTCAGAGAGGAAGTGACCTTTGGGTGGGTGGTAGCAAAAGCCATGGTTATGGGCAGAGGTTGGAACCCTGGGGGAGAAGACCTGGTGGGAAGACTGAGAAGGAATGGTAAGAGAAGTCTAAGAAAAACAGGGGAAGTGGCACTAGGAAAACCAGGAAGAGAGAGAGAGATTCAAGAAGGGAGAGCGTTAAATGTCCCACTGATGTCAAGTGGTAAAAGAAACTATGGGCTCTGGCATCTCAGAGGTCATGGACGCCACTTTGTGAGAGTGATTCCAGTGGACTCACTCATGTCGAAGCAGATGAGGGAAGGAATGTAGAAGAAGAAATGTTGAGAATGATATAGAATCCTCATACAGAAAGTTGGCAGAGAAGGAAAGGAGAGAAAAGAAAAAGGCAGGCGGGGTCAAGGGGAAATTTTTTTTTCTTTTTCTGGGTAGGAGTTAACCTGAACGTGTTTTTGTTTTGTTGTTGATTTTTGACTGAAGGGAAGACCGCAGTTGAGGAAAGATTGAAGGCAAAGGGAGATCAGAAAAGGCAGGACAGACTGGGATGAATAAGAGAGGTGGAAGGAGGAGTCTGGGGAAGGTGGCAGGTCTTCACCTGGTTGCTGGGAGGATGGGCGAATTACTGGCAAAGGGACCCAACTGGAGGAAGTTCTCCTGTGATGGCCTCTGCCATCCTTGTGAAATACGGCATCATGATTAAGATCCTAGATCCCAGTCAACCAGCCTCTTCAATAAAAGAAGAGTGAGGAAAAAAGAAGAGATTTTCTGTAAAAGTCATAGCTATTGTATACATGGCACTAAATAAACAGGAGACTAGATAGGAAAGACAGATGCAGAAGAATCAGCCATACCTAGTAGTTCCTTTGAATGAATCTAGGGAGCCGATGGAAACAAGCAAATCATGCAGTGTAGGCACAGTGTGCTCAGTAAATTAGACCACAGGCTCCACGAAGGCAGGATACAAGTCTGTCATGTCCACTGTTACATCCCCAGCACCTAATTCAGTGCCCAGCCCATAGCAGGTATTCAATTAATAGTTCGTTAGATGAATGAATAAAAATCAAACATTTTAGAGTTTTTGTTTAGCTATTGCGATCAACTTTAAAAACAGAGACTGCCTCATGGGCGTGTGAGCTGTGCCATTTCACAGGGCCCCATGCTCAGAAGGGGCCCCTGCTTGGTTTAACACTTTGCAGTCATTGTTTAGAAATTCTCAATAATATGAACAAGAGGCCCCAAGTTTTCATTTTGCACTGGCCCCCACATATTATGTAGCCAGTACTTGTTAAAAACAATACCATATATATCTATAAAATATCACTAAGTGGATATTTTAGATACATATGAATGTCAAATTATCCATAGAAATTTATCTTATTAAAAATATATTTAAGGCTTACCTGAAATACTGGATTGTGGTTTTTCTTTCTTAAAATATGCTTCATACTCTCTGTAGACAATTTTCTTAAAGGAAGTTGCAAAAGCATTCAAACTGGAAATAAAATCGAAAAACTAATTTGAAAGGTATATTTGACATCTATTTCCCACACTACAGAAAACTAGGTCTCTCATATCTTCAGACTTCAGCTAGAATACCATAATTTTTATTATATTTCAGAAACCCAAAGTTTTATAAATATGATCAATAATTGAAGGTATCAAAGTAATTATTGGTCTCTTCAGGAATATTCTATCGTGCTAATCATTCTTTCTCAAGTTAGTCTGCCCTATTACTGTTTCTCAGAATCAATTTCTTAAAATGAACCCAAGATTATAGTGTGAACCCAAACTTTTGGTTTAGATTTTAATTGAGTAAAAATATGACAATATCCTTTATGAATAAATACGTGAGCTGTTTTTTAACTGATCAGTCAAATATAGTTTTAATTTACGGGGGAACATTATAAACAAGTATCAATATGGCGGACCTTATTTCTAGCTGAGAGGCGAGAGTGGCTAATCGGGTAAAAGCCTTGGGTTCATATTAGAAACAAACAAATGAAAAAACTGACTGGGAAAGATTAACTTGTCCAAGGAGATACAGTTGAAAAATGGGAGAACTAAGATTCAAAAAGGTAAAACCACTGCCTTCATGGTAAGGAAATCTAGAGAGAGTGGGCAGCAGGGAGAGTGGTAGGATACTTTTCTGCTCTCTTTCTTCTGTGCCTCTGAAGACGGGCACATCATTCCTATCCTGGATTCAAAGACCAGGGTAAAAGGGAAGAGAATTGGGGGAAAGTGTCTTACAAATATCTAAATGAGTTGACCACATTGGCTGTCCTGCTTTCTAATGCAGAGATAGTGGCCCAGTCATAATCAGGGCATCTCAGAGTGGTAGATCGCCCACATGTGCCATGACTTCTATGTAGCACAGTGGCTGGGGCCACAGGCTGTGGATTCAGCATCTGGGTTTGAATCCTGTATCTATTATTACCTGCATAACTTTGAGAAGTTCACTTAGTCCGTTTATGGCTCAGTTTCTACAACTGTAAGATAGAAATCATAGTAAAATCTCCCTCACTGAATTGTTATGAATATTAAACAAGTTAATACATACAAAGGGTTTAGAGCTGGCACATTATAAATACTCAATACATGTTAGCTACTAATATTACTTTCAAAACGTAATAGAAGTTGGTCTTTAGCCTCCAGGTTTTCCCAGCAAGCAAAAAAAAAAAAAAACCTATAATTCTAGTAATGCTCATAAGTTAATATGTGGGATACAAGAACTGTGTTAATATTTGTGGGCAGAATTAAAGGAGGCATGAGTTAGTACTTTTAGAATGGCTAGATACTGAATAGAAAATTAAAAATGATATGAATTCAAACAATATGCATGAGAAATTTTCCATTTATGAGGACTATTTAAAGAATTTTTTCTTAAAAACAAAATCATATAAAGGTAGAACCCTAGAGGAAATATGTATCTATAGATTTATATTTTAAATCTGTTAATATATACATGTGAATGATTGAACAAGTTTCCTTAAGGAAATTTTTGAAAGCATTTACCCTAGACGTGGAGCAAGAATAATAGATATATTTTACCTTTAAAAGGCATTGTCCTGCTAATATTAAATGAAGTAAGTGGACAGATCTCTGCTTTGTGCTAAAATACGCTGTGGCAAAGTATGGAGTTGTCTATGTTGATATCCCTCTAGTGAGTATCACTGAGCTCTAGGGGCAGAAGAAGTTAGAACAAGTTCTTAGTTTAAGCAGCCAGACACACAGATTAGATTTTTCATATGGCAGTGCTGCAAAGGAATGACACGATGTGAAGTTCAACAATATTAAAAGCTTCCTGGGCTATCTTTCTATGGTTTTGACTCAATAATTAACACTGGAGGAGTGACTCTTCCTAGAATCTTGGAAACTCAGCCACAGAATGAGGGGACATGTTGACCAGTCATGGCTCCCTGTGGACTCACCACGTGAATGAGACCTTTGCCCTTTGTGGTTCTGCCTCCAGCATTCTGCATGTCATTGTCAGTGTCAACCACAGAAGACAGAACAAACTCCCAAACATAAAGACAGCCTGCTACAGGAAAGTCAGCAACCAAGTTCACGTTCTATCCGTGAACAGGCAAGATTAATGTTGGAAAGACTGTTATTTTCTCTGAGGTTTTGGTTTATGACAGTTCCCTAAGAATGTGGGAGTGACCCAGATTATCACCTTGAAATACGCTATTTAAAATGATTACTTTTGAAAAGGAAATATTTCTTATTACTATAAAATCAACATGATATATAATATCCTCCAAAATAACCCAGTTACAATGAAATTTTTAAAAAGGTTAATGCCATTCACTGAAAGGTCTCAAAATATTACATTATTTCTTGGCAGATCACTTGTTTTTGTAATTATAAAAGAGGAACACATCTTTCACAATCACTTAAACTGTGATGTTAAGTAAAAAAAAAAATGAGTCACATAAGGAGGTTTACCACTGAAAATATCAAAATATAATTAACTGGAAAAATAGACTCTATGATTTGGTTAATTTCTGGCATGTCTCATTTTTAAACTTTCAATTAGAAAAAAATAGTTTGCAACTCAAAAATAGAGTTTTGTATGACTTAGACTTTATCTTGGTTATATATGCCTTGTAATAGAACTTACCGCAATAGCCAGCATAAACCATATATATCCCAGGAAGTGATGAAGAGTGAGAAAAAATGAAGAGTCACATTCAATAGCATAAATAAGTCAAATATGAAGCAGAAAAAAAGGTGAAAGTACAAAAGTGTTATACTTCCATGGACTGATGATATTTTGAAAGTCATTTGTAAGAAAGCAACAAAATTATATGGCAATAGTTGTTCAGTTATCTGCTTCTAATAAGCACAAGGTGTACATCTTTAATTGTAGAAGATAAAACTACATGGACAATGAATAAATAAGGTGTAACTAGAAGGTCCATAAAAATACTAGACTACTAAAAACCTGGATGAGGAGTTTGCAGGAAGGGCTACCAAGGGGGAGTTAAGTGCCTGGTACTTTTGAATCAATCAATACATTAAACCAACAATCAAGCGTACTAACAAAACTGTATTGAAAACAAACTCTTGAAAAGAAAGTGCCTAACCAGTCAAACTGAATGTTTTCTATACCCTCAGGATGATAAACTATATTATTGGAGGCAAAATTAGCATCCACCAAGTTTATATCGTTCATTATACTCTCCTACTATTTGTATTTAATTAACTGAAATGAAAAGAAAAAATGCACAGAATTGCAAAGGGAATGTTCTCTAAGAGAAATAGCTTATCCTCTTTAGAGAAGCCCACCCGGACACCAAACCTGAGTTACCTTAGGTTTGTGGGCTCTGGGTGGTAGCTCCAACTGATGTGCTGAGCGGCCACGTAGAACTGCCTTAGCTGCGCTGCCTCGGCCCCCGGGCTCCCCCAGCCTGCCCAGCTGGTGCCTAGGACCACCAGGACCCAGAGGGGTGGGCAGCCTGGGAACATGGTCCTTTTCTTGCTCCTCTGGCTACCGCGGTCCCCGGACCTGGGCAGGGCTCGCCCAGCTGCTGCCTGACTGCGCTGCGGGACCGGACTGCAGTGAGCTCCCGGGGGCGGTGGGTGGCAGCGTCCTCCTCCCCTGCAGCTCCTCCAGACTCTGCAGCAGCAGCTGCCTCCGCTCTCCCTCCCTCCCTGCTTTCTGGGGCTTTTCCGGGTAGGGGCTTGGTGAGGTCACTGTTCCCGGTGAGATATTAGGGAGAGGAACTAGATTAGTGACTGTTTTACTACAGGTGAAGAAAGGGCAGAGATCAGAGGCTCTAACAGGTGGGACAATGCCCAGATGAGCCACCAGACAAAACTGTATTCTTCCATTTCCACCGGCTAACACCCCTGGAGCCTTAGCCCCTGGAACAGTAGCCCCTAACCACCCACTGTAAAGCCTGCCTGGGTCAAAGTGCACACTTGCCAAACTCTCTGCAACTCCCAATGCAATGGAACCCAATGTCCTTAGCCAGATGGCTCTCCCGATCTGAGAAGGGAATTGTGCCCTGCTGTTGTTTTTGCAGGTGGTGAAGATGCAAGGGACTAGCACATGAACAGGCTACTGCTCTGAGGCACTTTCCTGGCTCTTACCAAGGCACACTTCTGTCTTGGTGAGAGCCTGTCACAGCAGCATTGCAGAGGGCTTAGAAGAGCTTGACTGAGAAAATCAGTCATCTGAATTTCAATTCCACTTGCTAGCTGTTGTCTTGGGCAAGATACTCTACCTCTGGAGTCAGTTTTGACATCTGCAAAATAGGCGTGAGAATAGTTTTTCCTGATAGGATTTTTGTGAGGATAATAGGATACTGTAACTGTATGATCCCAGCACTTAGAAAGCACCCAGCACATAGTCCTCACCATGATTATGTTTTCCTGCCTCCAGGGCCCTGTATATTTCCTGGAGGATCTGGCCAGTTTTACACTGTCTTAAATCCTACTCTGCTGTTGATAGAGGATCTGAGAATTACGTTGTCTGAAGCACCATTGTGACTTGTCCTGGGTTCCCTGGATCTGCATGCCTCCTAGCTTCTGTCCTGTGCTTTGTGCATTCGATACATTCCATAGATTGTAATCTGGCACCTCACATGAGGCCTCCATTAACACTACCAGACTCATCAACAGCCTCTCCCCACTCCACCCCCAAATCTTCTGTCTTTGCTCCTTTGCTGATATGATTCTGCCAATTTAGAATGCCCATTCTCTTCCTCTTTGGTTGGCCATTCTTTTACATTCCAGAGTTTTACCTCAAATGGACATTTCCATTTTATGAACTCTTACAACGCTATTCAAATTATGTATATTCATGTTTATTACTGTTTATTATTCTGTGCGGGTGTCTAGTGTCTCCCTAACTAGAACATAAGCTATTCCAGAGCAGGAACTATGCCTTATACTTCTCTATTTACAGTATCAGTGGTTCCCACAGTTGGTAGACGATCAGAATTCCCTGGGGAGCTTTCACAAAATTCAGATTCTGATTCAGGAGACAAGGTTGAGAACCGCTGTCCTGTAATACCTAGCCTAGTGAGCGACATATCATAAGCATCAGAGATGCTATTGGCAGTGTTATCTCAGAGAAACTTTTGAAAAGCAATGTTCCTAAATCCCAAGGCTACTACCAAAATTCTTGCAAAATTATTATAAACTTTATTTAGACCGCCTTTCCATTTTTATTTGCATGTCTGTGTGTCTAGTCTATATGGCATATTCATTGCATTACATTTCACAGGGACAAGATAACAATATTTTGGTGCTCTCTAATTTTTGCACCAGTTTCTGGCAAGCACTGTGTAACTTTCAATAACCTGTTTTTTAAACATGAGATTTAAAGAACATGTAAAACGTATCTGTTCTTCTCTATAGAACATGAAAGTGATGAAGACTTTTTTTGCTTCTCTGAGTTTTCTCTTGGGGTGGGGATTGTGCAATATATATTTGGAGACTGAAGGGTCAAGCTGTAATCGGGACAACTGGAATTGTGTATTACGTTGATGATAAACAACATGATGCATACAGACCTTATTAAATAAAACATCAAATAGAGGAACATGGCATTTGGGGAGAATCCTTTTAATTACACATTTGAATATTGGTCTTTGTGTCCTTTAAGGGAGAGTGATGAGTGACAGGAAGGTCTACAGTGACATGTGGCCTCCTGTCTTGATTCTTGGTCTTCTGAAGCCTCTGGTGCCATTCAGAGGCCTCTCTGGAAGCCTCAAAAACAGCAAGCACTGGAAACCGTAGAAGATTCTACAGGAATTCCCTCAAGTTAGAGATGTCACCTGTCTTCCAACAAAGTAGAGAAAGCCTTCTTTCAACACAAAAATAAAGAGGTATTTTTTATTTCTCCACGGTCTGGTCTTCTTGTGAGTCAGACACTCCAGTCTCTTTGGGAACCGGTATTTCAAGTGACAGCCTCGTCAAAACCCACAGACCACTGTGGAAACATCTGCTCCTGGCTCCTGTGGCTTGCGTTGGAGGAAGAGGAGAGGCGGAGCAGGAAGGGGTGGTGGGTGGAGAGTTTGGGACTGTGGGACAATCGTTCTGCTCTGGTCCAGAGCTAATCTAAGGAAATTCCATGTCCTTTATTCACAAGTATTTATTGAAAACTGTAGCAAACGCACTACAGATAAGTCAAGTCTAGCAGGAAGCTTGATGTTCACAAACAAGGTTCTGTGGAGGTTGTTGAATGAGGTGACCAGGAGAAGGGGAGGTCTCTGAAAATGAGATAAGAGAAATTTAAATAATTATCCTTTCCTTAAAAAAAATCAGAGAAAGAAATTTCTCATAATATCTATCCCCTAAGGTTCAATATAATCATCTCTTTCTAGATTCCAGATATTCTGCCATCCATGCTACTTTTTGTAGGAAACTCAACTACTCACTGAGCTTTTTGGGAGAGGGATAACATCAGATTATTTTTGTTTCCTGCAGGTAGCACAGGGGATTGACCCATGAAGGTTCGTAAAATTTTTCTAGCAGTCCTGACTTCTTCTCAGGCAAGGCCATAGTGTCAATACCACCAAGCAGCCAATAATGGGAGTGTCACACATTCTGAGATAAGTTATGTCTTGTCAGAACATTTCTGTCCTGGAGGAAATGGGAATCCTTATATGAACTCTCTGTTTATTGTCACTTCATTCTATTGTCACCTCTATTGTCATACCTGTCTTTTGTTAACATAATTTCCTTCATGGCCTGACAATTTAATACATACTTAAAATTTAATACATTATTCTATAAAGAAAAGTCAAGCTCTATATTCTTCCTTTTTCCTCTACGGAGCTATTTCCTTCAAAATATCATCACAGGTAACTTACCCTAAGGACTTGGGTCAAATGCAGCATTTGTAAAAACTCCGTATGTTCCCAGGTGGCTAAAGGATAGAAATACAAGGATGACCTGCCATGTAATGGTTATTCCTCAACAACACAGTCCCACACATAGTATCTCCAGAAACCATGGATTCCCGCCCCACCCCTTGAATTCTGCTTTAAAAAGGAAAGAAAAATAAATACCAAAAGAAATATTTGAGATCCCACTTAACAGCTCTGGGTAATTTGCATTGCATTTTATACCCACACTAAGTTACGGTTGTTGCTTTATGTACTGAATGCCTGCTCTGCCCTCTAAGGGGCTGTAGCTTCTTCTTGGTGAGAAGAAATAGTTTCAAAATTCTCAGCCTTGATACTTTATAAGCTAGCAGTAGTTTTGAAAGGGGGCAGTATGCCCCCTAGAGGCATATTTTTAAAAAGTTTTGTAATGATCGAGAGTTCTGACATTTAGTGGGCAGGCGTCCCAGGTGCTGGATGTCCAAATAGGCATAGGACACAAAAGAATTGTCCCACACCCCACATACTTTGGAATATTTGCTCAATATTTATATAGGTTAAAAATCTCTGAGCCTGGAAGTCAACTGCTTTATATATAAAGTGGTTTTTGCATCTTTTAAAGTGCAATTACCATATGAATTGAGGGAAGATTATAATAGGTTTTACAATTCTTTATCAGAGTCGTTCATCATTTTGAAAAATCAGGTTGGTGTTGGCAACACTTCTGATGCTCTCTGAGTCTCTACTACAGTATTTTCCTGTCAGTCTGCTGCATGGCTATTGCCTGCAGAGCGATTCTGCTGGAAGGCGAAAGCTTCTCATGACCTCACAGCATCTGCTAGTGTAGCCCCTGAGCTTTAGCATTTTGTTTTTGTTATAAATCACTTTCCCTTTTATTTCTACTTTATATTATAATTATAGCATTTGTTGATTTTAAAAACATTACGTATGGTTAGGATATATTATGTGTATGTTTTACTTCAGAATAGAAAATAGGATATTGCAAAAGACTTATAAAAAGGAGGCAGGCATTATGCATGATCATTCGGACATAGAGTGAATTAGAAAGTCAAGCAAAATTTATTCATTCATAAAACATTTTCATTTTACCTTTGAGGGTTCAAGGGGCATTTCCCATCTTCTGAAAAAAGTGAGAAAATACAAATGATTAATTTAAAAGAAAAAAACAAGATAAAGGAGAGGATCGTTAATGATAGAAATTATTGGTAAAAGTTGGCAGACTGAATTTCAGATAGGCTCATTATAAGAGGTGTACTGGGGACAATCTCTCCCTGAAAGATAGGATCCGTTTTAGGCTAAATTAAACATTTGACAATATTTATCTCCAGAGTTGTCTTAATTTCTTCCTCCTTCATTTCAGTTAAAAAAAATCTCTAGTCCCCACCTTCAGCCTCTTGGAGATTTTGTATCTATATCTATATCTATATGTCTGTCTATCTATCTATCTGATTGTTTCGTTGTTGTTCAGAATCTTGCAATAGATTTCTTTGGTACTTGAGGGCCCTCTGTTGCTGCATCCTGTGTCATGCTCCCTGAGGCCTCAGCTAGACAGGCTAATGGCACAACAACTCTATACCAACACAACAGTGGATATTTTTCCTCTCAGGTAATATATGTGATCAGGCACCTCCTGTCTTAATCCAAACAATAGACTCTGATAGTTGAATCTGCTGACATGGCTGTAGCATTTTCATCTTATTTGGCCATAGAATACTGGGAAATCTGAAATCAAATTGGGATAAGCCCAAGAAAAATGCCCTCTTGCCAACAAATGAATTTATTTATGATTTAAGATATTGGAGGATGGGTGCCTGCTGGTCCTTTTCCATTGTTCACAGGGTTCCCTGGAAATATGTCAAAACCAAAGAAAGAACTTGGGAAAAAAAGCAGGAATAGTGTGATTCCTACTCAATTATGGAGATTAGGGTCTAGGTTTTAGGAGCTCTTGCCTCTATCTTCTAGGTTTGGTTAAGCAAGCACAAATTTTGCATGGAGGGATAAGTTGTGTGGCTCTTGGTATATCTCTTTGGTCTTTTTACGCAGAATATTGTCTTGAGGCAGTCTATTGTCTGTGTTACCCATTCACAGGAGAGTATATGAAGGAGCTTTGGGAAGACGGCCTCAATGCAATGGTAGCTTTGTGAATGGAGAGAGAAAGAGTAGGGAACAAGTGGTTCTGCCTCTCAATTCAATGAGCGCTCTGTCAAACATTTTAACATAACCACTTTCAGTTACCTGGATTTGAGCATTAATGGCCCCTCTGATGTCCCCAGTTGCTTTTTGTGAGGAGCGAATGGAGAGCCCCTGAGCTTATAAGCAAAGCTTTATGAACTTATGGCTAAATGTCTGGAGCAGCAGATTGAGAAAAGATATTTTAAATATTAAGAGACAGGCTGTTCCCTTCTCTTATTCCTAGGCCAAAGTTCTTTTTCTGATGAACAGTCTAATGAACACACTTTCTCTTATAGAGAGTCTTCATCCATTTGGTCACTTCTCTGCTTAAATCCTGCATCAATTCAAGTTTTCAGGAGAAAATGCTGATCTCTTAGCTTATCGTACCTGGTCACCAATATGGCGGCAGCTCCTTACCGCCCCCAGCTTCATCTCCTGCCTCCTCCATAAACCCCTTTTGAATCAGATGCACGGAACTGCTAAACACACCATATGCCCAGCGATTTTAATCCTTTTGTGTCTTCCCACATGCCATTTTTTTCTGTTGGAACTCTATTTCCACTTTTTCTCCTGGGCTAAATCCCTCTCATTCTTCACAGCTAAGTTTGAAAAAGACTTTCTGACCTACCAGTCTGGTTTAGGCACCCCTATTCTATGTTCCAGTAATATCGAGGTTGTATTTGTGTCTTAACACACTTATGACACTTCAGTCTTATCACTGATTTAACTTGTTTATCTCCCCTACTGTATTATACCTTCCTTAATATCAGGGACCACCATTATTACGGTCCCACTGCCTGATAGAGTTGATTGACAAATGGCTGTTGCTTGAAAGAATGAGTAAGGGAAAGAAGCAGAACACTTTTCTAATTAGTTTGGTGATAACCTCGGGTACTTAGACCAGAGGCCTCCAAATGCCAAACTGCAAACCGGCCTCTTCAGAATTTTAGGAGAGGGCTTTTAAAAGAGTCAGATTTCCAGGCCAACCCCAGGTCTTCCTGTAGGAGGATATATATATATATTTTGTAAAGTTTCCCAAGTGATTCTGATGGGCAGTCAGTTCTCAGGATCGCTTATTTTGACCTTGTTTTCTTTAAATGCAAATGTTTTCCCACATGAACTACTGATGCTGTGGTTTCACTGCCCCACCCCAAATCACGTGAAAAAAGAAAGAAAGGAGCAGGCTCTTTCCTATTTACCTTTTTGTCTGAAACGCTTTCTTAGCAGAGCCAGGAGTGTCCCACCCATTACCAGACCTGTTGCAGAAGCCACTGCGCCACCGAAGTAAGTCAGGGCTTCCTGGATAGTCAATGGCCCTGCTGCAAAACAAACACACATGTAAGACATAAGCAATGTGTTATGCAGAAGAAGAGTCTTTCTCTCCCAGAAAAGTACCAAGAACTCTGAGGTGTGAGATTAAGTAGAATTATCAAAGGTCCTGGCAATGTCGAAGAGCCAGTGTGAAAGATCTGGATGTCATAAATCCACTGCAACAGAATGGGAAGCAGGGCCTGCTTTTATTCCTAAGGCTTAAACCAACTATAATCTCCAAAGGAATCAGGGTAAGGATCCAATAAAAGGAATTAAATTGTAGACACAAGAAGCTTACACATAGAAGTTTGGGCAAAGAAAATAAACCATGGGTAATGTTTTTCTGGCAATCAAAAATTCAGTTATGCCACAAAAAGTAGTCATAACAAGCTGATAGGGGAAAAAAATGAAGAAGAAAAGAGGTGGATAGAATACACCTCACAAACAGATGGAGCTTAATTAAGGAAGATCTGTGGGTTTTTTACAGGTAGGTGGTAAATGAAGGTTCTCTGAAATAATAAATTAAGAATCTGTGTAAAATAACTCCTAGTTTTTAACACTTGGAAACTTCAAGATATGTTAAACAGAGGAAGTGAGAGGATTCATTTTGCAAGTCTGAGCACTGAAAAGGAGTGGTGATCAGCCACACAGAGTCACTGAATTTAATTCCCATCACTGTGTGTAAAGCAAGAAGATTCTGCCTGATTCATTATGAAACATTTATTAAGTACAGGGGAAGCCCAATGATAGAAAGCAAGACCACTGTGAGAAATACAGAGAAGAAACACAGATTTTGTTATTTTCCTTATCGAAGTGACACCCTAAACCATATGAAAAATGCACCTTGGCAGGTTGGCATAGCGGTTGACCAGTGGCCATTCTCTCGGCATGCTGTTCTCTCTGAGCCGTTAAGTGACTGACCCTCTGGACAATGGAAGGTGCAGGTTGATCCATAGCTGAAATCACTCCAGAGGTTGGAGCAGTTCATCATTACTGGCTTATTAACGTGCAGTTCTGAGCATTTGACAGCTGCAAATGCAGGAGAAACAAACATTTAGAATAAAGGTAAAAAAAATTATGGTTTCATTTGTAACCTGACTAGCTTTGCCAGTAGATGAGGCAGAATCTAAAAAGTCAGAAAGGATATGAGCCATTTCCAATATTCACACCAACTCTTCCAACATCACAGGTACTAAAATACCCACTCGAAGAACGATAGCCAAAGAACTAGGATGGACACATAGTAGCATCCAATAAAAACCTGCTGATGGATTGATCAATCTTGCCTCCCAAAATACTCTTTACAAAATTTTGCTTCTCAAAAATACTATTGTTCTAAATGTTATTATTACTACATTTGTGATCAACTGGCATGTCAGTATGTGTTTATTAAAATACTTATTAAGTGTTCAGCATATCTGGACACTAGAAGTTTGAAAATGGAGACTATCATCCTCTTTAAAGTATTTTTCAGGGAACTTCAGGTCATTCCCTATAATTTATGGATAGGAAATTAAAGCTCAGGAAATTGAATTTAATTCAAATAAATGTCATTGACCAATAGAGACATTTGTAAAGCACTGTGCTATGCTTTGTGGGAGATACAAGGAAGAAAGAGACATAGGACTCAATGCTTCATGTATACAGTGATAGCTCTTTGGAGGCTTAACGTGGCTTAACTTTTTCATTAGGTTCCAATTATTATGAAAATATGGAATTTTTATAGTGTCTCATAATTATTAGAATTACAATTGGTATTTACAAGTTCATATAGCTGGTTTCATGCTTAGCATGCTTATTGTTCTAACACATTTTGGACATCTGCAAATGCTTCCTCCTTTAGGTCTTCGAGTACCAGAGCATTGGCTTGTGACATGAGGAAGGGCAGAGGTGAAGTGCCTGCCACACATTACTTCTAATTGGGACTGGTGTGGATTTCACGGAGGAGGTGACACTTGCAGTGGTTGTTGTGGGTGGGAGGGATTTCAACAGGCAGGTAGAATGGCTAGCTTGAGTACCCGCAGGAAACCAGCATCAGAACTGCCTGCTCCTTCTCACATTACCTCTGCATGCTGGAGTTACTGCTGTCCATTGTCCTGAAGGTCTGCATCTGAGAGTGCTGTCTCCCACGAGCGCGAAGCCAGCTTTGCATCCAAAATAACAGGTGGTATTCAAACCAAAGGTTCCCAGATGGTGCCTACAGGACATGGTTCCCTGCCCAGGAGTGATGAGGGCTGGGCACTGAACCTGCAGAGTAGGAACTGATGCTACACCTGTTGCAAGAAAATGTTTCAATTTAGAGAGCTCCCAGTTAAAAGGAGCACAGCAGAGTTAAGGTTGACGGGCAATAACTGCCTTTCACTCCTTTCGTAACAAGGGGGCTCTGTGACGTCTATAATATTAAAGGGAGTTAAGAAAAACTATTAATCTCAGATATAAAAAACAGATGAGGAAAATTATTTGAAATGTCCTTGAAGAGCTGGTTCTCCTGGCCAGAAGAAGAAACTGGGGGTCAATGTTACTGATACTAAGAAAAAAAGAAGAAGAAGCAGCAGAAGAGCTGGTGCAGAAATAGAAGAAATTCAGTAGAAAGCCAAATATACGTGGGCCAATTGCATGCCCACCCCTGCTTTATTGGGAGGCGGTATTGTTCTCTGACCAAAGTTCAACACGAAAGGTGAAATGTGAATGATGCCACTGGCATTGTCATTAATTGTCATGTGGTAGGAAGATGATGAGTGACCTCCCTGCATCTCAATTCCTTGATTTGAAAAATTGGACCAGGGACTCCACCCTTGTACTCTGTCTTGGCAATAAAATGATGGAGACCATTCAATTGGCTCAACAAAGCTCTGTAAGAGACTGAAAATATGAAACAAAATTTCCACTTAAGAATCGATATATCTTTTGTTCATAAACATAAAAAAGTCCCGTCACTCTTTAGAAATTTGTTAATCCATAGGCCGTGTTTGCTAGACCCAAATTATAGTATAATATGTACCTGTCACATACAAGAGCTATATAAGTATTTGTTATTATTGTGGGCAAATTTTGCAAAAGTAGAACTGTCCCAGCAAGTATATAGTATTACCGTTGCAGGTTGGTGGAGGTGCCGACCATCTTCCAGAAGTTGTGCATTCCACATTGTTGTACCCCTCCAGCTTGAAGCCCTTGTTACAAGAGAAGTGGCAGGTGGAGCCAACATTGAATTTTCCAAGAGCGTCGGAACAATCCAAGCTGCCCTGCTCCGGGGCAAAGAGTTCTGGGCACCTGATGGCTGGAATATCAAATCAATAGTGTCACAATCTCCAAATTTATTCAGAAGTTCTGTGTTGTACAAACTTCATTCATTTATATATTTACAAATATTAATTGAGCATCTATTGTATTCCAGGTGTTTTGCTAAAAAGTGGCATTTCACAACATATAAGACAGGTTCTTTACTGCAGAGGGCAGTGGGAGGGATGGTGAGCTTGCAGAGAGGAGTATAGGTGGAAGTCACAAAAGTAAAACAGTCAAGGACTTAAGAAGCCACACTCAAGAAGTCACAATGTCATCCTATTTTCCCTGTACCCTCTGCTTCAGCGAGCCTCCCACAACCCCACTATCTTATCTGAATGGGTGCAGTCCAGTGTTTCACTTCCTCCTGCCTGACACTACTTCCTCTTAGATATCCTGCCATCTCCTCAAATTCAACACGTCTAAAACTGCAATGATCACCTTCTGTCTCAAACCGTTTCCTCCATTTGAATCTCCAGGCTGTTTTTTAAATGCCATAGTTCCTAGCACAGGAAAGCTCAAAACCTCCCAGTCAAGGTAGACTAGTTCCTGGGAATTCCCTAAATGGACCTCACATGTTCTTGCTTCTGGTTCTTGGCTCACACTACCCTGAATTTTTTTCCATTTCCACTGGATAAAATCCTCCAGGATCCAACTCGGCACACAGCCTCTCTGAAGCCTCTGCTGATCGTTGCTGAACTTGTCTCCTCTGAATGCAACCACTTTTTGTTTGAACTCATGCACTGTCGTACCGCTTGTCATCTCTTCCTTCTTCTACTGGAAGCTTCTAAAACCCAAGAACTCTTAACCTTTGTGTCTCTCATAATTCCCATTTCAGGATCTCAAGAGGCGTGCTCAATAGTCACTTGCCAAGTGGATGAATAAGTGAATTTTTAATTTATTAACCACAGTTTCTTCCCCAAATTGTTTTTTTTCAAATTATTGCAGTTACATGTTTCTTTTAGCATTATGTCTCTCTCCCCATTAGTTTCTCTGACATGAGGCTATCGTTTATCAACAAATATTGGGTCATTAACAAACTTGGTGATTATTCTTTTTTTAAATCCAAGGCTATTCTGAAGGTATTATAATACCTTGGTCAGATAAGACTCATTTTGCTTGGTTATTTTGATTTTAAAAAACTTCTTCAAGGTCTTATGTGCTGCCTTGTGAAAAAGTGACAAACAGTATTTGGCTTTTATATGCTGGCTCATGTGATTTTCAGTGACAGGCTGTTCACTGAAGGACTGTGGATTCTTACTGCATGAATCCATTCAAACAGCCAAAGTACATAATGAATTTCAGATCAATATTCTCAAATTGTTGAGTAATTAATAACTCCATGTCTGGAAAATTAATTTCATTTACCAAATACTTACTAAACATGTCTACTGGTATAAGTCCTAGGTGTCAAATCATTTGTAAACATTTCACTAAAATACCTTTTTCAGAATTTCTCAGGATTACATCTTTAAGCCCAAGAATGTTCATAATGTCAGCTGCATGACAGCAGGAACCCTATCTGCTCTTTCAACGTTGAATCCCAGGGGATAGGACCCGGCCCATAGGGGTTCTAAAAATATTTGTTAAATAAATGAATACATTAATGAGTACAATTTAATTTAATTCATGAACATACTGATTTATGTTATTTTAAGTAGGTTTAGTATATTCGTCCATGTTTCTTTTCATTATCTCTTGTTACTTGAGTTGGATATAGTTTGCTCAGTAACTTTCTGGAAAGACGATATAGTATAAATAATAATGCAACTGAGTTGCCTATTCTAAACACAAACTTTAAAAATAAAACCAAGAACACTCATGGAGTCAGAGAAATGTCAGGGGAATGAAGGGAAAAATAGAGATGTCAGCCAAGTCAGAGCTTAGAGGGCAGTGGTTTGCTATATTTTAGGATGTGGATAAGCAGAAACAAGGCAGAAGTGTGGATTTGGGGTTGCAACTTGGAACCAGGACTATCTCTCCCACCTCAAGGTAAAGACGGACATTAGAAGTTGGGTCCAGCAGCCAGACATGGTCTTCAAAGGGTCAGTGATAGAACGTTAAGTAATTAGGATATCAGTAGTCTGTATCAGAAAAGGGGCCCAACAGGCAGGGACAGGAAGGACACAGCAACTGGATACAAGCAATCCCGCGTGCAGATGGTGTCATGACAGTTGGTAAAGAGCCTCCAGGACTGTGTAGGTTCACAGACAGGACTTCAGGCCCTGAAGGGCAAAGGCAGGGAGGATAGTGGAAAATAGAGTTGGCCCTCTGTATCTGTGGGTTCCACATCCATTAATTTAACCAACCCCGGATGGAAGATATTTGAGGAAAAAAATCCACAAAGTTCCAAAAAGCAAAACTTAAGTTTGCCGTGCACCAAGTGCTACATGGAATCCATGTGAATGAAGTGATGTGTAGGCATTATAT
Organism: Indri indri; assembly: GCA_004363605.1. Lineage (NCBI taxonomy): Eukaryota > Metazoa > Chordata > Mammalia > Primates > Indriidae > Indri > Indri indri. The sequence continues at coordinate 588,793 of RJWJ010000023.1, read as the reverse complement.
TAGGTATCGTAAGTAGTCTAGAGGTGATTTAAAGTACACGGGAGGATGTGCATAGGTCACATGCAAATACTGCACAATTTCATCTTATAAAGGACTTATGGATCTGCACATTTTGGCACCTGTGTGGGTCCTGGAACCAATCTCCTGTAGATACCAAGGGACAACTCTATAAGTAGAGCCCCAGTCCCAGAGGGCCCAGGGAACTGTCATTCTATCTAAAATGGAAACATTTGTGGAACCACCGCCACAAAATGAAATCTTGCATTGCACTCTGCAGAGAGAGTCTGAGAGCTCCACCTGCCACACTGCCCCTGTTTACTTGGTGGCCCCTGAGCCCCTCTGACATAGCCTAGGACTCTGCAAGACAGTATGTGAAAGTCAAGGTTCTAGGGGCTGTGCCAAGGGTGAAAAATTCAGCCACAGTGGGCTGAAGCTGCTGTCCATGGTCCGGGTTGGTTCTCGACACCGAGTCAGGGCTGGGCCTGCAAGGTGGGAGGCAAGTGCTGCCTCCGGTGGAGAAGAGAGGGCTGGAAAGGAGTGAGGGGAGACAGGGGCTTCAGAGAGTACAGATGTAACAACCACATTGGTTGCATATATGATTTTAAACTTTGATGAGATTTGTTTAAGGGAGTTTTGATTCTGTAGCCTTAAAATAGAACGTGAGAAAATAGAGCTGATAAATGTCAATGGAATAAATGAATGAGAGCATGAGAAATGAACAACTGAGCAATAAAGCACAAGCCCTAATGCTGAGCCCCATAAATGTTCTAGATTCCTCAGGTGGCTTGTAGTACATCTTTTTGATGGCAGCAGGTAGCGTTTTATATCTTTTAACCTACAGAATTCTTGGCCAGGGAAGAAACCTCAGAGATGATCTTGTCCACTCTTCTTTTGGAATTGAGAAAATTGAAGCCTAAGGATGTGAGCAAGACTTCCCTAATGGCATAATACAAGTCTCTAGATACTAATCTAGTGCTTGTTCCACAAGAAGGAGTAAATAATATTTTAGCTATTTTTCAGATAACACTAATAGATTTCTTCCAACATGTTTTCTCATCTGATCACCAGGTACTGCCATTTCTAAAGGTCATTTCAGTAGTAATAGCTGCAACCTGTGCAGTGGAAAAGAGTAAATTAACGAGTGATTGCCCCAGGATTTAGAAGCCCTGCCACTGGGTGGCAGTGTAATGCAGTGGGAAAAACACTAGCCCCAGTCAGACAAGTCATTTAAATCCTGACTCTACACTTCCTAGCTATGTGACATTTGCCAGCTACTTATCCTCTCAAACCCTCAGTTTCTTCACCTTTAAAATGGGAATAGTGGTAATAACCACCATCTTAAAGGTTGTGTCTGTGCATTGAATGTGATAATGTATAGGAAATAGCTGGTACAACAAAAGCAAAAAATATTACCTATTATTGCTGGTCTCACCATCACTGACTACTACACTGAACAATAAACTGGAACAATGGTGACTTTTGAAACTAAACATGAGCTATGCTCGGATTAAATCACATCTATGCATGAATAAGCTCAGTGTCTGAGACTTAGTAGTACTCAGTGAAGGCGATCGTAGGAATGAATGAATGAATGAATGAATGACGGATGTAGCAGAAAAAGACTTTATACGAAAGGAAAAGTTCCAGTGACGTAGCTGAGCTTCATCACTTACTGATGGCGTGACCTTGGACAAGCTACTTAACCTCTCTGAGGCCGCGTTTCTTTCTCATCTGTGAAATGGAGGCGATATTGCCTTTCCTCATTATTTCGGAATTGTGGTAAACATCAAATGCTATAATGACATGAACGCACTTCATAAAACTGTGCAATGTTTAATTAGAGTCCTTCAAAGATTATTTAGAGAGAGAGAAACTTTAGATCTAGATTACCATGTTTTATGGGGAGTGTGTTGTTTGTTTTAGCTCAAGTACACTTTTATATAAATCCCTGATGATGAAGCTCCATTCTGCAACATCATCTGAAAAGCCATAGGAAAGGACAGACCCATGAGCCTACCTTCACATGTTGGTGGGGAGCCTGTCCAGTGTCCAGACGGAGTACAATCCAATCTTTCTGGCCCGGACAAATAAAATCCCTCATCACAGATGAACTGGCATGTGGATTTATAACTGAAATCTCCAAGAGGCTGGACGCAGGTCACTGTCCCATTCTGAGGACTCAGCAAAGGTGGGCAGCTAATGGCTACCGTGAGCATGGCAGAGGAGGAGGGAAGAGATCATTTTAGAACTCAGCAACCTGAAATCAATGGGGGGTGTGTGTGTGACCTCCTTAATACACAAGGGCAGCATTTGGCTAAAAATGATCGTTCAAATTTCACGGTGTTTTATCACCAGTTAAGAGTTATGGGGGTGCAAAATAGTAGCAGCTTACAGTTGACTAGTGTCCTGACATGATCTCTCACAAACAGCTTCCGAGGCGGCTTTAAAAGGAAGCTGCTGTTCTGTTCAGAAAGAGAGTGATGCAACTCATTTCAGTTGCCCCTGGAGAGGAGTGGAAGTGATTGCTCCCTCGACATCTTCTTCAGAAACAAGCCTAATGACCTTACCAGAAAGCAATGCAAACAGTGATTGGAAACAGAGAAATGGAGACGGAGTAAAATACTTCCTCTCCCTTTCCCTGACTAGGTCATGGGAAGAATGTGGGTGGAAATTCACACTCTGCTGCCTACTAACCATGTATCTCAGGACGACAACCTTCCTGAGCCTTGGTTATTTCTTCTTCAAAATGGGAAAAAAGTATAATCCTTGCCTTGTAAGTTAATTAAATGTAAAAACTAAAGATGTAATAAAAAATCATGGACATACAGTAGGTCTATAATGTGATCAGCTGTCTGCGAATGGTGGCTTCCACTTCTCCATAATCTCATCCTACAGTGGTCAGCCACAAATGACTCTACTTGTTCACTTACCAATAAAAAAGTTAAATTAGGCATCATAGTTCTTTGCTACAGTTTGTACATGTAGAGTTTGAGGTGCTAGGGGACTTGCCTGGGTTGGAGATCATTCTGTGTGACTTTTGGCAAGTTACTTAACCTCTCTGAGCCTCAATATATTCACCTTTAAAATGGGGAGATAGCAATACATAGCTCCCATGATTTTTACTCCGATCAGGAGTGAAAACACTCTGTATGCAAATGTTAATAGCTGTCAAGATGTTCCTCTGCCAATTAATCGAACAACAAAGCCCAGATTAAACATGTTGACATTAAAAAGGAAAGACTAAGTGAATACATGGTTTATGGTATTTCTTCTTTGCTGTTTGACCCGGTTGAGCCATGTATGGCTTTAGAGCAGAGACAGTGGCAGTATGGCTGTCCAGGAGTCATTTTTCAGCCACTGACTTGAATGGCATGAGGTTTTAAGAGCATTTTCTATACCTTTCTCTTCCCTTCGTTCCTTCCCCTCTCCAGCTACATTCTCCCTATCTGATCAACTTGTCCAAAGCCCTTGTTATTTTCTGCCACTTGAAGTCTTTCTGCGTTAAGTGTATATGTGGGGAGGGAGAGGGAAGCCTGCAAACTGTAAGGACCAACAGGGGAAGGGCTGTGAGCCTGTGAGCGAGGACCTTGGAGCCATGGAGCCGTTTCCAGCTCTTTTGTAGCTTTGCCTTCTGACAGCAGGGTGGGTGTGGAGGAGTCGGGGACATAAAAAGGGACATTGTGTGACAGCACTCTCTCAAAAGTGTTACAACATCTAGTGGATTGCAAGCCTCGTGGTACCTTCCTGCCCAGCTCACATTTTGGTATTTCACTTGACACCTACCCAGCAACGAGAGGAGAAAGTTCAGTCATAGTAAACAACTAAAAGCAGAAGGGAACTGGAAGGTCACAGGAAGCTGTGGTCAGTGGCAACCTCCTCGCTGTGAAACGCCCACAGCAGGACAGTATGGAGCAATGAACTGTAATCCGCACCCTGCATGGTCCAGAGTTGCCTGGACAAGTCCTGACTACTGCGATAACGGTAATCACGGACGCCAAGTTCTTCCCGAAAGCTGAGTGAACTTTGCAATGTGCCCAGGCTTCAGCGTAGTCAGGATGAGCCCAGAGGGGGTGAAGTCACAGCACCGCCCTGTTTTCCCAGACCCAGCTCTGAGGTGCACCCAAACCCAGTAACACTGCCCTGCCACTCTGATGCCAGGGGATAGACATCAGTTCTGCTGGGTTTGTTCATTCATTCATTCATTCATTCATACACTTACTGTTGGCCTAGTTTAACAGTGGGGTCGGGGGGTGGGGTGGGTGCACGCGTGTGCATGCTTGTGTGTGACCTAAATAGCAAGTGGTTTCCTCTTCATGAAAAACATGTATCTGCCTGCTTTCACTTAGGTGTTGAAAGTCTGTACAAAGTGAATGGCATGGCAAATAATGTAAAAATGTCTAGTATTTTACCCATTTAACTTTGTCATTAAAAGTATGTATACATCATAAAGCACTAATTGCACACAGAGGAAAATGGATGGGGAAAACATTGAAAGAATTCATACCAGAATGTTAACAGTTTCTATTTTAGGGTTAGAGTATTTAAGAGGATATTCTCTCATTTCTCTATTTTCTTATTTTTCTGTAGATTTTATAAATGAATATCTTTTTTTTTTTGAGACAGAGTCTCACTCTGTTGCCTGGGCTAGAGTGCAGGGGTGTCATCATAGCTCACAGCAACCTCAAACGCCTGGGCTCAAGTGATCCTCTTGTCTCAGATTCCCAAGTAGCTGGGAATTTCAGCGTGTGCCACCACACCCAGCTAATAAATCCTGCTTTTTAAAGGCAGTATTTGCTATAAATGTAACTAAAGAGTTGGATGCATTGAGGGAAAAAAAGAATGCGAATATAAAAAAGCATACATCTATCTTTCAATTCACAGATATGTATGATTAGAACCAGTTCTATTTCATACAGGGTGTTACAACATTGACAGAATACGCTGGATTTTTATATTGAGTACAATGCAGATATAAATGCTTATACTGAACCTGCACATTTTTTTCCTTCTGAGAATCCTGTAACCTCTAGTTCATAGAGTAGTTTTATCCTCTTTCCATCATTCTCCACTTTATCCTAAGTATATTTCTTCATTATTACACAGATCTTGGAGTATGTTTGCAATTAAGTACTTATAAATTCTGTACCCCCCGCAGTTCTACCACTATGCCCCATGGTTCCTCGCAGTAAAGTGCCATGCCAGCCTTGGGACAACCACCCTGAAGCAATTTTCGTCCCTCTGGTCTTCTTTCCAGATACTGTTTTTACCCAGGTGAGAATAGTTCACCAGGTTAGTGACAGGAGCCTTCAGGTCCTGGTCCTGATAAGGAGTTAGCAAGGGCCATTCCCTATTGCCAAACATCCTGACACTGTGTTACCTGCCTGGCCCCTGAAGACATTTACGTTTGGGGTCCTTGGGTTACAGGATGGAAGGATGAGTGAGGGTATTTATTAATTTTCCAGTCTATTTCAAGGTGGACCCTACACAATTATCACCTTTAAAACACAGCCTTTTAAAACACTGCCTATGATTATTTCCAAGTTGCTGGAAAGAATGAACTCTTACCTTGGCATTCGGGAGGAGCAGCACTCCAGCTTCCAGTAGCCAAGCACTGTAGCACACTGGCACCCACCAGGAGCAAGCCTTCCTCACAGGTGAAGCTGCAGACCGACTGGTACCTAAAGGCACCAAAGGGGTGGGAGCAGTTCACCTGGGCCTTGTTTGGAGCCGGAAGATCCTGGCACTGCAAAGCTAAGTGGTGAGGAAATAAGGAGTAAAGAAATAGTAACATGCAAGTACTCATGGATTTTGACCCATTGGCCTTTAAGAACAGGTATTCTTAAATTGGGCTTGCTTGTCTTGGAAGATGAGAAGGGTCATTTAATTACAATGGCGCAGGAAGGATTCTATTAGGAAAATGCTAAGCCATTATTGAGCATTTTGGCAATACGTATCAATAATTTTTAAACTATCATACCTTTGGACCCACCAATCTATGCTAAGTATGTAATCACAATGCATGTAAAAAATCAATTCAGGGATTTTTATCAAGACATTATTTGTAAGAACAAAATATTGAAAACAAACATAAATGCCACTAATCTGGGGCTGAAAATAAAGTATGGTGGATCCATGAAATAAATATTAAAGGCCACTAAAAATGATATATAGTTCACCTTGGAAAGTTATAGGAGGTGTCTCAATGTGCAATGTCATTAATACTTGCCTAGAGACAAGAATGGCTCAAGTGATTTCTTATGATTTCCTTTAAGTATATCAAAGGGCTCTTTGACACATCCACAATACATCCCTTTACCTTCACTAGTTCTCACCATGATGGTGCTTGGCCGTCTATTCCTCCATGGCTTTTTTTGTTTTGATTTCAATTTTTTTTATTATGGTAAATATATATAGCATAACATTTACCATTTACCATGCAACCAATATTAAGTATACAGTTCAGTGGTATTAATATTGAGTACATGTTGTTGTGTAACCATCACCTCTATTCGTTATCTCAAACTGAAACTCTGTACCCATTACAACATAACTCACCTTTCTCCACTCCCCACAGCCCCTGGCAGCTACCATTCTGCTTTCTGTCTGCATGATTTTGACTATTCTAAGTTCCTCATGTAAGTGGAATCATACAGTTTGTCCTTTTGTGACTGGCTTACTTCACTTAGCATAATGTCCTCAAGGTTGAGCCACGTTTGTAACATATGTCAGAATTTCCCTCCTTTTTAAGGCTGAATAATATTCCATTGTAAGTATATGCCATATTTTGCTCATCTGGTCATTCATTGGTGGAAACTTTCATTGCTTCCACATTTTAACTATTGTGAATAATGCTGCTACAAACATAGGTGCACAAATGTCTCTTCTAGACCCTGCTTTCAAACCACTGCCTCATTTTAAAATCAGGGTATAGTTAGACCCAGGGGAATTACATAAATTGCCCAGGGCTTTCAGTAAATGAGAACGCAAAATGTCAAAATTGCACTTCTGGAACATGACTTCTGTGTGAGGTACCCCTTGTAAAAAAATAATCCTAATGACTCCCTGTGCCTTAGTTTTGTAAGAGCAAAATATCGAAAACCTGAAATATTAAAAGAGGATAATTTTTGTCAAATCACACCAACGACATATGATTTATAAGGTAATATTATCATCATCATTATTTTCCCTATAAAGCTCATGGGAGTTTTATAGTTGCTTTTACAGCTACTAGTGAGCAGGTAGATAAGGCAGATAATAGTACCCCCATTTTACAGAAGACATTGAGCCTCAGAGAGTCCACAAGCTTACTGACAGGAAATGACAGGGCCAGACTCAACACCTTGTCCATTATTCTATTCTATTCCTCATGCATCATTCCTTCCCCCAGCCATGCCAACACGCCCACTATGTGTCAGTCAATGCAACCCTCACCTTGACTACACCGTAATGCACATGTTGTGTATTCATCCCTAATGCCAGGCACACAGGGGCCAGCACACAGTAGTTGTTCGTGAATGTCTGATGAATAAATACATGACAGTGCTCAGTGCAGACACCGATGCCTTTGATCAGCTGAGACACACAGAAGAACAGTACACCTGTCACAGTACCTTGACAGACGGGGGCCGGCGCTGTCCACTGTCCCACGTCAGTACACTGAACTGCGTCAGCTCCTCCCAGCGTGAAACCCTCAGCACACCGGAAGCTGCAGTTGGTGTTGTGCTGGAATGCTCCTGGGGACGGGGAGCACTCCATGCTTCCGTGGGTGGGCCTCTCCAGTGGCTCACACGAAATGGCTGAGCAGAAAAATGATCTACTAAAACCGAGTCATGGAAGGGCCCAGTTCTTTCTCAGAGAAACCTCCCAGGGATGCTACATTTTTCCTACCCACATTGTCAGTATGTTCAGAACCCCAAATCTTTCATTTTCCAAAGGGAAACTACCTGGAACACCTTCCCATGCCCCTCTTTGCCTGGCTCACTCTCACCTGCCCTTCAGGTCTCAGCTTAGACTTCACTTTCCTTGGGAAGCCCTCTCTTCCTGTCCCAACTCAGGGGCAGGAACACCTCCAGTGTGCTCCCACAGCCCCCCGTTCTTGCATTGTTCATACGTGACTGTAATTCTCCCTCATCACACCGCGGTCTCCTTGAGGCCGTGGTCAGCCATTCAGAGCTGTATTCCAGAGCCAGGCACAGTGTTTCCCACATCATAGGTGGTCATTAAATATTTATTGACATCGTCTGTGACACTGAATATGGAAAAAGTAGACACAGGGAAAGGCTGTAGTTGTAGGGCAAAAGCTGGACTAGCATAGCTTATTGTTGACACTACTACCTAGCCCCATAAAATGATCCGAAAAGGGCTTTGTCTCTGGAGCACAGGATGTCTTCTACTTAGGCTTCAATTGCCAAGTGAGTGCAGCCCAGGGAGAGTTCCTGAGCACAATTAAACCCTGAGTGACCTCAGTTCTGATAAAGATTGGTTTCCTCATGCTCTTCCTTGGTAAACCATTTCATCTCCAGGCTATTCCTAGGGTTTTGCAGAGTATACAGACCACCCTTTCACGCTGGGCTTTGACCTCTGGTTTTTACAGAATCAGGGCATTTAAGAACAAAATCTCCTCTGGTGCTTCTTTCTTACCTTATGGATGAGAAAAGTGAGGTTCAGAAATGTTCAGTGACTTCCCTAAAGTCTCATAGCTAGACAGTAGAGAGCTGGGCTTGTAATCTAGGTCTGGTCTGGGAATTCACTAACTCGCCTTTAATTTCCTATTCTCTCATGACCCCTCTCTGCCTTACAGGTTGAAGGTGTGAGACAAATGCACAGAATTCAGTCTCGTGGTGTTATATAATTGCCTAGGATTGCATCACACACTTTTTTGACGCAGTGTTCCTTTGCTCCTTTGTCAAAGGCTGCCATCAAAGACTGCAGGAGGAATCTCTCTCTTCAGCCACTTGAGCCACTGCTCTGACTCCCTCTCACCTATAGGACATTGTCCCACAGCTTGGATGCACAAGTGGGGTGGGAAGGGAAAACAATAAAGAAGCAGAAACTAAGATTGAGCAAGAGCCCAGCTCTATGCTAGGTACTTTAACACGCTATTTAATTGTAAACTTTTAATATACTTAATTCTGACAAAGAACCCTGAAATTCTTAGCTCCATTTCACAGATGAGAAAACTATGGTTCCCAGAGGTTGAACAACTTGCTCCAGTGTCACAGCCTAGCGGAGGTCACCCTGACATCAAGAGCCTTTGGTCTTTCTATTGTGCCATGACTCTTGGACAGATGGGGGGCTGTCAAAAGAAAATCCTACCCTCACAGGCTGGCAAGGGTGCAGTCCACTGGCCAGAGCCGGTGCAGTGGAGTGTGTCCAAACCCCTCAGGTGATAGCCAGGCTGGCACTCAAATTTACAGCTGGAGCCATAAGCAAAGGCAGCGAGTGGAGAAACACAGTCCATGGTTCCATTGCTGGGGGCTTCCAGGGGCTGGCACTGCATAGCTAGAGAGAACAACCGAAGATAAGGAAAGAGAAAGTTACTAGGAAGGAGAAAAACCCTGCCCACAGCTGGAGAGCAATGGTAGAGCCTCTGGAAATGGAGGTGGAGCTAGGAAGATGTAAGGGGCAAGAGACCCTAATTATGTTTTTCCAGACTTGGAGTTCCCATCCTCGGGGCAACCTGAATCTCTTAAAAATGCAGATTCCTCCAAGCTCTATTCTGAATGTCCTCTATTCACTATACCTCTGTAAACCTGTCCTGGCAGGTCTTCTAATGTCTACTTATGGATGTAGATGCCACCTTTCCCACTTTATGTGAAATGTATGAATGAGGCCATTCTGAAACTGCCTGTGGATTCTGAGTTTTGGGGAAGGAAGGAGTTTTAATTTTGTTTCTAGTAAATTCAGACTTTTGTTTTTCTAGAGTCTGAAATACTTTTCTAGTCCCAGATATACCCAATCTAGCTGGGTGGCAAGTAGAAGGAGAGTTAAATTTTAGCAATTCAGGCCAGCTTGTCTATAAGCTGGCTAGTTTCATCTATATGCCCAGCAAGGACGGGGTGCAGTGGACATTATACATCCCTACTGCCTGAAACTCACTTCTGCACATTGGAGCTGGGCTGTCCACACCCCTGAGGCTGTGCATTGCACCACCTCTTGCCCAGCCAGTACAAATCCCTCTTCACAACTGAAGCTACAGCTAGACCAGTGCTGAAATGCTTTTGCAGAATGAAGACAGGTCTTGCTTCCTCAACAGGAATCTTCAGGGGTGGGCAATGGGCAGCTAAAAGCAACCACAGGACAATGGCGTGAGTCCTTGGGCAAATTATTTCCGGCACCCTGGAAGTCTTTGGATCTTGCAGCAGCTACACCTTCCTAAAGCGGCAGGCAGGGTGATGCACTTGGTTGGTTAAATGGTACTTTCAGTCACTCTTTGGAAAGATCCAAACACCCTTGTTTTTCATTTAGAGAAGCAAGGCAAAGTGATCAAATTAATAATATTCAACCCAATAAGTACTCATCGTTATACTCTTTTTACTTTGCAATTACTAAGGGGAAAGGGGGTCCTTTGTATGGTTTTTGCCTGAGAATCATGAATTAAACTTACTAAGTCACTCTACAGATACAAAATGCCATGAAAACCAAAATTACCATTAGTGTGGTATACGGGTAATAGCGATAACCAGAATTTTCCATTTAACATAGATCCTCATTATTTCTCACGTTTTTTAATGAAGAAAGCTCATTATGTCCCTCTTCCCCCCTCCCCCCACCACCAAATTCTAGTAGTTAGGATGGAAAGAGTGAGGTCTACACACCTACACACTGCGGGGGCTCGTCTGTCCAGACTCCAGAAGCCAAACAGTCCAGCTTGCTGGGCCCACTCAGTTGGTACCCTTTGGGGCAGTGGAAACTGCACTGGGAGTTGAAAGAGAAGCTTCCCAGTGGGTGGCTGCAGTTCACAAGCACATGTGGAGGGAGATCAAATTCTCCACACTCTCTGACTGCGGGAGACAAACATATTGATTTTTTTTTTTCATTGTAGACTTAAAGATGATGTCAGATTTGCTGAAAGCTGGTACTATTTGTGTAACCTTCTTAACTCTAACTTTCTAAGCTTCCAACCCAAGCCATCCATCTTTACTTGGTTCCCTTGTATTGGCTGCCTCTTGGGAAATAATCATTCTTTCACTGGTTCTTATTTCAAACAAGTAAAATAGTCTGAAAAAGTTCTCTTTGTTTTCCTTCCTTTGCATTTCCCTTTTCTCTTTGGAAATTGTATGAGTTAATAGTCTCTCCAAGAGTAAAATGTTTTTACCCCAGAGTGTGTGTCTAGGGACAATTTGGGTGGAGCAGACAACAGATGATAGAGGGGGCCTATGACCAGCCTGTACTCACTGGAGAGTCACCAATATCATCTACTTCCTGGCATCACATCTAGCATAAGACCAATGACCGAAATAATATCCACAAAACAGAAGCCTCACCATATTCACACTCTGGCCCGTAGAATCCAGGGTAGCAGGAGCAGGTATAGTTCCCGATGGTCTCGATGCACTCCCCTTGCTTGCTGCAGGACATGTCCTGGCAGGAGGCTGCAGAGGTACAGCAGGGTCAGAATCATGAACATTCACAGGAGACATTAAGAAAAGCTGGATTCTTATTTTGAGCCACAGACTCAACCCCTCTCAGGTAGGACTGAGCTAGCCAGACCACAGAGAACCACAGTGTCATCTGGAGAGACAACTTGTTCCTTGCAAGAGGCATGATAGGAGTCTGCTGGAGCATTACATGGTTCTTATTTCACACTGTATTTAGCGTTTCCTAAGAGGGGCATTGCTATGTGTGGACACAGAGGGACAAATGAAGCCACTGATAGATGTGTGGACAGAGAAGCTCCCCTGTGTGGCACAAAAGGGGTTGTGATTTTCTAACCAAGACAGGTACTCATTGAGTTGAATTACCATGGAAAGCCTCGTGCCATGTGTTACAGCACGGAGGTTAGGAAGCAGATGTCAGGGGCTGGGGTCGTACAGACAGGATCTGAATCCTGGCTCTGCTGCCTGTTCGCTGCATGGCCTTAGGCAAGTTACTTCTCTGAGTCCAGTTTACCCAGCATCAGGGCCCAGACCTTCCACCTTTTGTTTGCTTCAAGTCTATGCCCACCTTCATATGGGCATTTGGTGGAGGAGAGAGGAGCCAAATGAGATGTTTAAGACCTGCTCCCGGTAAAGGACAAACAACCCTAAGATAAACCCTAAGTTTCCTGAGCAAAACATGCCAGGCTTAGAGGGTACAGACCACGGCTCACCTGCCAGGACCTCCACACTAAGTCCATGCCACTTGGGTGGCAATAAAGAAGGGCCAGGGCTTCTTTCCTGCAAGGAAGTCTTTGAGGGTATATGTACTTGGTGGAGGATTAGTACTGGAGTCGATACTATGAAAGCACCAAGAATGTTTTTATTGATTTTTTTGTTGATGAGGTCATGGTTGGGGGCAAAGTCTGGGGCTGGACTGCTTTCTGGTGGTCGTTTCCTCTGCACTAAGCCCTGGCCACGTATCGGTCCATTTTGGGGTATATTACAAGGGGAAATCCGTAAGTCACATACAGGGCTGTGCTAGTGCCAGATGACCTCTGTGTTTCCTCTCAAATCTGAGATGCCATCATTCTATAAACCACGAAAACTTCTACAGGAAGAAGTTACCATGGCAGCCAGAGAGTTTGGTGCAGCTGCACTGAGGCACAGGGAAGGTTCCAGGTAAAGAGGAGATGCAGAGGCAACAGCAGCTGGTGGATGTAGGATTTGTCCACATCTTCCGTCCTATCCACCTTGCCCCTAACTGTGAACCTACAAGTGCCTTACAGTAGTAACACTTGCCTGCCTTATGTTCTTGAAGCACATAAATTTTGCCCTGATTGTAGCTTCCTGAGGACCTCAGAATTCTAGGAATAAAAAAAAAAAAAAAAAAAACTCAAAAAACCCCCCCCCCAAAAAACAGAACAGGGAACATTCTGTATTCTATCTCATTTCAGGGCTCCCAGGCGGGTGAGCAATTTGTCTATTCCTTTTGGATGGATCTTCAGGAGGAGAATAATGATGATTCAGTGAGTAAATATTTTTTTCACAGCCTGATTCTGAGATCTAACAAATCCTGACAGGTAGAGAATTATTCCAAAAATCACTTAATCATTTCTTATTGCAGTATACATATCTGTTTGTCATCTATTTCCCACAGAGAATTGATGGTTCTACAGCCTTTACATTTGGGTGGCAAAATGCTAATCAGTAGTAGTGGCTGTCTAGAGTGTTTTTTGGTAGAGATGGAACCCATCTATGTTCAGGTAAAATCGTTCCAGTTAGTGATGTCTGCCATTATTGCAGGCTAGAGGAATGGCGTCAATTTATGACAATAATTTTCAATCTCTTTTCTATCTTGCCATTTTTGGGTAAGCTTTATTGGGGAAGACTGTCTTGCAGAAATGGGTGTTGAAGTTTGGGTGAAGAGGGGGGAAATGAGTGGCATATTGAAGCAGCTAGTGGCAGTCAAGATAATCTGACAAAGGACAGCTCTAGGGAGGCATTGCCCAGAAAGGGTAAAGAGCCAACTGGGAGAGCAGTCCAATGAACTAATGTAATGCCCACCCTGGTGCATGAATAAATGGCCATTAATTAATTAATACATAAATGCATTGTTTATAAAATGAGATCTGACTACATGATAAAGCATTCAGGGGTATGCTTTCCCTCAGCTAGGAGGTCTGGGCAAGGAGAGGGAAAATGTAGAAGGAATATGCCATGTATTCTATTCTGTTCCATATGTGTATCATTGAAGGATTCTGAAAGGGAAATATTTAAAATGTAAAGAATTCAGAACATAGATAGCAAAGTGTGGCATGTGTAAGATGATTTTTCAAAGACGCTCTAGAGTACTCAGGACCCTCTAGCTCAGGGCAGTCCATACTCTCCCTAGCCGCAGTGTGTGTGTGCTACCAAGTGCAGGAAGGGCCCCTCTGGACAGGAAGCCACATCAGAAAGTTGGGATCAGCTCTGGCACTAGGCTTATGACTACAAGAAGACCAAGCTTTCATGCATGTCTGCTTACTCTGGAACTGGGAGAACTGAGAATCAAATATACCCCCAGGATCTCAGTTTTAGTTCCTTCTTCCCTTTCCGGGCTCCCCACACTCCTGCCAAAGTCCACACCCATTGGATATGTTGTTGTTGAAGAGAAATTATAAAGCATTTGCCATCCTTAGTTATGATCTCAAATTGTCTCATAAAAATGGACAGCAAAGACTGTGATGGCAAATGTGGCTAAAAACCACCAACTTTGGAGTCAACATGAATTTGAAACTGGCTCCACCATCAACTAGCTTAGAACCTTGGGCAGATTACTGAAAAGCTCCAAGTCTTTCCCTTATCAGCAAAATAAGAGAAATAGAAGGGCCTTATTGATGAGGTTGTCATGAGGACTAAATGCAACTAATACTGAATGAACAAATGACACATGCACTAAATGAACTAATAACAATTCCTGTAACACGTTGGCATTCAAAAGGTATTAGCTACAGTTGTGTCTCCTAGGGCCCAGGGCTAAAATCCCTCTCAGTTTATACTCTCTCTTATACTAGGGCATAGCGGTGGGGGGAAAAGCTCAAGACCTAAAATTTAGAGGACTGGTTTCCAGTCATAACTTTGCTTGTCCTGCTCCACAAGCAAAGTTAAGAGAAATTAAAACTTCTTGCATATCCATTTCATCAGTAACAAGATGAGAAGGGTGGGCCAGATGATATCAAATTCCCCTCTAGTTTCAAACAGCTGTTTTTCTCTAATCCTGATCTTACATTCTTCAAGACGCTCACTAATGCTGATTGATTAAGTTTACTCCTTGAATTCATGTCCCTGCCTTTGTGACTCCACAATATTAACCCAGAGTTTACATTGGCCAGGGAAGGCGTTTTTCTTTTTTTTCCTTTTAACACTCAAATTTCAGAGTAGAGAAGGCACTACCTGTATAGCAGAGGGCCCGTTTTTTTTTCCTGCAGGGCTCATCATTCCACTTGCCGGGGGCCGACTCACTCTTGATGTAGATCTCCACACAGTCCTGGTTGTTTTTCTTGTTGTTGGGCTCATCGTCAGCCCAGTTCTCAGCCTCCTTGGTGAGAGTCTTTTTAGTTCCCACCCAGGTCCAATTATTATTGATCTTTCGGATCCCAATCCAGTAGTAAGAGCTGTAGTAGGGTATGACATCATTGAGGTAAGCAATTTCATTTTTATTCTGGATGGCCACTAAATCCGTGAAGTACTTCTGGCAGAATGACCTGGAAAAATTCCATGAGTATGCGTTTGTGCTGTAATGATAGGTCCACGCTGCCACTTCTTTCTGATTTGTTAGTTCTAGATGAAACGAGAGTGAGTGCCAGGTTAGCATCCCTTGCCAGGAGGTTGGGATCGTAAGTACACTTCTGTATAGTCAGATGAGCTCTGGCCAGAAGATGAATACCCAACACATGACTATTTTACTTCTAACGTAGTTGATTGAAGGGAAAAAGAGTGGTTTCCACCTTTCACTTGAAAGTGTTCATGAAGTCAGAACAGGAAAATGTCCTCTTCTGAGGATCCTTGGTGTTAAAAATTGGAATCGTAAGATATCAGAGTTGGAAGGGACCATGGAGGTCATCTAATTGCCTCTTCTCCTTTTATAAGTGAAGGAGATAGATTAGGTAATTTGCCCAAGCCCAAATTAAGTGACACATAAAATGTCTTAATGTCTTAATGGCAGGTTCTGCCTCACATGGAAAGTAAGATGTTTTATGATCTGGACCCTACCAGCCTCATTGCCCACCGTGTTTGCCTTCTCAGCAAAACAGAAGTCCCACTTACACGTCTTCGCACATTCTCTTCCCGCTCTCCTGGCTGCCCTCCCCTCTTAAATGCCTGGGAAACTTGACTCCCTGTGCTTTCCATGACTTCCCCAGGTAGGCTCAGAGTTCCTTCCTCCAGGCTCCCGCTGCGCCTGGCCCCTGCTCCACCGCCTTCACTACCGTGTATCGTCATGTCTCTACAATATGGTCACATCTGCTAGATTGTAAATCCCTCATGGTGGTCTCTCTTTAGCTCTGAATTCTTAGCACCAACCATAGAGTTTGGCACCTAATGGGCATTCATTAAATACCTAAATAAATACATAAATGTGTAAATAAAGAAACAGGCATTCAATAAATACATAAATAAATGCAGCAGGTTTGTGGCACAGCCAGGGTTAGAAATTAGATTTCCTGATGTGCAATTTTACACTCATTCCATTTCTCTTGGTTTCTCTTTGATCAGTTACTCCCTCCATGTCTGCTTACTCACTTATTAAAATAGGGCACAAAACAGCCCTTCTTTACAAGTGTTTGTGATATCAAATGAAATAAAGAATGTGCCCTTCAAAAGTATAAAGATGCTATGAGGCAAAGTATTGTTATCATAACCTCTGGGAGCTCCCCCGGGGCAGAATAGGCCAGTTCCCACGTGAAGAGGTGGACAATGCAAGCAATCAGGCCTGGAAATGGCTCCCTTTCCTGTTTATAAAGGCTCGTTTCTATTCACCCCTCTCCTCTGCAGCCCGCGTGAGGGTTGATCATGTTTGCACCTCCCTCACTGACACCTCTATGGCATTGTTTTGCCCTAAGACTATTCTACTATAGCCAGGGCTGCATTATAACTTTCACAGACTCTAGGCAATTTTATCTTTGTAGGCCCCTTCCTCCGTAATAATACATTAAAAATTACATTTTGCAACTGCATTGGCATAAAGATGAATATATTACTATATATTAAAACATTTTCTTTGACTTTAAAGAAAATTATTATAGAAAAAATTCAAACACTTTGTGGGTCCCTGAAAGTGCTAAGCACCTGTGCCCAAGCCCAAAGATAAATTGGTCCTGAATATATCAGTTTAAGTTCTTTCTGAAGCCTTGTCTACCAATATGATTGTGCTGGGTACATTTCTCTTCCAGAAATCTGGACTTGAACAGTTTTCCCATGCTTCGTCACAGCTGGCTGCAATCCTGAACTTCTCCCATTTGACTCTGGGCTCTACCCTAATTACTCAGGGCTAAGTGAAGGGTTAGCATAGAGTTTACCAGAGATCAGGGCACTGAAGAAAAAGAGTTGGGTAGCTCCAAAGACTATTTGCCGGAATCCCTGGTTCCAGATGGCTTTAAGGCAGCTGGCCTGTAACAAGAAAAAGAAAAAAACAAAAAAAAACTTCCTTTTAGTATTCATATACCACCAACACGGCCAAAAAAATTCTAGTTGCTAATTATTATGTTCAGTTGTAATTCTGCCTATTTGCATTGGGAGGGTGTATCAAGCCTTCTGCTTCCTTCTTCTCATTGCTCTGCTTCTGAGTCCTACTCTAGATGGACACTGTAGCAAGGCCGAGGACAGAGTTCATTTCTTCATTCATTCAACAAATATTTATTGGGTACTTCGTGCCACCAATATTTTTCTTTTGAGATATATTTTTAATATGTAAGAAAAATACTAAACACATGATTATGGCTGTCATTATTATTATGTAATAATCTTTTAAGAACTGGCATATCACACCCAAGAATAATAGAAAGTCACTTGAGAACACCTTGATTCACACAGATAATGTCTAACCTATACTCTGATGCACAGAACATCAATTAATTGTGCTATATTTTACCATCCAGTTTGTAATATTGATCTAGACTTTATCTTCTTGCTTTTCCACTGCAGCATATATCTGTAATTCTATTTAATATTTAATATATATACTATTTAATATTTCTTTTTATATATAATAAACTTATTCCCATTGGATCTACAGCAACTATTATTTCTCATGAACTCCCTTCTGTTGAGATTTAATCAAATCTATGAACATTTAAAAATGTTTTTAAACAAATAAGTTCTCGAAATGCCCATCTTGTCCAACTTCTTCATGTCGTACTTGAAAAAACTGAAACTTACAACATCGAAATAATATATCCAAAATGACAGTGGCAGAGCCTAACTCTGAAAAAAGAATTCTTTTCATTCTACTTTCTTACCTTTATAAATTTCCAGGCTTTTAAATCCATACCGTGTTGCTCTTGTAGATGATAGAGTGCAACATGACCAAGCCTAGCTACCACACCTGTCCCCTCCAAAGCCACCCAAACATTACCACCAACATAAAAACAGTACATTTGCTATGCAATTGCAGCTTTCCCACTCTTTTAGCCAGATTGCTACCTAAAACCCCTTCTGTACAGAAATTCCAAATTGCCACAGATCACGCCCCAGTGAGGGTGGATGAGATGTTTGGGGTGATACATGTGTGCGTGTGTATGTATGTTTGTGCGTGTGTGTGCATGTGCACTACTGACTACAGCCTGACCAGATCCTGGCAAAGACACAACTCAAATTAGTGCAAATTTCCCAGATAGTGGGGTTATCTTAGTATAAGAAGCCTGGCACTTTTCCATCTAGGAGTTTCTTTAAATATTGGCTTTGATAAGTAGGCATATTTTGTGTTCTTATAACCTATGACACAAATCAGCTGACCTCTGCAGGAACTATGATTAAACACTAAAAGTATCATGATGTTATGATTTATGGTGCTGTTTATTTGTGCAGGAAGTAGGGTGACAATCCCTTATTGGGGACTTAACCCCCACTGTTTTCTCTGCATTGCGTTGTATCACCAGCTATTATTACTCCCACATTTCTATTCACTACTCAAAAAGTACCATCCCAAGTGATGGAGCAGAAATCTTCAAACGAGGATGTGCCTGATTTTCCAATGGGTACCAGGCAAGGAGACTGTTAATTAAACCTATATGCAAATTCTCAACTTTCACATGCATACTTTCCTAAAACCGAGGTGACTAAAAACACAACCTTCTCCTACTTGACAAGAGAAAATCACACCTTTTACTAATCTAACTCTTATTTATCATGGAGCCTTGCCCCTGGCTGTAAAATACACGGGTATGCCATAGACAATTCAAAATATTGGTATAGGTATTAAGAATTTGAATGCTTCAAATGATAGTGTAACAAGTCCTTTTTCAAGTCCAGTGATTCCCATTTCTCTCCTGTCATCATTTTGAGGGAGGACCCAATTAAGTTATGAGCTTTGACTGAATTTTGGTGATAAATCACTATAAAATTTGGGGCATATAACTTGGAAGGAATTCAAAGAATTGAGAAAAATTGCTAAAATATAACTTCCGTTTCCATTTACTTATTGACGGGAATGAAGTTTCTCAATGTTTAAATCCTTAAAAATGAAATATAGGAATAAGGCTGTTGCTGAACTCGTCTAATTTGGTTGATTAATGATATTCATTCATGGATATATGAATGAATAGGGGAAGAGACTCTCCTCTCATTTAGAGATGGACCTGCAATAGAATTTTAAATATAAAAATTGAAGTTACTTATCAAAACTTGCAGTATATTTAGGATAGTTTATTTGTGTACTAAAAGCAATCGTTAAGCTAACTCAATCAAAAAGAAAAAAATTTAACACTTAGAGACTTATGACTTCAGAAAATTAAAATCTTTTAAATTATGATTTATTATATTTTTCTTTTTATAAAGAAGCATGATGAGGTAATCAAGAAAAGACTTTAAACTTAAAATGTATTATACGAGGTTAAAATTCTGTAGGGGAAATAGAATAGAAATAAGTATTGAAGGAGAGAAAATGAATAATGTAAAATTTCTTCTTATTAAGAGCTTGCTTATAGTGTTTTAAGTGGTGAGTATTATCAGATCATGCTGGTATTTAATTCCATTGGATAAACTTTAAGAAATTATGTAACAGGTTTTTTTAAAGGCCAATCTTAACAATACATTGGAAATTCAATCTTTTCTTTTAAACTTAATGATGAAAACTTTTAGCTTTCCACTTAGAAAGGGGCGCGAGGTTACATAGCTTGCCAGAATATTTTTAGAGGTACAGAAGGAAAAATATTGCTGCCGAAGGACACAGTGATGTAGCCTTCATGAGGGGAGCCTGGTGTTTGCCTTTGAACCTGTGCTGGGTTTCTACTCAGCCAGATTGGAGGAGTGCAGCAATTTTAAATCTAGTGGTACTCTTCCTGTGTGCTTAGGAAGTGGTTTTCTCCCTGAACAAATTATTTCTGGAGGTTTCTCTGGCTCGGGGGCCAGCTCAGGGGACAGGGTGGGGAGGGTGAGCAGGCGAGGCTCCTAACCCCTCACACTGTGCCCAACTCTACTCACTGTTTCCCATTTTGACTTGTTTGTTTAAACTTTAAATAAGGTTTGGTTTAAACAAAATTTCCTTAGCAAGCTGGTTTTAAACATTTTAAGGTTTTAGAGGACTGGTAGGTGCTTTTGATCAAAGCACAACATCTAAGAAAGGAAAATGCAAGTCAATGTTCATCCCCTGCTTTAATCTGACCATAGTTTCATGTTTCTTTTGATCACCAAATGTTAATACCAGGAATCACCTTTTTATAGATTATTTCAGAGCTGTAGGAGACCATAAAGATTACTGCCAAATCAACTCAGCATTTCTCTGGCATTCTGCAGTCCTTTGGACCATGAATGTTCAAGATGGGCTGGCCAACACTCCCCATCACTGAGACTCAATGAGTCTAAATTATTTTTCCAAGCTTGCTCACCTGAATGTACATTGGGTTAACACAGTGATTCTTATTCTTGCAGGGCTCATGAACCTTGAAAGTCTGATAAAAGCTATGGTCAGACTTCTTCAAAAAATGTACATTTGCAATTTTTTAGATAGTTTCAAATGGTTCATGGACCCATTAAGTCTATCCATTTGTTTAATGGATCCCAAGTTCAAATCTCTGTGTTAAGTGTAAGGCAGCACCTTGGCTCACTGGTGACTGACAAGGGTTTGGGGTGGAGGTATGGAGGATGGATGATGCTTAAAAATCTTCCTTGAGTAATAATTTTCCTCTGCAACTTGCTGGGGGAGCGCGGGGAGGGCAGGTCTTCTCACATCTGCTCCTGCTCTACAGTGTAATCTTCTGGATGGTGCTGGATCTAGAAGGCTAACGAGTTAAGAACTCTGTCCTGGGTCACTAATCAAGTTAAGTGTTGAAACAAGAGGAATTCCTCTCTAGGAGAAGCAGCCACATACTCTGCTAATTTTTAATGTTCTCTGGCAGCCTGGTTCAAACTGGAAGTCACTGGGAAGGAGTCCGAGACTGGGTCATTAGAATAACATCCTGCACTTGTGTAAACCTTCAGTAAGCATCGTGATTATCTTTGATTTTTCTTTTCCAAAGAAGTAAAAGTGATTGTGGGGTGAAGAAAGAGCAGAGAGAAAGTGGAAGCAGGAAGTGTTTTTCCTTTGCCCTTACATTTCACAGAAAGAGGTACCAGAGTCCAGTAGACTCCCGTCCTGTGGCTTGCCAGTGTTCCAGGTGGCTTACAAAGTGGGAAAGAATTGTGCCACAGAAAGGAGGTCCTGCTCTGCTGTCTGCATTGTAGACCATAGCTTTGTACTTCTAGAAAGGCCGAATCAATGTCCCTCCCTCCATCCTCTGTCTTTCTGCTCAGACACTGGGGGAGGAGAAAGCAAATTTCAATCTAATCTCTGAACTAAGTGTGACTTTGAAAAGCTCTAGCACCAAAGGGAGCCTATATAAGGAACGTATGTTCTTACTAACAGGCAGTATCACTGACCCAAGCCCCCTCACCTACTGCCTGCAGAGACCCGGAAGCCTTCCATCAAATGGTAGCAGGGAGGGAAGATCAAGGGTTTCTCTTTTGTTTGGACTCTTCACATCAATCTGTCATCAAATTCTGTTGACTTTACCTTCTGATGAGATACCTGGCCACTTCCCAAATTTCTACTTCAGTGCCACACACTAGCTTAGACATAATCGTTTCTTTCCAGACCAGGGCAATCATCTTCTAATGGATCTCTTTTCCTTCAGATCATCTATCTCCAATTCTTTCTCTAAAATGCATTAAGAATGATATTCCTAATACAAAAATATGATCATACTGCTTCGCTACTTAAAATCCTTCAACTGTTCTCACTCCCTGAGCAATACATACAAACGCTTCACGATGACACATGCAAGACCCTTCAAGACATGGCCTCTTCCTGTTTGTCTATTCTTGTCTCCTGCCATTACCCCTCAGTCACCCCCTACCCATCCCCCACAATTCTACAATGCATTTAAAACAAAACATCTTGTAATTTCCAGAATGCACTGTATGTTCCCTGTGTTCTTATGCCCAGAGTACCATCTTCTTCTGTGTCTGCTGAGCTCCGCAAGTCCAAATATGTCCTTCTCAAAGGAGCTTTTCATCATAATTGCTTCCTCCCCAACACCAAGATAGGCGTTCCCTTATTATTATCTGTGTTTTTCCCCATTATTTATTTCAATGACTGTTGATCAAGTACCTGCAATGTGTCAGGGTCGCTATGTTGGACAGAAAGTCAAGGCAGACTTCTCCAAGGAGGTGATGTTTAAGTTGAGAGCAGAATGACCAGAGGAAGCCAGCCAGTGAGAAGCAGGAAGAGCATTAAAGGCAGAAGAAAAAGTGAATTCAAAGGCCTTAAGGTGGAAGCAAAGTGCACAGTGTTCAAGGAACATGACGACATTAGTGAGGCTAGAGCAGAATGAGCAATGGGGAGAAGAACGTGAGCTGAAGCTGGAGACAGATCACTCAGGCTTTGGGCTCCAACATAAGGGCGCGAGATTTTACTCTAAGTGCAATGAGAAGCCAAGGGAGACTTCTAAGAGAGGTAGTAATACGGTCTTATTGATGTTGAAAATTGGGAGGTCTGGGGCCAGATATTCTGGGTCTCAAATTGTAGGGTTCTGAACAGGGAAGTATCATGCAAAGATACATGTAACAGTGGTGTTTTTTTGATCAATTAGGAGCAGGGAGGCTGAATTACAAAAGGAGAAGCTATTGTGACAGTCCGAGTGGGAGTTAAAGAGGCCTGGCTGGGGCTGGGGTTGGTAGGAATGCAGAGCGAAGGTGGATAGAGTCATCGAGAACGCAGAGCTATACAGCTTGCTGGTCGCAAAGCCCAGACATCACAAGACATTACAACCGATACAATATTAGTTCCCTTAAGTCCCTGGGTAGTGGTAGTGGTGGTATGGCACAGATATCAGTAGACCCAGCTTAAAGGTAGAAGAGAAAACACAGTGAGAAAAAAAGGCTTTCTTTACGCCGGATGGTGAATTACAAATAAAGACAGGAAGGGGCCCAGGACATCAACATTTAGGATCAAAGCATATATTGAAATTAGACTACTGATTGCCATTATTTAGGGTGAAATATTAGCATTAAAATTAAAGTACTATACTTAACAAACTTTTTAAAAGTCTGTTGTACCATAGCTGAGTTATATCCCTATAAACATAAAGGATTTGCTTTGTATTTTGACTTTATAAGATTTTTCTTTGGTTTTCAATCAGAGAGGTTAGATACCTAGAAGTGAATGTGATAAATTTCATTTATGAAACCACCATTTACTTACTCTCTAGGGTTAGGTCCAGGGTCTTTTCTCAGTACCGCCTGTTATGTAGTAAATCATTCTGATTTTTGAGGATTGAATAATAAGTTTCCAGTTACAGAACTCTGAAGGTGCACAGTTTAAGAGCTGGTGGCCACCCCAGGGGAGTCTGAACCATTTAGTTGCATTTTGAAAAACAGGTAATGCAAGGAATATTAAGGATTGGAAGCCACAGACCTAAGATGGTTAAAAGATATAAATGGAAGAGAATCCAGACCTGCTCCTTAGCCTGCTAAAACCTTGGCTAACATCAGCATAAGTTAAATGTAAGTTCCCAACCAAGAGCTCCTCCTCTGAGATCTATCTGATTGAAAACACCTCACCAGACAAATAAATCTTAACTTCATTTTCTCAGGTCCAAACGTTAACTGAAACCACTCTCTGAAATGGAGGCAGAACTTACATGGGCATTTTGAGGTTCCTGAATCTAAGGGCCAAAAGTGCTCAGAGAAAAAAGAAGAGGTCTCATCTGTGAAATATTTCTCTCAAAATGCCAGGAGTCCTTAGTCCCTCATTGCAGGGTTCCAGCCTAGCTTCAGGGCACGACCTGAAGCATGAGGCATAGGAGGCAATGAGTCGGGGTCTTACCCCGGATCCACACGGAGGTCTGGGAGCCTCCTGCGGCTGTCTGCAGAGGCTGGTGTTTATGTAGGTGTTTACATTTTCATCTGGAAAAGAGGACTTGTAGCTTTCATCAGAATGTCAGAAAACTCCACGATCCAATATGTTTATATTTGTGAATTAGAGGAGGATACCAAAGAGAATAGAAGGAAGAGAGAAATAACTGCTCCTTCATTTAAGTTGACCAATTCAGAAGTATGACATGCAAAAAGATAAAACAAAAGGAATCCGCATTCTTATGTCATCGTGGTTCAGACTTAGAACAGGCTCAAAGTCCTTTCTCTTCTCTTCCTCATCCCCTTATTCTTGTTTTCCCCAGCACAGAAAACCCTCATCGTAAGTATTTGAAATTGTGCTGCAGCAAAGCAAAGAGGTGAAACGAGTCAAGCATAAGCACTGCTTTTTTATGGAGTCCCACAGAACAGTGCCCAAAGTAGAGATCTGTCTTGTTCTTCCCTAGCCACACACTACAGGATTTTGGACCATGGGACAGGGTGGGATATTCTAGGAAAGTTGGGGATACAATTAGAAGTAGCCTAACCATGTGTATCTTATCTAGAGTAACATTAGTGAGTTCAAAATGCCTACTTATCCTTGGATCATCCAGGGATCCCAAACCCCACCAATTTTCTCTCTCTTATAACAATAATAGCTCATGTTTCTTAACCACTTACTGTGTGCCAGGCTCAGATCTAAAGACACTTCAGTATAATCTTATTTAATCCTCACAACGACACTATGCAGTAAAGTATTATTACATCCATTTTACAGAAGAGGAAACTGAGTCACTAACAAGATTGAGACATAGGGCAGAAATCGAAACTATGTAGATATTCCAGATCAGTCCCAGAAGACTTGTAGGGCTCACAGAACAAAACAGCTCACAGAACGCTGAGAAAGCGTTCACCTGTAGCCTTGTCCCAGGGCATTGCTTGTCCTCTTGTCCCCTGCCTTGCTCGGGCTGCGTTGCTCAGCCTTCCATTTTTCCCAGAGACAAGAGCAATCTTGGAAAAGGGGGTGGCAAGTTTACCAAGATCTACTGTCAGAGGATCCCTGTAAGTTCTAGCAGGAAGAATAGCAGCTGTGGAGCCAGAGGACAGGACCCGGATCCCAGCCTAACAGGGCAGCCTAGGTGAAACACCTAGCCTTTGTAAGCTACAACAGCTTCATTTCTAAAATGGAAATAACCTCAACTCACAAGGATGCTGGGAGGGTCAAAGAGGGCAGCAGGTTTAAAAGTACTTGCAAACGCTAATGTGCTGTTCACCATAAACCTCCATGTCTATTGCCATTCCTCCCTTTCTGAACCTTTACCTGCTCCATTCAGCCCCAAATGACTTCAGCTCACTTCAGCCACTTCCCATATGGAAGAAAAATGAACTTACCATCTCCTCTGTGACTCTGCTGGTTTTCTGCCTTCTGCCCAACCCAGACTTCTTATAGTCTTGCTGCCTCCCCTCAGTGTCAGGCTGTTTAGAAAAACAACTTCCTATTCATGTTCCAGAAATTCACCACAGCCCTCCCCATGAAGTTAGAATGGTGATAACGCAGGAGTAGTGTTGGCAGCTAAGCGACATCAGTTGCCAAGGGAGTAAGGATCACCCCCTTCCACGGAGATGGTCTGGAGATAGGGGCAAGTGTGAATCACTCTGGACATCCCGGACTGAGCAATGCAGGAACAGTGCTCACACCCCAGGGCTCAGATTTCCTTTGATTATGATGTGAGCCCCAATTAAGGTCATACACTGGAAAACACGCTTTGTTCATAATAATGTCCTAGTGTAAATTTTCCAATTATTGTGAAAGGTCAGTGAATGTTTACTATTCCAGCAGCCTTCTGAGGGAAACAAGCAAAAATGATAGCAAAGAATAATAATAATTAGGTAGAAAAGGAAAAACTCGCTGAGGGTTTTCTGGCACTTGGGGAAGATTTTTGGTAACAGTTCTGAAATGATATAAAACAGACGTGGATCATTAAAAAGGAACTCTGCTTCTTATGTCAGAAAAAAAAAGGGTATAAAATGAAAGGGTTAGTTTTCTTCTTCTCAGGGAGTGTGTGGGACTAAAAAGCTGTTGCCACAGTGGTTAAAACTTGGGCTGTGTCAATAAACTGCCTGAGACCCATGCTGGCTCCACCTCTGGCTGGCCATTGGGCAAATTACTTAAACTCTCTATACCTCTGTTTTCTCAACCGTGAAACAGAATGATAGAAGAACTTCACAGGGTTGTTGTAGGATTAAATGAGTTAATATGTGGAGAGTGCTTGAAATGATATCTGGCACACAGATGGCACATACTCAACAAATGTTAGCTATTATTAATACTTTTCAGATGGGTCTCAGACAGCAAAATCGAGCATCAAGTATTTAGTATCAAGTCAGAAAGCCATAACTCCAATTTATCCTCTTGGAATTCTAGTTGTGCAGTAGTGGGTGTTCCTCTTCATTCACTCCATGTTTGTTACAGCTTGTAAATAGGTATCTCATACATTAAAAATGGAATAAAATGGAAAGATCTGGAAGAAAGTCTGAAAGAGGAATTAGGGGGTGTGGGGCTGCATTTGCACTTTGGAATTTGGGAGCAAGAGGAAGGGATTCATTACATAGAAGAAGCAGAAAGGCCAGTGAAGGAGGTGGTCATGAAGGAATGACTACAGGAGAATATGGAAAGTTGAGGGAGAGGAAAGAGTAGGGAACTTTGTGGCAGCATGATGCAGGGGTTCAGAGTTCACACCCTAGAGCCAGACGGCGTGGCTCCACCACTTACCAGCGATGTGTTGGGGAAAGTTATATTACTAACCTCCTGTGACTCAATTTCTTCAGCTTTGTGAGTAAATAAGGATATTAGTCACCAAATGCATAGAAAGTTAGGACAATTAAGTGAATTTAATATGTTTGAAATAATAACTAGCACACTGTAAGTGCAACATAAGTGCTGGCTATTATTTTTATAAGACTTGCCTCCATTTCTTTCTGTTTTATTTTTACTCCCTAGCCCCTCTTTTTGGCCTTGCCCCATTTTTAATTTTTTTTTAATTTTAGCATTTTACAGGAGGACAAATGTTTAGGTTACATATATTGCTTTTGCCCAAGGCACACCCAAATCAGAGCTTCAGGTGTGTCCATCCCCCAGACATTGACCCATTTTTTAAAAAATCTCTCCGATGAGAATGAGGGAGGATACTGTCTAGATTGATAGGTTGTTACTGATAATAAGTTTGATAATAAGTTTGATTGACAATAAGTGTCTTTAAGTTTATTATGTTAAATATTAGTGAGCATGAAGAAAGCAGAAAAAGATTCCTAGGCAGGTGACATCAGCAAGGTGGTGGAGTAGGAGATACAATCCTTCATCATCCCACAAAAAAACAAACATAGACAGCTATCCACAACCCAAAATATCCCTAGAAGGACCCCTGGGCTCATTTAAGAATCTGCAATACCACAGTGGAGCAAAAAATCAGAGAATATCTGCACAGAAAAGATCACTCCGTGGCCACTGATCATCAGACACTGTTACCACCACCACCATGAGAAGGCCCACAAGCGAGACCCAGTGCCAAGAGGGATGCTCTCAGTCACAGCTTCCCAGGTGGGAGAAATGAGAGCTGGAGGACCCTAGCAGTCTTTACCACTGAAATCCTCAACAGCCTCATTGCCACTGCAGATTCCCATAGCTGTGGCCTCTGAGGACCCCTGCAGCCTTCACCAACATCAACCTGAGTTGACAGATCTGCATGAAGATTACACAGCTGTGCCCTCACTGGAGTTGAACATCCAGCCCAGCCAGTGCCCTCAACCCTCCTATACTTGAAGGTATTTTCTGACCAAAACTAGACTGTAAAGCCTGGAATTGGTGCTAATCTATCAAATGCCCAAACATCAGCGTGAGCCAACAAGAAACATGAAAAAGCAAGTTAACATACCACCACCAAAAGAATGATAATTTCCCAATAGCTGACCCAAAAGAAGTAAACTGCCTGACAAATAGTTTAAAATAATTGTTTTAAAGAAGCTCAGGAACTTTGAAGTGAACACAGAGAAACAATTCAATGAAATCAGAAAAACAATAAATGAACAAAACAAGAAATTTAACAGGAGATTGAAATCATAAAAAATAAATAAATTCTGGAGCTGAAGAATATAATGGATGGATGAAGTGAAAAATGCAATAGAGAGCATCAACAGCAGACTTGATCAAGCAAAAGAAAGAATCTGTGAACTGAAGACAGGTTATTTGAAAATATAGTCAGAGGGAGAAAAAAGAATGAAAAGGAATGATGAAAGCCTACAGGATTTGTGGGGTAGCATCAAGAAAGCTAACATTCAGGCCGGGCGTGGTGGCTCACGCCTGTAATCATAGCACTCTGGGAGGCCGAGGTGGGCGGATCATTCTGAGCTCAGGAGTTCGAGACCAGCCTGAGCAAGAGCGAGACCCCATCTCTACCAAAAATAGAAAGAAATTAATTAGACAGCTAAAAATATATATAGAAAAAATTAGCCGGGCATGGTGGTGCATGCCTGTAGTCCCAGCTACTCGGGAGGCTGAGGCAGGAGGATCACTTGAGCCCAGGAGTTTGAGGTTGCTGTGAGCTAGGCTGATGCCACGGCACTCATCCCAGGCAAGAGAGTGAGACTCTGTCTCAAAAAAAAAAAGAAAGAAAGAAAGAAAGAAAGCTAACATTCACATTATAGCAGTTTAAGGAGGAGAAGATAGAGAAAAAGGGATAGAAAGATTATTTAACAAAATACTAGCTGAAAACTTCTCAAATTTGAGATAAGATATAAATATCCAGGTACAGGAAGTTTAAAAGTTTCCAACCAGGTTCAATCAAAATAAGACTACACTAAGCTACATAATCAAACTGTCCAAAATCAAAGACAAAAAGAGGATCCTAAAAGGAGCAAGAAAAAAGAAGTAAATTATAATACATACAAGAGAATTTCAATAAGGCTGTTAGAGGATTTCTTGGCAGAATCCTTATAGGCCAGGAGAGAGTGGAATGATATACTCAAGGTGCTGAAAAAAATAAAAGCTGTCAACCGAGAATATTTTATGTGGCAAAGTTGTGCTTCAGAAGTAAAGGGGAGATGACTTTTCCCAGACAAAAGCTGAAGAAGTCCATCACCACTAGACTCACCTTACAAAAAATGCTAAAGGGAGTTCTTTAAGCTTAAAGAAAAGGTGTTAATTAGTAACATGAAAATATATGAAAGTATAAAACTCACAATCAAAGTAAGAACGTAGTCAAGTTCAGAATAGTCCAACACTATACTCATGTGTAAATCACTTATAACTTTAGTGTGAAGGTTAAAAGTCAAAACTATTAAAATAATTATAGCTACAATAACTTGTTAAGAGATATACAATATAAAAAGATGTCAATTGTGACATCAAAAATACAAAATGTGTGTTGAAGGGAGTAAAAGTGTGGAGGGTTTTTTATGTGACTGAAGTTAAGTGTTTCAGCTTAAAATAGCCTGTTATAGCTATAAAATGTTTTTGTAAGTGTCATGGTAACTAGAAAGCAGCAACAGCACATTAAAGGGATCATTCACGTGATCAAGTGGAATTTATCTCTGAGATGCAAGGATGGTTCAACATATGCAAATCTATAAATGTGATACACCACATTACCAGAACAGAGGACAAAAACCATATAACTATCTCAATAGGTGCAGAAAATGCATTTGACAAAATTCACCATCCTTTCATGACAACTCTTAACAAATTAGGTACAGAAGGAATATACCACAACAAAATAAAGGCCATATATACAAACCCACAGTTAACATTATATTCAATGGTGAAAAGGTTAAAAAAAGGTTAAAACATTTTCCTCTAAGATCAGGAACAAGATAAGAATGCACAGTCTTGCCACTTCTATACAACATAGTACTGGAAGTCCTAGCCAGAGAATTAAGCAAGAGAAAGAAATAGAAGGCATCTAAATCACAAATGAAGAAGTTAAGTTTCCTATATTTGTAGACAACATGTCTACACCAAAACTGTTAGAAATAATAAATTCAGTATGGTTGCAGGATAGAAAATCAACATACAAAAATCGGTAACATGTCTATGCACTAGCAACAAACATCTGAAAAAGAAATCAAGAAAACAATTTCATTTACAATAGTTACAAAAAAATAAAATACTTATGAATAACTTTAACCAAGGAGGTAAAAGATCTAAACACTGAAAACTATAAAACATTAATGAAAAAAATGAAGAAGACACAAATAAATAGAAAGATCCCATGTTCATGGATTAGGAAAATTAATATTATTAAAATGCCTATACTACCCAAAGTGATCTACACATTCAGTGTAATTCTTATCAAAATTCCAATGGCATTTTGCAGAGAAATAGAAAAAACAATTTTGAAATTTGCATGGAACCACAAAAGACCCCAAATAACCAAAGCAATCTTAACCAAAAAGAACAAAGCTAGAGGCATCACATTACCTGATTTCAAAATATATTATAAAGCTATAGTAATGAAATCAGCAGTACTAGCATAAAAACAGACACATAGACCAATAGAATATAATAGAAAGTTCAGAAATAAATTCATGCCTTTACACTCAACTGATTTTTGACAAAGATGCCAGGAACACACAATGGTGAAAGGAGGGGCTCTTTAATAAATGGTATTGGGGAAAATAGATATCTGCATACGGAAGAGTGAAATTGGATCCTCACCTTACACCATATACATAAATCAACTAAAAATGCTTTAAAGATTTAAACATAAGACATGAAACTGTAAAACTACTGGATCTATTGTACCACATGATGACTATAGTTACTATAAAAACAATGTATTATATATAGGTGGTACCCAACTTCCAATGGTTCAATTTATAATTCTTTAACTTTATGATGGTGTGAAAGTGATATTCAATCAGTGTGCTCCGGGACTTATGATGGGGTTACATCTGGATAAACTCATCATAAGTTGAAAATATTACAATGGGCTTATCTGAATGTAACCCATTGTATGTTGAGGAGCATCTGCACTTGAAAATTGCTAAGAGAATAAATTTTAAGTGTTCTCATCACAAAAAAATGATAAGTATGTGATATAATTGATGTAATTAATAATTAGTTTAATTTTGCTATTCCACAAAGTCGAGATATATCAAAGCATCATGTTGTACACCATAAATGTATATAATTTTTATTTGTCAATTACAAATAAATTCATATACACATACATACACACCCACCAAAAACAAAGAAAAAAGAAAAAGAAGGGTTTCTAGGAATAGGAATGTGAGGAAAAAACTATTTGAATTTGTTTAAAAGCTGTTCAAGGTGAATTGCATTTGCTTATAGGGATATAATCTATGTAGAAAATTTAGGTTGTTTCTAATTATGTTGTCATTAAAATTTATAATTCCAGTATAATTTAATTAGTACTGTTATATATTTGTTTCATATACATTTAAGTTTTCTCATCTCTTCAGATTACATTATAGATTCCCGGAGAGCAGGGAACCTTTCCTATATTAATCTTCCATCTGCCAAAGTATCTAGCAGAGAGCAAAAGGACACTCAGCAAATACTTGATTCATTGGTTAGACTGATGACTCCAGGTAGACAAAGCGAAGGTACTCCCTCCATCTTCCTTTCTGAATTCTAGTTATCTTATTACACTGGTGCATTCACATACACAAGAAATATTTAAGACCCTTTGAGGCTCCTGGTAGTACACTAGCACTAGGGATCGAATAATGAGCATAACCCTTGTGGAGCTCACAGTTTTGTTCTGGTGGGAGACATTAGATATTAAATAAAAATCACACAAATAAATGCAGGAAGAAAAGAATGTGGTGCAATGAGAGAGTATGATGGGAACTTGACTTGGAAAAAACTCCCCTGAGAGAGTAGTGACTTCGGAGCTAAGGTCTGGGTGGGAAGAACATTCTAGACTAGTCAAGGCTTGGAGCAGCCTAGAAGCCTAGAGACAGCCACAGTGGTCAGAGGGCAGGAAAGGAAGCTGGAGAGGTGAGGAAGGCCTTGGCCACGCCAGGTCCCACAGGCCACATGGAGATTGTGTTTCCACGTGTGCCATCTGTTGAATCAGAGCCAGTTAACTCCTCAGGAAAGTTCCACCTGCATAGCTGCCCCCTCTACTCAGAGAAGACCAGGGAACTTTCTACACAATCTATTATAGAATGATAAGTTATACTTTAAAAGAATATATATAGTTTTCTCCCTTATTATTAATATGAGTTTATTATAGAAATATCAAAAATTCAGAAAAGCACAAAGAAGGGGGAAAATCACTCATAATGCTCTCTGAATGACGCTGGAATCACGTTATACATTGTTTTAAAATCTGCTTTTTTCATTTGATGATATAACATAAACCTTTTTGATGTTTTAAGATTTACTTCTGCTCTATTTACACCTAAGAAAAAAACCCCAAATATATAAGTAGATGTAAGTATAGCTATAGACATGGAGTTATAGATGCATAGAGAAGATACAACATAAATATGAGGAACGAAGGATAAATTCAACCTCCCCACAGCTTGAATGTCCTTATCAAAACTTCCCAGGAAAATGGAGCCCTTCCAGACTATTAGCCTGAAGTGTCTTCCCTTTCCCCCATATTCCCTCCCCTTGTCATGGACAAAGACGTCAGCTTTCCCCACATAGCTTTAGGAAGATGCCTTACATGGTTTCTTGAACTTCTAACTCTCCTTGCTGAAATTCTGTGTAAATTGGTCTGTGCTGTTATGCTCAAGTGTTTCTTTTCCCTATCTTTGCTCTCCAGTTTTTGAAAAGGAAGGAAAGGCAAGGAAGTAAGTCAGCTTAACGAAGGTTCCCAACAGTGAACACGAACTTTCATGAAACTGTCCTCCCACATATCCTTACATAGAAATAGGATGCTCAGAAAACGCTACACATTTCCGTATTTACACCCACTGAGCTTTACCTGGGGGTTCATTTGTTCATCCTACACATTTTTGTGAGGGCCTCCTCTGTGCTATTATCCATGCTACGCTCTGGACACGCAAGGATGAATAAGACACAGTCCCTGTCCTGAGGAGCTCAAGCACCAGTGGAGAGATGGGCATATACGTAGATAATTATAAACCACACGGAGGAAGCAGCACACACACAGTCTTGTGCAAGACCCGCGAGAGGACCTCAGACAGTCCAATGGTGGGGGTGGAGAGGTGGTCGGAAAGGGTGCTGGAGGAGATAACCCTTGAGCTGAGTGACATAAGGTGGATGCTTTTGTGCAAGCTCAGTGGTTGGACATGCACACACAGAAAATGCTCTGAACTGCACAGATGAATTAGGAAGTGGTTTTTCTCATTAACAGCATTCTCACCCTTCCAAAAGCATATTGTGTCTGGGTCCTTTGATAACCAGAAGGCTGTGATAACCACAGAAGGCTTATCACCTACACTAGAACACTAGAAGCATAGTTAAATGGGTGATCTGCTTATAAATAAACACCATAGATAGACTATTTAAGTCATTGAGGAAGTGAAGCGGAGATATTGTTACATTTATGAGCTACCATTATTAAGCATTTATTGTTGGGCCAGACTCTGGCTAAGCATTTTTAAAGCTGTATCTCATTTAATCCTCACAACAACCTCATAAAACAGGTCCCATCTGCACAACTGGTCCATCTACCCAGAGATTATTATGATATGCATTTTATTAAAAAGGAAATTGAGAATAGAGGGTTAAATGTTTTGCTCAGGATGGCATAGCTGATAAGGGGGAGAATGGGATTAAAATTCGAGTGCACCTGAATGACACTATAATAAAATGTGGGTTTTTTCATTAAACTCACTAAAAGGTGCTTTCAGAAAAAGAAGCAGCCATTCTAACCCTCTTCTCTTGGTTTTCTGGTGGATATTCTATGCTAGAAATCTCTGGTAATTAAAGATGAAATAAGAGCTAGTCTATATCAAGGTACTCTGATATGTGCCAGGACACATAAATCATGTCTCAGGGCAAGGTGTTCTCTTATTGAGCCTGCCTGGATTCAAAGTCGCCTTAATCACCAAGGGAAGTCTGGGGGAATATGTTTTTGATCTGAAAGTGTGAGGCAAACATGAAAATGCCCCAATTCAGAGGAAAAAAGGCTAGGTTGGCAGTAGAACCGGCTGATATCTGAGTCCCCATTCAATCATCAAAATGTAGATTACATGGTTTAGAGTTTCCTGGAACCTTCCTAGTTAACTTACCTGCTGTTTCCCATGATCAAAAGTAATAAAGATTAAAGAGCTGATAATATTACATAGCATAGTTTGTCTTCTTTTGATGAATGCAGGAGAATGTTACCTCTAATGGCAATTATGCCAGCTTTCTGAAATCATTCATTTCTTCAGGGATACATCTCTGAAATTACAAATAAACATCAAATTTGTAGAAACATGCATAAATTTTCTCATTGAAAAATTTTTAATAAAATTAATAACATTCAAAAATTTTATCCAGTAGAGCCCATTTGATGATCCAAACTGTTATTGAGGTTAATAATGACCTCGCATGTTCTCTAGGTCTGTTTCCTCTACAGTGTTCTAGAGGCGAGACAACAAAATATAGAATTAAAAATGCTAATTAGGCATTCAGAGGCATGTCCTATGGTTCAGAAAAGTGTTTCTCCAGTAAAACTTAAAGAAAAGTCTGCTCAAAATGGATAATAGACCTAAACATAATACCTAAAACCATAAAACTCCTTGAATAAAACATATGGGGAAAGCTCCTTGACAGTCATCTTGGTAGTGACTTTTTAGATATGTTACTATTAAAAACAGCTCAGGCTACAAATGCAAAAATAAATAAATGAGGTAACATCAAACTAAAAGGTTTCTGTACAGCAAAGGGAACAATCAAGAAAATGAAAAGGCAGCCTACAGATTAGGTGAAAATATTTGAAAACCATATATCTGATGAGGAGTTAATATCCAAAATATATAAGGAATGCACACAAATCAATAGCAGAAAAACAAATAACCTAATTAAAAAATGAGCAAAGGTCCTGAATAGACATTTCTACAAAGAAGACATAAAAATGGCCAACAGGTGTATAAAAATGTGTTCAACATCACTAATCATCAGGCAAATGCAAATTAAAACCACTATGAGATATCACCTTACACCTGTTAGATGGCTGTTATTAAAAAGACAAAAGATAAGTGTTGTCGAGGGTGTAGAGGAGTGGGAAGCCTTGTACACAAATTTTTTGTTTAATATAGCATTAAGCAATTTATGCAATAAGACCTCTCCGACCAGCATCCCTCAATGTAACAGCAATACCTGCAACAATCTATTGAGTGTTTCCTTTTTGTAGGTCATTGTTCTAGGTCTGGGAACTTCACAAAAATATGAGACTCAGTTTGCTAAATCTTCAGTCTAGTTCGAGACATAGGTCGGACACAAAGAAAGGATAAATAACTACGTGAGACAGTGCATGCCCATACAGATGATAAAAGCCACCAGAGTTCAGAGAGAGAGTGAGAGACTCAACACTGAGAATAAAGGACACGAGGAGCATCTTGTGCTTTCTGCCCAACCCCACAAGTCTAGGTAAGGTCAACAGCCTCTCATATAGCTGTGAATTCTCCTAGACAGCCAATTCTATTATTTCTAAAAATGATAATATTTATTAGGTTTCAGAAATCAAACAACTTCAGCTTAGGCAGACAGGAATTGCAGGGGAGAAATACATTCTACACTTTCTCCCCACACATCCACTGCACATCCACTTTAAAAGTATGTGTATATTAATTTAAAAAAGCACTATTTTTAACTTAATGAATTTCTTATGAATTTTGTGAATATGGAATTTTTTCCTTATTCTTTAATATTTATCCCTTTTATAGGTTCCTAGGAATGACATTTTCTGCAGAGCCCAAAATGGAGACAGGCACATGGGTAAAAGTGGTGTAGGCAGCTGCAGGCTCTGTAAGGGCACCAAGGCTATGGCCTTTTGTCTGGGTGACAAATTTCCTGTGCACCCAAATCATTGCCTCTGCCACATTGGGCCTGAATGCCAGTGTCCCCCAGTAGACTGCAAGTTTCTTAACTGCAGGAGCCATGTCTCAGTTATTTTTATTTCTCTGGCTCTTATACTCAATAATAGTCAATTCAAGTTGTATTAGATTCACTGCATCTGAGATATTCTCTCTTCCAATAAACTTTCTGTCAAACATATCAGCGCGGTAATATGCCCTCTGCCTGTAACAACCACTGCTTCCTTATAGCCCTAGTGGGACTGGCATTCTGTCCACAAACCCTATTAGACCATACCTCATAAAATGTTCTCGCATTCAAGAGCCCTAAACCCATGTTCTCGTCACATAGCACGTAAGGTATGGATGTTATCCATCACATGACTTTTCATTTCACTTGAATAAAAATATAATAGAACTGAAGAAATACTAGATTTTTTTCAAATATATTTGAAGATACATTTTTGGAAATGGCTTCCTGAGTAGTAGTTCTGCTCTGAAGTTGGGACTAAGAAGAGTTTCCTTGTGCAATCTAGTCAAGTAGGTTCTTACACAGAAAATGCATATTCTCCAGGCATCACTAGAACACAGGTGACTTTAATTGCATCTACCGCTGGGTACAGGGTACTTGAGTGAGTTCTACAAGTGATAGGTAATTTTGAACGATGTTTCAAAATCGACGTATCTGCTTAAAAATTGTTTCCTTTTCTTATAAATATCTTGGTTACCAAAATGTATAATTTACTGAAATACATACAAACTCTAATTGTGATGTTAAACAATAGATTATAATAAAATAAAGAAATGGAAAAACAGCAGCTGTATAAAGTCACTTAGCTGGAAGTAATTAAACCAAGTCTAGTTTTTTAATCCTCAAATAATTCTATGATCCCAGCTCCTGATAAGAGGGAATTGTCTGACCGAGAGGAATAATAGCCTCCTAGGGATTTACTTTCCTTTGAACATAATGAGGCAGGAAAAGCCATCATTGGAGATTTGAATTTGGGTGACTTGTTTGTACTTAAACTTGGCTTAATAAGTGTTCTTTTTCTATAGCTAGAGTTTATTGTTTTACTTTTTGTTAATAAAGTAAAACTTTTAAGTTTTGTAACTCATCTGTCAATGTAATTATAAAAACAAGTTTCCAGAATAGTCTTTTTCTAAAGTAAAACATAAAAGTAATATATTCCCTTATGAAAGATTTATACCATGTGGAAAGGCATAAAGAGGAAATAAAAATCATGCACTGTATCACCTGCCCCAAACAACCACCAACATATTGGTATGCATTTAGAATTTTTCAATTCATATATTCACAAACAAATTTCAACAAAAATAGGTTCAAATTTTATTTTTGTATTAAATGGCTCATCCTTCCACCATGTGAGGACACAACTAGAAGTCACCATCTATGAACCAGAAAGCAGACACCAAATATGCTGATGCCCTGATCTTGAACTTTCCAGCCACCGGAACTGTGAGAAATAAATTTCTGTTTTTTATAAGCCACTCAGTCTAAGGTATTTTCTTAAAACAGCTCAAGTGGACTAAGACATATATATGTGGAGAAGCAAACGACCCAAAAGAACCAGCAAAACATTGACGGAGAATAGAGTTGTAGTACCAACACCACCTAACTTCAACACTAAAGCCACAGTAATGAAGGGAGTGTGGTATTGGTGAAAGAGTGAACAAATAGATGGATGGGACAGAATAGAGAGCCCAGAAATAGTTCAACATAAGGTCAACTGATCTTTGACAAAGGAGCAAGGACAATACAATGAAGCAAAGATAGTCTTTCAGCAAATGGTGTTGAATCATCTGAACATTCACATGCAAAAATGGTCTAGACACAGACCTTACACTCTTCACAAAATTTAGGTGAAAATGAAAAATTTAATGCAAAACTATAAAACTCCTAGAAGATAATATAGGAAAAAACCTAGATGACTTTTCGCAGGTATGGTGATGACTTTTTAGATATTAATACATCAAAGGTATGATACATGAAAGGAATAATAAGGCTTGATTTCAGTAAAATTAAAAACTTATGCTCTGCAAAAGACAATGTCAAGAGAATGAAAAGACAAGCCACAGACTGGGAGAAAATATTGCCAGAAGATGTGATAAAGGACTGTTATTCAAAATACATGAAGAACTCTTAAAACTCAACAATAAGAAAAAACTTCCCAATTAAAAAATGGGCCAAAGACCTTTCCAGACATGTCACCAAAGAATGTATGCAGATTACAAATAAACACATGAAAGATGCTCCACATAAAATATTACAAGGGAAATAAAAATTAAAACAGCAGTAAGATACTGCTGTGTAACCTATCAGAATGGCCCAAACCCAGAACACTGACAATACCAAATGCTGACAGGGATGTGGAGCAACAGGAACTCTCATTCACTGCTGGTGGGAATGCAAAACAGTACAGCCACTTTGGAAGACAGTTTGGCAGTTTCTCACAAAACTAAACATAGTCTCATCATTCGATCCAGCAATTATGCCCCTTTATATTTACTCAAAGGAGTTGAAAACTTACATCCACACAAAAACCTGTATGCGGATGTTTATAGCAGTTTTATTCATAATTGCCAAATCTTGGAAGTAACCAAGATGTCCTTCAATGGGTGAATGGATAAATAAACTGTGGTACATCCTGACAATGGAATATTATTCAGGGCCAAAAAGAAACGAGCTATCAAACTATGAAAGGACTTGGAAGAAACTTAAATCCATATTACTAAGCAAAAGAAGCCAATCTGAAGAGACACTATACAATTCCAACCATGTGACACTGTGGGAAAGGCAACGCTATGCAGACAGTGAAAACACTAGTGGTTGCCAGAGGTGAGGAGGGATGGAGGAATGAATAGGTGTAGCACAGAGGATTTCTAGGGCTGTGAAAATAGTCTGTATGGTATGAAAATGGTGGATACATGCCATTATACATTTGTCCACACACATAGAATGTACATCACCAACAGTAAACATTAATGAACACTAATGTAAACTATGGACTTTGTGTGATGATGTATTGATGTAGATTCATCAGTTGTAACAAATGTACCCCTCTGGTGAGGACACTGGTAACGGAGGAGACTCTACATGAGTGGGGGCAGGAGGTGTATGGGAAATAAATTACAGTAAAAATCCCAGTAGTTTTTTTTATTATAAAACTTATTAACTTAAATGTTTATTGAGCACTTAGTCCCTGCCAGACACTGTACTAGGCATAATAAGAATATAGCAATGAGCAAGACATAAAGTCCCAATTCTCATGGCCCTTAGACCAGTGAGAGAAACTGACTTAAAATAAGTAATTATTAGTGTGATATATTGATTATATGCTGCATGATTGACACTTTACAGATGATAAAATTGAAGCTAAACAAGTAAGTTTCCTTATCCAAGATCATAGAACTAATAAATATTAGAGCCAATTTTTAAATCCAAGGGCAATAAGTCTGACTTCAAAGCCCGTATTCTTGCCATGTCATCATGCAGATTTCCAAGACTTCAGTTGTCCAAAGTGAGCCAGTGTACCTTCCTATGTGCAGCTCAACGGAGCCACAGACAAAGCATTCACAAAGTATAAATGACCTGGACGCAAAAGTGAAGAGCTACAGCCACAGTGAAGTGCCTGGGTGTGTTCGCGGATGCCGGCACCACTGGGCTCTGTGTGTAGGCAAAGTTGGAAGCAGCTGTGATGTGATTTCAGGGAAGCTTCTACTCCAAAAGGTCTCTTCCCTGGGCTGTCCCCGTTTCTGAAAAACTCTATAGTTGGAAATTCAGCCTGAAGGATTTCTGGGAATACTGTGGGATAAGTGGCAGTGTTAGCAACCTCCTTGTCTCCAAGGTCATCACTAATTTAAAATTTTTTCAGTAACTACAACAATAATGACACAAAACCTCTCCCCTACCCCACAACCAAGTAAGACTTTGTCACAGTCTGGCTTTCTCCCCTAACTTGCCTAACCTCATTAGCCAGATGTGTTGCGGAGAAAACATCTCTGCACAATCGTGCCTCAGAGATGGGATCTGAGACCTCTACCTTAAGTCCTAGCAAACGAAACCCTTGCGGCCCATCTGGCAGGGGTCCCGGGCTGCCACCCCCATGGCCTGCTGCTTTGGCCTTGTCCTAGGAAGCTTTGAACCCCTCATTTAAGGCAAGTACTTACAACTATCTTTTCAGATTTGTGACTAACAATGGGGATCAAAGAGTCAAAATTATGGAGACTAAATATTAATAGTATAGCAGACAAATGCCTCATAACGAAGAGGAACACAGTCATGAGCTGAGAAAAGCCTTTCACTCCAGATAAACTTCATGAATCAGGAAGATATTTACATAACTGACTATTTGCTATGCTCAGTAAGGTAAAAGGATATGGCATCAGGAACATGAATGAGAAAAAGCAGATTCCATGAAATATGTGATAGAGCAAAGAAAATAATGGGCTGTCAGCAGTAAAAAGCAGTATTACTACTGCAGAAAAGTAAATACACAACACAAAACTGAATCTCTACATTGTAATGATTGAAAGCTTGGCCCTTGAGTCAGACAGATTTGGCTCTAACTAAATTACAATTCTGCCACTTATCAGCTATATGATCTTGACCAAATTATTAGAGCTCTATGCGTCATCTATAAAACAAGGATAATAGGAAGATTAAACAAGAATTCATTTATAGTGTTCAACATAGTACATAGCATGTAGCAAAGGCTACATAAAATAATGTCTATTGTTATTTTTATTCTGACCAGTAAGCACGATATTTATTCTTTGGATGGAGGCACTCAAGGCTCTCTCCTACAATGTCAACGTCCCTGAGGGAAGTAGCCGTTACAATATTATTAATTTTGAACATCTGCTTTGTACAAAGGCAAATTTATTAAACAACTACCTAATATCTTATAAAGGAGATAGTGAGAAACTAAGAAAGAGAAGAGATGACCAATATTTTTGAAGAATGAGGTGAGCTGAGTTTCCCCAGTGTGACCACGGAAATACCAGGTCAAGAAGGACCCAGAGGGAAGCATCAGGTTTTTGACCCCTCCCACTCCCATGCACATGGTGACTTACTTCATCTTTCCAAAAGAATCGTGATAGCACCCGCACCAGTCTTTGGTATGGAATTAGAAATTACTTTCTGTTGCCTATAGAAGATTCATATTCTCATTAGGATTCTCTGTATCTTACTTGGTTGGTCAACTCACATTCCTTTCCTTTGAAGATACTTAATCTACAAGTACCTCTAATAGAAAGACACAGTTACATACAAAGGGTCGTGACATGTTCTAGGCAAATCGCTTTATTTATACCATCCCTAAGATGCCAACAGGGGTGATAAATGATAGCGAAACAATCATAAACTACTGAGTTAAAATCACTTTTAGGTGGTGTGTACTACCGATGAAGAAGAGGACTGTAATCACACGCCCCTTAGGGAGCTTTAGGGGACAGTAGCTGGTGATATAGAAAGGAGCATGGGGTAACACTACAGACCAGTTTAGACTACTTCACAACCGGGCCTGGCCCCCGCTTTGGTTTGGGTACCAGGACACGAGCAGCCAGACGGCAGCTTCTTTTCCCGTCTTCAAGTGCCTAGGGAATTACACGGGAAGTCAGTTACATTGACCTGCCAAAGTCGGATGATAAACAGTGAGACCTTTCCCAGGCAGCATCACACTTCCCCTGTTAACACCTCCCATTGTGGAAAAAAGTCTAACCAAAACAGAATTAACAGGAATCCAACATCTTCCTTTCCACAGCAAAAAGTTTCCTTGCTTAGCTCTTTTAGGAAACTCCATTTTAGGGGGTTAGAAAATGGGAAAAAGAAAATCTTAACATCAGTACATACCTATTTTTAACTTTGAGTTTTGAAAATGAATATCTGATCCAAAATGTTTACACACGCACTAGGTTACTACACAGTAACGATGGTGAACAATCTGCACACACCATGTCCAAATCTTATAAATAAAGTGCCAATTGAAAGAAATCAGACCAAAAAGAGAAGACAATTCTGTATATATAGTTCAGAAATGGGTGGGACCAATACACGGTGCTGTTAGAAATCAGAAGAGGGCCTCCCTCTTGGGAAGGGGGCAATTAGTGACCAGAAGTAAACTCTAGAGTGTGATAATGATCTGTTTCTTGATCTCGATGCTGGTTACAGGGATGTGTTCAGTTTGTGAAAATTCGTTAAGCTATACATTTTTGATATGTACGTACCCTTTTCCGTGTATATATTATACTTCAAAAAAGTTCAGACAGTAATTTCTCACATCACAACAAAGACTAGTTAAGTTAGCCTCAGCATTCTGGCTTGATCTGGTTTTACCTTTCCAGAAAAGTAACCATCAATCATCTTAATAATGGGCTAATTTGGGGGGGAAGAGTAAAATATTCAGAACGTAGGTTTATGGAATAAGATTCTCCACATATTACAACAACATGGGTTTGTTCATTGATTCCAGCTCTTAAGGAGTCTAAGCTTTGTACCTCTTCTGTGTGTCTTGTAAGAGACAGCATCTGCCTCTAACGCCTGATACTCTGTATTTACCAACACTTGATAAACAGACAAACAACAAATTTTCCCTGTAGGAGAAATTTGGTTATTTCCCACCAGATATAGTAGGAAGCATTTAAAACTTGTCAGGGGAAAAATAGTCTGAAAATAAATAAATTGATGCGTTAAAATGGATGTTCTAAATATCTTTTTTCCCCCCCAAGATCTGCTCCCTGAGCTCCTGGAGACTGTCTCATCTGCTGATATTTCTTCATCCCTCACCCCAGGGCCACCCCCGAGAAGATCACACTAGGGCCAGGGAGGGCTCCCCAAAGAAATAAAAATGGGAGTCACCTTAATACCCACTGACCATTGCTTATAATGCATTTCACTCAAAAAGAAAAGGTTTGAAATACCTTGTGGTATAAACCTAGCATTGACATTAAAATAAAATATGTACTTTATTAGAGTAATTAACATTTATTGAGCAAAGAGCCAGGTACCTTACATACATGATGTATAGTCTATCTCTCAATGATCTTTAATTTCATAACAACCCTGGAGTGCTGAGATATCCTCCTCTCTATGTACGTATGTGGAAACTGAGCCTCAGAGAGATTAAATAAATGGGCTGCAGTCTTTTGACGAGTAAGTGGGAGTGTCAGGATTTAAACCCAGTTCTGAACAGTGAGAAGGCTTTGCTCTTCCCACATTATAGCATGGGCCCCCATGAAGAGAGCAGGCCCTTCCTGGTGTTTAAGTTGGTTTAAGCCAAGCAAATATTTAGAGATTCGAGATTTACTATTAAATTTTTACTTAAAAATTTGAGTATAGTATAAGATCTTCTGAAGCCAAGTGACACTTTTTCAACATTTAGTTGAGAAATTTTGTGGATGTAGTTCTCAATTTTTATGTGGTTTCAGCACGGAGGTAAGTCTTACGGAAAGACTCACTGTGATTTTTTTCCCTCTTCAGCTTTTTCTTTTTCTCAGCCTCACTAAAAGATAATTTTTTAAATGAAAACCTTGTTTTTATAGCAAATGAGATTTTTCCAAACTATTAATAAAACAGCTGGCTTATTTTATAATGGTAAAATTAATAAATTATTGTTTTAAAATTTTTGGTATGAAAATCACAAAGTATAAAAGTTTTTAAATTATTTGAAATTCCACCATCTAGAGATAATGGTGCTTAAAAATTGAATATATAAGTACACACACGTATCATCCTACACTACTTTCTCTGTATAAATGCATATATAGATTTTAATGAAAACTAGGAGATTAATGAGCTTTGAATAAAAATAAATACAATGTTATATATGCTTTAACACAATGCCTTTATTTTATAGCATTTATCACAACAGTCATGAAATAATGATTTATATGATTATT
The DNA here is from genome assembly GCA_004363605.1 of Indri indri. Taxonomy (NCBI): domain Eukaryota; kingdom Metazoa; phylum Chordata; class Mammalia; order Primates; family Indriidae; genus Indri; species Indri indri. Next base: position 544,718 of record RJWJ010000023.1, on the reverse strand, counting down.
GTTAGTAACATTAGCAGTTAAGTGCATGACCTCTGGAGCTAGAACCCTTAGATTTTAATCCCAGATCTGTCGTTGACCAGCTGTGTAATCCTGGGGAAATTATTCTTGTTTCTTCCTCTGTAAAATAGAGATAAAAATAATATTAATATCTCTCTAACAGGGTTGGCATGCAGATTAAATGAATGTGTGTAAAACAATTAAGTAGTTCCTGTCACATAGTGAATACAAATGTATTAGATGTTGTTTTATTTGCCTAATGTTTTCCTTTCCACTAAGCTCCATGCATGCAGGGATCATGTTGTTCCACGTTGCACCCCCAGCATGGCATACGCTATGTCTTCAATAGTTGTTGACTATTATTTTCCTTTGTTTTCCACTCTGCCCCATATGATCTGCAGGAAGTAGACTGTCTTTAATTAGTGGCATTTTATCAATATCTATTGAGTGAATGAAGAAATACCCTTTATTGCAAATGTATTTGATACTGACAGCACAGTGGGAAAAACTCAAATTTTGTATTCAAACAGGTTTCAAAACCTTATTGCCTCATCCTCAACCATTAACTTAGTGGTAGAAGGGAGCAATTTTTTGAACTTTTCTGAACTTCAAGCTTCCCATCTATAAAATGGAGATAATGATTCATTCTTGCAAGGTAGTTCACAATGTACAGATTTAAGTTTATCAATAAATAGTAGCTATTTTTGCACAACTATTACATTATATCCAGAGCCACTGCTTTGCATAACCCAAAGAGGGTACCATTCATGTGAAATACAACATAAACGGTGTCCCTTAGAGCAGTGCAGTGTATGGACCCAGAAGGTACCCACACTGTACTTTGCCAGTTCATAAGATTACAAAGTATCCTTTTATTAGTGTCTTTCAGGCTTGGATGTTTTTAGGGTCCATAAGAACAATTTAGAGTTAACAGTAACTGCAGAAAATTTCTGCAGGTGATATTCTCATTTTAAAGTGATAGAAAATAAGACATAGCTGTAAACTCAGGACCTGGGTTTAGGCTCAAGCCTTCTAAATGCCAAGTTCACTATTACCTAAAATCCACTAAATACAGCAGACAAACTAGTGTCAGTGTTTGTACTATATGCTGATTTACCATTCATTTACCAGATGCTCAGAGCTAAGAACAGCTGACTTCATCCTACATCCCATCTCTTGTCTGCATATTTGAGTAGATTCAGTTCAACTGGTACGGCTAGTGGTATTCACATCAGGATGGAGTTACAGAATACAAACAGAGCCTCCCCTATTTGGTGATTAACAGATGAATTGATGTCCCATCACATGAACAGGATATTTGGCAATAACAAGTTGCTTGTGAGGAAAAGTGAGTTTCTTGGCTTGTTCTTTGTCAGCATTACAAAGCTAAAAGCTTTGTCACGCAAATGTTCTGTCTGCATTTGCTACTGCTGCTGCCTGGTGTATGAATCAGGACCCCAGCTCACAGGTTTTCCCAGGACTTTCCCGTGGGCATCGTCTTTAAGTGTTGAGCAGTCACAGTTTAGCACACAAAGGGGCTAATCTGGGGGATGGCAAGGTTGGCCGGGCATTACATTTCGATAGAGCAGGAAGAGGATTTGGCGGCCTATAACCTCAGGGAATTTTGCCAAATGCTCCACCCCACTCTCTTCACAGCCTAGAATAGCACCACACATAGGAAAAATGTAAAACGTAACCAAGAGAAACAGACCTTTCTCCAGCGGTGATAGTTCAGCACCACCACAAGCTTTCATTAAAATTTTTAAAAGCACTCAAGTATGGGCAGAAATAAATGATCTTGGGTTAACTGTAACTAGCACATTGGTTCTCCCTTTGTGAAAGATTCAGCCAATCACATCTGTGTCCATCAGTTCCCCACAAAAAGAGAAAATACACTGGTGTTGCAGCAAGAAGAATTTAAGCTAGATGTAAAGAAGAACTTACAGAATGGCAGGCTAATTACATTTTGGAGCTATTTTGGGGGGGAAGGAGTGTGCCCACCAACAGGAAGGGCCTGCACTAGTATCACAACTGTGCTCAGTCATTGGCTAGGAGCAGCCTGAGGGATGTGCAGCCTCAGTGTGAAAGTGGGGGTAGATCCAGAGGGGTAGCAGCTGGGGCTTTCAGTCAACTGTGCTCCCCGAAACAGGAAATCTGAGTGGCACATTTTCATGGCCACCATGGTCAGCCAGCACCATGGTAGGTATTCTGTTTTGGTTAGGGAAATTCCTTCTTCTGGTTTGCTGAAAGTTTTTCTTTTCCTTTTGAAAAATCATGAATTCTTTTTTTGCAATATTGAGATGATTATATGGTTTTTCTCCTCTGATCTGTTAATTTGGTGATTTATGGTTAGAGATCTTCTAAAGTAAATTCCACTCTTATATTCTGGAAATAAGCCTAAACTAAACATGGAGTTATATTTTTTATTTGTTACTATATTTGGCTTGCTATACAGCATTCTGTTTAAAATTTGTTCACATATATTCATGAATGATACTGGACTATTTTTCTTTCTTACCAAATCTTTACCTGGTTTTGGAATCAAAGATATTTTGGCCTCATAGAATATTTGAGGAATAATCTTTCATTTTCTATCAGTAGAAAATTTAAATATACAATATTTGGAAAAATCTGGGGTCTTTTTGCTTTTGAAAATTGGTAGTACTCACCTATAAAATTATCTGAGCCTGATGTTTTCTTTGTCGGAAGAATTTTAATTCCAGATTCAAATTATTTGATAGTTATAGGAGAACATTCAGGCTTTCTATTTTTTCAGGAATAAATTTGGCAAGTAAATTTTTGGGGGGAAATTTTGTTTTGACTATTTTGACTATTACCAAATATATTTTTATTAAGTCATTCTTAATGTTTTCGTAACTAAAAAAAATTATTTAGGCTGGGGGGTGTTGGCTCATACCTGTAATCCTAGCACTCTGGGAGGTGAAGGCAGGAGGATCACTTGAGGTCAGGAGTTCGAGACCAGCCTGAGCAAGAGTGAGACTCCATCTCTACCAAAAGCAGAAAAAACTAGGCAGATGTGGTGGCACGTACCTGTAGTCCCAGCTACTCAAGAGGCTGAAGCAGGAGGATTGCTTGAGTCCAGGAATTTGAGGTTGCAGTGAGCTATGATTACGCCACTGCACTCTAGCTTGGGCAACAGAGCCCAAGACTCTGTCTCAAAAAAAGAAAAAAAATTATCTGCTATATCTTTAGAGATATCCTTTATGCAATGCAAATTTTGTGTATTTACGCCATTTTTCTTTTTTCCTCCATGAGTCTTGCAGAGGTTTGTCTATTTTTTGATCCTCTTTGATCCTCTCTTATTCCTTGTTTCTACTTATTAATTTCTGTTCTTAAGTTTATTATTTTCTTCTTTTTACTTTCTTATGGTTTATTCCATCAATTTTTCTCTAACTTCTTAAGTTGGGTGTTTAATCTTTAGCCTTCTTTGCTTTTCTAATATAAACATTAAAACTGTAAATTTTCCTTGTCATTCTTTTACTGTACCCCCAACTGTTGATATGTAGTATTTTTATTAATTCAATTATAATAATTTAAAATTTTCTCTGTGATTTTTAAAAATTAATTTTTAAATTGACAAATAAAAATTGTATATATTTATTGTGTACAACATGTTGTTTTGGAATAGATATACAATGTGGAATGGCTAAATTGAGCTAATTAACACATGCATTACCTCACATACTTAATCAGTTTTTGTAGTGAGAACTTGGTGACTTTTTCACTTATGAGTTATTTAAATACTTTTAAATTTTTAAGCATACTGGAATTTTAAACAATTCTCCATCTTCTTTTTATTAACTTACAACAAATAGAAGAGACTTTGATCTGTGTGATTCTGGTTCATTGAAATTTATCGACATTTACTTTGTAGTCTATTATGAGAGCTATTTTTGTTCACGAACAAAATAGTTGAGTAAAGTGTTCTGTATGTGTTTATGGAATCAAGTGTAATCAAGAGAAAAAGAGAAATCTATTGAATAAATTGTTCTAAACACTATTATATACGTTCTAATGTTGAATCCTCACCATGGTTGTATGAGATAGCCATGATTAATCCCACTTTACACATTAGAAACCTGAGGATTAAAAACAACACTGGCTCTACTACGTGCAAAGAATGAAGCAAAGATACAAATGAAAGCCCATGTATCTTAAAACTAAATATTTAAACGTTTTAATTCAACCTTTAAAAGTGCTAAGTAAAGTGTGTTCCATCTTCCTTATTGACAGATATACCTTCATAATGACTTACAGGGCTGGATTCAAATTTAGAAATCTTCGCTGCTTCAGAGTCCCACACTGAAACGTGGAGACACAGGGTGAGCTGGTCCCAGCCGGTAGCTCACCCACCTTCTCTTCACCAAAGGACCTGTCACATACACGTGCGAACACTCCGACCTGTAAGTCCAATCTCTAATTAGACCCCAAATGGGACACCCTTGTGCATACACTGGGGCACAGCCCATCCTCAGGAAGACCTGGAAGAGAGGTCTATGCAGGCTCTGGAAGCAAGCTTGGGACAGTTTGGCTAGTGTGCTCCACAGAGGAGGGTCCAGGCTCCAGAAGACATGTTTCCTTAATTCCTTGAACTCTTCACACTGTTAAAAGAGCTTCCAGAGGAGTGGCCACTCTTGCCTGAGTCCAATAAGGGTACCAGAATAGCCAACTAACGCACACCTAAGATCACACTGCTGCTAAGTGCCAGATCCAGATGCAATCACAGGTGTTCTGAAATTAATAACTATTATTTTCATACCAGTACCTATCATTTATTGAGTGTTTACTGTTTGCCAGTTACTGTTCTAAATTCTTTACCTGTATTAATCCATTTAATCCACACAACCACCATATAAGGGATATACTCCCATTGCCACCGTTTTACTGATGAGGAAATTGGCATAAAAATTTTAAGTAATTTTTCCAAGTCACACAGCACAGTGAAGCCACAGTGTTGCTAAATTTGCTCTTAAACTTCAAAGGGATGGAAAGGCCGCTCAAGACACAGAGTCACTAAGAATTAGAGCTAGAAGGAATCTCAGATACACGCCAGTCTGCTCCCTCCCCGTGGCACTGCAAGAGAAGGAAGCCCTGAGTTACTCACAGGTATTTTTGCATGTGAATTGCAGGTGAATATACAATCTCCTGAAGATAAAAAGCCTAACTTCTGTAAAGTTAGGCTCTCTACAGGTATTGCAGAGTGTAGGAATGAGCAGTGGTTTCTAGTCTCTCTCTGGGCCTTAAGTTTTCCCAGAACAAGGAATCTTTTTCTGTTTTAATCCATATGCACATCTGTATTTTTCTTGATTATTGGGAAGTAAAATACAACTTCTATCCTGTAACTTTTTAACTTTTATGGGTATTCCTCATAATAGAAAGTTTGGAAATCATTGCTGTACGTATATGCTTTCTAAAGAGATACTGATTGATATGATACTAGAATCACATAATGCTCCAGAAGTAATTAGAACAATTATGCACGTCATCAAACATGCATTCTGCCCATTTACTCTAAATCCACATGAAACCGACCACACAGAGGTGAGCCCAATGGACAGACATTTCGGAGGCTTCCTGACACATTGAGACCACGGAGTGGGCCAGTCTGCATCAGGGTCTATCAAGACTGTATTTCTAAAACTGAACTAAGATTGCTTTCTTTTAAGGATCAGAATTGATTCCTTAAGAGCACTTAGATCTGGGGCTTTTCCCTTTTCCAGTCTCCTCTACTTGTCTTCGTGAATCCATAACCCATTTGGCCACATCCTTGACTCAGTCCTAAATTAAGAATAAAAGAGATAAGCTCATGCAGAGGAAATATAACAAAGGAGGGACTTTCCTACAAGATATCTGAAAAACAACCATTTGCATAAGCCATATTTAACCAGAATTATTGTTTTATGTTTTTCCTCTCTGAATGCTTTGTGATGTCCCCTGCCAGCCAACACCCTCCCCATCCCCCTCCCCCAACCCCAACAGGTCAGAGACCAAAGTGTTCACAATGCTTCACACTGGAACCTTCCTCGCCCCACCTTCATCGTCATGCCTGAATAATTACATTTACTGCCTAGTCTCCCCTGCTTCCTTTTCTCTCCACTCCTAAACCCTCAGACCTCTTAATTTTCCCAGAATATCATTGTGATCCTTACCCTGGCTTGCTCAAGTTTTCCAGAAACTATAGTATAAATATTACAAGCTTTAGTCTGGAGTTTAAAGCCACTCCATGTCTTCTTCATCCTGATTCTCTGTTAAGCCAATATGATCTGTCTGACATCTCTGACTTCAATTCCTTCGTCTTAGTTACTTGACTCTCCCTCATTTCTAACTGAACCTCTGTAGGATCTAATTTCTGTCTGAATTCTGCTGTCCTTTGCCAGGTGGTCTGTCCCTCCTCTGAGCTGCAGCGTCTCTAAGGGGCACACTCGGCACAGCCACAGTGCACTCCACCTGAACTCGCAGTTTCGGGTGTTTACCTTCCTTCCACCTCCAGCTGCTGGGTCCCTCAGGGCAGGAACTCTGCCCCTGTGTGTCCACAGCCCGTGGTAACATTTCTTGCAATAGTACATTTTTGGCAAATGTTTAATTGATATTTTGAAAATCATTGTCCCAAGTCTTAGACCTCTCTTTTTGCCAAACATGCCTATGTTGTTTATCGCTCAGCAACCGTGGCGATCACCCTCTTGTCCTCCTGCTCTAGAGGTCATTCTGAGGACGCTGAGCTGAGACACAGCCCGCTCTCTCAGGATCACTCTCAAGGGGTGATTTTCTTGTGAACTGGGAAATGGCTGTGTAATTTGGGAGTGCCCACATCAGCGAGACTGTTTACAATCAAATCTATTCTGAGTAATATTTTATTCCATTTTCATGTCAGCATTAGACACACAGCTCTTTTTATACTACCTTTCTTCATCTACTAAACAGATACTAACTGTACAGACATTGTCTGCTATATGGACTTAGACAAATTATTTAATATCTCTGAGCCTCAGTTTCCTAAAATTTAAAATGGGTTAATATCACCTATGGCCAAGGATTAAATGCTATGAGGACTGTAACCCAGATGTCATGTGGTAAATCTTTGCACCCTAAAATCCACATAAAATGGATTAAAAATACTGGTAATTGTGGAAGCCCAAAACCCTCTCTAAGCATTCTCAAAATTCCCAGAGAGTTTAATTTTCTTGCTCACCTTGGCAGTGATTTTCTTCTAAATGCATTGTTTCTGCCAAAATAGGTTGTTCCAACTTTGCCTTTTTGTGGCTATTCTTTAGTATCTATTTCCCCAAACTAAGGAAGCAGCACTTTCACCTTAAACTCCTCCATCAAAGCAGCCTGAATGCAAGTCTGTGTTTGCAGCAGAATGTTTACAGAGATTTATGCAACGTGGGGGAATCACACTATTTAAAACCATATTAGTGCTAGAGGCCAGGCTGCCCCCACGGAGTCCTTCAGCTTCTCACAACATTTCCAGTTCTTCCTCCTCTACCTCCATTATCTTCTCTTTCGTTCTCTTTCATGCTCTCACAGCAGCAAAGAAAACTCACTTCTCTGCATTTTCTTACACAGAGCACCTTAATTACACATTACTATTACCATCACTGTGGTCACTACCACCATTAAAACAGTCGTTAATCGTTCTGGAATCACTATTACAGGTCTGTTAGCAGGACCAAGCTTCATACCAAGATGCTGAGTAAAGATTAGATTAGATCCAACTGAAACCCTTTCAGAGTCACAGAGGGAAGGCTGTATGTGTCTCATAAAATGTCAGGGGCCCCCTAGATTTAACAAAACTGCCAAGGGCAAGGGGAGGTGAAGATCTCATTATTTCTCCTAATAATTTCCCTGTCCCTTGTCTTGAGTTGTGGGTTGTTTTGGTGATGGCAGATTTTTTTTTCCTAAATAGGACAGGTGAACAGAAGGAAAGAACCAAATTGCTGAAGTCAAGAGAGGGACATTTTAGAACAACTTTGGAGAAAAGGTAAAGTGTAGAGACAGGTCAGCTGGAAGATAAGAGGAACTTTGAGGGGAAGAACAAAGATATCTAAAGGATACTTTTATTAATTTTCCACAGTATGATTTGGATATGAAGCCTCTTTCTTGCCTTATTTTACTTCTCATTAGATCATTACAGATCTGGGTCTATTTAGGACAAGTGTCAAACAAACAGAGCACAGGCTCAGAAAAGCCAAGGGGTGAAAGCTGGGGTGTGTGACAATCAGCTGACAGATTTTTCTTATTAGAGCTAAATCGATAGAATTAGATTTTAATTTGTTGAAATATTTTTGCTGGAAACTACAATAATATAGCCCAGGCACATTGATCTGGTGAACAAATCCGAAGGAGTGGATAATTCTATGTTCCTTGGACAGAGTTTGTATTCTAGATGATGGGATAAAATAGTTATTTCATTTAATCTGGAGCCCAAGTGTACGAGATAGATAATGGGACCCCCATTTCATACGTAAATCTGCAGTTCAAAGAAGGTAGCAGTTTGCCTGGGTCACATCACAGAAGTAGAGGCAGGGTTCCAACTGGTGCCTTCGACTCCTGTCCCCTGCCTCCACCTCATCCAGCAGGGGTGCAGGTAGCAGAGCTGACCTTCTGCAGGGAAAATCTGAGGGCTGGGTTCCTATCTGGACACCAGTGAAGCACCTTCTGGTTCCTAATCTCAGGAGAAGGCTTCAGAGCTGCTTCTGTTCCAGAGTTTGGGTAAGATCCAGAATCCTACACCAAGAAAGCATGAAAGGCGAGATATGGGTGGGGAGAAAATCTATGTTTAAGGTTGAGTTCACAAAGCAATTTCATACTTGAGATAATATCACAATAATCATTCTTATTTTATAGGCAAAGGAATTAAGTCTCAGGGAGTTTATGTCCAAGGCCTTTGGAGAAATTTACATTATGAGTCTTTATTTATGGGACATGGCATGATATAATTGGTAAGATCACATAGTAAACTTAAGGCTTGAATATAGGTCTGTATTTTAAAATCTATACAAATCTCACTCCCAAGAGGTAGTCTCCACTTGGGTTTCTTGACCGTGGTGTTTTAGTTGAATAAACGCTTGCAGTCAGGGCTGCCCTGTGCCTCTGTGCAGGTTGTGCACTGTAGAACTCCATGGGATACACCCTAAGCCACACAAATGTGAACAACACATCCTAGCTTTACAGTGTACAGCATGGAGAGTCTTTTGCAACAACCCTTACTGTAATGCAGAATTTGAGATGGCTTTGGAAAAAAAATGTGCAAATTTGTATGAAAGCTATATTGGTCATGGGACAAGGAGGTATTTCCAACTAGTTTCTAACAGGGCCCCATTCTCTCATAAGAATTCAGCCCTTGACATTAGGTGAGTATCTGTCCAGGTCATCAGATGGCATGGAGAGAGAGGGTCTGCTGAAACTTTTATCAACAGTACACTTAATGCACTTTCCGATTTATTTGAACATGCATTTATTGAGTGTCAAGTAGCGAACTAGACATTTCAGGTATCTGGCACAATCTCTGCCCTTATGCATACGATCTCACTGGGGAGAAAACATAACATATGATAGTTTTTAAAATAACAAACTAGGTCACCTTAAAAAACCCAGGCTGTATTTATGCACAAAATTCTGTGGCATAAACTAACCTTGCAGTGGGAAGCCAGGAAGGGAAGATTGTCATGGGTTGGACAGGTTAAGGGCTAGTTATAAAAGAAGCGGCAAGAGGGAAGGATGCCTGAGATGAATCTTAAGGAATAGATAGAATCTAGGTGGATGTATAAGAGATTTGGGCGCAGGGGAAGAGGGAGCATTTAATATGAGTCAGGGAATCTCTTTACTTGTTTTAACTCTTCTGTATAATATCAAAGAGATATCACCTGCAGCTAGCATTCCAGTGCTGATGTTTCTTTATTAACAATATAGTGGTCATAAAAGCAGCTTTGACTTCAAGAAATATGAATATGTCTAATAAAAGAGATGGCAAAACCTTCAAACAAATGAAAAAACAGTGCATGCTATTTTTGTCTTCTTGCCTTTTGTTCTGTGCTCATGAAATGCTACCTGTGGAAGTCAGCCAGCTGACAAGGTGAGGAGGCTGAAGGCTGTTGAACAGGATGGCCTCCGTTTGCACAAGGCAGGGCTACGGTGCAGTCTGGACTTTCCCAACTTGAGCAGGAGGACTCCATTACTTAGCTGGAGTAGCAAAGCAAGGATAACATCAATTTTATGAATTTTCCATGAATTTTACCCGCACAGTATACAGAAGACAGACAATGTTAAATTTGATCTCCGAGAAAACTGAGTCTGTAGTTACGTATGTGTCAAATTTCCACCATATTTAGAAGTATATGTCATCAGGCACAGCACTGAATTGAAACTGGAAACAAGAGTCAAGAAAGAGCAAAGTCAGCCATCTTCATCATCCACAGTAATCCTTTCCCCCACGGTCTCATTTGTTTCTCCACGGAAAAGATAAAGACTGAGCTGTGTGAACGACACCTGTGGGCTGGGGGAGGGGGGATGGGTGAGGGGCAAATGGGGGCAGAGCAGCTGTTGGTTATGTAGAAATCTTTCCAGATGCGCTGAAGGAAACACATTCATCTTTGATAAAGGAGATGCCACCATGCAAAACTTTTCAATGAGGGATTTGAAGAATCCAATGACTCTTCAGCATACGAAGAATTTTCTTTCATAGAGGGTGATTTAGTATAGGTTCATCCACATCCACACTGGAAGAAAAACAAGAGATTATAAATTAAATAAAGGAGCTTAAAAATTGCAAAAATGGAGGTGCTAGTAGTAAAGGTAAATATTCACTAAAGGGGACAAGTGGAGCGAGGAAATGCTTTCAGCTGGAAATCACAGGCAAGATGCCGGCCTTCAGGATGCAGGCGAATGGGAAGAGAATCCGAGAGCCACGCTTCTCACGTTTTCCTGTGCTTCCTCCCAGAGATGGTTCTAAAATGCAGACTCCGGTTCGGTAAGTCTGGGTAGGGCCTGAGATTCTGCATCTCTAACAAGCTCCCAGTTGTGCTTATACTGCTGGTCCACAGACCGCACTTGGAGAAATTTCTGTAGTACAGCCTTGGTGCCCATACCGAATGAATTTAAAGGACGGTTTAGATTGTTTTTTGAACAGTGGAAAGTCAGGAAAGTAGAAGACATGCTCAAATGGAAAGTAAAATCAGAGAAAATAAAAATTTATGAAAGGAATGGTGGCGGTTCTAAACATCTGACTCTGGTGGGATATAATTTAAGCAGTGACAAATTTAATTTCACGAAATAAATGCCACTTTTTGTGTGTGACACAACTGTGTCATTTTTGGGCAGGGCAGGTGGTATGTCTTAATAGCACCTTTCAAGGACAGAACCAGATTCTGAGACTCTGGTCTCATGATGAACTGTCAGGGTAAACCACAGTTCAGCAGCTGCAAACGTGCTTGCAAATATAGAGATAAAAATGTTTCTGAAAACAAAATTTCACACATGCCCTCCTCTGAGGTTGGCATCGTATCTTCCTGTGTATCTTGGGTGTAGCTTTTACCTTGCCAGAATTTAGACACTAGAAACCAAATGAGGTGATAAACACAGCCAGTTTGCAGAAGAGTCAAAATAACCCAGCAAGAATTGAAACCACAAGTACCCAAGGACTCATTCATTCACCTTCCAAAAGCTGGTAGAAATGAGCACAAGGACTATAAAAGTTAGCTCCAGGTCTTAAAAAAATTGGCACATGGTGTTTAGTGTGATAGTGTTCATTTTACGTTTGGCTTGTTCTAGAAGCACACCCTACTCCTTCTACCCCACCCTTCCTTAGGGCCATCACGCTATGGTTTCAGTGTGAGAAAAAAATCACATTACTGGAAAAAGAGGGTGTCTGAGACTGACAACTCTCATCTGAGAGTCAAGAGTCTTGAGTTCTAAAGCGGGGCACAGTGGCGTGTACCTGTAATCCTAGCTACTTGGGAGGCTGACGTAGGAGGATTGCTTGAGCCTAGGAGTTCAAGACGAGCCTGAGAAACACAGTGAGACCCCATCTCAAAAACAACAACAAAAAGAGTCTTGAGTTGTAGAACTGTAAGGATTAACAGCATGACCCCTGGATCCAGATGGGTACAAACAGCATGACCCCTGGATCCAGATGGGTACAAATTTAGCACTGCCATTTTTTCAATTACTTCGGGCTATTTTATTTCTCTGTGCCTGTTTCTTACCTCTAATGGTAATGTTAATAGTACCTATTCCCACAGACTTGTAGGCAATATTTAATTATTTAAGACATGTAAAACATTGGGGATAGTGTGCAACATGGAATCAATATTTGATAAAGTTTTATCATTATTGTAACTAACTCTGTCGCTAGCTCAAAGCCTATAGTAAATTAGCTCAACTAAAAAGAGAGCTTGAACATCATGTCCACCAAGATCTTTTTCAGACTCAAAATTCAGTAACTCTATGAATTAAGATAACCTTGGTCAATAAATGAGAGGTGTCCCAAGGCAGCTGAGCAAACAGTTCTTTGCCAGGTCTTTCTAGACCATCCGGTAAATCATTCAAGACCTATGTTGCTGGGGCCGGCCTTCCCTCTCAACTTCTATTAATACTTCACTGCTCCTCAATGAACTGTGGGTTCTAGAAAGTTCTACCAACTGGCCTCAGAACATACTTTCATAGTCCCACTACCATATCATTGTTTATATCATTTCCTTCCTCTAGACTGCCTTTCTTCCCTGCTTCTCTCTGTATACCTAAATCCTATCCATTTGTTAAAAAGCAACTCAAGGCTAGGTGTGAGAGCTCACACCTGTAATCCCAGCACTTTGGGAGGTGGAGGTGGAGAATTGCCGGAGGCCAGGAGCTTGAGATCGGCCTAGGCAACACAGCAAGACCCCTTCTCTAGAAAATAAAAAAATTAAAAAAAAAAAAAAAAAGCCCTAGCTCGGTATGGTGGCGCACACCTGCAGTCCTAGCTCCTGGGGAAGTTCAAGGTTATAGGGTTACAGTGAGCTATGATCACACCATTGCACTCCAGCCTGGGTGACAGAGTGAGACCTATCTCAAAAACACAAACAAACAAAAAGGCATCAACTCAGTTTCCACCTTCTTTATAAGATCTTCTCTAATCACCAAACCAAATGATCTTTTTTATTCTCCCATATAGCACTCATCAGCCCTTACCATACTCTGCCTTGTATTTTTATGATTTTTTTTCCCGTATTTCTATCTTAACTCTCCAACTAGATAATAATGTCCCTGAGGTCAGGGACAAAGGCTTACTCCTCTTGGTGTCTCAATCAAGCTTAGCATTGTTCCAACAAAAAAGTGTTCAATAGACAACCATTAATTGATTTATTGTAAAAATCAGTGAGCCATTAAACTTAATATGGCAATGTGCTTACTATGGTAATTAAGCAAACTAATTAACTAATGCTAATACTCTTCCAGCCAGCATGTCTTCCTGTGCCTCAAGGACATCTAAAACAAATTGAGTTGATCTACTTCCATCTAGTGGCAATGAAAACAGGTGGTTCCTGTGGCCAGAAAACGGCTCTGGGTAGATGGTGTCAGAAAAGACTTTCACTTAATAGCTGTGAGCATTAAAGAAGCCTTCACATCTTGTGGGTTTCCTGCCACAGAAATAGGGAAGCCCGCCCCGAGTCAGGACCCCTTCCTCACTGGACCCCATCTATACTATGAAAGAGAAGATAGGATAATAAAACAGAATAAAAAGAAGCTCCACTGACCCTATGTCCCCATCCAGTTACCCTCTTCTTCCAAAGCCAAACTTTTTAAAAGAGACGACTACATGTTCTGCCTCTACTTTCCCAACCTGAATGACTTCTCCACGCTGGGTTGATCTGTGCACTAAAAATGGTGTCCCCACTGACACCTTGGTTACATCCAGTGGCAACTTACTAGTTCTCCTGGCAGTATTTGAAACTGTTTCCATTTCCTTCTTTCCTCGGCATTCATGACCCCATACTCTTCCTCCTCTTCCTTCTACCTCTCTGACAACCTCTTCTCCTTTCCCTTTTTCCTTAGCTCTCTTGTGAGATCCTCTGGTTCCCACCCTCTCTCCCAGGTCCTCTTCCATTCTCACACTCCTGAGATGGAGTACCCACCCCTGAGATGGCAGTTACCCCCTGAAATGTGAGAACCCCCATATCCACATCTCCTGCCCCAAGGTAGCCCCTTGTGCTGCGATAGGCCCAATGGACCACAAGGACATGAACCCCAGACACCTAAAGCTCAACACGTTGCAAAACTGAATCCATGATCTTTGCCTACAACACTTCTCCTTCTTTTATGCTCCCTTCTCAGTAGCAAATAGTTCTACCATCCACCAGTTCCCAGGTCAGGAACATGGCGTCTTCTTTGATTCTTCTCTCTCCCTCTTAGCCAATCAACAAACACATTCAGTTGATTCCACCTCCTCTTATCTCGTATACCCATCCTCACTGCTATTTTTCTTGACAGGTATCATCAGCGTTAACCTAGTAATTTCATATGCCTGCAGAACAGGTCTCTTTGCCTCCAGACTCACCTGTCTCCCATGTTTGCCATATTGCTGTGCAAGGTGATCCTCATAAGATGAAGAGTGCAAGGTGACACTGCTTAAACCCCTTTAGTGATACCCCAAAGACCTCAAGATAAAGTCCATACTCCTGAATAGGGCTTATAAATTACTCTATGATGTGGCCTTTGGTGCTTCATCTCTTCCCAGTTTCTCTTTACACTCTAAGCTACAGCCACCGAACTACTAAGTTTGTGGTCTGTAGGAGGGTTGCCCAAACAACTCCCTTTGGGAACCATCTTCCTTCACTTCTAGCATGTTAAAATGGGCCCAGTCATCCACCTGGGTACTTACTATGTCACCAAAGTCTCATTTCCATAGTTCTTTTAACTTACATTCTCCTTCCTAAAATTTTAAAGCAAGTCACTAAATCTTTGAAAGAGAAATATTTTGCCATCTTCATTTCTGCCAGATGGGCCACGTACTTTCTCATGTCTACATCTTTTCTCGGTACGCTATTTCTCCAATTGCAGATATCTAAGCTTCGAGACCAAACTGAAAAATAATTGCCTCTCTATGAAGACAGTAGGTAGAATTTACGCTCCCCACCTTTTCCACATTTCTGAGGGCCAGTTCTTACTAGAGCTGCAGTGGTTTACCCTTTTGTGTCAGGCATTGAGGGCCTGGGATCTGGAGCTGTATCGTCTTCTTAGGAGCCAGTACACATTAGTTTCTCAATAAGCGCTAGTCGAACTGAATGTTTCTTGGATACTGTATTTAGAGCCTCAATGCACAAGAAGAAACATATCACAGTGCTTCTAACCCTCAAATACAATTCTAAGACAATCAGGAAAAGTTCCCTTAACATAAACCTCCCTTTCCTAACGGGATATTACTTGTTCATTTGTTCATTTATTCAGTTTCACTAGCACCAAAAAACACAGCTTTTAAGGGAAGCTAACAGATTTATCACTTTATCTGGGAACTTCATTTAAACAAGGACCCCATATAAATAGCTACTATGAGGTTAATGTGTCTGGCTATAACAGGAAGTATCTCAAGGAAGGTAGAGAAAAGATCAACAGATGTGGAAACTCCTCGCCACTGATAAAACTTACCTCTTCTGAGATTTCTTGCCTGAAAATAGAACAGAAAATAGAGAAATGGCATTAGCAAAAAATAGACAATTTAAATTTTTTAAAGAAAGGGAGAAAGGAGATCTCCACCCTCAAAACTGTCTTTTGTTAGGGGGACCCTACCTGTGTCTAAGGTGATTTGAGGTACTGGCTTAATGTTCTAATTCAAACAGTGGTAGATACTCAAATAGAACATGTGTGTTGGTGCAGATGCCTCTTGGGGTTCTAGTCCATTCTCTGTGCCGCTCTTAAAGACAGAAGTCCAGGCTGAATTGCCTGCTGGCCAGACCAACATGCCCATTCACGTGTTTATCCCTTCCCAACTTGCCGTCTCGTGTTACCTGCAGATTCCTCCTGTAAGGGACTTAACCGCTAATACGGTGAGATACATTACGTCCCACGGTACCTTCTCCGTGTGAATCCATGAGAATTTCATTCTGGCCTCACTGGTAGGAATCGCACGGCTTCATCTAGGTCACTAATGTGTTTTTATCTTACAATCGCAGTGAATATCACAACCGGTTATGCTTCCTTCATTGCCTGGCTGCAAGGAAACTGAGAGCCGGATCTGAGACTCTCTTCTATCAATCGTATAGGACTTCATGACACTCATTTTTGTGCCCTGACTTCAATTTGGGTACTTATTTTTGTACCCTAAACTTAAATTTTACCTTTTTTTCTTATTTTTTAACTAATTGTAATTTGATTTACTGAATGTATTTTGTATTGTCTTACATTTTTTGAAAAAAGCAGAATATAAATAAGTAGATCATTTTATTTAGAAAGAAGCTCTTTGAGGAGAAATGATCATTTGGGAGGCAATATATTTCAGTGGCTGTCGGCTGGAGCTCTAGCATTATTCCCACCCAAGTGCAAGCCCTGTTTTGCCATCTGCAGTGTAGTGTGTCTTTGAACAGCTTATCTTCTCTAAACCACAATTTCTTCATCTGTAAAAAGGGTACAGTAATTGTATCTTCCTCATTGGGTTGATGAAATAAAATATATTCAAATCATTTAGGCCAGGGCCTAGCACTTAGACAGTGCTCAGTTACTGTTTTAATTGTTTAAAGTGTTAGAAATTACTATTTTAAATGTTTTCTTCCAAAATCTAGCCTGCTGATGACATGGACCAAATGCACTTGAGCAAGGACAATCAAGTATCAATTAATTTCAAGTTCCATTTGTTTATCTTTATGTGAGTATTTTTTTCTTTTAGGAATGATGAAACAATAGATCAGCAAGAATCTGTTCCTACTGAGAGGGTTTCTTTTGAAAGAAAAGGGAACTAACAGGCATCTGTTCAGTTTCATGCTCGGTTCTAAACCTGTGTGTTGGTTCGGGGGGAGAATTCTTCCAAGCGAGGAGAAAAACAGAGTCTCATGATGGTTTTAAGGGACATATCTGGGTAGGAGTCTAATCTCTGATTCTGGCATCTGTTGACATGGGATTTTAGAGATTTGGTCTAAAACACCATTGTCTCAGTTTCCTCATTTACCGAACAAGTAGTCAATTTACCTTATTTACCAGTGGTAGTGACTAATCAGAGAATAATAATGCTAGGAGCACAAAGTGTTTCTAGAGGGGCACATGCACAGGGGAACATGTTTCTGGAGCCCTCCCTTATTTCTTTCCTAGAAGAAAGGAGCTAAAGTCTGGATACCAAGACTACCAGGGCAAAGGCCAAAGTGCCAGGTTCAAAAGATCCATCTGAGGACCGAAGAGCAGGGGTTAGGGTTCTGGTCACTTCATTGGCTACCACGCCCTAAATATTTACTTGTCCACTTTTTCTAGCTTTTGGAACCCAGCAAAGCCTGTAAAATTCTCATAATAGATGAATATTGCATAAATGCAGATTTATAATTTTTTACTTTTATCACTATAAATGCATGAGCTACATTTTGTCTTAGAAAAGCTCTTAGGTTTAGCCTGAGAACCTAGCCATCATTTCTACCATTGTCTCTATAGGAAAAAATATCTTTTGTGTTTTTAAAGAACCAACTTAACAACTAAAATTTTTGGAAGACAAAATCATCTGTAATTTAGAGATATTGGAAGATGCTTCACAAATGAAGACTATTTAAATGTTATGTTACAGATGCCCTGACTTTCCTACAGAGTCAGTGATCTTTTTGGGGCTTCTGGTCTCTTTGTTGGCATGACTGTAACTAGCCTAACTGCCCGTTATCTGTTTCCTGTTTGCGCCACACTGATTCCCACAGCAGGAGCAGGCAATTTTCAAGTTATCGGTTTGAGATCTTGTACAGAAATGACACCGAGATAAAAAATTTAAAAACAACCCTGCTGCTGTTTTCACCCCTGATTCTAAAACAGCCTTAGCCACCTAAGCCCTCATCAAATACACATGACTTTGGGTCTGAAAACATTTATTAAAAGACTTGGGGATTTGGGAATACATATCCTCCTCATTAAGGTGACTTATAGCTCCAAAGTCCTTAAAGTTATTTAAACAGTAGCCACCTTATCCCAGGGGATGGTGTGTAATTACCCACTCTAGTCTCTAGCCCTGAGGTCTGCCATCATCACTCAAGGTAGGAAGAAAGAAAGGATGGTTGGCAACAGGCTTTGAAGTCTCAATGGAAAAGATAATCAATGGTGGGGGAAAATGTCATTTTTCTTTTGCCTTAATGCAGTACTTAAGGACGGAGTACTGTATAGTACTCTAATATGGTGGGATGCAATCCCTACGGAATCTCTAACTAAGAGCAGGAGCAGAGACATTTTCACTACTCAGTGATCTCAGGTTGTGGTTAATGAAGGTCTTGCACATCAGCGGTGCCACCCCGCATTGTCTTTCTGGATTGGTTAGAAAACTAAGCTAGCACCCTCTATTCTGAAATTGGGATGAAAGATCAGATTGAGTGGAAGACCACTAAGGATTGATAGATAGTATTTCTGTAACCGCCAGTGCAGATGGACAGAGGGCGCGCTTTGCATATTATATTCAGTGAACAGAATACATACCAACTAATTAGAAGGAAGTGAAATCAAAATGGCAATCGACTGACCCCACAGAAAGGCAGCACAGAACAGTTGGTTAGCAGTTATTTTGAAGTCATTCATGGTCCCTGAACTTGAAATAGGGATATCTTAAAAGCTGCCCGATGTCTACTGTCCAGTCTTGGATGGTTCTGCCAGGCGAGTTTGGCCAAGTGTGGCAGTGCACACACCAGGCTTGCTGCAGACTGTGGGTCTGTCACTGGTGGGCTGGTCCCACTTTAAGGCTTGGACATACTCAAGGGGAGTTGGGGAGAGTGATACTGTCATTCTTCTCTGGTAGAATTCTATCTACTATTCCAGGCATCAGATATTAACTTCTCTAGGAAGTCTTCCTTCTTCCCTTTTCTTCTCCGGTCCAGGGTGGAAGGAAAGCATATACGGTGCATATATGCTGTGGCCTTGGTGAACAGACACTGGGGAGAACACGTGGGGATTTCTCCCAGGGTGAAGGCAACTCCCATGTGTCAGGAGCCTGGCATGTATGTGACTCTTGAAGAGGTCAGGTATTTGGGAACAGTGCCTTGAAAACCTTAGTGGACATTAGATTCATTTCTTAGTGGAATTATAGCACTGAAATCCAGGGCATGTAGCCTCTTAGAGGACAAAGATTATGTATCCTTTTTTCAGAATTAAATAAGAGCAAAGAACCATTAGAGTATCTCATTTATTATCACCCTAGCAAGAGGTCTTAGAGATAATAGGCATTTTTAAAAGTTTTGTCAGATAAAAAGCAAAAACCAGCCAGCCTGTTTTCATGAAGGAGTGTACTGGGCTAATTTACGTGCCTCCAGGGACTGATGTCTGTAGAAAATAAAACCTGGCATCCTGCTTCAGTTGAATCTATTGCACTTAATTTCCTGTAGGCTTTTTTTTTTTTTCACTTTAAAGTCATATTATTTTCATATGAAGTTAAACTCACATACCTTTTCTTAATCTCCTTGCCAACCAAATGATAAACATCAACCCAGAGAACGCAGTAACGATGACTGCTACTGGAATGAAGAGGGGGTTATAGTCACCCTCCTTGATCATTGAGAAACTTCTATCCAATTCTGAAAGAGAAACCAGTAAGGCACAAAGCATGAGACCACGAGCATTATTTCCTTAGTCCATCTGAGGATATTTGTTTTTTTCCCTCCTTACGTCTCACAACAATAGCCCATTTGGTGCCATTTGACAGATGAGGAAGCTGGTATGGGACGGCCCATGAGGAGTCTACAGCAGGGGCAAAGACTGGACTGGACCAGCCTCATTATCCCAATGCAGGTAGAATCTCAATCCCCAGATGTGTGATGCATGGAATTCCTGGGATGTATCTAAAAATCTTGGCAAGAGGTGGTCATCACTATACTTAGCTCCATTTTCTTTGATGGTTGGAATTCTGGAACACAGAGAAGAGCTAAAAAGCCTAATACAACTTCAGGAAAAATAAAATTCCAGTGATCCGAACTGGATAACTTGTCAATCAAAGGGAACTACTAATACTTTTACTTTAAAGCAGTTACACAAAAATAAGCACTTTACATGCCAAGGACCTGCATTAATCTACCTTTCAAATGGTACACTCCCACAACTTCCCTCCACTTTCTTCACAGTTAAGTAAAAGAACATATCTATACATACTTTTGTAAGCATGAACTAAGTTCCCTTGGGGGCCTTGGCTGAAAAAATATTGATATGAAAAATATCTGTCTTCCAATGTCAGCATTTGAAGAAACCTACTTTCACATATTGGCATGGGATCTGACGATATCCCTAATTCTTTGTTACTTTGATGAGCTCTTCCAAGGTGTCTCCATCTCACACCCTAGTGTATAATGGAGAGACAGCTCAGGTTCCCAAAGGCTTCACACAGAAGACACCTACTGCCTCATGAAGACAAGGAGGAGATGGGCACCAACTAGGCCTTCACAGGAAATGTCCCTGCTGAGCCTGACATTCAGTCCTCTGCTACAGGCCTCCCGCCCCCCTCTGCTCTCCTACTCTACTCTCTGGCCCTGGGCACACAGAGATCAGCTTCTCTGATAGCCTCTACAGATCCCACCATTTAAAGACTTTGTTATCCATGCAGATGGTCTCAGGGGCAGACATAGTTAGCTATTCTTTCACATGCTGATTTAATATGCCTTTGTTTTAGCACCTACTGCCAGGCACTGTGTCAGGTGGAGGGTATACAAAGATGAAGAAGACGTGGTCCTTCTCATGCATGCACAGATTTGGAAAATATCACTTAGTGGTAATTGAAAGTATCCACTATTCTGGGAATTAGGTGGTCACTGGTGACCTTTGCTGAGGCATTCCAGTGGTCCAACAGAGAAGTAGGTTGTTAATAGATATGAAATAAATCAGAAGAGATAGTGGGTTTAGATTTTAAGAGTTATGGTGGAGGAAAGAACAGCCAAAGATTTTATAGTATGTTAATGCATATATATTTATTTTTAGGCCACATATATTTAGC
Organism: Indri indri; assembly: GCA_004363605.1. NCBI lineage: Eukaryota > Metazoa > Chordata > Mammalia > Primates > Indriidae > Indri > Indri indri. The sequence goes on along the minus strand of RJWJ010000023.1, from coordinate 523,585 downwards.
AAAACAAAATGTAAAAGTGTACTATATCTGTCCCCACCGTCTACTCATCCATCAACTCCATCTGTAAATCTTCAGTATATTGGGACAAACTTACTCACTTTGACATATTGGACTAGGGCTTGACCAGATTCCAGATGATTCACAGATAGTTTTCTTCTCCCCGATTAACTCAGTTCCTTCTGAGCAGCTGAAGGTGCATGCAGAGGAAAAGCTGAAGTTGGCCAGGGGGTGGCTACAATGCATTGTCCCCAAATCTGGTGCTGATAGAGGCTCACACTGGATCGCTTCAATGAAAAGGAAAAACAAGTATTTCTAAGTAGACACCCTCCCTTAACCAAAGATTTTTTAGCCAAAGCTATCTGACTCAACTGTGGAACTGTTCACATAAATCTAGAAATTCCTAATTCCTAGAAATTACTTCTGATAATGTGTCCAGACTTCATTTTCTTGAACATGATGGTGGCTGGTGAGTCAGGGATGAAGCCAAGAGAGCACTGAGAGCCCGTGGTGGGGAGAGATGGTTGCTGCAGGCTGCTCAGCCATGGTGACCCTCCAGCTCTGCTGGAAATGCCATGCCACATGACCTCTGTCTCAAGGGCTCCTACGGAATACTCTCAGTGAATGCAGAGAATGTCCACCTTCTCATCTGTACTAAAGTCTACCCAAGTATCTTGGGAAAACATCTCAATTCTCTGAAGCAAGTTCAACTTCTGTAAAATTCTATAGGTGGGTCGATTTAGTTCTATGATTTCAATAGTGGATTTTGATAGTACTTTCGAGAATTAAACTATTTAATACTTAAGCTAGTGAGTCAGGAGCATAAATGCAGAAAATGTAACCAAAACTTCACAGATTCAGATGCCACCAGTGTTCTCCCCAAAGAGGATAGCCTTGGCAGTTAAAAAAGAGAAAAACCTACCATGTTTCAAATTTACAAAGGTCAAGAAATTGTGTTTTTGTTTTTCACAGCAACTGTTATTCTCCCAAGAGTTCATGCGGGAGGAAAAGTAAAAGATGACTTTAAGCATAAACAAAATAAAACAATCAAGAAAGACTTCTATTCCCCTGAGAAGGAAATTGGTTGATTTAAGTAAGACACCACATAAAATAGGTGTTATTGAAAGGAGAGTAACCAGAATTTAACTGAGGTTCGCCAAGACTGGTTATTTATACCATGGCAATGAGAAAAATAAAAAAATGTACTGCAACCATGCTGTATTACTGTGAATTATTTTACATGCTATGAAATGGCTTCAGAGGTTTTTGTTTTTGCTTGGGAGTTTTTGTTTTTGTTTTTTTTAACTTTAGTAAGAATTACCCCTTTGAGAAGCATCATAGTATAATCTAACTTAGGTCAAACTATTCTCCAAAAGAGAATATAGACTTCTTAGCAAGACTCCACTGAATGTTCTCAGACTGTAAACGCAGTACTGCCGTGACAAAGCCTCTACTCTGAAGTTACTCACCTTCACAGGTTGGTTCTAGAGATGACCAGTTTCCAAATGGTCCGCAAGTGGTTTCTTCAATCCCAATTAAGTTTGTTCCCTCCGAGCAGTTGAAGGCACACCATGAGCCGAAGAGGAAGTCTCCCAAAGGGTGAGTACAGGTCATGGTACCCAGCTCTGGGGCCTCCAAAGGCTCACACTCAGTCACTTCAGTAAGAAAGGAAATAACATTGGGAAGTGTTAGAGGGCCTGACGCCTGAATTTGAATCCTAGCTCTGCCACTTGATGGCCATGTGCCTTTAAGCATGGCTACTTAAACCCTCCAGCTTCAGTTTCTTCATCTATAAAAGAAGAGTAATGATAATCATATTAACTTTATAGAGTCGATGTGGGAAATAAATTCAATTAATGTAAGTTGATTAATTCAATTAATGCAATTCAATTAATGTAAGTCAAAGACTTAGAGCCTGACTCATAAGAAGTCCTAATTAATCATTAGCTAGTCTTCATATTATTATCTTTGGCATTATTGGCGGAGAGAATTTTTAAACCCAGATAAGACTAAGTGGGAATGTCCAGCTCAGTTGGAAAACAACTATTACATCAATGCCCCAGAATACACTAGAGTATTGAGAGTAGGAGGTTCAGAAAAGAGTGGGTCTCCAAAATCAGTCTTCTTTGCAAGGGGAGAAGATAAAAGCTCGGAAAGCATCTTGCCCTCAATTCTATCTTGCCCTCTCTAGAGCAGTTCCAGAACTTTAGCTCATCTAATTTTGACAACCCTCTCCAGAAACTGTATCTATTTCCTTTCTGTGATTGGTGGTACAATAGATAAAATTAAGACTTGGGGGACTGCAAACTAGTGCAACCTCTGTGGAAAGCAATATGGAGATACCTTAAAGAGACACAAGAAGATCTACCATTTGCTCCAGCAATCCTATTACTGGGCATCTACTCAAAAGAACAAAAGACATTCTATAAAAAAAGACATCTGACAAGATAACTTGTCAGTCAAAGGGCACTACTAATGCTTTTACTTTAAAGTAGTGAAACAAAAATAAGCACTTTACATGCCAAGGACCTGCACTAATCTATCTTTCAAATGATACAGTCCCACCACTTCCCTCCACTTGCTTCACAATTAAGTAAAAGAACATATCTATACATCCTTTTGTAAGCATCAACTAAGTTCACTTGGGGGCTTTGGCTGAAAAAATATTGATGTGAAAAATATCTGTCTTCTGATGTCACCATTTGAAGGAACCTACTTTCACACATTGGCATGGGATCTGACGGTATTCCTAATTCTTTGTTACTTTGATGAGCTCTTTCAAGGTGTTTCCATCACACACCCCAGCATATAATGGAAAGATGGCTCAGGTTCCCAAAGGCTTTGCACAGAAGACACCTACTGGCTCATGAAGACAAGGAGGAGATGGGCACCAACTAGGCCTTCACAGGAAATGTCCCTGCTGAGCCTGACATTCAGTCCTCTGCTACAGGCCCCCCCGCCCCTCTCTGCTCTCCTACACTGCTCTCTGGTCTGGGCACACAGAGATCAACTTCTCCGATAGCCTCTACAGATCTCATCATTTAAAGACTTTGTTATCCATGCAGATGGTCTCAGGGACAGACATAGTTAGCTATTCTTTCACATGCTAATTTAACATGCCTTTGTTTTAGCACCTACTGCCAGGCACTGTGTCAGGTGGAGGGTATACAAAGATGAGGAAGACGTGGTCCTTCTCATGCACGCACAGATTTGGGAAGTATCACTTAGCGGTAATTGAGAAGTATCCACCATTTGGGGAATTAGGTGGTCACTGGTGACCTTTGCAGAGGCATTCCAATGGACCAATAGGAAGTCGGATGGTAATGGATAAGAAATAAATCAGGAGAGACAGTGGGTTTAGATTTTAAGAGTTATGGTGGAGGAAAGAACAGCCAAAGATTTTATAGTATGTTAATGCATACATATTTATTTTTAGGCCACATGTATTTAGTAAAACAAAATTTAAAAGTATACTATAACTGTCCCCACCGTCTACTCATCCATCAACTCCATCTGTAAATCTTCAGTATATTGGGACAAACTTACTCACTTTGACATATTGGACTAGGGCTTGACCAGATTCCAGAAGATTCACAAATAGTTTTCTTCTCCCCGATTAACTCAGTTCCTTCTGAGCAGCTGAAGGTGCATGCAGAGGAAAAGCTAAAGTTGGCCAGGGGGTGGCTACAGTCCATTGTCCCCAAATCTGGTGCTGATAGAGGCTCACACTGGATCGCTTCAATGAAAAGGAAAAAACAAGTATTTCTAAGTAGACACCCTCCCTTGACCAAAGATTTTTTAGCCAAAGCTATCTGACTCAACTGCGGAACTGTTCACATGAATCTAGAAATTCCTATTTCCTAGAAATTACTTCTGATAATGCATCCAGACTTCGTCTTCTTGAAAATAATGGTGGGTGGTGAGTCAGGGATGAAGCCAAGAGAGCACTGAGAGCCCATGGTGGGGAGGGATGGTTGCTCCAGGCTGCTCAGCCACGGTGACCCTCCAACTCTGCTGGAAATACCATGCCACATGACTTCTGACTCAAGGGCTCCTACAGAATATTCTCAGTGAATGCAGAGAATGTCCACCTTCTCACCTGTGCTAAAGTATACCCAAGCATCTTGGGTAAGCATCCCAATTCTCAAGGAAGTCCAACTTCTATAAAATTTTGTAGGTGGGTCAATTTAGTTCTATGACTTCAATAGTGGATTTTGATAGTACTTTCAAGAATTAAACTATTTAATACCTAAGCTAGTGAGTCAGGAGCATAAATGCAGAAAACGTAACCAAAACTTCACAGATTCAGATGCCACCAGTGTTCTCCCCAAAGAGGATAGCCTTGGCAGTTAAAAAAGAGAAAAACCTACCATGTTTCAAATTTACAAAGGTCAAGAAATTGTGTTTTTGTTTTTCACAGCAACTGTTATTCTCCCAAGAGTTCATGCGGGAGGAAAAGTAAAAGATGACTTTAAGCATAAACAAAATAAAACAATCAAGAAAGACTTCTATTCCCCTGAGAAGGAAATTGGTTGATTAAGTAAGACACCACATAAAATAGGTGTTATTGAAAGGAGAGTAACCAGAATTTAACTGAGGTTCGCCAAGACTGGTTATTTATACCATGGCAATGAGAAAAATAAAAAAATGTACTGCAACCATGCTGTATTACTGTGAATTATTTTACACGCTATGAAATGGCTTCAGAGGTTTTTATTTTTGCTTGGGAGTTTTTGTTTTTTTTTTAACTTTAGTAAGAATTACCCCTTTGAGAAGCATCATAGTATAATCTAACTTAGGTCAAACTATTCTCCAAAAGAGAATATAGACTTCTTAGCAAGACTCCACTGAATGTTCTCAGACTGTAAACGCAGTACTGCCGTGACAAAGCCTCTACTCTGAAGTTACTCACCTTCACAGGTTGGTTCTAGAGATGACCAGTTTCCAAATGGTCCGCAAGTGGTTTCTTCAATCCCAATTAAGTTTGTTCCCTCCGAGCAGTTGAAGGCACACCATGAGCCGAAGAGGAAGTCTCCCAAAGGGTGAGTACAGGTCATGGTACCCAGCTCTGGGGCCTCCAAAGGCTCACACTCAGTCACTTCAATAAGAAAGGAAATAACATTGGGAAGTGTTAGAGGGCCTGACACCTGAATTTGAATCCTAGCTCTGCCACTTGATGGCCATGTGCCTTTAAGCATGGCTACTTAAACCCTCCAGCTTCAGTTTCTTCATCTATAAAAGAAGAGTAATGATAATCATATTAACTTTATAGAGTCGATGTGGGAAATAAATTCAATTAATGTAAGTTGATTAATTCAATTAATGCAATTCAATTAATGTAAGTCAAAGACTTAGAGCCTGACTCATAAGAAGTCCTAATTAATCATTAGCTAGTCTTCATATTATTATCTTTGGCATTATTGGTGGAGAGAATTTTTAAACCCAGATAAGACTAAGTGGGAATGTCCAGCTCAGTTGGAAAACAACTATTACATCAATGCCCCAGAATACACTAGAGTATTGAGAGTAGGAGGTTCAGAAAAGAGTGGGTCTCCAAAATCAGTCTTCTTTGCAAGGGGAGAAGATAAAAGCTCGGAAAGCATCTTGCCCTCAATTCTATCTTGCCCTCTCTAGAGCAGTTCCAGAACTTTAGCTCATCTAATTTTGACAACCCTCTCCAGAAACTGTATCTATTTCCTTTCTGTGATTGGTGGTACAATAGATAAAATTAAGACTTGGGGGACTGCAAACTAGTGCAACCTCTGTGGAAAGCAATATGGAGATACCTTAAAGAGACACAAGAAGACCTACCATTTGCTCCAGCAATCCCATTACTGGGCATCTACCCAAAAGAACAAAAGACATTCTATAAAAAAGACATCTGCACTCGAATGTTTATAGCGGCACAATTCACAGTTGCAAAGATGTGGAAACAACCCAAGTGCCATGAATATATGAGTGGATTAATAAAATATGGTATATGTATACCATGGAGTACTATTCAACTATAAGAAACAGTGGTGATATAGCACCTCTTGTATTTTACTGGATAGTTCTGGAACCCATTCTACTAAGTGAAGTATCCCAAGAATGGAAAAATAAGCACCATATGTACTCACCATCAAATTGGTTCCACTGATCAACACCTAAGTGCACATATAGGAATAACATTGGGCATTGGGCAGGTGGGAGGGGGGAGTAGGGATGGGTATATACATACATAATGAGTGTGATGCGCAGTGTCTCGGGGATGGACATGCTTGAAGCTCTGACTCGGGGGGAAGGGTGGGCAAGGGCAACATACGTAACCTAAACATTTGTACCCCCATAATATGCAGAAATAAAAAATAAATAAATTAATTAAGATGTGGGAAATAAAAATTTTCATATTTTAGACCCTGCCATGCTATATGGGCAAATATCACAATTCTTATGTCTTATTCCTTATCTGTCAAATTTAAGCCATCATCGTGACATTGCATGGAGATTTCAGTGAAGAATGAACTCGAGGAATTAGAAGTATTTTTGTATTTTCTATGCACAATACAAGTCCAAATTAAAGTTGGGAATGATATGAGATTAGAGGGAAAGAGAGGAGCTGAGACAAAATGATCTTATCTTTTTTCATTGATATAATGAGCATCTATTATATATCAAGCATTCCTCTAGGTCTGGAGGAGGTTTCATCCTATAGGACTAATGATAGGTAGAAATTCAAGGGTGGATGATCACATATGTGTGATGTGTTTCAATTGCTTTTAATTGCTCAGCCTGCCTGTAGTATGAATAATATAGTTGAGGGAGGCTAATTTAAATTTGTGGAATTCATCTAGGAGACAATTGCAATAATCTAGGAGGAAGATAATGAGGGCAATGGTAGTAGAGCTGACAAGTAAGAGACAAATTAGAAAAATAATAAGTTATAAAAATTATGCTACTTTGCATAAATGTTGGGGGCAGTAAGAGAGGCTCATACCAGCATGCCCATGTAAATGGCGGTTCCACATACTGAGAAAAGGAATACACTAGGGAAAGCAGGCTGGGACAATTGATATTATAGCCTTTGAGAAATCCCAAAGGCTATGCTTAGCATATTTGAAGTTCAGAGCTGGAGACAGCTTTGTCAGACCAAAGATCACATAGATTTGCGAGTCTACAAAAATCAGTAAGTTTGACCAAGGGAGACATGTAGAGTCAGAAGAGAAACGGACAAGGTGTTATACAAAGGCTGAGAAAAAATAATAGTTACAGTCATGAATAAGTGCCCACCAAGGAGCTCAGGAGAAATGGTCACAAGTAGGAAGAGAACAAGAAAAGAGTAAAATGTTCAGAAAGTAGTGAAATGGGCATACTAATGATACAATGATTAAAAAATAAAGTTCAGGGCCAGGCGCGGTGGCTCACGCCTGTAATCCTAGCACTCTGGGAGGCCGAGGCGGGCAGATCGTTCTGAGCTCAGGAGTTCAAGACCAGCCTGAGCAAGAGCGAGACCCCGTCTCTACCAAAAATAGAAAGAAATTAATTGGACAGCTAAAAATATATATAGAAAAAAATTAGCCGGGCATGGTGGTGCATGCCTGTAGCCCCAGCTACTCGGGAGGCTGAGACAGCAGGATCGCTCGAGCCCAGGAGTTTGAGGTTGCTGTGAGCTAGGCTGACGCCACGGCACTCACCCCAGGCAAGAGAGTGAGACTCTGTCTCAAAAAAAATAAATAAGTAAAATAAAAAATAAAGTTCAGGAATAGGGGAGGGTAAAGTACTGGGAACGATTCACAGTTCAGGGATTGAGTGAAATGAGTTAAATCTATTGCAGTTGATTGACATTTAAATTTATTTTGGCTTTAATTCTTTATTCTTTTCAAATTTATTGCTTTTAAAAAAATTGTATTGTCCAAATCAATCCAAGCTCACAAGCAAGAGCCTGATATATTCCAGGCATAGTCCGAATCCCACAGATGTAATGATAAATAGGACACTTACTGGTCTCAAGATGCTTTCAATATCAGGGTAGATGAATAAGTAAACAGGTGACTTCAAGAAATGCAGGAGAAATCAGAAAGAAATATGTGAAACTATCAGAACACAGAATAGGGACACTTAGCCTGTCTTGAAGTCCAAAGAAAGCTTCTTGGAAGGAATGGTCTCTGAACTATGTCTTAAAGATGAACAGGTGTGTTAGCCATGTTCAGAATGAGAGAGAAGGCCATGAGCAGAGTCATGAGACACACAGCTCATAGCATAAATGTGAAGAACTATGAGTATTCTGATGTTACTAGAAGGAAAAAGCATGATTGCCTTCTGGATAACTCACCTTCCTAATGATAAGTAGTATAGATTCTTTCAGACTTTAGAGTTCTAATTAATCTAACAAGCTCATTAAAGTGTGAGCTTCTTCAGAGCAGGAATCCACCATGCTTAATTCCTTTTATTGTAACGCTTACAGCTTTTATCCCAACACCGTGTTCCCTGTGGTACTCAAAAAGACTTGTTGAGAGGTGAATTGAAACTTCATGCTGACTTATGAAATCTTTACGGAAAGGGAACGACATTGTGAAAACAAAACTTTCTTGTCAAAACTTCCCATTTCTCAGAATGGCTAATATCATTTCATTCTAACCAACTTCCATCATAAGCTACAATGATTCCTGTGTCTTTACATCGGAAGAAACAAAGAGAGGGAAGAGACTTACCAAACTGACACTGGGGCCCGTAGTACCCTACATCACAGTTGCAGGTGTAATTATTGATCGTTTCCACACATTCTCCATGGCCACTGCATGACCAGGGCTGGCAAGAAGCTTTAAGGAGATCAGAAAAAAAGTATTTTAATGAGATTATATTTCAGTACTCACAGTCATTTCTTTAGAAATAATTTTTTGTCTGAGACTATTTTAATAAACAGGAAAGGTTTATTTGTACATTATTGCATTTTTTGCATAAAAATCATATGTTAAAATTTTTATTTATGGAATATACTAGGCATATAGCCATAGACAATTATTTGCTTTTAGAATGAAATTACTGATACTAATACTCCATAACATTTATAATGAAACTTAGTAACATACATTGAAACTCTTGAAATTACTTGTTTTTTAATGTAACAAGCAGTTAAATGATGACCTGACCTTAATCATTTCCGTGGGCAATCATTGCTCGGTGATCCCTTTCTTTATAGAAAGCATTAAGATTAAAAATCCAAACTTGCTAAAATAGTAAAGCCCAATTTATAAGAGACCAAATTAACTATGTTTCACTGTTAAAATATGACTTGGAAAAATTCTATTTTGGAATTGTTATAAGAGATTTTACAAAAGTTATCATACACTGAAGATAGTGCAATGTTTCGTTATATAGAATTATATAAGATTAGGCCAAGAAGGAAACACGCAGCACCGAGCTCCCTACTTCGCAATGAGGAGACCAAGGTGATGTCCCCAACTGGCCCCAGCTCTCTGCTTCCACTCCCCGGCCCTATCGGGGCACCAATTGTCTCGTTCTTCCTCCTTACTTCCCATACATACTTATCGCCATGATGTAACTTGATTTAGGGCTGTAGTTTTTGGGTGTAGGGACCTGCTTACACACCAAAAATGCTCAGAAGTGACATGATTCAAGCTTCTATGGAGGACTGGAAGTATTTTAGAATGAACTAGCAACTGTTCTCAGTCCCCGGCATTTCTGTGGGGTTAATCTGGTTATTCTCTTAACTCTGGTCCTTCCTGAGTCTGAGGTAGCGGAGCCATTGGTCACTCCCTACCTGTGTAACAGAGGGCTGCCTTTGGTTTGTGGCAGGCATCGTCGTTCCATTTTCCCGCGTCTTTGGGCCTTTTGATGTAGATCTCCACGCAGTCCTCCTTGCTCTTCTTGTTGTTGGGCTCCCCGTCGCCCCAGTTCTCCGCTTCTTTAGTAAGAGACTTGTTGGTTCCCACCCACGTCCATATCCCTCCCACCTTCCGGATTCCTATCCAGTAGTAAGAACGACTGAAAGGCAGCGTCTTCTCCAGGTACTCGATTTCCCCCTTGTTCTGTATGGCAACCAAATCCGTGTAATTTTCTTGGCAGAACTTTCTAGCCCTTGCCCAGTTCATGGGTTTGTCAGAATAATGGTAAGTCCAGCAGTTGGTTCCATGATATGCCAGGAAATCTGAAAGACATCAGTGTGAACTATGTAGACTCACATGATGTTACAGCTAAAAAGAACCTAGCCCTAATCCAGGCTGAGCCTACAGTGTAAGTATTCATCTCGGGATCCCAGAATAAGTTGTTTGCAGATTGGAAGTAGAATCTTGACCTTCTAGCTTGAAGATAGGATACTTTTTACCCATGGGTCTATTTCAGACAAATTTGGTAGCTTTCTAGATTTATTTTCACAATATTTTTTCTCAAAATTCTTTCAATTGAAGTTTAAGCAACATATTTTAGAAATTCATATTTCTTTTTCTTAGTGGCTATCAATCATTTAAAGTATAATATCAAATAACTCTAAAATTTACAATCTACTTTTTTATCCTGGGATAATTTCATGAAGGCCCATATATATACCCAAGGGAGAAGCAAAATAAAGACAAGAAGAGCAATGACATACTGTTAAGTAATCTCTTTCATATCAAAAAGATAATATTTTACCACAGAAAGAACTGCCTCTGGGAAAGTCTCAATAGACAGCTCAAGCCTTATATATCTAACTGCACACTAAAAAAAGAACAATTTACAAAACCAAGTGATGTAGGATTATGACATATCATGTTCTAGACATGAGGATATTCAACTGATGGTGTTTAATGAACATACGATGCTTCACATGTGAGGGCTTTGAAGAAACCTAATTAAACACATAATTACATAATGACTCCATAATAATGTACACCATTCTAAGCATGGTATGATCTGTGCAAGCCACTATGATACAGTAAGGTAAAAGTTTTCATAGCCATCAACATTTATGAGTTTTTACTGTGCAGGGAAGGTACATTGGAGAAATATCAAAAAGAATACAGATTCAATTCTTACAGTTTCCTAAGGATTCTGAACAAGGAATAACAGATGCAAAAAATACATCAAATCAAGTATACCAGAAATGAACAGAAAACTTAGAAACAGATATGATTAATGGGTAAAGAACATCATAAACACTTTGAGCGGAGTTTTGAAGGAACATTCCACTAGACTATAAGTTATAAAAGGGAAGAGACCGTCATGTCCCCTGCTGTGTCCTCAGTGCCTAGAATAGCGTTTGCCTGTTGCAAGGACTAAGAAAATACTTGTTGAATGAAACGGCACTAGGTTCCCACATGGCACAAGGCAGGCATGGTATAAGGAATGTGTGAGGGGCGGAGTAAGCATGTCTGTTTGGCCAGAGCTGAAAATCCAAGCTAGGAAGTAAGAAGAAGGAGCTTACATAATAAATGGGAAGGAAAGCTCAAAGTTATTACTGGAAAGTCTTCAAAATTCAGACATAAAACTTGTCACATCAATGAAAGAAGCACCAAAAAGATATAAAGCCCGTAAGGAGCTCACGCTGTAATTATAGACATGACATTGATGCACACTGAGCTATTAATAAAAAATAGAAAATAGAGTGCTAAATATTTGGTACAAATTGTAAGTGCCTTATTAGTGATTTCTTAATTAACTTTACTCCTTCATAATTGAAGGCTTTTGTGGGACTGTCATGATCTGAACCCTGCAGCCAGGGATATGGCAGGTAAAAAACATTCTAACCTTCCTAACCTCCTAGGTTTCTGGGGAAGAACTAAAGGTAAGAGTAAGAAAAGAGATGCTCATAGAAAGGATAGAATTAACAGCTATCTACCTAATAATATTCCCTGCGACTATGTATACTCAGTAGACATTTAAGAAAAATAAACATAAGTAAAAAAGGCTTAGCAATATATAAATATCATAACATACCACAACAGAGCATTGTGCAGACCCACAACTTGAAGATGTTCCGTAAGTCCCTCTGAGTGCTCTGACATTTCCATAGAAACATCTGCAAATAAAACACAAAATTGTACTGATACTCTTAAACCACATGTTTGCAGCACTTTGAGGTGATACTACAACTTTCTTAATGTTCAAAATAAAACACACATGTCCGCTACAAATCTGCTACAGCAATAGATTTCTCAGGCATTGGGGAAAAAGTAGCTTCAAATTTACATCAAAAGTGATGCAGAGTTTTGTTGTTTTATTTTATTTTCATGTTTTAGTGTCAAGTTGCTAATCATTACTACTTTAATTTTTTTCTACATTTTAGTGGTTTTTGTACCTGCTTTCCTCCTGAGCTGTTAGGTCAAACTATTTAATATTCAGCATGTATATTTTTAAAAGCATTCATAGTGCTTAATGAACTATCGATGTTTATATTTAATGTTATAACCCCACACTTGATCGTAATGCGTCAATGCCTCAAATACCTAAAAAAACAAGATAGCCAGACAGACACCAGCAAAGAAAAAGCAGTTCATTTTTTTCAAATAAAAAGAGATACACATTTGAGCAATTAAAATGACAAAATCGCAGCTCTTCTACACACCTTACGACCTTATTTTCTGAAGTGTATCACTTCTCAGGTAAACACATTGTTTAGTTGTAAAAGTACTGATTTCACCAGTACCTCTCTGCAAAAGTCTCACCAGGGACAAAGTCAAGGAGAGGAAATCAGCACATTGAGAGGAAAGATTCTAGGAACACTTCTGCAGACTCTGAGAGCATTTTTAGTTTCTATCTTTCTTAACCAAAAATAAAATGGGTTGCCCCTTGCCACCTGCATCTACAACCCCAAGAGTCTCTGAGTATCCGGAAATCGTTTCGGCTGAAAGGCTCACCATGGCTTTGCTCGGTCCTTCCCTAGCCGTCTGCAGCCCTTCCACCTGTGGACTCAGCACCAGGGGTCTCTGGGCCCTTGCCCAGGGGAGTCCGCTGTGCTGCAGGGAGGCCACACTGAGTGTCACCAGAAAGGCTCGCTTTCTTTCGTTTCTCTAACCCAGTCCCACATCCTCCCCCCTCCTTCACCCTCCCCTTCCCCATCCTCTTTCCCCACCCCTTCCCTAGACTGGCCTCCATCACCTCCCCTGAGAGAAAACGAGCTTCTGGCCAGGAAGGTGTTGACTAGATTCTCTCTTCCTTCCCACCTTCCCTCCGTTCGTCTTTCCATCCTTCCTCCCCATCTTTCTCTCCTCCTCCTCCCTTATTGTTGTTGCTCTTTTTTTCCTTCCTTCTCCTCTTTTTCCTCCTCCGCCTCCCCATTCTTCTTTTCTTCCTCTCCTCCCTCTTGTTCTTCTTGGTCTGCTCTTGTTCTCCTTCCCCTCCTCGTCCCCCTTCTGTTCCGCCCCCATCTACTTTTCCATAAATACTAGGCTAACGCTTGGCTGCCTGTGGTACATGGCTCCTGGAAATCGCAAACAACACAAGTCGAAACTGTGTTTTGGACACATTCATGACGCCTGCCAAACTTCAGTAGAGCTCACTAGCACACCTGACCCATTTCGGTTCCTTCTCGTCCCTCTTTCCTTGCTCACCACCTAGTGGAGGTCCTTGTTAACGGCACTTCCTAAATCCCCGAAGAGAGCTTTTTGCCCTTGTATTCCTGGAGTGTAACGTGAAGCAGATAAGACTGCACATGGAATCAAGGCAGGTATGATGAGGGACAATCAGAAGGAAGAGTCACTGACATAATCAGATTTGCATTTTTAGAAAGATAGTAACAGCAACAATAATAGCTATAGAGCTCAGCCCCGCATAATTATTGCTTGATTTAGTCTTTAGAACAGCACTCCACTGCAGCAACTATTATTATCCCCATTTTAGAGTCTCAGAGAGGTTAAGATAGTTGCCTTAGTCACATAGCTAGTGAGAGACGCAGTGGGGTTTTGAACCTAGGCCAGTCAGTTCCAAAGCCTGCGCTCTTGATCATTGAGCTAAACTTCCGGAAGGAGCTTGGAAGATGTGGTAAAGTGGGGACAAACTCTCATGGGTCTGAAAGTGTCAATGCTCCTACTATGCCCTGAAGGAAATGTCTGGACTTGTTTTTCTAAGTCCTCTCCTCTAATTCTCTCTTGAACCTTGTCCAGTCAGGCTTTCAACCACACCAATACACTGAGATGGCTCCTAACAAGGTCCTACACTTCACTAACACCAAAAACCTATCCCCTGTCCTCATTTTATTCCACCAGGCAGCTCCTGCTTTCTTCCTACTTCAATGGCTGTTCCCTCTCTGTTTCATATGTTGAATGTCCCTTATCTCCCCAACCTCCAAACCTTTGGAGTACTCCAGGGATCACTGCTTTTCTCTTCTTTGTCTACCCTCACTGACTGGGTGATCCAATCCACTCTCTTAACTTTGACCATCTAAATGCTGTTGACTTCCAAATTTCTATTTCCAGCCAGGACCGTTCCCCTGCAGCCAAATGCTTACTCAGCATCTCTGATATCTTGCATATCCTAAACTGAACTTCTGAATTTCTTCTCAATCCTGGAGGGCTCGTCCCACAGCCATTCCCATCTCAGTAAATTATAACTACATCCTTTCAGTTACTTAGACCAAAACATTTGGAGTTACCTGAGACTTCTCTCTTTTTCTCACAATTCATATTCAGTATGTCAGCAAATTTTGTTGGCTTTGCTTTTAAAATATGTTCAGCATTCAATCACTTCCATTTTACTAGGCATCCAAACCACTATCATCTCTCACCTATATTATTACAAAAACCTCCTATCTGGACTCTGTGCTTCTAAACTTTTCCTCAGCTTAAGTGGTTCAATGAAACTTATCATTCAGGGACCCAGCCAGAGACATAAAGCATCCTAGATGGGTAAATTTTTCACCCATCAAAGAGCCTTTAACGGAAGGACCACTAACTGGGCAAGGCTAAGAGAACAAACAAGAAGAAAATGAGGCATCCAGAGACTAGTAATAGCTAGAAGCTGTTGCTACCCTGGGGCTGAAGGTTCAAGGGGAGGAAATTGTGTTATTAAAACTCGGTGAGACCTGCAACCCTTGAGGAAGAGCCACCCCTAGGAGCTGTAGTGCAGGGAAGGTACGACTACTTCCAGAGACAGAGCACCGAGGCAGGTGGAGAGTGACTAAGAACTACCCTAACCTCTCTCTCCTCTCACTCTCTGATCTCCCTTAGGTGCCTCTTAGTCAAGCCCATTGGAAACCAGCCCACCCATGACTGGATGATCAGGCCACAGGAGTCAGCTCCTGGGCCACAGAGGAGGGGAGGATGAGAATGCATGCTGGGTGAGGTAGGCGCTGGTGAGAAAGGGGGAGAAGATAACAAACACCAAACAACACAGGCTAGACCATGTCACCCTTCAGCTCGAATCCTCCAATGGTTTCTCAGCTCACTCATAGTAAAATCTAAAGTCCTTACGCTGCCTTACAGACTTCCAAGATCTGGGCTCCTGCTCCCTAAGCATTTTTTGTCTGAGACTTTCATTCTTTTTTGTAAGTTCAGCTCTTCATTTAAAGCAAGCCATTGTACTTCACATAGCAATTTTAAATATTATAGTTGTAGAGGTTTTCAGAATATTAATCCTCTATACATCCAGAAGCATAATGTCTTGCACTCGATAAATGTCAGCTAAACCAATGGGTGGATGGATTTTCTTGATTATTACCAAAATGCTGTTGTGGTTTTATCCTTATTTTTAACAAAGACAGGAGGCCTATCTTACTGCTTTGTGCTCCTTAGTAGTTCAAAGATTTTATAAACCACCATCTGACATATATGTGCATATATGAAGAGAAAAAGATTTTTGTTTCTCTGGGCTTAGACTCTTGGGAGAGAAAAGCTAAAATTTTGGGGTGGAATCTATACTTACTAGTTCTAACTAAAGGAGGACCAAAAGCTCTTGTCTTTTAGATAAGTTTTTTTGTATATACAAAGCTCTATTCTAATCCCATGGTGCTAACACTGAGAATTGTCCTAATTCTCGCTTCTGTGCTTCCCACTTACCCATGTCCATTTGACTTGGGAACCTCTATTCCTCTGGATAAATGTAATCTGTTCTATTCTCTCTTTTCATATATGGGAAAACCGATATTTACACTCTGCTGTTTTGAGCTGATGGCTCAAGTGTGTGCATATTTCAGTCTTACATGAAAATAGCCCTAATTAGCAGAGTCTATGTTTGTTTTCTATTTTTTTCTTCCATTTTCTCTTAAGTAATACTTTTGAGCTAAGATGAAGTATAAAATCCAAGTGAAACCAACTTTTACCCATGTTAGTGTTATAGCCACCATATTTTAACCTGGGTAACCAAGCCAAAAATTAAACCCTGTTTTCTTAGAAATTTCAGATATTTCAGATCTCAGGAACTTACAGAAAAAAGAAAGAAATTTCAGATATTCTGATTCTTTAATAACAATGAGATTCTTCAGGTGGTTTTTGGCTAGGTGCATGTCAAGCCGGTGGATTGACACTACCCCAGAAGAGAGAAGACATATATTTTGGGTAGGAAAAAAAAACTATTCTGGCTCTAATCCTGAAGAGTAACTGAGTCTGGAGTGTTAATGAAAGTAAATTGGTTAACTTGAGCAACTTAGAATTGAGACTGGCATGAGGCAAAGACTCCAGGATAAGGACTTGTTTCACTGGTTGGGCTTCATGATTTCTTTTAGATTATTAATATTTTTTCAGGCAACTTTCCAGTATCAGTGTAAGAACCTTTATGTATATGCACCACTTCATACTCATTAGGATGGCGATAATAAAAAAGGCAGACGATAACAAATATTGGCGAGAATGTGGAGAAATTGGAACCCTTGTGCACTGCTGTGGGATTGTGAAATGGTACAGCCTCTTTGGAAAAGAGTTGGGTGGTTCCTCAAAAATGAAACATAAAGTTACCGTATGACCCCAAAATTCCACTGCTAAGTATTGAAGAGAATTGAAAACGTAAGTCTACACAAAAACTTGAACATAAATATTTATAACCGTATTATTCACGATAGCCAATAAGCAGAAACAATCCAAAGTCCATCAGTCGATGAACGGAGAAAGAAAATGTAGTCTATCCATACAATGAATATTATTCAGCCATAAAAGGGAATGAAGCGCTGATCAATGCTACAACATGGATGGACCCTGAAAACATGCTAAATGAGAGAAGTTAGATGCAAAAGGTCACATACTGGATGATTCTAGTTATGTGAAATGTCCAGAATAGGCAAATCCATAAAGTCAGAAAGGAAATTAGTAGTTGCCAGGGGCTATGGGGGAGGGAAGAATGGGGAATAAGTGGTAACAGGCACAGGTTTCCTTGGGGGATGACAGAAACCTTCTGGAGCTAGACAGTGGTGATAGTTGTACAGTCTTGTACATTTTAAAAGGATGAATTTTACGGTATGTGAGTTTTATCTAAATAAAATTTTTAAGAAAGAGTCTGTACAAAGAGGTAAATATAAACATATTTATTATCAAGCTTTATAGTGCTATATCAAATACAATAGGTCCAAACTGACATAGTTTAAATAAATACATACTTTAAAAAACTGTAAAATATTTTAAATCATAATTTAAAATACCTTATAAAACCCAAATTCCGACCACATTTATATTTCACACTATTTCTAATGTGGTATATATAAATATTTACATTTGAATAATTTCAGAGAAAATAATAATTCATTCATATGTAACCTGATCACAATAGTTTTCTCTCTTTCTCTCTCTTTGTCTCTTATTTCCCAGAGTTCTTCTGCCCCGTAAAAAACCTCCGCTGTTCTGATCCTCATCATGCTCCACATTAACTGTTGGCCATGTTTATGTTCAGCACGTCTCTGAAACTTTCCTTTTTCATACACGCTAAGTTAATGGGAGTGTGGGAGAGTTTTGATTCTCACACTCTGAGGCTGGAACAGCCTTGGCAATTACTGAACAAGAATTTCTCACTGCCAGTGATCAAATGGTAACTGAAGATTCCTTAGGAATTTTAAAATCGGCTTATAAAGAAACATAAATACTTGCTCACACAGCTTTCCCCTCTTGCAGAACACACTAACATAGAGAATAAAACAAAGAGAGAATAATTATCAGATATTTTTGCTTTTCAAAAATCTACTCAATGAATCATTTACATGGTAAGTTCCTAGCATGGATTTAAAATGTTATATAATATACAAAAATTATGTTTACATATCACATCTGACAAACATCTTTGTAGGAATGAAAAGCACAGCCATATTTCTACATGTTTTTTTCAACAGAGACATTCATAAAATTGTACCTTCGTTTGTTTACATTTATGTATGGTTTTATCAAATCAGAATGTTTGGTCTCCTGAAAGTTTTTCATCATGGAAACTACACGTTCCTGAAAAAATACCTGACAGTATACAAACCCTCCATTCAGTTTTTACTCTCTTGATGCTACAATGTTTTTAAAACAACTACAGCAAAACACTCTTAACTTTATACTAGTTAACATTACGCCTTGCTAGGGGATAGTATTTACTATTTTTTAAAGTAAATTTACTACAGAAGTAACATCATTTGTTAAGAAACAAAGAGGGACCATCAAGGGTAAGGAACTTTTACCCTATCATAGTTGGCAACATCTACAGATTTTTTAAGTCCTTAGTACGCATGCACTGAATTGAGAATTCTGAAAGATTATACTACATTCACTTCAAGTAAAACGATCAGTCTGCAAGAACCCTTTAAAAAGCATTAAATCCCATAGGGATAAAACCAATTAAGGCTGTGCTTAGTAATCTTTGCACAGAACATTAAATAGGATTTGCACCATTTGCAAAGGCACCCCCCTGCCCCAAGCAGTCACCTGTGGACATTAAAAATTTGTCATTTTTTCAAGTGAGAATATTTTTGGGCCAATTTGTTTCCCCCTCTTGACACTTATTATTCATCCCCATAACAGCAACTATGTAATCAGCAGTTGAAACACCGTTAGGGGCAAAAGAAAGAAAGCCCCAAAATACTGTTTCCCCACTGAGATTTCACAGTGAGTAAGGGAGAGTGAGAAAAGGAAATCTGAGATTCCAGACTCTTGGTCTCTTCATCTTCGCTTGGGAGAAAATGTTCTTTCCCTTCCGTAGCCAGCACTTTCTTGATCCTGAGACTAGGAAAGAGAAAACGGAGTCTTTTCGGTGGAAGGCTGGCCTCGTCCACAGGATCCATTGAAGTTGTGGTGGGGGCCTCGATCCCGGCTGTAAAGGCAGTTGGTACGGTAGGCAAGAAGGGCCGGAGACCCGAGGAGAACTCTCTGTCTCTGCCGTCTTCAGTGTATGACCCTAGTTCCCTGGATGCACCTGTATTCCTGGAAATATAAGCATGCATGTCGTGAGAACACTTAATATTCTGCATACTGATAGCGACAACAAAATGCGCCTCCTAGCACAGACTGCTGCACACACTGTCACTGGGGTAGTAAAAGTATGAACATCAGAATCTATTCAGTTAGGACGGTGAAACTATTCTGCATGCTACTAATGCTGGCTACAGGTCCACCATTATACATCCGTCAAAACCTTCAGAATGTACAACACAAACCGAATCCTGCTGTAACCTGTGGACGTTACGTGGACATTAACCAGTAATAATGCATCCATATTGGCGCATAAGTCCCATAAGTTGTAACACTAGTGCAAGGTGTTAATAATAGGGGAAATTGGAAGCGGGCAGTGAGGAGGTATTTTGGAACTATCTGTACTTTCTGCTCAGTTTTTCTGTAAACCTAAAACTACACGCAAAAAAAATATTAATTTAAAAAAAGTTTATTCAGAGGGATTTGGCCCTTTCAAATTCTTGCAAAGCAAAGTAGAATGGTTAAGACCACAGATTCCAGAACCAGACTGCCTGGGTTTAAATCCTGGCTACCACTTACTAGCTTTGAGATTTCAGACAAGTTGATCTGTGCCTCTCTGTGTGCCTCATTTTCTTCATCCCTGTGATGAGGGATATAGGAGCAGCCCCTATGTCATGCAGTTCCTAGCCTAGAGCAGTTACTGGGACATGCTAGGTGCTATATAGCATCAGCTATCATCATCACTATTATCTCTCATAAATGAAATAACTCAATAAAGCCAGATCCTTTTTCTTTCTTCTCCTTCTACAAAGAAATGAAACAACTTTCCAGAAAATACTATGAAGGTGGTGATTCTGGCCCCCTCCCCGAAATTGCCAGGTTTGGAGGGTTCAAGGAGAAATAGAACATGTAGAGAGGACACCTCTCTTACAACCGTAAGTGATTTCCAAGTCTTACCTGATTCTTTTGAACTTAAATGAGGTCAGGAGGCATTTGGTGGTTTCCCTCCGATTCAAGGTGCTGGCAGCTGCTATGGAATACATGAGAACACTAAATAAAACACTGTTTTCCAACATAAAGAGAAAAATGTGTAGAATGTTTAATGGCATGCATTGTACAAGAATACAACTTACCTGGAAGGAACAAATTTCTTTACTGTAAGAGAAAGAAAACCATTAATTCAGACTACATGACTTTTAAGGACATATCAAATCCAGACACTTGATTCGTCAGGGGTTACAAACACAATGCCTTAAGGCCTCTGTGATAATCAGAGCACAAGCACCCCTTGGTGGTAATTAGGGTAAAATGCAAAGCGCACATCCATCCAAAGGGCACAGCCACTTCCTCACACCACCTAATAGTTACAGGGTCATCTTGCCAGATTCAGCTGCTAATTTTTCAGGAAAAGTCCGGAATCTGAATTTTTATGTGAAATTTCCTATGTCGTAAATGTCAGAACTTAACTCAAAAATGTTTAAGTACTCTGTAGGCCAGACACACTGTGAGTGTGGTCAGATGTGCTTGCATATTCCTCATGAGATACTAACAAATTTAAGCCTGTATTCCAAAAAAATATTTTAAGGAAGCGTTTTATCCCTTTTCCCGAGATCACTAATCATGACAGTCTCATTGCATAACTCCGGGGGACACTGTAAAATTTAATGTGAATAACACCTGCCCCGGAGTTGTGCAATGTTAGCACAACTAATGTTTATGTTTCCTAAAACTCTTCCCACACTGAGTTGTACTACAAACTCTTTTCCTAAGACTTCTAATTAAGCAATTATACTGTAGTCTATTAATGTTTATATAATAACTAGACTCTAATTACTGTTTAAATTTTTAAGAGAGACTATATGACTCATCAATGAGAAAACATGTATTTTCAAAAACACTTTTGGAGTACATTCTCAGACTCCCTCACCTTTCTTCCGCAAGTATTTCAGAAGGAAGAAGAGAAATGATGTCAATGTCAGGATAGAGGTTCCAGCAACAGAAAGCCCAATCATCAAGGTATTGGACTCAGCAGGAGCTAAGGAAACAAGAGGGAAAGGACTGTCATGAGAAAGAGTTGACTTTAATGTCTTTCTGTCCTGTCCATTTGGCCTTTTCTCTGCACATTGATTACTAGAAGCAGAAGAGCCACCTAGTTCAATACGTGAAGCAGAGATGTTGCATTAAAGGCCTTTTAGATTTGCCCCAAACCACCTTGGAGGCTCTCTCCCCCCACTGCCAGGCAGAACTCTGATTTGCCAAGCTCTTTCACAATACCACACATACTTTGGTTAACGCTGCACTCGCTTGTGATTGTGTGTGTGTCTCTCTCTCCACCCACCCCTTCTCTTTCTCTCGCTCTCATTGTCCATTTCCCCCTCCTCCTTTCCTCTCTAGGTCTCCTTTTTCCCACTTTCAGATTTCTACCCATTCCGTCAGCGTGCCACCTCTGTTTTCTCTCTCTCTCCATACGACTAAATATTCACAACTTTTTAACCTGGGCAACCTTTCTGGCTTGGACATAATGGATAGCTAATTACTGTAGCAAGATAGCTCCCCTTTTCCTCTTTAGTCCCCCAGACAACCAGCATCAATCAGTGTATCACCTTCACAGGTAGGCAGCGTTCCAGACCAGTGTCCTGTGGCACCACATGTCAGAGTCACAGAGCCATTGAGTGTCCACCCTTCGGGACATGCAAACTTGCACACAGTGCCAAACACAGGCTCCCCACTGCAGCGCATGTTGATCTTCTCCAGAACTGCCAGCCTTGAACATTGTACCGCTAAAAAGGATAGGCATACAGGTGGAGGTTAAGAAAAATCTACCGGAAGACTCCTAAAACTGGCTTTAAAAGGCACCAATACATGGAACTTATAAGCATTACTTCATTTTCAACATGTAGAAATTTAGGATCAAGCCCCTTGGAGAAACCTAGGTTCAGAAACTTATGAGGTATTTGACCTGTTCCCCAAAATTCTGAACTCAGTCCTACCTTGGCAGGAGGGGACCTCCTGTGTCCACTGTCCCTGAGATGTGCACTCAAGTTGAGCTGATCCATGTAACTCAAAGCCTGGCTCACAGCTGAAGGCACAAGTAGACTTGTAGGTGAATTCTCCAGTAGGGGAATGAATATAAGTCACCAAGCCCCTTGCGGGCGGGTGGACAGCATCACATTGCACAGCTGGAAGACAGGAGAGAACACTTTAGCAGTTTGTTTACATCAGGGAGCAACAGGTTTCTCAAGGTAATCAAGCCCCTAAGCTCTTCAATAGGTTTTACCTTAAAATCAAATAAAAATAAAGACGGTACCTTCACATGTGGGCTTCTTGCTGTCCCACTCCCCTGTGGGGCCACACTGGAGCCTTTTGGATCCCTTCAACACAAATCCCTGCTGACAGGAGAACTCGCAGCTGGATCCACTTTGGAAACTTCCAGAAACACTGGGATGACAACTCATGTTCCCTCCCTCTGGGCTGGACAAGGCTGTGCACTGGATTGCTGAGACATCAAAATCATGGTCAGAAAATATTGCAGTGCACCTAGAGAGTGCTTGGTGTTTGATGAGTGAACCCAGCTCATGCAAGACAAAGCAACACTCAGAAAACTCAAGAGTCTTCACTATTCCCTGGATAACTGGGAAGATGGTTCTGTTTTTTTGAATCCCAATTGCCTCGTTGATAATGGCACTAATTAAAGGACAGCCTTTTACAGGAACATTGGTTCCCGAGCACTGTTCTCCTAACATGAAAAGGAGTTAGGGTCAAGGGACACATTGCATGTAGTCAGAGGGCAACTTAAAGGTCCTGCATGCTCACACGTAGTGCCAAAAAGAAAGGACTAGAAGAAGGCACCCATGTAAAATTTGTCTGCTTACAATTTGGTTTTGGTGTTGCAACTTTTTGCCACTGGAAATCATTCTGTGCTATCTTTGACTAGGTGAATGCCAGTGCCTAATAGTAAAGGCTGCTTGTTTTCCATATCCTTGCTCTTGCTTTAAAGTGAATTAAATTTTAGTGCTTACGGATGTATCAAGACTGAGTCTGTAACTGACACCGTGCTTAAAGCATTTGCATCTCTGCTAGTTATGAGCCATTTCAGAAGAAAAGTATGACGAGAGTTTTAGTTTCAAGTCATGCTCTCATTATTCTGCTTTTTAACATTTCTAATATGATTTCCCTTAAGAATTCTGCCTACTCCGTGCCAATGTCTATAATATGAAGTGATATTAGCACAGTACGATTAAGAAACCAGCAAAGCATTCACTCTTATTACATACAGTCCTTTCTCTGGCCAAGCACTGGTTCTTTCAAGCGAATCTCAAAGATGTAAGATGAGTGTTGCTCACCAAATCTGATTTCTATAGTTGAAGTGAGCATCTGATTTCATTTTCACTGCCTAAGTTTGAAGATTGCTGGTCTTTAAGAAAGGAAAGTGTAAAGGAAAGGATCTTGGGCTTACCTTCACAGACTGGGATTTGCTGTGACCACTGCCCTTGTGTGGTGCATTCAACCTGGGCTGGCCCCTGCAGCATGAAGCCTTCCTCACAGGTGAACTTGCAGGATGACTTGAAGGAAAACTCTTCAGCAGTGGAGCTGCTACAGTTCACAGAGCCATTCAGAGGCTGGCGGATAGCGCTGCATGTCACAGCTGTAACACATGTACCCATTCATGTTAGCAGGTCTGGCTTGCCCATTTCTAGTATGGACTGAGAAAAGGAAAGCTCATGAGTCTTTATGTGGAGCAACTGTACCTTTACACATTGGCCTCTCATTGTCCCAATTCCCAGATGAGGTACACCGAAGGCTCCGGGCTCCCATCAGTTCAAATCCTTCCTCACAGTCAAATGCACAGGTTGTGTCCCACGGTGAGCTTTCAGGACTTCGCCAACAGTTCATGATCCCATTGGCAGGAGTTGTCAATGCATCACACTCAACCACTGGGGATTGGAAAGAGACCATGAATTTTACAGAAGAATGCTATTTTCACTTTCTGTTGAACTGGAGTTTATAACAGGGTGAGGAAGCTGCTTTCAAACGGTAGATCCCAAAGTCCTGTGCCCATTCTTGGGAACATGCGTACCCAAAATAAAGCTTTGGCTTGTTTTAAAATTGATATTTCTATCTTCTCTGATTAGTTTTTACTTTGACTATGGTGAGTGGTCTCTGATCTATTTTATCATTTACATAAAGGAAAAACAAAGAAAATAATAGACTCAAGTTCAGGATTTGTGACTAGTTGTGATAAAAACAATCCTGACATATATGGACATTCATTTATTTTATCCCAGTAGGACCTGAAGGATTGATTTTTTTTTTTCAGGCCTCTGGTCCAGAAAGATAAGATTGAGAGAGAAAAAGCAATATTAAGACTGATTGATTATCATGGTCTTAAATTAGTCCCATTGCATAAAAAAGTGAAACAGGGAAAGACGATGAGAAAGTCATTAAGATTTCTAGAGTTTCACTGCTCTATGGTCTCCCTCACAAATCACCAGAGCCTTGGATACACTCATTTGAAACAGAATAAAAGCCTTTCTCAAACCAAGCACATACTAGATTGGTCATATGTACATTGGCCGAGAGAACAAGTTTTATTAAAAACAACAAAATGAACTTTCCCTGGAGCTCTGGAAATGTTATCAGTTGTATAAAAAATGGAGGCAATGAGGGATGAGTTGGAGAATATTCTGTGCATTCTGGGAGAGATTTACCATTGCAGGCTGGAGTGGGAGCAGTCCATTCTCCGGAGGACGTACACTGCATGGTCTCTGTGTTGCTTGGCACGTAGCCCCTTTCACAGCTGACCCAGCAAGAAGAATTGTAGCTGAAGTTCC
This sequence comes from Indri indri, assembly GCA_004363605.1. Classification (NCBI taxonomy): domain Eukaryota; kingdom Metazoa; phylum Chordata; class Mammalia; order Primates; family Indriidae; genus Indri; species Indri indri. Next base: position 498,480 of record RJWJ010000023.1, on the reverse strand, counting down.
CGAATAGGTGCGTGCAAACCAGGCTTCCATGCTCAGGGTCTTCCTGTGCTTTACAGGTCACAACTGAAAAAGAAACCCAAATCAGTGCTGCTCCTCTCTCACCTTATGTAAGTGGGAGGAACACTGGGAACTATAACTACACTTTATTGAATGTTTCCTGTGTGTGAGGTACTATGGAACCATATCCTATGAAGTTGGTACTATTAGTATCCTCATTTTACAACAAGAAAGCTATGACCAAGAGTTTAAATTCCTTGCCAAGGTGCTGTAATGAATAACTGGTGAATCTAGGGTTTGAACCCAGAAGGGTCTGACTTCGTAGTCACAGCTGTTAACCACCGTAGTATACCATATGCAACAGGGTAGAGAAGACATGCAGTCCAAAGCCAGCAAGGACATGAGATGGTGCTACCATCTAAGTGAAGGAAGAGGTGAGAACAAGACTTACCCTGCTCACACTGGAGTCCACTGAAGCCAGGGTGGCACTCGCACGTGTAGTTATTGACGGTCTCTATGCATTCGCCGTGGCCGCTGCAAGACGCGTTGGTACAGGCAGCTGTGGAAAACACAATCCATGTTGGCGAGGATTGTCATTGCACTTATAATGAGTTCTTTTGAACTTAGGATCAACAGCGTGCAACAAAGACATCACCAATGATACCGAATTCCAGAGATGCTAACTGAAGTTAAGTTTACGAAATGCCAAATCTGGGTTACAGGCTTATCTTTTTTAAACCTTGATGTTAAGGTACAGATATCTGAAGTGGAACTAAGTGTAGCTGCCACCAAGCACAGAAAATTCCTTTATCAGAAACTCTGAGGACAGTACTCCTACTACAAATAAACAAATAACTAAAATATGTATGGTGTGTGTGTGTATTCTCTCTCTATATAGAACGATATATATACCTACAGTGTATGTATACATATATGCATACATTCTTGCCTACATCCACACAAAGATACGAAAAGAGATACTTTAGCATTTACACAGAATGCCTTCAAATCATATCTTTTTGAACGCATAATTGCCATCACAGAGACCAATGTTTGCACACTGTAACTTTGTCCAGGTGCCTGCTGCTGCCTCAAGCCCCCTACCTGTGTAGCACAGGGCATGCTTCTTCTTGCTGCACCTCTCATCGTTCCACATGCCCGCGTCTTTTTCTCTCCGGATGTAGATTTCCACGCAGTCCTCTTCGTTTTGCTTATTGTTGGGTTCACCTGGAGCCCAGTTGGTGGCCTCTTTGGTCAGAGGTTTCTTGGTTCCTACCCAGGTCCACACATTATTGATTTTTCTGATTCCAATCCAGTAATAACTTGGTGAATAGCTTAATATGGAGTTTAGGTATTTAATCTCTTCTTTGTTTTGAATTGCGACCAGGTGTGTGTACCTCTGCTTACAGTACTCACTGGCCTCCTCGTAAGTCATGGTTTCCATGGAGGCGTTGTAAGACCAGGCTCCACTCTCCTTAATGAGAAGCACTAGGGGAGGAAATAGAAAGGAAATGGTAGGGTTTAGTCCTGCGATGGGTTAACTCCATTAACCAGGCTTTTTATTGCCTTATTTTTGCCCACTGTGGCCTTTGGAATGACCCAAACTTTTTTCACCTTTTCAAAAGTAAGAAAAAGAGGTATGTATGAAGAAACTGCTGCTTATGGTATCTCTTTTGTGAATGGCCATCCACTAGGTGCTTTACCTGAACTCACCCACCACAACCTAATAGTATACCCACTTTAGTAGCATAATAATCAGGATGACTAAGCTTTCTTGAGCACTTAATATGCATCACCAAGTACTGTATGAGGCACTTTACGTGACCCATGATATCGAATCTTCATAATGCATCTGGGAAATAGGTCATTTATGATCAATGATTTACAACTAGGGAAGCAGAAACACTAAGAAATAAATTGCCTCTAGCCAAGGGCAGAACTTATTGCAGGTAGCAGTCAGGGATCCTGCTAGACATTCTCCAATGCACAGGACATCCCCAGACAAGAAAGAATGCTCTAGTCTGAAATGTCAATGGTATGAAGATGAGAAACTCTGGTCTCACTAATAACACTGACTTACCACAAGTGAGAGCAGAGAGAAGCTGTGATGCAATCATGACTGCAAGAGTTCTTTTCACCAAAAGATTAGACTTGAAGTACTTTCCTGGGGAGAAACAGTACAAAATTGATTGTAGAAGGAAATCCTGGGTAGCCAATTACATCATTCTACCACGATGTTTAAGGCAGCACCATAAGATTTAAGGTGATAGGTTCCAGTGCCACAATCTTTGCTTATTTCAAAGAAGTTTAATCACATGAATAAATACAAAATTTAAGATTTTCATCATTTAAGTCAGAGAGAAAAGATAAGTTTTAACTACAGCACAATAAGAGCTTGTACGGATCTGATTTTTATCAGACGGCTTTTTGCATATCTGTTCATATTGATACATCTATGTTTCATGGCCCAAGGCTGCTTTTGTAAAGAATTCTGTACTTACTGTTTTTAGGGAGTAATTGAATGTCAGATTCCTCAGGTGTGTATCGCTGCTGCGACTGTCTCAGGCCAGTACAGTAGTTCTGATGTGAAGTCAGCCAAGAACAGCTGAACATTGCTTCTGCTGAAGCCCTTTTGTAGGAGAGATTGCTTCCTGTGAATAATGGGAGGATGTTGTCCAAATCCAGTAAAGAGGAAATCCCCACCGGCAACCAAAAACTTTCCCGGGAATATCCACAATGCTTAAAATTACAATGAGGTCAGAAACTTTATCCCTTGAAGCTAATTCTCCTTTGTCCGTGCCTTTATATTTTATTAAATAATACATGTAATTTTATTAATATGACACAAACGCATGACTTTTAAATTCTAATAAAATAAAGTCTCTGTCTTTAAAAAGTCTTAAAACTTTATTATTAGGTAAAACATAGTTTGTTATAATTATGGTAGTAACCAGAATTTCATAAAAATAAGCAAACTAAGAATAGGTTTGTCATCCATGCTCTACCACCGTCCATTCCCATCCAAAACCAATCAGGAACAGGTCAATACTCACTTTTTCTTTCTTTTTCACCTGTCAACTCGAAGCATTTAACGGGCTCTGTCTCATAGGGGAATGAATCATAAGCAGATATTAACTCTCAGATGCCGTGAATCAGTTATGCCTCAATTATTAAAAATAATATCTTCCACTCAAATTCTTGAAACAATGCCTTGTTTTTTAAAAATATGAAAAATAGGAAACAGATTTATGTGTTTATGCTTGCAAAACATTCATGGTTTGTTCAGAAAATGATAAAAATTATATATACTCATATTTAATTGATCCACATTTTGTTCAAAAATTTAAAAACGTAAACGTGCAAATAATAAAAACTCTGCCAAAATGTTAACAGTGGCTATCTCTGGATGGCAGGATTTGGAGAAATTTTTATATCTTTCTTATTATTTTCAGCATTTTCCAATTTTTGCAATGGCCCTTTTTGACTTTTATAGTAAATAAAATAATAATAATAATTTAAAGGTACCTGTGTTCAAATGCAACTGAATAAGATGTATGCAATATCCTATATTCCTGCTCTTCCTATCGACATTTCTTGTGGGTGACCGTATATACATTCCCCATCTCGGCTTCTTGTCCAATTTACTGATAGAGATAGTAAACAAGGATCCTTTTAATTTCCATTTTCTGAAGGTTTTCAGAGCTTAAGTCAAGCTAATATTCTACGATTGCAGTTTTTAAAGTAGGAGGTCTAAAAATGTAGTCTCAGCAGACATGAAGGAGCATGCGTGAAAGCTTTATTGTTTTCTTTACTTGCTAGCACCGGCTTTTTCTGTGTTCACTAAGATATCAAGAACTAAGCCAAACAAGAAAAGAGAAGAAAAATTCCAATGAATACAAATGATTTTTTAAAAGATAACCTAATTACTAATTTAATTCAACCCCTATCGAAAAAACCAACTTTTAAAAAATATTTCAACAAATGTAGGGAGCAAGTGGTTTTTTGTTGCACAGATGGATTATACAGCAGTGATGTCTGGGTTATTAGTATACTGTCAACTGAATAGTGTACGTCGCCCCCATTAAGTAGTTTTTCTTCTCTCATCACCCCCTGCTTTCCCCCATCTGAGTCTCCAGTGTCCATTGTACCACTCTGTATGGCCCGTGTACCCACAGCTTAGCCCACTAATAAGGGAAGGTATTTGGTTTTCCATTCCTGGGTTACTTTACCTAGGATAATGGCCTCCAGTTCCACCCAGGTTGCTGCAAAAGACATTATTTCATCCTTTCTTATGACTGAGTAGTATCCCATGGTGTATTATGTACCACATTTTCTTTATCCATTCCTCAGGTCTTACATTTATGCAGTTGATCAATCTTGAGTTAATTTTTGTATATGGTGAGAGATAGGGATCCAGTTTCATTCTTCTGCATGTGGCTGCCCAATTTTCCCACACCATTTATTGAATAGGGCGTCCTTTCCCCAATGTATGTTTTTGTCTTCTTTGTCAAAGATCAGTTGGTGGTAGGTATTTGGCTTTATTTCTGGGTTCTCTATTCTGTTCCATTGATCTATGTGTGGACAGTACCATGCAGTTTCGGTTACTATTGCCTTATAGTATAATTTGAAGTTGGGTAATGTGATTCCTCCAGTTTGCTTAGTGTTGAAAAATCCAACTTTTAACTAATGATTTATACCCCCACTTCCCACTGTCTTACATTATCCAGATACTGACCTTATTTCAAGTCTTTATCCCACTTTACATAGCTAAAAGTAGTGGTTGTTGCTTAATAAATGTAGACGAGTAAACACTCACACAATGTGTATTTAGACTTCAGGGAAGGATGTGAAACTGGGTTAATATGTAATCTGTATATATTTCATTTTTAATACATTGTGAATAATAATGTGCAATTTAAAAAAGCCTGGTCAAATGTATGGTCAAATCTTAAAACAAAATTTATCTGACATATTAATAAAGTGCCTAATAATTATTTTGGAAATAAAAATTAATCAAATAGCACTAGATAACCACATTCATTATTGTGAATTTTTCATAATTAAATTCACAATTTGTCTCTTCCCTTTTTTCGTAGTTCAAAGATATCTAAAAATAGCCTCAATGGTGATACATCCCTATTTCATTTAAAAATATAGGTCCTGGGCCCCTAATTATAATCTCTAATGTTTATTGAGTGCTTACTATATGCCAGGCCCTGTTCTGAGCATTTTGCATGCTCATCTATGTGATTATTTAATCCTCATAGCAGCTTATGAAATAGGTACCTTTATTATCCCCATTTTACAGATTAGGAATTTGAGGAACCAGGGATTTTACCTGTCTCATTCAAAAGCACAGAACTAAGGGTTAAAACCAGGCAGCTCATCTCCAAAGTCCACTCCCTTAACTGCTACCCCAAACCGTGATCTCTTTTGCGGTTATGCCCCGCGCTGAGCTTCCCTGTTCTGCCTCCCCTTGCCCTCGTCTTCCTCAGGCCTCCTTGACCATCGCAGCTCTCCACTGAGAGGGCTGCGTCCTGGATTCTGGGACATGGGGCAGGAAGGGACCCGGGGGCAGTGAGCAGTAGAAGAGGATGCAGCGAGGACAGGCCCTGGGGCCCAGCGCACAGGGAGAAGTAGACAAGGGAAAGAACAAGCAAGCCAGGCCGAGCCGTGCCTGCGTGAAGTTGTTGACCCCAAAGCCTCACTTCCCCGAAGCTCCTGATTCAAAAGCAAATTCTCTCTAAGGCAAAAGGGCAAAATGACTATTTTAAATTTACATTGAAAAAGGTTCAGGAAGAGAACCCAATACGAGAAGGAAGGATACGAGAAATAAGGAATGGAAGAGATTGGTGAGTATACGTAGTTTATATGTAGATACAATTTAAATATGATTTATATATGTTATATATATGTGTGTGTGCGTGCGTGTGTGTGTGTGTTTTAACCAGAGTTATGTCATTCCAAATCCACTCACCCTTACAATTATCCTGCATTCTCCCAGAATGTTTTCGATGTCCCTGCCCTGAGTGGGGACTGTGGTGGGTCAGGGGGTACATGGTACTGGGAGCTGATGGGCCATCTTCAGGCTCCCCGGGCTGCGGAGGAGGCCATGACAGACCCAGCCCAGGCCAGTGGGCATGTGGCAGGCATCGCGTTGCAGCCGGACGGCAGCTTCTTCACCATCTTTTTCCTGTCAGGATCTGACGAGGGGCACTCACTCGTTGAGGGGTGGGTGGAGTTGAAGAGGAAATTGGGTGAGATTTGAGTAGCGTGGGGTGTTGAATGTTATCCCGCTCTATAAATAATCCAAAAGTTCCTCAAGAAACAGCCTGTCACAGGGGCTTCCAGGTTTTGCGGAGTCTCTCGCACTCTGAAGAATGTGGCCACTGGCCCTGAACTGCTCGGGTTGCCAAGCCTGGCCTCACAGGGCCCTCCCGACGGTCTCCGTCTTGGGGGCGGGGGGATGCCCTGCACAGAGCAGACCGAGGGACGGGAAGAAGACGGGGCACGCACAGGCACAGCCCAGGCTTCTCCACCAGGGCTGTTTCACCTCTGAGGCGCCACACTTTCCGGCTCTATTATCCCTTTTCCTGGAAGACCCTTGTCCTTTTCCTCCACACCCTTTAATCAGGAATTGAAGACTTTAACCACTTTTGCTCTGTGCCCCGGCCCACTCATTCTCACCTTTGTGGCAAAGGGGCATCCCTGAGGGACTGAGAGAGCCAGAAATAAGATGTTGAGTCCCCACAACAAGTGTTAGAATGTTAACCAAGACCAACCTGTGGACAAGAGATTATTGGGGCCAGTGGGAAGAAGCGTCGGCCATAACCACGTGTGGCAAGAGCGTCTATCGAGGTGTGAGCTTATATTCGGTCCCTCACTGCTGGATGTCACTGGGAAACATGGGCAGTGGCCTCCTCCGGCCACCCAGGTTCTCCGTTCCCTCACCTCTGGGAAGGCTTATTTTACCTGTGAGTGCTTATTTTTGAAGGCCTTGGTTCCCTCATCACCCCCAACCCCAAAGTTCTACTCTGCTAACATCGAAGTTACCTTTGCAGAGTCTTAGGTGGAGAGAGGAAATCCCAATAATGATTCAATCCTATTTGCAGAATGCAAGCATAGTATTTCTTGCACACCCAAAATTATGAAAGAAAATTAATACCAGTGTACCACCACTGTTTAGAATGGCATTTTTTGTTATAAGTATATTTGATGAAAAATTTGGTCTGGTTCCCTCTAAATTTATTTTTTAGAAAGCCGTATTCACGCGCTTAAAATTCGTAGATAATATCCTGAATCTGTGGCTGAATCCAAATTTTACAGAACAAATGTTCTGTGAAGTTTGAATTCAGTTGAGGGGCTGTACCTGGGGGTCTGGAAGGCTCCATGTGGCGTTGAGGTGGCAGGTTCCCCACCCAACATCTGGGCCAGGTAGGAGCTCTGGGTTCTTTCTCACTCTGCTCTACCACACCTGGGGGAAGGGCGGGGTTCTCAGACTTTAGTATGAAGAGGAATCACCTGGGCAACTCATTTAAAAATGCATGTCTTCAGGTCTAATACTCAGAGACTCTAACTCAGTAGGTCCAGGTGGAACCTGGGAATTTGTGCTTTAAATGAATATCTCAGGTGATTCTGATACAGACGATCGAACCCTACCACACTTGGAGATAGCCACCTAATTCGGAGAAAATATCAGGAAGACCCCATGGTTGGCGCTCAGATATGGATACTAGAACTTTGACCAAAATTTCACTGCAGTTAATCACGACATACTCACTTTGAAACTGGGCGGCTAGAGGCCCCATTTGCAACAGTGCTGGATACAAGGACTATTTAGGACGCGTCGGTGTTTCGAATTCTCACGTGCGGAATGAGAACAGCTTCTTCAAGCAAAGAAAGAGAATACCTGCTAAAGAATTAACACAGTATGTATATATGACTTTATTTATTTATTCTCTTTCTCCTCTAATTCAGGAGGACTTTGTAATTTCCCTAATTCTCCTTCTTAAGCTTCCTAGATGATTCTGAGACTTACAACTTTAATGCATTTTTTTGCTTCCTATTTGGCAGCACCTTATCTTGAAGTTTCCGTTTTCTGTTTTGGGATCTAAGAACTAACTAATGGGAATATCTTCAAAATGAGCCAACTCTGGTGAATTCCCAAAGCGGAAGGAACAAATGAGGGTGGGCTGGTTAATTAACACAACTTTTCCTGAATGTAGCCAGACTGTTTGCCGACCGTCGCTAGCATGGCGGGGAAAAAATACCCCTGGATTCTAGAAAAGCCCCCTCGTTGTTTTCTTTGGCCACTTGTGCTGCTTGTTTTGTAAGTTAGAAATTTCCTGCAGGACTAATATTAGCTTCGTTCTCAGTGCCTCACATCAGAAAAATTCTGGCCGGGTCACTTTTTAAAACATAAGTTCGATTGTATTGTATCAGAAAGAAAACATAACAAACATAGATAGCTTTAACAGGACACATTATGGTGAAGAAAAGGGATCATGTTTTTCCCCCAAAATTCAAAAATAGGCGACTTCAGAGAAGAGAAGTAGGAGAACAACCTGCATTTTCTAAATCTCTTTCTAGCTCAAAAATAAATATGGTTAATTTTGTAAGTATTTTATATTTGGAAAGGACTGAATTAACCTGATAACAACAAATATTTAAATATAGTGATTTAACACAAGAGATTTCTATTTTATACTAATTAGCTCTGATACTTACACTTCTTTGCCGTATTGTGTCTTAAATTTCCCATCTGGGAACCAAGGGTGCTCCAATACAGTCCTTGCTAGCTGTGACATATTATGACATAATGCATAAATATGGGAAAAGATGCTCACTTAAATCAAAGTGTTCATTATCTTTCCTTGCTGTGAAGTTTTTAGCTACGAATTCATACCATATTTAGAATGCCTACGGTGGGCCTAGCACTTTACATATATTGCTTCGTACAAATTTCACAAGACGAAAAGTAAACATTAATCTCATTTTACAGAGGACAACACAGAGACCTCTGGGAAGGCTTTTTTTGAATCCCTTGCCTGTGTTTTCGGTTAATAAATGGTAGAGACAGTGTTACTGTAAAGCCCATGTGCTTTTCATTGACTCTGTTCCTGCTCAGATTTAAATCTCAGCAGGAGGGTATACCTTGGTTTTTGCATGAGAAAATGTTATAGCAACCTCCTTGGCTTCCTTTACCCTGGTATGTAAGCTTACTGTCTTTGTTGGGTTCCTTCAGAAGTAGACCCTGAGACAAGGAGGTGGGTACAAATTGTTTATTTGGAAGATGATCCCAAGAAACATTACTAGGAAAGTGAGCAAGTCATACAGGGAAAGGAAGAAATTCAACAAAGGGTGTGTTAATAAGCAGATTACCACTATGGGCAGCCAGGGTTCAGTTCCACTAGGGAACTCTGGGAGACAATGCAGCATACCTCAGAGTATCCCCAAAGAGGAGCAAGGAGCTGGGGTACGTACCCACCAACTCCAGTCAATCATTGGCTGACGGCTGATCCTGGGAGGCATGGTTAATTCCCCTGCACTTCCAAGTGGTTTCCTGTGGCCAGAAAGCCCTCCGCGATGAACTGCAGGTGCTTGCATTTAGATACGCCATAATCCGAATGCTGTGTTGGGACAGAGTAGCACAGTCATTTTCTATCACTGCTGTAACAAGTTACTATAATACAAACTTGATGGCTGCAAACAACACAGGTTCATTTCATGGTTTCTGTAGGTCAGAAGTACAGGCTGGCTCAACCAGCTTCTCTGCTCTGGGTTTCACGTTGCTAAAATCAAGGTGTCATCCGGTTGGGCTCTTCTTGGGAGGCCTGGGCGTGAGTGCACTTCTACGCTCATTCAGATTGCTAGCAGAATCCAGTTCCTCGTGGTTCTAGGACCGAGGTCCCTGTTCCCTTGCTGGCTGTTGGCCAGGAGTCATTCTTAGCATCTAGAGACCACCTGCATTCCCTGACGCGGGCCCCCTTCACCTTTCAAACCAGCAGTGGCTGGTCAAGTCCCTCTTCAAATCTCTCCAGCTTCCCCTTCCACCTCGTTGCCCCTCTGCCTGCCACTTCTGCCTCTGCTGCTGCTCATAAGGACCCATGAGATTACACTGGGTTTGCTAAAATCATCCAGGATAATCTCCTTACTTTAAGGTCATCTAATTAGTATTCTTAATTCCATCTACAAAGCCCCTCCCCAGCAGTCCCTAGATTAGTCTTTGATTAGAAAAGCAGAGGACAGGAATTTCTGGGGGGTTATCTTTAGAATGCTGCCTACCACAGTAGGGATTTTGTCCTACGAAGATGTAATCCAGGAACTGGGCGAATAGCCTAAATTAGCACTGGATGCTAAGGCCAATTCTGTGGTGATGTGTTCTCTGACCTGGCAGTTGCAGCTCCTCTGCTTAGAAGTAGAACTAATCTATGAATTCAGGGATCGTCCAGACCTTTAAGTGGAAATTGACAAAGTACAGCAGACATTGTAGGTGCCCCAGCCATAGCCCCTTGGCATTCGTCTTTCTTGGATAACCCATCTCTTTTATATCTCACTTGTCCCTTTACTCTATGGACTGATATCCCGTACATAGCCACTTCATTTTGCCAGGAAGTCCTACTTCTTGAACAATAACTATGATTATTAATCTAGCAGCCACCATTAACTGGCCACTTCATACCAGACACAGTGTTTAGAACTTAAATATACCATGTCATTTGGTCATCATAACATGATCAGGAAGTAGGTATCACTGTCCCCATTTTACAGAGAAAGACATTAAGGCCTAGAGAATTTAAATTATTTCCCCAAGAGCTCAGAGCCTGTAACTGCCAGATCCAGGACTCAAACTCAGGTCTGTCTGACTCCAAAGTCTATGTTCTTGGCCACCACACTGCCTCTGGTATAGCTGTTGTATTCAGACTCTCCTTTACCAGCTCCCGTGAGCCTGTGGAAGGGAACACAAGCAGCCCAGAAAACACATGTATGAAAAGTATGGAAGGGCCTATTTACTACACAGAACCATTCTAATACATGGTGTTTGCTATAATCCAGTTTTGCTTTATTGCCCGTTCGTTGCTGGTGCCCAAATCTTTCCTGAAAAATGGGAATAATTTTGGAAGTCATAATAATGCCTTCTTCTCATAAGTTATTTTATTTGTTGTTGTATCTCCAACCCCCAACTCAGCCTGCCTTTTAGTAAATGATCAAAATATTTGTTGAATGAATAAGTGAATGAAATCAATTGAGACCTGTAAAACATGTGTTCATGTGTTCTAAACATGGATTTCAGAATAGTTGGCATCCTATAAAAAAAAGCACGCATAATGTCCTTTCCACTTTAATTTATGACAATATTAAAAAAAAAAGAAAAGCGTCTGGGAAAAGTTGCCGGCCCCTGTATCTCCTGATACCCAAATGAGTGCAGACTTTGAGAAGTCAAGTGAGCGGGCTGATGGGCCTCACCTGCATGCCCCATCATGGTGACAGCCCAGGGGACAGGGGAGCAGAAGGGCACATTTCCATACTGGAAATAATGAGACTCAGATACTGTATACATAGCTAAAGTGTTTTCATGTGTAAAGGCTGTAGATTTTCTCAGTAATGAAGCACTCCTACTATAAGCATTTATAAACTCTTTTTAAAATATCTTACAATTTTGTGAGAAGAGTAAATTGAGCCTTTCCATCTAATTCTCGAGGTTATAGCCTTCATACCAAAATTGGACAATGCTAGCACAGAAGTAGGAAACTAACCTCTTTTACAATGAGGGTGCCCAGAAGGAAGAGTGGGCCTTGGGCACAGTGAGTCCTGGAAACCCCCCCTGAGCCAGCCACCCTGGCACCGACTATGGGTATGTATGAGTGTGTCTTGTGCACAGACAGCGGTCATCTATCTGTGATATAAAAGTAGGGTGTTTGCCAATGCTACAAGTTAAAAAGCTGATGTTTTGTGAATCAGAGCATCTAAGGTGATGAAATTATAAATCTGACACTGTGTAACATGTATGCATTGTCCGGAAAGGGGACTAGGGGAAAGATTTGGGGATGACTTTCAAAACAGAATTTTCTCGCTCTCTGCATGTTAGCTTACTTGGGCTTTGATGTTTGGAGGTTCCTTTTTGGAGGTTCCTTTGTGTTGCTGAACAATGTTGATTTTGGAGAGAAAACAGTATTCAAAAACCAACAAGTCATTCCCTGGGGAATATTACAGGAAAACAGAAGATAATTTCTCCACACCAGCAAGGCCTCATCTCTGCTTCTAATAGATAGGAGGAGAGGAAGAGATGAACAATACCTTTCTAAGAAGCTCAGCTTTGTCTCCTAAAAAGATGCCTCCAGCCAGTCTGGCTAAAGTCAGCATGGGAGAGTCTTTATCTATGATTCTAACAAGTGGAATGTTTCCTGTAATTAGGAGAGCCTTGTCTGGCTCGGGGAAATGAAACACTTTCTCCAATAAGACTGGGGCCTAATCCTCGCTGTTAAAGCACTCAGGAGAACTAAGACAGTGGTGGAGTGGTCAGAAATGAGTCACTTACCCCCCTGGAAATATTCCGAAAATTAAATTACAAGTACATTCTCCTGGGCTTTCTTTGTCTAATTGACTAAGGTCTTAACTTTACTAAATTGCTGGGAAGCGGTATAGAATAGAAGAAAAACCTGGTCACCGTAGTCAGGCAAATCTGCAAAACAAACAGAAATTCTGGGTGTTGCCACAAACTGGCTGTGTAACCTTGAGCAAATTATTAAATCTCTCTGAACTTCAGATTCATCCGTTAAAATGGTATTGTATCTGTAAAATAGAAATTCTTTTTATATCATAATACTATAGGGGGTTTTTTTTTAAAGTAAAAATAGGTGAGATAATATGAATAAAGAGCCTGGCATAGATGGTCACTCAATAAATAGTAGCACGGAAAGATACTATTAGAAATGCTAATTTTAGACTTAGCCATTCAGAGATGATCAGCCAAAGCTGGTTATATCATAAGGCAATTGAGAATTTGCCTGGCTTTTAGAATACGAATAAATAAATGTCAGCAATGCCTTAATCCTGAAAAAGAGCCTATCAGACTCGGCAGGTGGGAAATTTCCAGGCTAGTATTGGGAAGCCCATTCCTTGAGAAACAGGTCATGGATTAAGTGAAGGAAAAGAAACAGTGAATGCTGCTCATGGTAAAGCAACAAGGCCCTCTAGAGGCTCGGGAGAGAATGAATTAAATTTTGAAAGGTGAAGTAGAAAAGACGCTTAACCTTCCTGTGAAATAGATACTAAGAGCGTTCAGAATCTCCAAGTGAATAAACAGCACCATAGCAATTGTTTATAAAATAGGTTCCATAGAACACTACTTTTCAGAGATGCTCAGTGAAAAAGGAATACCATAGTCGAATAAGTTTGGAAACACTGCATAATATAGCAGCTCCCTTCTTGAGGTGTTAAGGCATGTCAGCAGGTTAAACATTCAAAAGTCCTGCAGAGCAGAAATGTGCTTCACATCTGTCTAATGTAATAGTTTCCCAATACACTTGATGATGGATGCTTTTTTCCCAACACCATTCTCTGTTATGCCTCCAATAACAGGAAAAAATATATATGCACAAAGTTATTAATTATTGTATAATTTTAATAGCAAAATATTGGGAACAATCTAAATATAAATACACAATATTTACCTTGTCTCCATAAACTATATACAAACGTACTTTGCAGGTACTATGCTTTTGGTTCCAGAACACCACAATAAAATGAGTCACAAATTTTTTGGTTTCCCAGTGCCTTTAGAAGTTATGTTTACACTACACTGTAGTTTATCGAGTGTGCAATAGCATTAGGTCTAAAAAAATGTACATACCTTAATTAAAAACATTTTATTGCTAAAAAATACTAATGATCTTCTGAGCTTTAAGTGAGTCATCTTTTTGCTGGTGGAGGGTCTTGCCTCTTGCTAGTTGTTGACTGATCAGAGTGGCTGTGGCAACTTCTTGAAATAACACAACAGTGAAGTTTGCCACATTGACTCTTTCCTTCATGAAAGATTTCTCTGTAGCATTCAATGCTGTTTGATAGCATATTACCCACAGTAGAACTTTCCAAAATTACAGTCAGTCTTCTCAAAATTTGTGGCTGCTTTTTCAACTAAATTTATAGAATATTCTAGATCTTTTTTGTCACTTGAACAATGTTCACAGCATCTTCACCAGAAATAGAGTCTATATCAAGAAACTACTTTCTTTGCTTATCCATGAGAAGCAGCTCATCCATTCAAGTTTTCTCATGAGATTGCAGCAATTCACATCTTCGGGATCCACTTCTAATTCTAGTTCTCTTGCTGTCTCTACCACGTCTGCGGTGACTTCCTCCACTGAAGTCTTGAACCCCCTCAAAGTCATCCATGAGGGTTGGAATCAACTTCTTCCAAACTCCTGTTAACGTTGATATTTTGACCTCCCATGAATCACGAATGTTCTTTTTTTTTTTTTTTCTGAGACAGAGTCTGGCTCTGTTGCCCTGGCTAGAGTGCTGTGGCATCAGCCTAGCTCACAGCAACCTCACACTCCTGGGCTGAAGCAATCCTCCTGCCTCAGCCTCCTGAGTAGCTGGAACTACAGGCATGTGCCACCATGCCCAGCTAATTTTTTCTATATGTATTTTTAGTTGTCCAGATCATTTCTTTCTATTTTTTAGTAGAGACAGGGGTCTCATTCTTGTTCAGGCTGGTCTCGAACTCCTGACCTTGAGCAATCCACCTGCCTCAGCCTCCCAGAGTGCTAGGATTACAGGCATGAGCCACCGTGCCCGGCCGACAAATGTTCTTAATGGCATCTATAATGATGAATCCTTTCCAGAAGGCTTTCACTTGGAATCACTACCAGAGGAATCACTGTATATAGCAGCTATAGCCTTCAAAAATGTGTCTTTTAAATAATAAGACTCTAAAGTCAAAATGACTCCTTGATCCATGGGCTGCAGAATGGATGTGTGTTCACAGGCATGAAAGCAGCATGAATCTTCTTGTACATCTCCATCGGAGCTCTTGGGTGACCAGGGGCATTGTCAATGAGCAGTAATATTTTGAAAGGAATCCTTTTTTCTGAGTAGTAAGTCTCAACAATGGGCTTAAAGTATTCAGCAAACTATGATGTGAAACAGATGTGCTCAGGCAGAATAGATTTAGCATAATTCTTAAGAACCCTAGGATTTGGGGAATGGTAAATGAGCAGTGGCTTCAATTTAAAGTCACCAGCTTCATTAGCCCCTAACAGGAGAGAGTCTGCCTGTCCTTTGAAGTTTTGAAGCCAGGCATTGACTTTTCCTCTCTAGCTATGAAAGTCCTAGATGGTATCTTCTTCCAATATAAGGCTGTTTCATCTACATTGAAAATCTATTCTTTTGGTGTATCCACCTTCATCAATGATCTTAGCTAGATCTTCTGGATTACTTGCTGTAGCTTTTATATAAGCACTTGCTGCTTCATCCTGCACTTTTTATGTTATGGAGATGGCTTCTTTCCTTAAACCAAATGGACCAGCCACTGCTAGCTTCAAACTTTCTTCTGCAGCTTCCTCACCTCTCTCAGTCCTCACAGAACTGAGGAGAGTTGGGTCCTTGCTCTGGATTAGGCCTTGGCTTAAGGGACTATTGTGCCTGATTTGATCATCTATCCAGACCACTAAAACTTTCTCCACATCAGCAACAAGACTTTGACTTTCTTATCATTCATGTGTTCACTGGATTAGCACTTCTAATTTCCTTCAAGAACTTTTCCTTTGCATTCATAACTTGGCTGTTTGGAACAAGAGGCCTAGCTTTCATTCTCTCTTGGCTTTTGACACGCCTTTCTGACTAAGCTTAATCATTTCTAGCTTTTGATGTAAAGTGAGAGACGTGAGACTTTTTTCCTTTTACTTACACTTAGAGACCATTGTAGGGTTATTAATTGGCGTAATTTCAATATTGTTGTTAATAGGGAGGCCTGAGTAGAGGGAGAGAGATGGGAGAATGGTTGGGCAGGTCATTGGAGCACTCAGAACACACACAACGTTTATCAATTAAGTTCACAGTCCTGTGTGTGTGCAGTCCATGATGTCCCCAAACAATTACAATGGTAACATCAAAGATCACTGGTCACAGATCGCCATTAACAGATATAATAATAATGAAAAAGTTTGAAATTGTGAGAATTATCAAAATTTGACACAGAGACACAAAGCGAGTACCTGCTATTGGAAAAATGGAACTGATAGTCTTGCTCAAAGCAGGGTTGCCACAAACCTTCAATTTGTAAAACATGCAATATCTGCAAAGTGCAGTTAAACAGACTGTGCCTATTTATATAATTAAGACTAACAGAGCCCTAGAGAAAATGATTCACCCATTAGTTAGGAGCTCACAAACATAGACTTGCCTTTGTGCTGTGTACAGAATTCTCAGCAAAATTATAAATTACCGAATGTCATGCCCATACAATACTTGAAGCTTCAAATATTAAGTCTTTGTAAGCCAGAATCCCACTGTATATACGAGTGTTGCTATAAGCATTGGTTTTCCTCCAAAGAAAATAGTCCTGCTGATAAAAATACAAAAAAAAAATTTTCTGCAACATCTCTAGGCCTCCTACATACATAAGCAAAAATGTAAGATGTTTTCTTATGATTTTTTTCCATCTATCTTATAACTTTTAGTGCTGGCTTGGACACTCATTTTTCCTGTTATACATAGCCATGTGAAAGTTCAAGGTGAGAAATACTTTTTTGGAGATGTGTTTTGCTGAGTGACAGGTCCCTAAAAGGAATTTGGCTTTGCTTTTGCAAAGCTCAGCATGATATTATGTGAATTTTTTATGGCTAATCATTTTTAGAACTGTTGTTATTTGTTTAGGTGTTTTAAGAATATGAAGTAAAAACTTCCTGTTTTAGAGCAGACTAAAAATAAGCAGCTTATCTCAAAATGTTGTAAATGCAAAAATTCCAAGGCAAATATGATAAATTCCTAGTCTGCATTATTTCTGGAGACTCAATAGAACCAAAGAAAGTCCTGACAAGGCAAAAAATATTATAAGAATTATGGGTACAGGTGGAAGAAGTGGAGTAGAGACCATACGTGGATCAAACCATTTAAATGTGGGAGGTCTTTAAAAGCTTGACAACACATTCTTTTGGTTAGGCATAGGGGAAACAGTCATTGCTGGTGTGGTTGTCAAATGGCACCACTCCCTATAGAGAGGAATTTGCAATACCTAACAAAAGTACACATGCAATTATTCCTTGAGCAATCCCACTTACAGGAATTTGTGGTGAAGACACACTCCAACAATATAGAAAAATATATGCACAAAATTATTAATTATGGTATAATTTTTAACAGCAAAATATTGGGAACAACCTAAATGAACAAATAGGAGACTTATTGAATAAACTATGGTATACGTATATAATGAAGTGCTATTCAGTTATGTTGTTAATTTTTAAAACAGAAGTCAGAGAGTCAAAGAGTACATAGTAGTCTACCTTTAGCATGAGAGAGGGGAAATAAAATATGTGTGCATTTGTTTATTTTTATAAAAATAAACACAAGCAGGATAAATAAGAAACTAATGAAAGCGATTACCTCCTGGTGTTAGTGAAACTAGAATGGAAGAGAATGAGGCTTCTTTGGGTATGTGTGCATATATACTTTTGACTTTGAACCATGTTTGTGTTCACATAGTCAAAAATAGAATAAATTAATAAGGATAGCAATAAAAGAAGAAAAAAGACAAACTCTGAATTTGAATGCAAACAGAAATAATTACACCTAACAGTATATCAAAGTGATAACATAAACTAAGGGAAAAAGACATAATCTAAATACCAGTGGAATATATAGTCCTCTAACTGTATATTCTAAGGGCAAGAAAAATTGAAAAAATATTTTGAACTTTAGCTTATAGGATTTTATTGGTAGCGATACTGATGTACTAATCCTGAAACTATTTTTTGTATTGTAGGATTGAGTAAATGAATAAATAAATTGATGTTATTAGGAACTAAGATTATCACTGTGGAAGAAGAAAAACATGAGGTCAGTCCAGAAAATATCCAGCCACTGTTAATATAATGAGAACAGTTACATGACTGGATCCTTACTGGACAGACGTCGTATAAATATAGACTTGACAAAAGAGAGAAAGACCCTGCAATGAGGTAACCACATGAACTCATTATTTTTTAAAAAAAATATGTCCTATCTCTGTCCACTGAAAGGGCCTAGATTCATTGATATCCTAATAAAAATGAGCACACCTACTGCCCAGAACTTTGCTTCCAAGTACCATTCTCCACTAAAAGAAACAAGGTCTTCTTGGAGAAAATACTGATTCTAGGTCTGGATCAGGTAAAGTATAAGGTGAGCCTGGAATTTCTTCCTGTTCTAGAAGTAAGTTCTCAAACACTTATGGGAACATATCAAAAGGATGTATGAGGCAGCTCGAAGTAATCCTCACAGGCTGTATTGGGACAATTTGAGCGTCAGAAAGAATATTGAGAAAAATGGGTTATAACATTTAAAAAAGAATCCATAAGCCCACAGAAGGGGAAGAAAGGGGAAGCTCTTGTTTATAGAAGAATATCAAATAGCAAACATAGAAAAAAAATGACAGAGCTGGAGAAAATCATTTTACAAAACACCATTGTAATAGCCAATTCAGGCAAGTATTATTAATATATGTATTACCATTGAGTAAAGATGGTTGGGAAACAGGCTATTCATACAGTCTCAAGGTGTCATCCTAAAGATAACTTATTAATTACAAATGGAAAATGGTACCCTTACTGTAGAGAGAATTGGCAGATGCCACCTTAATCTAGTGATCAAACTTAACATCACCAATAAGGGATCACACCGAGTCATGTGTCTCCTAATATGACGCACTGGGAAGGATATACAACATCGTCAGTGTAGTATTCTTTTGTATTCAACAGACCACTCAGGGTTAAGGCCAGCTTTGCCACTTACTGAAGTTGGTTTTAATTCATTTTGGGGATCTTAGATTCCTTACTTTCTTGTCAGCACAGTGATTTATTTAAGAAGATGATTTTTATATTTTATTCACTATTTTGGTTGTTTTAGTTTAGAGTCTTTCAGGGTTTCTAACTCATCATATCGCCAGAAATGGAAAACAGTATTGTTACTTTTGAAAAAGTCTAGTTCTCTGTGTGCGTCACTTAGATTCATACAGGCCTTTTGCCTAGTAATGTGGTACCATGTGCTAAGGGCTATAAAAATGTTTATAGTCTTTTATTCAATAATATGACTCTTGAGAGTTTATTCTAAGGAAATAATTTAATAATAACAAAACACTATTAGCACGAAACATAACAATTTGATTTGGGCAACCAAACATTGGAAATAACCTAAATGTCCACTAGGGAAATTCATTTACTATGCAACCACTAAAATATTAATTGTGAAGATTATGGGAACATAGCAGATTGTTATGAGGCTAAATTTTAAAAGTTGAACACAAAATTTACATACATTTCAATCGCAACTTCTAGAAAAATATGTGCATATAAGGATAAAATGATACACAAAAAATATTTGTGTTAGATTTGTAGAATTATGGTTCCTTTTACTGTTTTAATTTTTTTCATTTACATTTTGATAATTATTTTAGTTTTGAAATGCAAAAGAATTTGCCACTCATCTTTGCCACTTCAAGGGAAAAAGAGACGTGTTTGATTATTCTGTTCTTACTGTCATTTGGCAGTTTCCTCATGCGTAAAATGGGGATACTAATTTCAATCTCAGTGAGATAATACTAAATCAAAGAATCTAGCCACTGGCACATGGAAGGTAATTATAAATAGTTAATCGACTTTTTCTTTCTCACACCCAAGTATGGAGGGATCAGTGCTCCCCTGTGATCCAGGGTAGAGGTGGCAGCACCTCTGGGAGAGATGTTGGGAAGGCTGATGATTCCTGGGCAGACAGGGAGGTGAGAATTCAAGAGCAGATACCTAAGTAAGAATCAGCGCTTGCTCACTCCCTCCCACTTAAGTTTCCCCTTTCCCTGTACTTTGCTTCCCCTTTGCAGGAGGCAGAGGAGAGGGAACCAAGTTTGCTCTTAGTCATTCACCATGCTGTCTAACCTGCCTTCGGTCTTTCTTACCAGTTCAAGCTAGAGTGTAGACCTGTGTTTAAGTCTCTGTTCCGCCACCGACAATGTGACCCTGGGCAAGACGCTTGTGTTCTCTGAACCTCAGTTTCTTCATTTGTAGAATGGGACTCTATACCCCATTTGTCTCACAAGTGTTTTATAAGCTCTATATCCTAAACATACATAAGTTGCTATTATCCTTATGTTGGTAAAGTTGCAACGGAATTGTTTGGTCTAACTCTACATCCCAGGTTTAGAGAGTATGAAATTAAAAGTTTTTATCCTCAAAAATATCTTCAATCCTATTTTTCTCATGCCCCTCCTGTACATCCCCTTCCTTAGGAAATGACAAATTTTACATGGTTAAAAATGAATCTTAATTTACTGTTGATATCCACATGCTTAAATCATATATTTGAAAAGTGGTTATATTTGTGGTGTCAATCTAAATTGAGGAGATATTATTGAGGAGATATAAGACGATACTCTTTTCAGCAAATATTGCATCTTTTACAGAATTTCCCAGGTTGTAGACCATCCTAAGGATTTATTGGCTACTGAAAGTACTGAGATATATAGGTGGATGAAGAAATCAAAATGGAATCCTGCAAGTTTTGTGAGAATGGGTGGATGGTCCAAATGAAGAAAGAAGAGGTTGTGAAATATTAGTGGGAGTAAAGATGATTACAATGTCTTCTGGAAGAAATTTTGTCAATAGCTATGAGAATTTTACCAATTGCCCCAACAATTACATTTCTTTCTTCAGAAACACCCACATAGGTATACAAATATTATGTTATTCATTGCAGCATTGTTGTTAGTATAAAAAATTTAAACATCAGAAACAACCTAAATTATGGCATATCTAGATCCTGGAAATGTTAATATAACAACTGAAAGTGTCAGTATAGACATACATTTTTGGTTAACTTGGCTGATGTCTTCAATGAAACTGACTTAATATTGCACCCCAGAATTAGACTTGTCTATTCATCACTGACCTCACATGTCTATCCTGCTGGAACAGACTCCTTTTACCACACATCATGGAGCAGAGTAGGACATAGGTTCTCTGCAGGCAGGCAGATCCCAAAGAGAAGGGAGAAAGGGGCTGAGACACTGCATGGTCAATTCCTTCTGAGCTCTGCAATGTCGATAGGTAGAGAGTGGCCAGCAAGATTCCTCCAGTGGACCTGCCATCATGGTGACACAATAGCCTTTTGCCTGCATCACTAGTGTGGCACTCATTTCACGTTCTTTCAAGGATATCTATTTCATCTCTCTATTTGATACAGCAATTAGCACAGTGCCCTGCATAGGGAAAATGATCACTAGAAGCTGGGTGAATAAATTAATAAAGCTACTGAGGATAGGGACAGCAGACTTCATGGAAAGAAAACTATGAGCCAGATAGTGACATTATCCTGAAAGGCAGAAGATTTAGTGTAGGCAAAAAGTATGCATTTGGAATGTAGACAGTGTGGGTTATGGAAAGAAAAATATCATATTTTTCTTATCCTCCTACTTTATCAGCTCCACCTGTTTCTAATGGTTTTTTTCTTTCTTTTCTGTTGTATACAATCTTTCTGTTGTATTCAATCTTTCAGATTGGATTATTCCTGTTGAGTTAACATCATGTTCACTGACTCTTTTCTGTCCAAAATGCTGTTAAACCCACCCAGTGAATTCTTAATTTTACGTAATATACTTTTTAGTTCTAGAATTTCTACATGGGTTTTTATAGTTTCCATTTCTCTGCTGAGATCTCCTATGTTCTCATTCATTATGACCATATTTTCCTCTACATTATTAGCTGTTCTAAAATCCTCGTCTGCAAATTCCAGCACCTGAGTTATTTTGGTAACAGGCTCTGTTACACTGCCTTTTAAAGAAAAGTAGAGGTCACATTGCCTTGTTTCCTAATATGCAGAATAATTCTTGATTGCATACTGGACATTTTCAATTAAAGATTGTAGATCTGGATTCTTGAGAGAGTATTGAATTTTTTTTCTCTCAGGCAAGTAACTTGATATGACTCAAACTCCAAACTCTAGCTCCTCTGCAATTGGCAACAACAGAAATCTTTGTTCAGGTCTTTCAGCCTTATCTGCACTGCTTGACATCTGCCATGAACACACGAAGTTCGTGGGTCAGTTGGAGATTGGGGCACATTATACACAAAATTTTGGGCTCCCTTTCTCTGGATTTCTTCTTTTCTTGATTTCTTTTTTCACTTTCCAACTGCTATGGCTGCCCTGAACTCATCCTCTATTTTTTTAAGTGAGTAAGATTTTGGAATTTTTAGTTTAGCTTGCTCTCTGACAAAATAAAAAAGGAGGGATTTTTTTTTTTTTTACCTTGGTGCTATTCCTTTTTTCCACATGCAGATACCCTTCTATGTCTAGTCACTTTGGGTTGCTTTCCAGAATCTAAAGGTTATGATTGTTTTCTGTGGGAGAGTTGGTCTGATAGGACTACTCCTTCAAAATTGAGAGCTGGAAGCCACTAAGAATAATTGGCCTTTGAGCAGCATTTGTCTATGGAAAGGGACTTTTAACTACTTCCCATGTACTTCCTTATATCCTGTTTTTCTCAGGCATATTGATTTTATTTCCTTCCTAAGTCAGAAAATTTCCCTACTTGAATATTCAGAGACCATTATCAAATACCCTCTTGTTGTTAAATACAATGTACCCATTGTATTTATAAAAAGAAACTATATTATTATTTATTAGTGAACAATGGTATAGTATAGCAAAACGGTGCTATTCCTTGGAGCCAGATAATCAAGGTTAGAATTCCAGATTCCAACTTATTAGCTGGGTGGCCTTGAGAAAGTCACTTAATCTCCACAAATAGCAGGTTTCCCATTTGTAATAGAGTAAAAATAATACCTGTATTTTATGGGATTGTTGTGAGGACAAGTGATAACTAATACAGCCTGGCATGGTGTTTGGCATAAATAGGTGCTGGGCATCTACCCACAGGAAAAAAAGACATTCTATAAAAAAGACATCTGTACTAGAATGTTTATAGCAGCACAATTCACAATTGCAAAGATGTGGAAACAACCCAAGTGCCCATCAATACATGAGTGGATTAATAAAATGTGGTATATGTATACCACGGAGTTCTACTCAGCCACAAAAACAATGGTGATATAGCACCTCTTGTATTATCCTGGATAGACCTGGAGCCCGTTCTACTAAGTGACGTATTACAAGAATGGAAAAACAAGCACCACATGTACTCACCATCAAACTGGTATTAACTGATCAACACTTATATAGTAGTAACATTCATCAGGTGTCAGGCAGGTGGGATGGGGGAGGAGGCCATGAGTATATTCACACCTAACGGGTGCAGTGCACACCGTCTGGGGGATGGACATGCTTGAAGTTCTGACTCAGGTGGGGCAAAGGCAATATGTGTAACCTAAACATTTGTATCCCTGTAATATGCTGAAATTTAAAAAAATAGGTGCTCAAAAAATATTAAAAATAACATTTCTAAAACATGACTTTATTTTTTAGAGCAGTTTTATGTTCACTGTAAAATTGAGCAGAATGCACAGAGAGTTTCCATATACTACTTCCCATCCCTAAGTACAGACCCCTGCTATCAACATCCCCCACCAGAGTGGCACATTTGTTCCAGTTGATGAACCTACATGGACACATCTTTATCATCCAAAGTCCACAGTTTACATCAAGGGCCTCTCTTGGTGTTGTATACTCTATGGGTTTTGACAACTGTATAATGACGTATATTCACCATTATAGTGTCATACACAATAGTTTCACTGCCCTAAAAATTCTGTGCTCCACCTATTCACTCCCCTCCCCACTAATCCCTGGCAACCACTGGTCATTTGACTGCCACCATAGTTTTGCCTTTTCCAGAATGCCACATAGTTTCAATATGCAGTACGTAGCATTTTCAGACTGGTTTCTTTCATTTAGTTCTTTGCATTTAATGTTCTTCCGTATATTTTCTGGCTCGGTAGCTCATTTCTGTATAGCACTGAATAATATTCCATTGTGTGGATGTACCACAGTTTATTCATTCACCTACCGAAGGACATCTTGGTTGTTTCCAAGTTTTGGCAATCATGAAACAATCCGTTATAAACATCTGTGTACAGGTTTTTGTGCAAACATGCATTTTCAGCTCCTTTGGGTAGATTCCAAGGCACACATTGCTGGATTGTATGTGAGAAGTGTGTTTAGTTTTGTAAGAAGCTGCCAAACTGTCTTCCTGGGTGGCTGTATTATTTTGCATTCCCGTCAGCAATGAATGAGAGTTCCTGTTGCTCCACATCCTTGCCAGCATTTGGTGTTGTCAGTGTATTGAGCAATAACATTTTGAGTGAACTTTTCCTAGATTTTCTTTTTCAAGGAAGGAAGATAACAGAGAAAGGATATATGATGACAATTCTTTTATTTATAGTCCATCAATTAATGAGGTGCTCTGGCCATACTTGGTATTTTTAACTCTGATCCTCCCTCCCATGTCTCTCCCTAGCCCCTGCTGCTGGCATGCACAAACCCCAGCTCACACTGCTTGTGCCCTTCTCAGGCTCCCTGTGGTCTGACGCTTGACTTTTGCTTTAATCATACAAAATATTGCTCTGTATTGTTATCTAACTGCTTGAAGTGCCACATCCCGTAACCTAAATTGTAAACGCTATAGAGCAGTAACAGTATGTATGTATACTAGTATGACAACACAGCACACATCGAAAGCCTTTGTGTATTGTTCCATGAATTGATTCTTGCTGACTTAACGAGAACTCTGACACTGCCACTTCCACACCATTAATTTCTCATTTCACAGCCAGACCCTATTCTGTGAAAAGTGAAGCGAATCCTATATCATCAGTTCCCTCCCAGGCCTTTTGTTCTTGTGGATAGTGTGTGGCTCAAGAGAAAATTCAACAGCTAAATTTGTTCAATGTGCAAGTTCTTTATCACCTCTCACAGTTCTCAAGTTTAGATAGAACAGAAGATCCAGTGCCTTGCAAATTGTCTGGTATATAGTAGGCACTAAATAAATGTTTGTTGAACAAATGAATGAATGAATTCTATTTCTTTATATAGTGTGGTAGACAGATAATGGACACCCGAAGATGCCCAAACTCTAATCCTCAGAATTTGTGAGTATGTTACATTTCATGGCAAAGGGGACTTTGCTAATGTGATTAAGGATATGGACCTTGAGATTGTGAGATTATCTTGGGTTACCCAATGTGGCCAGTCTAATCATATGAGACCTTAAAAGCAGAAAACTTTTCTGGCTGTGTTATAGAGAGATGAGACAGAATAAAAAGGGAAGAGATTCACAGTGTGAGAATGACTCTACCCACTGCTGCTGGCTTCAAAGACAGAGGAAGGAAACTACCAGACAAGGAAAGTAGGCAGACTTGAGAAACTGGGAAAAGCCCTCAGCTGACAGCCAGCAAGAAAGCAGCCCTACAACCGCAAGGAACTGAATTCTGCCACCAGCTCGACTGAGCAGGGAAATGGGTTCTCCTCTAAAAGCTCTGGAAAGAAACACAGCTCTGCGACACTTTGATTTTAGCCAGGTGAGACCTGTGCCAGGCTTCTGACCTACAGAACTGTAAGATAATAAATTTGTGGGGCAAGCTGCTAAATGTGTGGCAATTTATTACTGAAGCAGTTAAAAGCTGATACACATAGAATTGAGAAGGAGAAAGAGAATGATCTCTTTCCTGATAATTTTGCAGATATCTGGGCCTATGATGAACCAGCTTCACAGATTAGCTGGTTCTCTAGCAAACTATTCTGTTCAGTCCTCCAGCCTCACTTTTGCAGGCCCACTGTATGTCAACTCTATGCATGGGAGAGTCAAAGCTGGACACTGAGTAGCTGGGAAGAAAAGATGGGATTGGAAATGAGTTGTACCCCAGGTGAGAAAACAAGTGGCAGGAGACTGTCCTCTCTTTCTCATATGTCTCAGGCTGACTCTTGTGAGTTTTCCGCCTTCAAGGCTGCCGTTGACAGTCACAATAACCCGATGGAACCTGGATCACAATGAAGGAAATAACAGTGGCAATGGCTCTGACTTCCAAGGGTTCCAGTGTCCCATGGCACTAGCCAAACAAAGCCAGTTGGAAATGATCTTAAAATGGGGGATTTCCTGAACATATTCCCTATTGTTAGGACGCCAGATTGGCTTCCTCACCCGCAATTATGCCAAGCAGTCACACGACGCAGTCTCTAGGGACATGAAATTAGTAATTTCTTTCGACATAAGCAACCTCTTAACAAACACTTACACTAAGCACAAAGGGGTCGATAGCTTATATTCCTCCTAAAGTGAAATTGGCTATCCAGCTGGAAGGGAAGACAGGAAGAGGTGATCTCCAGGGAGCCACTAAATGGATTGGCACCTGACTCTGGATTGCACATTTCCTTATATTACTTCTCAGCACTAGCAGGGCCTTTATTTCAGAACATCAATTTGATGAATATTAAGTCATGTCTCTGAGAATTTAATCGACAGATAATTTGTTCCTTGGACAAGAAGGACCTAGTTTGGGGTCTGGAAAAATATGGTTGACTTACCCACTTAAGTATAGTTACTAACAATAGAGGGTAATGGCTCTCAAATTCTATTGAATGATCAAAGGACTGACCAGAAACAAGCACACTCTAGCTTATCTCACAAACAACTTGAAAATTTTTTTCAGAAATCTTAAAATACACACATTTACTAACTAAGTAAGTAAGGCACTAAGCCACTAAGGCACAATTATTATGAACTAGAATCCTAGGTGACTTTTAGGGACTATTCTACAAATTATCATAACTGACAGTAGATCCAAACCAGCAAACCATGCTATATAAGAATGATTGACAGTGTCCACACTGGATAAATAATTTGTTTCATAAATATATTAGAATTCATTTGTACTTTCTGCTCAGACCCAAGGTCAGGGCTCTGCCCAGAATAAGTCTGTGCTTTCTAAACTGCTACTTTCTAAAGAGATTTGAGTTTACTTGGCAATTTAGGTCTTCTCATATGTGACCAGTTAGTTTGTTTCACTTCTCTAAGCTTGAAACATTAATATACTTGCCAATTTTAAAATGCCTGGTCTCAACTTGACAAAAATACCCCAAGTTAGGAAATCCTTATGTAAATATTTAAATAGTCATAACTGCTGCTGGGTGATGATCTCTCTTCTCCTCCATTTGAGAGAGGAGATAAAATGGACTAATGCAAGTGATGTATTAAACAAGAATAGGTGACAGAGAGGAGAATCTAAAAGTGGCTCTCACTGTCTGGCCTAGATAGTAGGCAGTTCTGTTAGTAAAGACAGAAAATAAAGGAGGAATAGCAGGCTTGTAGGGAAAGATAATGAGCTCATTTTTAAACAAGCTGAGTTCCAGGATGTGAGACGTCTAGGTAAATGTACCCAATAGGCCATTAGAAGCAAAGGTCTGGGGTGTAGGAGAGAAAACTGACCGAAAGCTGGCAGAATTTTAAAATGGTACAGCCACTCCAGAAAATTGTTTGTCAATTTCTTAAAAGACTAAACATGTACTTACGACCCAGCAATTGTACTCTTGAGCATTTACCCCAGAGAAATTAAATAAAAATCTGTTTACACAAAAACCTATACATTTTATTCATAAAATAATGGAAAAAACTGAAAGGTCCTTTATTGGTCAGATGGTTAGGCAAACTGTGGTATATCCATACAATAGACTACTACACAGCAATAAAGAGAAATGAACTATTGATGCATACAATAACACAGGTGGATCTCAAGGGAATTAATGCTGATTGAAAAAAGAAAGCCAATCTCAAAATGGTACATAATGTATTGTTTCATTTATATAAAAATTTTAAAATAACAAAATCACAGAGAAGGAGAACAGATAAGTGGTTGCTGTGATTTGGGATAGGGAGTAAGAAAAGAGTGAGGTGTAACTATAAAGGTGTAGCACAAGACAGCCTTGTGGTTGAAGTGTTCTATATTTCGGTTGTGGTGGTGGTTACATGAATCTACACATGCAATGAAATTGCATAGAACTATACACAGTTTGTCAAAGATCAGTTGGTAGTATGTGGATGGTTTTATATCTGGGTTCTCGGTTGTGTTTCATTGGTCTATGTCTCTATTTTTGTACCAGTACCATGCTGTTTTGGTTACTATAATCTTGTGGTATAGTTTGAAGTCTGGTAACGTCATGGCTCCAGATTTGTTCCTTTTGCTTAAGATTGCTTTGGCTATTCGGTCTCTTTCCTAATTCCGTAGAAAGCATGGAACTATTTTTCACCTATGATTTCTTTTCTCCATGTTTTGTAGTTCTCCTTGTAGAGATCTTTCAGCTCCTTGGTTAAGTATAAATTCCCAGATATTTTATTTTCTTTGCAGCTGTTGTAAATGGTACTGAGTCTTTGATTTGACTGTTACCTTGACTGTTAATGGTATGTAGGAATGCTACTGATTTGTGTACAGTGATTTTGTAGTCTGAGATTTTGCTGCTGAATTTACTTATCAGTTCTAGGAGTTTCTTGGTAGAGTCTTTGGGGTTTTCTAGATGTAAGCTCATATCATCAGCAAAAAGCAATAGTTTGACCTCCTCTTTCCCAATTTGGATACCCTTTATTTCTTTCTCTTGCCTGATTCCTCTGGCTAGGACTTCCAGCACTATTTTGAATAGAAGTGGTGACAGTGGGCACACTTGTCTTGTTCTGACTCTCAGTGGAAATGCTATCAGCTTTTCCCCATTCAGTATGATGTTGGCTATGGGTTTGTCATATATGGCTTTTATAATTCTGAGATATGTTCCTTGTATGCCTAGTTTGTTGAGGGTTTTTTTTATCATGAATGATGCTAGATTTTGTCAAATGCTTTTTCTGCATCTATTGGGATGATCATACGGTCTTTATTTTTGCTTCTGTTTATGTGGTGAATCACATTTATTGATTTGCATATGTTGAGCCATCCTTGGATGAAAGCCACTTGTTCATGGTGGATTATTTTTTTGATGTGCTGTTGAATTCGTTTCTTTAGTATTTTATTGAGGAATTTTGCATGTATATTCATTAGGGATATTGTCTGTAGCTTTCTTTTTCTGTGTTCCCTTTCCTGGCTTTGGTATCAAGGTGTTACTTGCTTTGTAGAATGAGTTGGGGAGAATTCCCTTCTTCTTAATGTTATGGAATAATTTCTACAGTATGGCTACCAATTCTTCTTTGTAGGTCTGGTAAAATTCAGTTGTGAATCCATCTGGTCCCAGGCTTTTTTGTTGTTGTTGGAAGATTTTTTTATTACCGCTTCAATTTATTGCTCATTATTGGTCTCTTCAGGAGTTCTATTTCTTCCTGACTGAGTCTTGAGAGGTTGTCTGTTTCTAGGAATTTGTCCATTTCCTCTACATTTATGATTTTGTGTGCACGGAGATTTAATAGTATTCACAGATGATATTTTGTATTTCTGTGGTATCAGTTGTAATATAGTATCTCCTTTGTCATTTCTGATTGAGCTTATTTGGGTCCTTTCTCTTCTGTTCCTGGTTAGTCCAGCAAGAGGTCTATCAATTTTGTTTATCTTTTCAAACAACTAACTTTTTGTTTCATTGATTCTTTATAATTTTTTTTTATTTTCCATTTTGTTTGGTTCTTCTCTGACCTTAGTTATTTCTTTTCTTCTGCTGCCTTTGATTTAGTTTGTTCTTCCTTCTCTGGCTCCTTGAGATATGTCATCAGATTGTTAATTCATGATCTTTCTGTCTTTTTTTTTATTTTGGCAAATCAGACACTATCTACTGGGGAATAGAAGCCCTATTCAATAAATGGTGCTGGGAAAATTGGATAGCCACATGCAGAAGAATGAAATAGGATCCATATCTCTCATCACTCACAAAAATTAATTCAAGATAGATAAAAGATTTAAATGTAAGGCATGAAACCATAAGAATTCTAGGAGAAAATATAAGAAAACTCTTCTGGATATCAGCCTAGGCAAATAATTTATGAAAAAGACCCAGTGGCAATCACAGCAAGAACAAAAATAAATAAATGGGACTTGATTAAACTAAAAGGCTTCTGCATAGCTAAGGAAATAATCAACAGAGCAAATAAACAACCTACAGAATGGGAGAAAATATTTGCAAGCTATACATCCAATAAAGAGCTAATAATGAGAATCTACAAAGAACTTAAGCAAATCAGCAAGAAAAAAATAAACAATCCCAATAAAAAGTGAGCAAAGGACATGAACAGAAGCTTTTCAAAATAAGATAGACAAATTGCCAATAAACATATGAAAAAATACTCAACATCACTAATTATCAGGGAAATGCAAAATAAAACCACAATGAGATATCACCTTATCCTGGTATAGAATGGCTTTTATTAAGAAGTCCAAAAACAATAGATGCTGGTGTGGATGCGGAGAGAAAAGAATGTTTATACACTGTTGGTAGGACTGCAAATTAGTGCAACCTCTATGTAAAACACTATGAGGATTCCTCAAAGAACTAAAAGTAGACCTGCTACTTGATCCAGCTTTCTCACTACTGGGTATCTATCCAAAGGAAAAGAAATCTTTCTATCAAAAAAGACACCTGCACTCGAACATCTATTGCAGCACAATTCACAATTGCGAAGATGTGGAATCAACCCAAGTGTCCATCAAGTCATGAGTGGATTAATAATATGTGGTATATGTATATCATGGAGAACTACTCAGCCATAAAAAAGGATGAATTAATGCCTTTTGCAACAATTTGGATGGAACTGGAAACCATTATCCTAAGTGAAGTATCTAAAGAATGGAAAAACAAACACCACATGTACTCGCTCTTAAATTGGAACTAACCAATGAGCACACATATTCCCAAAGCAAAGTAAAACTCAGATGAAATCAAGCAATTGAGAGAGGGGAGGAGGTGATGGGCAAAAATCTACCTAATGGGTACAATGAACACTATCTGGGTCATGGGCACACTTATAGCCCTGATTCAATCATTACAAAAGCGATTCATGTAACCAAAATCATTTGTATACTGTAATATTTGGGAACAAAAAAAAGAAAAACTTAGTAATTAAAATAGTGTTAAAGTTCAGAAGCAAATGTCTATATTATGGGAGAATAAAATAGGTATTATAACTTCATATCAATGATAATATAATCAATAAAATTTTACTGGTTAATTTGAAAAAAGAGAACTATACACACACTCAAGAGCATATAAAACTGGTGAGAGCTGAAGAAGCTCTGTGCATTGTACTAATGTCAATATCCTAGTTTTGATATTAGACTATAGTTGAGAAAAATGTTACATTGAAGGAAACTGGGTGAAGGGTACACAGGCATTTTTGTATATATTTTTGCAACTTCCTGTAAGTCCATAATTATTTAAAAATAAAAAGTTTTTTTTAAAAAAGGATATACTATATATCCAAAAGTTAGTTTACTTAATTGATGGCTTTGTTAAAATCTCCTATAAAACTACTGAAAATGATAGTTATGCAAGTACAAGCTCTGAGAACTTCCCTCCCCCTTCCTAAATGAAATGAGCAAAAGAAATGAAATAGGAAATGCCAGCAACACTGAAAACAGGGAAGGGTCCTTCCCCATATTACCATACCAGCAACTGTAAGAATGATTCATCCAGAAACAGAGCCTCTTGCATCAACTAAGAGAAAACTCTGGATGTCAGTATCAGTTTCTACTCTCCAAGAGAGAAGACGAATAGATACATTTTTGGAAAAAAACATCACCAATACACCCCCCCCCCCGCCCCATTTAATTGAAGTAAGCTGACACTGCTGACATACATGACCTTTGCCCTAGCCAGAACAATTACAAAAGTCATCAGATTTTTCCTCCAACCAACAAAATAATTGGAAGTATGGAGAAAACTATCCTAGTTCATAACTGCAATAAGTAAGTAAACAAAAGGCTGTGATGATGGAGGACGTTGTGTTATACCAAAGCCAGACCCATTTAAAACTCAACCCAAATTCTAAACAAAATGTATTAGTTAATACATATTATTGCCAAGAGAGCTTGAGTGGGCTTGAGTACCCATCCTCCCCTGCAAAAATCTCTTTAAGCTCTCTCCCCATTCTTTGATATGCACACTTGCTATTTTCTCAGAGCCAAATTGTGGTAAGAATATAAAAGAACTGGGACTCTAACACACTACTAGTAAGAATGTAAAATGGAACATCTGCTTTAGTAAACCATTTTATCGGTTTCTAAAAAGTTAAAAGTAGACCCACCATACAGCTAGCCATTTTACTCCTACACAAGAGAAATGAAAACATGCCCACATACACTTGTACTTAAATGTGATGATTAGTCATATGTCAGCTTAGCTGGGCTGTAATACTCTCTTACTTAATCAAACACTAATCCAACTGCTTCTTGAAGGTATTTTGTAGATGTTAACAGCTACAATCTGTTGACTTGAAGTAAGGGAGATTGCCCTCAATAATGTCAGTGAGTTTTATCTAACCAGTTGAAGGCCTTAAGAACTAAAACTGAGATGTGCTGGAGAGAAAGGAATTCTGCTTCAAGACTGCAGGCTCAACTCCTGCCTGAGTTTCTGGCCTGCCAGCCTGCCTAACAACAGAAGCCAGGCTTGTCAGCTCCATAATCACTTGAGCTAATTTCTTAAAGTATACCTCTTTATATATACTGATTTAACAAATGATTACAGCAGCTTTATTTGTAATATCCCCAACCTGGAAACAACTCAAATGTCCATCAATAAGCGAATGCATAAACAAATTGTGGTATATCCATAAAATGAAATACTATACAGCAATACAAAAGAATACTCTGATTGAATAAGTAATAAACACACAATGAGAATGAACCTCAAAACAGTAATGCTGAATGAAAAAAGTCAGACAAAAAAGAATGCATACTGAATGATTCCATTTATATTGTGATTCTAGAAAATGAAGATTAATCTATGGTGACAAAAAGCCCAACAGTGGTTGCCTGGTAGGGGTGAGAGTTGCCAGGTATGTGGGGATGGAAGGAGGGATTAAAAAGTTTCTTCCCCCAAGAAACTTTTGGGGGTGATGGATGTGTTCCTTGTTTGTAGTGTGGTATTGTGTATACACATGTCAAACATCAAATTGTAGACTTTAAAAATTGTTCAGTTTATCATACATCTATTATACTTCAATAGAGCTGTGGAAAGGAAGGAAGACCATAATCTTAAGGATTTTGAGTTTAGATTTAGAAATGATAAAGGATATTTAGAGTCCCAGTATATGATTGATACAGGAAGAGGAGTCCACAAAAACCACCAGGACGTCAAGTATGTTTACACTTTTAAGTAAAGGACCAGTGCATTATCACCTCCCTAAGGCTTTGTATCTCCATGGTTAGCTGCTATCCTTCCCTTCCCAATGCTCCTTTCCAAGCCCCTTGCTTAATCTAAACCTTCTCTCCTCCTTCCAACACATCCTGTATTCCAGATTTTTCTTAAATAGAATTTGCAGCATATTATTTGGACAATTAAAAATTTTGTTTGTTTGTTTGTTTGAGATAGGGTCATCCTGTTGCCCAGGCTGGTCTAAAACTATTGGGCTCAAGTGATTCTCCCATCTCAGCCTTCCGAGTAGCTGGGGTTATAGGCACACATCACCGCATGCAGTTTGCAATTAAAAATTTGTAATATTTCCTCCTTGTCTATAAGCAAAAGTCTCTGACTCCTTAGCCTGGGCATCAGAGCTCTCCCTAATCAGACTTCAACCTGATTTCGTGGCACTAATTCTACTGTAGTACTTGTTCACTCACTGTCCTGTGCCTCAGTCTTCTCTGCCATTGACCACTTCTGGAATAGTGTCCTCTCCATCTTGATTCTCCAACTGTATCTAATTTTCAAGGCTGCACTTTTGTCCTACCTCCTACAAAGCTCCCCCTAACTACTTCTGCCCACAGTGATTTTTACCTACTGTGATCTTCAGGACATTCTTCTGACTCTGTCTTTACCTACCCTTGATCTTGTGATATTTTATGTCGACTTGTTTACTTTTAATTATCTTCAATAACCTATTCAACAAATGTTTATTAAATGTCAGCTTAGAAAAAGATTATTGCTTTTAAGTTAGATACAGTCATGTTTGAGATTTTATTTGCTAATCTACAAGTGGAAAAATAATTCTAACATAGTAAATTTCGTAATGGAATTACTAGTGCACAGAGCAGGAGGAATTTACCCCAGTCTAGACGTTCAGGAGAGATACTTGGACAGTCAAAGTGAACTTGTAAATATGATGATATTTGCTTATTTTTTTCTCCTCAGTTGTCTGCCCTGAAAAAAGGAGTGCCTTTTATAGACAACAAACTCCCATTCTCAAGTTCAAGGATATTTCGCAGTTTAAGTTAATCAAATGTGTGGCTTTGACTTAGAAACATGTTCATGCAACTTGGCAATTAGAGACCAATTCCCGAACAAGATAAATTCTTAGAAAACACATGCAGTGAAGAGCCAGGGGTCCAGGGGA
Organism: Indri indri; assembly: GCA_004363605.1. NCBI lineage: Eukaryota > Metazoa > Chordata > Mammalia > Primates > Indriidae > Indri > Indri indri. The sequence goes on along the minus strand of RJWJ010000023.1, from coordinate 463,838 downwards.
AGAAGGATGTGAAAATAAAAGCCATCAGTTTGCATAGGAAACACCTTGTGTAACCTGATCTTTTAAATTTTTATTACAATATTAGTCACTACAACTATTTTCTGATTGCTATGGTAACAGACAGCTTAATATAAGCCTTTATTAAGAATTGTCACACCATTGTCTCAGTCAAAACCACCGACATTTTTCTTGGTCTTGATATTCATGGAAACATCCAATTCCCAAAAAGACACGGAGACCTCTGAACTTTCTAAATGAGGACTCCAAGCTTTCTGATCTGATAGGAAGCAGTTTGGCAAGATCATCAACCACTACCACAGAGAAAGCAAAGTCCAAGCTAAGACTTAAAAGGTAAATAGAAATTAGCCAGGCAAAGATAGATACGGAGGGAGAAGTGCATCCAGGGAAAAAGAACAACATACGCAAAAGTCCTGAAGTGGTAAACAGTGACGGTACATGGTCAACACCAAGCAGAGTTCAGAGGGGATCTGGTAGTGAAAGATAAGGCCAGAGAAAGCAGCAGAGACCAGGCTGCAAACACTGTAAAGTACCTTGGACCTTATCCTGAGTGTAAGGCGGAGCTGCTAAAGGGTGTCTCATTTATTCATTCAACAAATGTCGATCAAGAGCCTACATAGTGAATAGGACAGATAAAATCCCAGATCTCACAGAACTGACATCCCAGAGAGGGGAGGTAGACAATAAATAAGTAAACAAGATCATTTCAGACAATGGTACCTACTGCAAAGAAAATGAGACGAGGTAATGGACGGGGACACGGCGAGGGAAGGAGGGCTACTTAACTTTGCATGGTTAGAAAAGATCTCTCTGAGAAGGTGACCACACTCGAGCTGAGACCTGAATGATATCAAGAAGCTACGTATGTAAAGATATGGGGACAGAACTTTTGGACTGAATAGCAAGGTGCAAATGCCCTTGGGGTGAGAGCGAGCTTGGCCTGTCCACAGAGCAGGTCAGTGTGCCTGCAGTGTAGTGGGCAAGGAGAGGAAAGGTGGTTTATGCTGAGACTGGAACTGTAAGCAGAGCCAGATAATGTAGTCCCTTCTAGGCCAAGACCAGGAAATTAGGTTTTATTCCAAGAGCATTTGAAAACCACTGGAGGTTTTAAGTTAGGGTGGGAGGTTTTTATATTTCCAAAAGATAATTCTGGAGAATTATGATAAGGCAGGAGTAAAATGAGTTAGAGGCTACTTTTGTAGCCCAGACAAGAGATAATGGTAGCTTGGACTAGGATTGTAGCAGTGGAAATAAATAAATGTGGCACATATTTAAGATCTGTTTTGAAGGTAGAGCTAATAGGATTGGTTTATGAGTCATATATGAGAGTAAAAATAGAAAGAAAGAAATTAATAGTGGTTCCTAGGTTTGTGCCTAAGCAATTGAATGAATGGGTGCTATGAATTGAGATAAAGGAAGTTGGGAGGGAGAATCAGAATCGCAGGCTTTGTTTTGCCAAATTAATTTTGAGAGGTCTATTAGACATCCCAGTGGAGATTTCAATGAGTAGAGCTCATAGAAAGGTAAGGGACAAAGAAAGTAATTTGATCATTGGCATATGCGGGGCACTTAAAGCCAAGGGAGTAGGTGAGATATTTGAGTAGGTGAACATAAAGAGGCAATGAAGGCCTAGGACTCTGGGGTGCATTTAGATGGTTATCAGAGGGAAAGGAACTGGCAAAGGAGACAGAGACTGAGCAGCCAATGAGCAGGGGAGGAAAACCAGGAAGACGTAGCATCACAGAAGGCAAGAGAAGAGAGGGTTTCAAAGAGGCAGCCATCAACTGCCGGGAGGCCAATAATGTAAGGACAGAAAAGTGACACTGGATTTGGAAACATGGGGGTTTTTGATGATCACTTTGAGTGGAGTGATGAGACGGAAGCCCAGTTAGAGTAGATTGAGGAGATAATGAAAAATGAGGAAATGTAACCTGCAAATAGACACAATTCTTCAGAGACATTTTTCTGTGAAAGGAAACAAAGACATAGAGTCTTAGCATGTCTTGTCTTTCTATGGGAAATGTGAACAGTTTGAGATCAGACATAGTATTTTATTTTTCTTTTCGTACTTCTATTAAATATGAAATGTCCGATTTCGAATCAAAAGTGTAGTTTATTGTATCTCAAACAAAAAGCAGTACAATTAATCAAAGTATGTGCCTAAACTATCAACACAGTTTTGCCTTCTTAATGGTAGCTTGTTTATGCCAGCAGCGAAGAAGCCTGGAGAGCGAGTGGTGATGAAATTGTCGAAAGGCATTTTCCACAGCTTGTTGAGAATTGATTATTTTTCCTTGCAAAAGTGGTCCAAAGCCTGGAAGAAATGGTAGTCAGTTGGTGCAAGGTCTGGTGAATATGGTGGATGACAGAGAGTTTCCAAGTCCAGCTGCTATAGTTTGAGCAGCGTTGTTCGTGTGACATGTGGTCAAGCATTGTCTTACAAGAGGATTGGCCTGTCTCTATTGACAATCTCGGCTGCTTAATCACAAGCATCCTCATCATTTTGTCCAATTGGTTGCAGTAGACATCCAAATGACCAGGTTTCATGAAGCTGTAGTGGATAATACCAGTGTGGGACCACCAAACAGACACCAGTAGCTTTTTTTTGATGAATATTCAGTTTGGAGCTGTGTTTTGGCACTTCATCTTTATCCAATCATTATGCCGAACACTTGTGATTGTCAAAAAGAATCCATCTTTCATCACATGTAACATATGGTGCAGAAATGGTTCGCCTTTATGTTGTGACAGCAAAGAAAGGCAAGGTTCAAGACGATTTCTCTTGACATTTGTTTAGTTCACTCATTTAGACAGGAATCCCGTCTATCCAGCTTCTTTACCTTGCTGATACGTTTCAAATGGTCCAATATTGTTGGAATAGTAACGTCAAACCTTGCTGCTAATTCATGTGTAGGTTGAGATGGATTCGCTTTCACTATAGCTTTCAGCTCATCATTATCCACCTTGGTGTCAGGTCACCCACATGGCTCATTTTCAAGATTAAAATCACCAGAATGGAACTTCTTGACCCATCGATGTACTGTGCATTTATTAGCCCCATCCTTCCCAAACACTTTGTTGATATTTCAAGCTGTCTTCACTGCATCAGTTCTACAACAGAACTCATGTTTGAAAATAACATAAATTTTTTTCTTATTCATGATTTCTCAAAAATTGCTCTAAAATTTTTTTGAAGGTAATCACAAGCCAAAACTTGTGTTTGACAGACTGAGTATGTAACTTCACAATAAAAATAAAACAAGAAGTGTCAAAGTGAAACGTCAGAGATATCGACTGTTAAACTTAGTACTTAAGGAAATCAGACATTTTATACTTAATAATCTAATACATTACCTCACATACAACTATGCTCTTAAGTATGTTCTCAATTCTTATTGGCCTAATGACTGCATGGATGGATGGATGGATGGATGGTGGATGATTGTAATTTTTGGAGGATACTGGTAGCAGAAATGAAACAACACTGGAGATAAGAAGCTTTAGATTTTTATTCTAACTTTAATGTTGGTGAGACATAAAATTAAGACACCAGAAGAGACCCTGGAAAATTGGATGTAACTGGTTGCTTAGAATTTTAAAATGTGATCCTTGATATTGACGTGTTTCTAATGGAACATTTTTGGTGTTTCACTGGTTGTGGTTAATAACCTTGCAAAGTTGCTTCCTCTCCAGGACAGAAAATTTGAAGCTCCATTTAGAAAGTTCAAGGTCCACCAGGGTTTTCAGGATTAACCATTTCCAAAACTCTGTCAATAACAAGAAAACTGTCAGTATACTTGACAGGTCTAGGCAACGGAAAGACAATTCTGAAACAAGATTTAAGAAGACACTTTCTATAGCAATCAGACTATTATTAGTCTTCAGTGACTAACATGGTAAGACACAGGGTGTTAGTTCTTTTCTTTCAGTCTCATGGCTATTACACCTTACCTCTTGACCCTTTGTTCCTGAAATTGCCAAATTCATAATCTTACCAAGGGCTGACCAGCCTCTAGGGAGTTGCTGTATAGTCAGAAAACCTACAATGGGCGTATGTATAAGCCATGATGATAACTGACTAATAGGAAATACCCTGAACTAAAAATGTGAGTTTGTCATTTGCAAATGGATTCACTTTCCCAGAGCAACTGCTGGGGAAAACGAATAAGAGAAATTAATCTTTGGAGCCTCTCTTTTCCATTTTTTGTGTCTTCTTCCACCATAGGCACCAGGGGTATCGTGCCCTTGGATCTCATCTCTACAGAAAAAAAAGGTTTTGACAAACTAGTTTATATGAAAGTACAAGTATCTAAATGCAGTTGTATCTTCAAAGGTAACCCAAGGGTAGAACACTGTCTGGCCCAGCAGCAGGCTCTGTACTTCATTTCAGATGCTGTGAGCAAAGGGCTGGGAAGGAGGTATGATGGTGGTTTTCTGGGTTCCCTGGAATTAGTCCATCTATGTAGCCACCTCCATCACGTAAGCCTCCCTTGCTCTTACTTCTGAGTTTGTTCACTCATGACACCAGATTTCCGATCAAAAGTTGTTCTGTAACCCTTCACCTAATATTGTATTACCTTCTTTTCTTAAAAAGTGCAAGGGGAAGATGCTCGTGATTGGTTTGCAGGGGATTATGGCTCTCTGTTGACAATATTTATTCAACAGTCATTTATTGAGCATTTATTATGTGCATCATGTTAGAGACTGGGACTAAGTAAATGTTTAGCACATATTATTCCATTTAATCCTCACAACAAACCCATGAAGTTAGTTTGATGATCCCTGTTTTACAGATAGATAAAGAAACTGATGTTCACAACCAGTTAACTAACTGGTTCAAGGTCATGCAGTTATTAATCCTAAGATATAGAACCAAGAGGGAAAGACATGGTTTCAACCCAAAGCTTTTTCTACCACTCTGTGCTGCTTCCCTAGGTGAGGTCTGAGGTATTCCAAAGTCAAGGAAAGACAAGCTTAAAAAAAAAAAGGAAAATGTCCAACATACATAGTTTTTCTATTTACCAGAAACTACTAGTTTAAAAACAAATGGGAAAAATCCCATTCACTTTAACAATTTGAAAAAACAATATGAGATAAATAGAAATAAACTTGAGAAATTTGTAGGACATTTGAAGAAACTGAAAAACATTAATAGGGACCTTAAGAAAAAAAACTTAGATAAATGGGGAGACATACCATATTACTGGTTTGGAATATCTAATATGATAGGTGTTCCAGTTCTTACCAATTTATACATTTAATGTGATATCAAACAAAATATCAAAGGATATTACAAATTGTCAGATGATTATAAAGTTTACCTAGGAAAAATAAGCAAGTATGAATATTGAATAGCATCCTATCCCACCCCCCTAAAAAAGGTTTGAAAAGGAAAGAGAACCAGGAGAGTCTTGCCTGCCAGATACAAAATTATATTAGAAAGGTACAGTGATTAAAACAATTTAATACTAAGTACAAAACTATGCCCCATGTTGGGAAGGAAATCACTTTTATCCTAATAAAGGAAATGACCACTAATGTCTTGAGTGACCATTTCCTGTCTTCATTCACTGGGTAACAAAATGTAATATACCTCCAAATCCCCAAAGGAGCCTGAAATTGGGATAGTATGTGGAAGACTTAAGAAGGAAGTCAGGACAGTGCCCTGTAAACAGACGGAGGAATGGAAGGAGAGATTGACAGCGTCAAATGCAATAGGCCGGCCAAGTAAGATGATTTTCACTGGATTTGGCAACATGCAGACCAGTGGCAATGTTAATCTGAGTAGTTTTGGTGGAGTGATTGGAGTGATTATGTTTATGTGAGGCTCTCTTGACCTGGTTGTATTTCCAGGGGAGCATGGGACAGCCACAGTGGTCACAGTGAGCCTCCATGTCAGGCCGACAGACACAAATACATGATACGGTGGTTCTAAGCATTGTTACCCTCTGGGGTAACTGAAAGGAGGGGACCCGGGGGCAAAAATCACGTGTAACTAGTTTGAGGAGTTTTTCTGTAAAAAGGAGTATAGAAGTGAGGTGACAAGTGGAAGGAGAAGTGGGACCTGGAGAAGGGCTTAAACTGGGTAAAAAAAAATAAAGCCCAGGCTGTTTGCATGTTTCCTACCTGGTACAAAACTAATCCATCCTCAAGAAAGAGCTTGACTCTGTAATCAATTCTTAGGTGACAGAAGGGAGGTATGTTTCTAATTAGAGTATGGTGTCTTCCTCCCGGTTTTGTATCCTGGCCCAGATTTGCAATGAACTCATGTTGGAGTCCAGAGGGGGTAAAGCTGAGTGCTTTGTGGGAGGGAAGAAAAAAATTAAAACCACCGGAAAGAGCTTTTGCTCTAACAGAATATAATCCAAAAAAGGAGGCAGGAGAAGTTTCTGTCTGCACCTCACATCAGACCAACTTTGACATCATGGAGCTGTGTACTGTGGGAAATACTGGTGCTTGGTAAGAGATGCCAGGACCAGTGGTGGCCCTGGAGGAAGCACTGTCAGTACCCAGCAAGGAGCATGGGGCCTAAGGGGGGCACTGGGGCTCAGTAAGAGATTGCACTGTGATTCCGCATAAAATAACAATAAAGGAACACCATGGAGAAAAGGCCAGACTTCCTTCTTTAGAACTTGGAAATATGTCCTGAGAAATAGTAGTGAAAACATACTTGGATGGTCCACTCCAGGCACAACTGACTAATCCATGGGCCCAAGAGCCAGAGGGTAACAATGCTTAGAACCACCGTATCATGTATTTGTGTCTGTCGACCTGACATGAAAGTTCACTGTGACCACTGTAGCTGCCCCATGCTCCCCTGAAAATACAACCAGGTCAAGAGGGCCCCACATAAAACATAAAATAAGCAAAAAATGGCTCAAATTTCCACTTACCGGCTTTTCACATCTCTTAGCCTTTCATTAATTTTGGGACAAGATTTAAGAGAAGGATGGCTGTTTGAAGACTTTTTCTGTGCCATGGCTCGATGTTTTGTTCTTTCTTGTAGTAGAGGACTATAGTTTTTTTCAAACTTGATTTCTTGCATGTAAATGTTAGTGATGATAGAAATAATACCTAACCTGGTGGTTCTGAACATTTCCACGTATCTATTAAACCATCCATCAATATTTATCAATTCCTATCATAGATAAATCACTGCCTGATAGAAGAATTTAAGACACATGGTTCTGACTTGGGAGGCTTTAAAAATTTCCCCGGGAGGGGATATTTATTACTTACCACCTATCCTGGTTTGCCCAGAACAGTCCTGGTTTACACCTGTTATCCTGGCAAAATTATTAAAATTGCTTCATTTTACTCACAAAATTATTACAGTTTGGATCATGAATTGTATAGTTATGCTGACTGTAAAACTTTTTTATTTAAGTGGTAAAATACAGACACATTCTAGGGAAGTTTAGGGAAAAGAGCCATCAGAGTGGATCGAAAGGTTAGGGTAGGCTTCACAGAGGTAGGCTTAAGGTAGGCCTCAAATGAGGAGTAGAAACATTAAAAACAAAGAGAAAAAGGAAGCTGGAGTAGGCATAATAGGGTGGGTAACCTTGTTAATGAAAGACAGATTGTTTTGGGAGGAATTGTTGTAGCAGTGCTCTTGAGACAAGATAGGAGTGGTAATTTTGGCTAAAGAGAGTCCTGAATGCAGACTAAGGGATTTGAACTTTAGCTTTGAGATAATAGAGAGCCATTGAAAATTTGGGGGTAAAGAATCAGTACTTTAAAACACTGACCCTTTTCTCATGCACTTGGGCCCTCTTCCAGAAGCCCACTAGGAGCAGGCTGCCCTTGGAGTAATCAGTGATATCAGTGCAAGTCCTTCTCTGTATTTCCCTTGGAAAGTCTTCCATGATGGCCCCATTTTTACCACTTTTTTATGAAGACTTCATAGCTCTCTTTCCTGTAAACATGGTTTCTGTGATTCTAAAGTAATATAAATAAAGACAGACATTTATTTTCGCAGAATGTTAGGAGATGGTACTAACCTCATGGTGTATCTTATGGCATGGGAAATAAATCAAGAGTTATTTTTTTCTTATATTTTAAATTTTAAAACTAACACAAATATATAATCTGGTAATTTCTTCCTACATTATAATGGGATGTCTTGTATACCCACTTCGGAGGCCACGGTCTTTAAAAATGGGAAGCTGTTAAAGATTTTAATCAGGGAAAAGATGGGATGAAATGTGTGTGCTATAAATACTATTGTCTGGTGGCATGGGTTGAATGGATTAGCATTAGGAAGAGTGAATTAGAACAATCCTTGGTTAGAGAGAGATAAACCAAAGGAAGCAATTAACAAAATCTTGGCAGTGGCAATATTAGAAAAGTTGGTTTTAGTCAAATATGGAAACAAAAAGGAAACATGAATCAGGAATAGTGGTTTTAAATGAGGATAATGTCCCAGATTTATATGAAACGTTAATGTATGATATTACATTTGAAACTCATAACTCAGTGAGATAAACATAACAAATGCTATACAACATTTTATTGAAGAGAGAGCTATTAGAGATCCTTGCCACTTGATGAAGGCATGCACACAGTTACTAAGGGCAAGAGTCAGGTCTCGGACTTGGGTCTGCTTGCCTTCTATTCCAGTGGCTTTTCATCACAGCACACTGCCTGCCCCCTCCTTGGATGCCTATCTGTGCTCTGTATTGCTGGTTCTGAGATGTCTTTAGTGATTAAGAAACAACAGAAAGTCATAACGCTCTAGGGTAAAGATGCCCATGAAAAATATTCAGGCCTGTAAGGTGCACTTTCCCTGAGTTCTATAAATTCATCAGCCCCTCAGTCTGCTAGGCTAAAATAAGCCTGCAGCCTCAGCCTAAATCCCACCTCAAATACATCAGTCACTTCTTTACGAGAAACACGCACACTTCACAGATTGATCCTTCTGTGTGATAAGTGAAATCCAAGGATTTATACTCGGAGGTTTGTCACCTGCTTAACAAATAGGAAGGGCAGCATTTTCCTAGAACTGTGGGTGTACGTAAGCTTTTAAAAGACTGAATTTACTCGTTAAAAAATTCTTTCTCGGTAAAATGTAAAACTAAAGTACTAAAAACTGGGTTAGCCTGTTTTAAAAGAATGCCAATTTTTAAAAGTGCTCATAAAACATGTAATTTTGGTTGGTAAAATGAAGTTTTGAAGAAATTTAATTGATGGCAAATTTTAACAGAAAAAATAATGAATCGGAAAGCTTTACCTCAGTCACTGAGACAGCTTCCTATCTGACTGAGGTCACACAGTTCAGTGACCTGGAGCTTTGCTACTCACATTGCTATCCATAATCCAGCAGCACTGGCATCACCTGGGACCTGTTGGGAATGCGCAATCTCCTCCTTCACCTGCTGCCTAGAAATGTGCTTGGCAGACAGTAGGCACTCAGTAAATACTCAATGAATTAATGAATTAACCTGCTCTTGGAATTCAGTGCTTTTTCACAGACTGATCCTGCCTGTTAAGCACTCAGCTATCCACCCTTCCGACATTACTCCCCTATCAGTCTGATGAAAATCCATTTACATTTATGTCTGAGGTTACATGTTATCTCTTCTCAGAAGTCTTCCCTCACTGGCCCAAAAAAATTTCTCCTGCACCTTAGCCCTGTCCCAACATTGACTGTGATTATTGCTGTTTGCTTTGTCATTTTAGTTGTTTGCTTAAATATATGTATATAAGGAAACTAGTCATTTTTCTTAGTAAAATAAAATCCCTGGCCTTTGGGGTTGCCAATGGGATGGGGAATCTCTAATTGGGAAGAGGGGAAGAGTATCTTCCTAACCTTCTTATGAGATTCATCTTCAGCCTTTGGTCCCCCAGAGCCTGCCTGCACGTGGCAGAGGACATCTGTTCCTTCACCATCAGGAACTGTCTCAATTCTCAAGTCCAGAGTCAAAAAAAGAGAAGCGAGATTTCCTAGTTCTTTGATCAACCTTCCAAGTTCTAGTCTGAAAATCTGCTGAGTCGCCACCAGATGATTGATACTTGGATCAAGTCACCCCATCCTGAGATGATCCACCCATCCTCCTCCCCTTCAACTTTCTCCCTTGTCAACCCCCTTATAGGGGGTATGGTCTCACCCTATAGCTCGAAAGGACAACCCTATCAGAAACCTGCACAGTATGTGAAACACACTCACAAGAAGTTCACTGGTTATGTTACTATTTCTTAGACTGGAAGCCCTTATAAAGCACAGACTGTATCATTTTAACTTTATAAATTCATTTTCAAGCTCAGTGCCTGACATCTCATTGGAAGTTAATATTTATTTATTGAGTGATTATTTAAAAAATCATGACTCACTGCACAAAATTATAAGCTTAAGGACGGTGCTGCAGGATTGGTACACAGAAGCTGACCATCATGAATACACTTTTGAGAGTGCTAGAGTGTTAAACCAGATGGGACACTGGGACAACATACACAGTGTGGGACTGTCTCAGGCAAACTGGGATGGAGGTTGTTGTAGGTGTCAAGCTCAGTAATGTTGTTCCACAATCCAAAACTCCAACTGTCAAATGCCAGGGGCACAGCAAGGTCACTTGGGCTGTCATCAAGTGCTTCTCTTTGGGCTCTCACCAACCCTGCCCCTTGATGGTCTCCACCCACCATGAGTCACCAGCAATCCCACCCCTTGTCACTTGTTTAAAAGTTCAACCATTGTGTGAATTCCAGGCAACCTCTTGACTTCCCGACTGTTTGGTCATCTTCCTTGGACTCTACCATCTTACCTTTCCCAGAATTCTTTCTGCTGCTCTAAATTTTAATTAATATAATTCCGTGTCTGTCTTTCTATCATTCTTCATCTCTTTCTTCTCTCTTCTGTCCCATCTTGTTTGTTTGTTTGCTTGCTTGCTTTAATACATCTCTCTTCTTCTGGGAGGCTTGAGTCCAAAGCTGTCAGGTATCTATTGTTCTGTTTCCCGTTAGTTAATCTCTGACCCTTCATAAATTAAATTTGACAAAGTCCCTTGATTTACAAAGGAAACGCACAAGTCACAGTAAAAGGGGCACACAGACTGCAAATATACTTGGGGACTTTTCTATTCATAACCCTGCTTTTATAAAAGACCCAGGAGAAATGGAGTATAACCGGAAGGGTGCTGAGTTACTCTGAAACACAAGTGTAAACTTCACTTACAAGTAATACATTTCTTTAACAGATAAATTATTGAAAATGGAAATTGTCTTCTCTATACACAGTAAGCAGTGAATTCTTGATGGAGTAGGAAATGTGTTTGGGCTTTAGAGTAGGGTAGAATTCTGTTTGATTGGCAAATATTGGAGAAAATTAAACCCAAATGACTGGCACCTAAGAATCGGCACCTGGAAGAAGCTCAATTCTTCCTATCACAGAAATACCCTATAGAAATAGGAAACTTCGTGTGCATCTCTACATATGGTCGAACAGTGGGCCCATCTAGGATGTCTCTGTAAACCAATTATTGGTCAAATAATTTACATTCAGGTTCTTACATTTGGCTTTCTCATTTATTTTAAGCAATTGGGTAAAATACCTATATGATAGTACTAAATGATAGAAAACTAATTATAATTACCAGAGACATAAGACTCTCTAATGATTTTGAATCTAACTAAGGCTATTTGTCTTTATGTTGAACTATGATAGGAGACAAGACAGAAAAGAGCTTCTGAAGTATTCTGGGAGAAGTTTACATACTAAGATTTTTTTTTACTGCTTTGGGAAAATGAAAACCAGTCAGAGTTAAGAGGGTGATTGTTTTAATGTTCAAAATCCAGGCTTGACCACATTTCCTATAAAAGGAACCAAAATGAAGAGCCTTACAAATTTTGCACCACCCTTCCTAGAAAATGTTTCTCTGAGGTATTTTCTACAGAAGAGAGAGACTCTTGAATTCTCATTGTAAAAATCCAGAGGAGCTTGAAGACAGCGAAGCAAACAGGAAACAGCATTTAATTTGTGGAAAGCTCAGGGAATAAAAGCAAATTTCTGAAAATGTATCTCCCCCTGAAGAATTTTAAAACACAATGATGGTGGAAAAAGCAATGATAATAAAAAAGCTGGCTTAGAGATAGGTTAATGAGAATGTGCTGTGCCACAGTGCCGACAGGGCGTGTGTTGAATTTCTAGGCTTTAGTCTATCTTTCCACAGAAGTTCTCCCTTAAACAAATGCCCCCGCCATGAATACTCTCTCTCTCTCATGCCATTTAAAATAAGTTCAGCAGCCACTGGAAGTTATTTAGCCTAGAATAGAAGACATCTAGAAGGATTTTGATTCCTGGGACATTTGAGACACACATAAAGAATTTGGACAAGCTTTGACCAGACATGACAGAATAGAGGTAATTTTCTCCCAAAAAAGGCAATTTAGGGATGGGGAGGTGAGGGATAGGGATGGGAGGGTGAGAGCAGGGGTCGGGGCAGGAAGGATGCACTCGCGGTGGGAGAGAGAGGAGATTGATGCTGGGCAGTACAACGTGTGGAACTTAGTTGTTTCTTCAGATTCTTAAGTGGGATTGTAAACTGTAAAGGCATGAACCCCATTTTTAACAAAAGTGAGCAGGACTCCCTATCTGGTTGAGAAAACAGGGTGATTAAACATAAGAACTCTTGGAAATAATAATTTCCATTTATGCATAAGAAACATATGATAGGAACTATGATATATGCTCAATATTAATTCTCATTCTTCAAAAAACTGTTAGGGCCTGTTGTGGTGGTGCATTCCTGTAATCCTAGCACTTTGGGAGGCTGAGGTGGGAGGATTGCTTGAGGCCAGGAGTTTGAGACCAGTCTGAGGAAGAGTGAGATCCTGTCTCTACAAAAAAAAATAGAAAAAGTAGCCAGGCGTGGCAGTGCACACTTATAGTCCCAGCTACTCCGGAGGCTGAGGCAGGAGAATTGCTTAAGCCCAGTGGTTTGAGGTTGCTGTGAGCTATGATGACGCCACTGCACTCTAGCCCAGCAACAGAGCAAGAAAACAAACAAACAAAATATAACTGCAAAACTCTGCTAGATACTATTACAAGTCCTGTATTGGACTCCAAAATCCATAATGTTAGCACGTATGCCCCTTGAATGATTAAGTTAAACTATTTACATGATAAAGCTTACTCTGCATCCTTCTCCTGGATTTGTAGCCATAATTTGTATCTCAAGTCTCCTTGCTGCCAGTTACCTTGGGTAGGTGCGTCCTCTTTGGGCTGTCTGCTACTTCTAGATTTATCTTTAATGCCAGGATTACCTAGTTCCCAGGACTGGGCTTCTGCTTTGATACCTTCTGCTTTCACTGGACCCTCCTCCCTAGGGACTAAAATTGTGTCCTGAGCCTCTGGTGAGGGCCTGTGTCTCTGCTACTCCTGGACAGGCCTCCTGGATGACACCTCACTCAAAGTCTGCTTCATCCTGGAGAATTGAGAAATGCCCATTTGTCTCAAAATCATTGATACCGATTGTTGTGTCATGGGATTTTGTCCAATGCTTTGTACCTCCTTAATTAGCCAATCAATTGTCAGGGCCTATTTGTTCTACTTTATATAATAGGTAGGTCTGGAATTGTTAGTTGTGGCATTTCCAGTAGTGGTACTCCAAGGACAGGTATCTTGCTGTATGTCGTTTGTGTAGCCATATCTGTGCATTTATCGGATGGTTTATAAATTATGATTATAAAGTACTTTCTTCACATTATAGAGATATATATATAAATAATTATATATACATTAGCGATATATATTTAAATTTTTAATGGTACGTGTACATAAGTTTGACTTTCATTTCAGAATAATAAAAGAGTGCCAAGAACCATTTGTGATGAAACAGGCATTGGTAGAGTTGAGACCACTGGGTGGTGGAAATGTGTAAAATTTTAAAAAGACTTTAATTCAGATTCTGAATCAAGGTGAGGGATGTGATTGGGAGTAAATTACTTCTGTGAGTCTCAATTTATCTATAAAATGGGGATAGTAATTAGAACCTACTCCAGGGCTGTTACGAATATTAAATGTTAGCAAATGGAGAACTCTTCTACTTCATACTATAGCAAATGCTACCAGCTATTAGTATACTATTAGCTATTAGTATTGGTAATACCGTTAGCTATTATGATCATCACTAAAATGGGGATGACATATACCTCATAAGGTTGTTAAGTATTAAGCAAGATGCTATACAAAATGCCTAGTTAGCAGGTGTCCAGTAAGTATCACATTTAATTGAATCCAAGATGTCCTATTATTTCAGTTATCTCCAAGAAAGGAAAAAATGCTTCCAATTATACTATTGTTACAGATAGCAAGACAGATACCAATTTCAAATGTGATAAAATGTGAAAATTTTTGCATTAAAATCAACAAAATACTTTTTTTTTCTTCTTTTCTTTCCTACTATATTAACAACTGATAAGGAGTCTCTACTCCCCAGAATCTGAAATTCTCCTTTCCTATTCTTTTTCCTTCTACCAAGACCCTAGGGTCTCTTACTTGGCTACCAGGGTTAACCTCAAGTACTTTAAGTTCTATCACTTTTTATCACACACTCCCCTTTGTTTCCTCATCTCAGTGTGAATTCAACAGCTCAGCATCCTGATCCTTATTATATTAAAACAAGGCAAATGAATATAAAAAACTAAATGAAACAAAAACTTCTTCCTAGTTACCTAAGGCCTTCAACCAAATATTTAGGTTCAGTACCATTTAGTGATGCATATTATGTATGCCATTAGAATTAATGGCACGGTGCTCTGACTAGGCACTTCATGTGAACAAGGGACTAACAAAGACTGGGAAGAAATTCACAAACTTCAATAAGAAATGGCAGGATTTGCCGGGAACAATTTTGTGTAATGTCAAAGGTGGTAGAGAGGTCAAACAGAATGAAGGTGGAGAACAGAGGACTTTCCTACAAAATGATTTCGCAGGAGATCTCATCAAATATTGGGATATTTTCTCAGTCTCACCTACTAAGTACAAAGGTTGCTAACATATTAATAGCTGGCCTATTATTTGGGTAAGCAAAAATAAATGAACAACATAAAATTTTCAGAAAAATAATAGCAAAACAAATCGAACATACAAAACAAATTTTTGATCATTGTGTTTATTTCACTTAGGACACTCAATGAACATTAACTAGGGCATGTAAAAGTCAATTCAATTATGAATCTCTTTAATCCTTCATCAATTATTTGCAGTGTTCTAGTCTCAAATACACCCCTTTCTTCTACAAACTTCTGAAAGAGATGAACACCTCCACCTACACCAAAATAATGTGCTTTGCTGGCCAAAAGTACTCGTCCATTTTTACCTAACAGTCTAAGGAATGTTCGGTGCAAAGTACTGTAATAATCCGGATTGTAAATGGTTTCTGAGGTGAGAATGAGATCATATTTTACAAAGGGTTTTTCACTGCTTAGTACAAGCTTACAAAACTCAGACCACTCCCCAGAAAAGAACTGGCATTTATATAGTTCTTGTACTCTTTTTGATTCCCTGCGTCTTTTCAGATCTGGTTCATTTACATCATTTTCTTCGTCTTCCAAAGTGGAGTTAGCTACTACATTAGGTAAAGTTACTTCATCAATCACCATACTATTATAATCTTGAAAATGAATTTCATTGGCCCCTCCCTTCAATGCAATTATCCCCAGCAACCCTGATCCACAGCCAAGATCCAACACTTTTTTCCCAGCAAATTTCACTTTGGCCTTTGTGAAATAAGCTAGGAGGTCAAAGGTACATTCCCAGATTTTTAAGCCTCCTTCATAAACACCTGTAATCAGATCAGTGTGAGAAGAAAAGCTTTTTGAAACTATAGTTTCTCCAGGGAAGTTGTCTTTCAACAAGACGGTTTTAACTGCTAATAAGTTAACATGCTGGAGACCTGGTAATGTTTCTATGACTTTATTTTCTAGCACTTTCTTTAAATCTTGAGGCACAGCATGCTCTTTGGCAATTCTCAAGCAGGGCTGTTCTTCATGTGGGTCTAAGTGACTTGAACTGATAGTTGCACTGAGTGGACTGTCTGTGTCTTGAGAAGGAGCTGCATTTTCTGTTGACTTATGTTCCCACGAGTGAACCTGAGGCAAGTCAAATTGTTCTATAGAACATTTTCTGTCCCTCTGTTCTCCTTTTTGACTTTCTAAGATTGACAGCTCTTTTGAGGAATCCAGCATCAAAGCTCCATCTCCAAGGGGTGTTAATTCATTTTCCAGATGATCTTCTATAGTAAAATTAAATTGAAAGGTCATTTTCTCATTAAATGCCCACGATCCTTAAATTAAGAAAATATTCTTCAACTTCTGGATAGAATTTGATGACACAGATAAACCCGCCTCAATTGTTCAATTAGCGTCGTCCGGGCCACTTTCCCTTTAGCTGCTTATACACTGTAACGAATACTTAGAGACGTTTCTAATTGAGTTTCAAAGGTCTTTGCTCTTCTTCAATTTAGCCCTGGAGAGAAAAAAAAAAAAAGAAAGAAAGAAAATGATGACTAAAGCAAAATGTCACAATTTTACTGAAATGTAATATTAAACAGCCTGCCTTCCCCCCAATACAGTTGCCTTTTCTCCCATCCAAGTACTAACCAGGCCTGACTTAGCTTCCAAGATCAGACGAGATCAGGTGCGTTTAGGGTGGTATGGCCATAGACAAGCTGCCTTTTCTAAAAAAGCTGTAGGGGGAGAGAGAGAAAGAGGTAAGAGATTTGGAAACACACACACAGACACACACACACACACACAACCTGGGGGTTCAAAAGCTGGAGTAGAAAATAAACTATTAAAACAAACAAGAGAACAACAGCAGCAGTCACCACCACCAGAACAAACATACAGTCAAAGATTTTCAGACAGGACAGCCTAGCTACTTCGTATCTTTCAGCTGTCCTGACTGTGCCCAAACATAGTCACTCACTAAACTTCCAGAATCTCTTCACTTCTGTCTTTTACTGTCTCAAAGAACAGAAGTTCGAGATTTTATTTTGGTAAATGAGCATCCCTTTGAAAACATGCACAGGTATGGATGGGCTGGTTGGTGTGTGTAAATTCATCCAAAAGATGAATTTCACTACAGACATTTACACCAGACCAGCAGCCTCAAGGTACGTTTAGTGGGGCAACTGGGGAGTAATCAGCAAAGACTAATTAGGTGGCAGGGCAAATATAAAATAAGGGGCACTGCATTCACCATCTGGAGAGGCCTGTAGAAAATGGAAACAACTTTATCGAGAATCTTTTCTGTATCTACTGTGCTTGACACTTCATACCATCTGCTTCAATTTGCACAGTTCTGGCAGGTGGGATTTTTATTCCCCTTCCACAAGATGTACAAAGAGGGAGATGACGGTTAAGCTGGTAGGAATGTGCCTAGTTTCTATCCCAACACGCTGCAGGGCTCGCAGTTATTTCCGGCTGCAGGTCCCAGGTCAAACCTAAGCCCAGAAGTGCAATCTAAAAACTCCACGGGTGGGTAGCAAACCTGGGGACTTCCGGCCTTCACCTCCCCGTCTCAATGTAATGTTTACTACGATCCACACCTGGAGATGCCCGCCGGCTGAAGAGTCTTGAGATCATCACTCGGCTGAGCAACCCGGCGTCAGGACGCTTCCTCCGCACCAGTGAGTCGAGTCTTCCGAGGGCCAGACAAGCCCTGCTTCCTTCCTGGCCCTGCGCGAACAGGGTTCACCAAGGAACCCAGCTCGCGTCCTCTCTATGGTTCTGTAGGCGGCGGAGAGCTCGCAAGGGCTGCCGGGACGATGGGAGTTTCCGGTCTGGGCTTGGCGGGAGTAGTTTGAAGCTGTGCTCTTCGGAGAGAGCATGTCTCAGGAGCGCGTTGTGCCGGCGAGTGCGGTTCCCCTGGAAGAATTAAGTAGCTGGCCAGAGGAGCTATGCCGTCGGGAACTGCCGTCCGTTCTGCCCCGGCTCCTTATATCCTTGTTTGTCACTTCCACCCAGAGAAGGGTGTGGGGCGGCTCGCGAACCTTTCTCCTCAGTCTACTCAAACCCACCGCCAGGCCGTGTTTTGTTGCTGCGGCCTGAACTCTGTCTTTGTTGATGAGTGGGATGAACAGTGAGGGAATGGAGGGTGAGCGAGAGCCGGGGCAAATCGAAGGCTTTGTTTCTGGAAGGGTTCGCAGACGTGTTTTGACGTAAGGTTTTGGCGGTGGTTGTGGCGTTTTCTTCCGTTGCTCTGCGTCTTTAAGTTTTTCTGTACTCGTTACTTGCACTTACGTGTAAATACTTTGCATGGAGACAGTGGGGGAGGCAAGGACTCAGACCTGAGCTTAAGGCTATCTCTGGCTCTTAAAAGGTGGGTGAAATAAAGCGAGATACTCGGAGCTTTTATCACCTGTAAGACGGGTGGTGAATATGAATACTACCTTTCTCAGCATTTTAAGAATTGAAGGATGTAGTTCTGTGATGTCAAATCTTTAGAAGATGTTCAGTAAATAAAACTGTTTTCCCCCCTTCCCTTCTCGGACCTCTTTTTCTTTATATTTAGAAAGAGTTGCTACTGACTGTTGGATTTCATCTGCAGGATTCGTGGTGTTTAATGCCTCTGTTGTTCAGGTGCAGACCATTCTTTATTAGTCTCGTGCCTTTGTGGTTGTAAATGTGCCCGGAATCCTCGCCCTTCATGTTAAAGTGTGTGTGTGTATAAATTTATGTCTTTAAACTCACCTTCAACATAAAATTACCCTTAAAAGAAAAAAATGACGTTCACTTGAAAGTTTTGACACTGCACAAATAATTCTTCACAGCTAAAGCCTATCATAACTAAATATTACCATTGCATGGAAATCATTCACCTAGTCATTAGCAAAATTCAGAAGGTACCAAAGCCCTTTTATAGTTTTCGTGTAGATAGGGAGTTGCTGTCTTCAAGGAGTTTCAACTTAGAAACAAATAACCATTTCCTATTCAAGAACATTTGCTGGGTACATAATGTGTATCTGTATTTAATGTGTATCTGGCATGGTGATAGGATTTGGGGGAGCAAAGATGAAGAACATGATTCCTCTTCCTCTCAAGCTTTTAGGGGGACTTCATTAAATTGAAAGTCAACATTCCCACCTAGCTTTGCATCTCAAACTTGACTCAACCCAAACCTGTTCTTCCTCTAGTTTTCTTCATCAAAGTAAATGATTTTACAAACCAAAACCTTTAATCCTCTTTCTCTCTCTCCCACGCAATCAGCAAGTTTAATTGTTTCTGA
The DNA here is from genome assembly GCA_004363605.1 of Indri indri. Lineage (NCBI taxonomy): Eukaryota > Metazoa > Chordata > Mammalia > Primates > Indriidae > Indri > Indri indri. The sequence goes on along the minus strand of RJWJ010000023.1, from coordinate 444,598 downwards.
CTCCACTTGAATCAATCCACTTATCACCATCCCCATTGCTACCACTCTGATTCCCGACCCCTAACACCCTTCACCTGGACTATCAATAACTTCCTTCTGGTCATGTCCTCTGGTTATCCCATCCTTCAAAAAAAGTTCAGAGGGAAAACCATAGATCATGTCACTTCCCTTTTTAAACCAGTGGCTTCTCAACAAATTAGGAATAAAATCCAAATTTACCTTCAAAGCTCCCATACCCTTCTCTCATACCTAGCTAACTATGTTCTATCCACACATACATCAGGCTTACCTACCTCAGGATCTTTGCTCAGTCTAGGTTGATCTCCCATCCTTTTGTACATCTTATTTAGGTCTCAGCTCAAATGTCACCTCCTTAGAGGGACCTTTTTAGAGCCCTCAATCTTAGGTAGTTGCCCCAAACCCAGTCTGTTACACTTTTATCATATTGTTTAGTTTTCTAAAGGGCATTTTATTATTAACAGAAATTATCTAATTTGCTTTGTTTATTTTCCACTTTTCCACATTATACTGTAAAGTACGTAAAGGCAGGAGCTTGATTTTCTTCACTGTGTTATCTTCAGCACCTAGAACAGTGCCTGGCACATAGCATTCAGTAAAGAGCTAAAAATATTTCATGTTATAAAAATGCTTGGAAGTGTCACTAGACAATATTTTTTTCAGCTTATGGTGGTTTATCTTCACTATTTTGAACAACTGTAGGAAAAGTTTGCAATAAATCCACAGTCCGATCACCCAATTATTTTCATGTTTCGCGTTTTACATATTATTTTTCCAGTCCTTACCTGCGTGTCTATGTAATCATAACTTATGGTTAATTTTGGAATAGCTAGAATTTTTCAAGCTTTACTGAAATTTTTCCATAAAGCAAATTCTACCCCACTGAACAAATGGTTTAAGGACTACACGTCATTTTGATTGCTGCTGAATAATACCTTTCTCAAATATTTTTGTATAGATAGGGAATTGCTGTCTTCAAAAATATATATGCAAAATAAGATTTCAGAAGAGGAATCAATTCATATATTAGGGTAGTAGAATGAGTTATTCATTTTTCTTATTGACATATTTGATGATTCTGACATTGTTTTTACAGTAAAACTTTTCTAACAATTACTCTTGATGGTGTATAAGTGTATAGTTTATAACGTGATTACTGTTAACTTTTGTATTGGACATGGGATAATTTATTGTCACATATTTGTAAGCTCCTGCTATGTGCAGAACAATTTCAGTCTGATCAGGTTGGTAAGATAGGTATGTAGGTAACATGAAAATAAGATAGAAGGTGATGAGTGACTGAAGACATACATATAAAGTACTATAGAAATGAGAAGTTTCTTTCCTGTAGCAGAAACCGGAAGTCCATGGACTATTATAGCACTATTTCTCATCTGTCAAAAATATTTCATGACTATACGTGGTTTAAAAAGGCGAGTTTGTCCTGAGCAATTTTGAAAAAATATTTCCTTACAGTACTTTCATAATACTGTTTATTTACCTAATAAATGTTAAGTTTTTAAAAGCAAAATTAGGCCAGTAATTTAATTTCAAATTCTTCTGGATCACTGCTTAAATTTCAAGTTGAGTCATTTTTGAATTTATTCTCAGTAATGAATATTCTATTACTATGATACAAATATCTTCCTTAATTATCTTACTCTTTGTGTCAACATTCTGACAGTTGGATTGAGCATATTCGTAAGTAAAATTATTTTAATTGCATATTTACTTTGATGTCATTGAAGTCCAAGTCCCGCATACTTCAATGGATATGACCTTACAGTTTTGTATTCCCTTCAGATTTAGATTTAATCATTTTCTATGTTATAGCCTCCGTAACCTTCAGTTACTTAAAATGACCAAATTCCTTCAAATTATAGTGCTTAAAGTTTTAAATTCCTTTTTAGATAGATACCAAAAGGGTTCTGTTGATGATTTATGTATAAGCACATTGTAAATTATAAATGTTAAATTGTGGTTAGACCTATATGAAACATAATTTGCAGTCTACTTAATAACTTTAAGCCTCTAACATGTTTACTGTCATTTAGAAAATATTTCCTAATTGTCAAAAGCTCATTGTCTAAGTGATAAAAAATTTGTCATTTAGAGAAAGTTGATGTTCTCATTTTCGTCTTTGTTGGTGTTACTTGATGAGATTTACTCTGTTAGTCAGGAGAGGATATCCAGAGTTAAGACTAGACCACTCAGTTTATTCATACTTCGACTTAGCTTGTTGTATTTACATTTCATTTGGTTGTACAATATTCATAATTTTGAATCTATGTTGCCTGTTGGGGTCTAATTTCTTTTAAGTAACAATTTTTTATCTTTACTATAAAAGTTATTCATGTTCATTGTAGAAAAATTGAAACATGCAGAAAAACAAAGATAATAAAATATCCACTAATCTGAAATGGTTAAGATATTGATGAGAGTAGATTTCTTTTTATTTTCATTCCTTTTTTTGTTTTTTAAAAAACTTTCTTCTTGTTTTCTTATTTTGTTTTCCTATGCTAATTTTAATCCTGTGACAGATTAGAGAATAGATTTCTATACATTCCTGCCAGCCTGTCTATCATTCTTTGTATGTATATATTTATGTGTATTAAAATTGGAATTATACTATCTTGGAATCTTTTTGTCATGTTTTAAAATATCATTTTAATGAAGGTGGATCTTATTCAATAGATGTACGCACATCCATTTAACTGGTTGTCAATTTTTGGATATTTAGGTTATTTCTCCTCCCTCCCTCCCTCCCTCCCTTCCTTTCTGTTTTTTTCTATTATAGATAATTTTTGCTATTAGATAATAGTTTTTCTGCATAGAATAAGGCATTTTGAAACCATGCAAATCTTTAGATTGGTAATTTTCTTGCATTTGGTAAAGGGCAATGGCCTTTGTTGACAGACATGATTTAATTTTAAAAAAGATGTCACTATTTTGCTTTATAGAAATTTTGAAGATTATTGTAGAAATGTTTTTACCTCATATGAACTACTCGACATTGGAACAGACTTTCTTTTCACAAGCGTTACCAAAGGTATAGTACTGTTACCTTAATTTACATTTTATAAAGGTTGCTAAAATCTAGCCTTAGTTTTAGATAATTTATTCTTAATGTGGCTGTGTTTTTCTAATGTATCAAACATTTGAAATAAAAGTAGTAGTAAAAAAAGATCTCATGTAAGAATATGGTGGTGTTAACGTGATCGTTAAGTGATTAAAAACATTTTCAGATTGTATAGATCCTTTACCAATTGAATTTAAATTATTTTGTAGTTAATTTTGAATACTCTTGTGTTTGAAAACTATTAAATGAAACTTTGGATAGGTGATAAAGTTAGTTAAGCCTTATTTTCTCTGTAGTGTTTGTCAATACTTGTTATATTTCAGTGTCTGGAAAAATGGAGCTAAAATTTATTAAAGAAGTCTTAGAATTAGAAAAGCTGAAATATTGGTAAAATCAAGTAACTAAGAAAAACACCAAATTCACAGACTGCATTATTACTTTTTAGATATACAGTATACTTTTTCTCTGAAAAGGACAGTCATACTTTTTTTCAATGGAGGGAACTAAAGTTATTTTAGTACCAAAATGAAACAGATTTATTTGTGATATCTTCTCTCTTACTGAAATGGATATCTAAGTTTAGCTTTTAAACAGATAATCATCGAAATTTTCTTTTCCTCATAGTCACTTGATTATTCTCTATCTGAAAAGTTTCTTAGAATTTGTTGTTGTCCACCAGAAAAAGATCGGGAGTTATACAGATGAAAACAGGATGTTGAGCATTACCAGGCTTATGGGAAACAATATCCTCTTTACATAGTGATGTTGACTGTGGTGTTATTCTTATAATGTTTAGCCCATTTAAATTGTTTAGAAACATCCGAGTATTAAGATCTTAGGATGGCTAACTTTTAACAGACAAAAGGCTTAGTTTTGAGGTCACATATTGTACTCCTAATCCAGGAAGTGTATCTTGGTCACAAAGGTGAACTAGTTAGAATGTAAGTGAATAGATTCAGTACAAATTCATTACTACTTCTAGAAAACACCCTTATAAATGCCCATATGAATACTGATTGGTCAAAACAGTCATCTTTTATCATGCAAAAAGTAGTACTTATATTTGTTGCATTCCCCCAAAATGAAGTTTGAGGTTTTTTTTTTTTTTTAAATTAATGCTATTAAATAGATTCAAACCGCAGAAATGGAAAATAAATCAATTTCTGTCTGAGGCTTTTAAAAAAAGTTTTTTTTTAAATTTTTGAGTGATCTTCAATGGTAAGAGGCTTTTTAAAAAAGGGATTGTATTGTAGAAATACTTTTTATTTAATTAGATGTAATTGTTAGGCTAGACAACATCCTATGGGTGTTACTAAATGCAAAATCAAATCATCCTATTGTGTTTTTTTCTTTAAAGATTTATTTTCTAGTGATTTTTATTATTCCTAATTATAACCTGATTTGTTTTCACAGACTGTGAAATTATTTGATGACATGATGTATGAATTAACCAGTCAAGCCAGGGGACTTTCAAGCCAAAATTTAGAAATCCAGACCACTCTAAGGAATATTTTACAAGTAAGTCAAATGTATTAGAAAGGAGGAGAGAGGAGCTTAAAGTGTGAGAATTTTTATACCGTTATTGATTCGTCATGTATTCTTTATGTAATGGCCTACTGCTGGAATTAAATTTATAGATTTAAAGATATAAATACAGAAACATGAATTCTGAATTTTTTATACAATTTCATGCTGAGTAAATGTCTAAACTCTTATAAGAAAACAAATCATGAAGATAGCATGCCCTACCTATAATTTCAAGACATATGTGTATAACACCTGCCACGTGCTTTGAAGTTTGGGTTAGGATTCCAAATGACTAGATAGTTGTTTTGATATTTGTAGTTCTGATAGACTGAAGTTCTGTGAAAAGAAGAACGAGGTGTCTGTTCTGTTCACTGCTGTATCCCTAGCATCCAGCATACTGTCTGATACCTTTTCAGTGCACAAAAAATATATTCTGAATGAAACTTCTTTCCTTATTTCCAGACAATGGTGCAGCTCTTAGGAGCTCTTACAGGATGTGTTCAGCATGTCTGTGCCACACAGGAATCTATCATTCTAGAAAATATTCATAGTCTCCCCTCCTCAGTCCTTCATATAATCAAAAGTACATTTGTACATTGTAAGGTGAGTAAAGGTCTAAGTATACTCTCAAGGGCATAGAATCAAGGGGAAAAGGGCTGAGTAAAGTAGTGTTTGTGCAAGATTTTACATTTTAGCCTGTATTATCGGAATAGACTTTCCAAAGAACCAAGAGTATGTGTATAAATAATTATTTCAAAATAAGTGGTTATAAGGAAGGCATAAAAAGTGGCCTTTTGAGGGATTTTGTTTTATCCTATTTCCCCTGTTAAAAAAAAAAGAGATAAGGACTTGTGTTGAGACACAGTGATCCTGAAATTGTTCTGTCATATGGCATTGGTGGATCAATGATCAGTCACCTTAATCATTAGGTGCCAGACTTCCTTTTATAAAGGGAAGTTAACAGGCCAGGTGTGATGGTGCATGCCTGTAATTCCAGCACTTTGGGAGGCCAAGGGAGGATTGCTTAAGACCAGGAGTTCAAGACCAGACTGAGAAACACAGCAAGACCCTGTGTCTAAAAAAATAAATTAGCTGTGCATGCTGTCATGTATCTGTAGTTCCAGCTACCTGGGAGGATCACTTGAGCCCAGGAGTTTGAGGCTGCAGTGAGCTATGATCATGCCACTGGACTGCAGTCTAGGTGACAGATGAGACCCTGTCTCTAAAAATAAATAAATAAATACAGAGAAGTTAACCCTTATTTAGTCCATCTCTATATTCCAGAGGCAGCTTTAAGGCACAAAAGCTGGCCTAGAATTTGTGGGGCACAGGAAGTTTTAGTGTTTGTTAGGTGAATGAAAATCACTAATTAATGCCTCTTTGGTGACAGGGCGCTAAAATGTCATGCCCCTGACCTTATGTATTATCTCCTTTTTAGTTCTAGCACAATCATGGAAGTTAGAAATCATATTTTATACATGCTTGCGTCTCTCAAATTATACTGTGTATAATGGATGTTCAGTAAACATTTATTTAACGAATATATGATTCAGTAAATTTATGATCTCTAATAGTATGCGTTAAAGTAAATTTGGCTGTTGAGCTTTTTATGATTTGTTTTTTCCTCTCATTTTTATTTGTGATCAGAATAGTGAATCTGTGTATTCTGGGCGTTTACACCTAGTTTCAGACCTTCTCCAGGCTCTTTTCAAGGAGGCCTACTCTCTTCAAAAGCAGCTAATGGAACTACTGGACATGGTTTGCATGGACCCTTTAGTAGATGAGAATGATGGTATTTTGAATATGGTAATGGGTAAGTGAAGAAAACTTTCTGCTTAGTATATGATGTATATGATGATTATAAATCATACATCAGTTAAAATTGTTTTTAATGAGTCATGTTATCTTCTTAATCATTATACATGAAAAAATAATTTCAATGTTACCAGATAAATTTTTAACCTTTTAAATTTTGGAAATTTTCAAAATTGATTTTTGGTACCTTAACCTGGATTTGCATATTTAGTTAATGTTCATAGCAGGTAATTTCCCCAGAACAGTGAACAAAGAAAGGTATGCAACTTTCTTTGTATACCCTCTAAAGTTGTCCATATTCTGAGACAGTAGATTTCAGAATTTTTAGCCATAACCCGTAGTAAGAAGTACAGTTTACATTCCTTTTCAGAATATATAAATACATGTGTATGTTTCCGAATGTGTATGTACCCACAGACACGTTTATTTATTCATTATAATGAAATTATACCCCCTTTACATGTGATGTACTCTGTACTATCTCATTTTAAAAAAAATTTTTATTATAACCTACTTCATTGATTTCATCACTCATTAATAGATTATGACCCAGAGTTTAAGAAACAGTACTTTAATGTATAAGGGCAAAGTTTGTCTTCTTAACTTTGGTATAAAAAGAGTAAGTTGGTTTTGTATAGTGTATCAGGAACTTACTGCTCTGTAACAGACCACCCCAAAATCTACTGGCTTAAAGCAACCACTGTTTTTTTTATTCATGATTCTGTGAGTTTTCAGATTAGGGCAGGATCAACTAAGACAACTTTTTTTGTTCCCCATGGCGCACCTGGCTCACTCATGAGTTTGTGTTCAATGACTTTACTCACGTCTGGCTGTCGGCAGAGGCAGGAGTACTGAGAAAGCCATGCACGTCATCCAGTAGACTAACCCTGGCTCAGTCACCTGATGGTCATCTCAGGGTTTCCAGGAGCAACAAGAGAGGGCCAGTCCCAATACGCAAGCACTTTTCAAGACTCTGCTTGCCTCAATTTTATTATTGTCCCCTTGGTCAAAGCAAGTCATAGAACTCAGCCCAGAGTCAGTGTGGAAAAGTATGGATTCATAAAGGGCAGTTATTTTGGCAGCCATTTTTACAAATAATCTACCAGAGGCAGAGTAAAAGCCTTGCGTGAATACTGTGTAAATTAGTTTTAATTCTTCTTAGTTAGGTTTCTTTCCTTAGCAGTTTATTTTGTCAATTTGGATGAGAATTATATCTATAGAATATTTGAACTATGATAAGGCACAACTTTTATTCCACTGAACATTTTTAGTTTTATTCAGTTCATAGGGTGGGTGTAAACTGTAAAAGTTAATTTTCCATAATTTATAAAAAACTGTAAATCAAAAGTATTAATTTCAATAATTATTTTGATGCAATCATTTTCAAACTGCATCTTTTAATTCACTCAAATGTTGAAATTATTCAATAGATACTTTCAAATATAGGAGAAACTCTATGACATTTGAATGCCCTAATGTTTTTATTACCTTTCTTCGTAGTTATTCATTCATTATTGGATATTTGCTCTGTTATTTCCAGTATGGACCATGCATTTCATGCCAATACTTGGAAGTTTATAATTAAGTAAGTTTGTTTTTAGTTTTTACTTTTTATAATGTTTTCCACATCCCAAGTCTTAATTATTCATGTTTTCTTAGATTGCATTTGAAACATTTTTTGTGGATATGTTTACTGACACTGCTGTTTGATAATATAGATACCTTAAATATAGCTTCCAAACCAGATTGGACTTCTTTACCCTGCTGCCTCTAAAATGAAAAAAAAAAGTTCTACCTAGTTAGCTAGTACTCCTGAACTAATGGGTCATGGGTCAGACTAGAGCTTAACCTTTTGCCTGCTGCTACTTTTGTTTAACCAACTACCAAGTATCCTATTTCTAGGTTTAGATAAATTCATAACTATAATTAGAGCTGAATATAATTGCCTCATTATGTACTTTTAAGTTATTCAAGCTTAATTCCATTTATAAAGTAATTTTAACTTTCTGAAAGTGAAACATTATGAAGGCCTAGTAGGGAGAGTACCCATAGCGTTCATCAGCTTCTTAGAGGTGGGAGATGTGGCTGAGATGTAAAAATGGTTGAGAACCTCTACTTTATGCACATGCATTACTGGTCAGTGTAAGACTTTCAAGTCGTAGGTGCTTTTCTTGCACCACCAGGACATTAAGTTGTCAACAAGTAATAGTGCAGCAGTTAAGAGTGTTGCCTCAGAGCCATACTGCATGTGCTTGTATTTATTTTGAAATCACACTTTCTGAACCTTTGGGCAATTTGGTTAATTTCTCTGAACCTTATATTGCTCATATGAAAATGGAAATAATAATAGCATCTTGATAAGGTTATAGTCAGAGTTGAGTTCATCAATGTGAAATGCTTGGAACTGTGCATGACATATAGCGAGTGCCCAGTGAATTAGCCACATCACCATCATCATCTTCTACTCTTGCCCGCTTCCAGTTCATTTTCTACCCAGCATTCAGAGTGATCTTTTTAAAAAGTGAATCAGATCATGTCACTCTACTGCTTAAAGTCTATCCCATTTTACTAAGAGTAACAACCTAATCCTCTTTGTACTCTGCCTCCTTCACCAGCCTGTCTCATGCTGTTCTCTCCCTGCCCTTTGTTCCTCAAACATCCCAAAGTCTCCTGTCCCAGAGTCTTTTCATGGCTTTTCCCTCTGCCTTTTTCCCTGGGATGCTTGTCTCCCCTACGCTGCACCTTGCTAACTCCTGCTCGTCTTTTAGTTGTCAGCTTGAGTGTTGAATCTTCATGATAGCACTCTTTGACATCCTCACCCTAAGAATAAGTTAGATTAGGTCTCTCTATTGTAGCACCTTAATTATTCTTATAATTATTTAATGTTCTTTCTCTGCTAGACCACAAGTTCCATGCAGATAGAGCAGGGATTGTACCTGTTTTATTTACTTTATCCGAAGGGCCTAGCAGAGTGCCTGACACATAGTAAGAATTCAGTTGTTTTACTCAGAGAAATAAAAAATTAGCAACTTATTTAAACAAACATAACTGCTTCAGAGGTAAAGTTGGCATATCTTAGTTATGCAATGTCTAATATATTAATATATGATGCATTGTGATTTTTTAAAAAATGTTCTATAAAGTAGTTATTTTTATGGTACTAAATTACTTGATGTGTTACTTGTGGTGATTGTATTATTTTCTTTTTATTCATTTAGGCAGAGCCTTAAGCACCAGTCCATTATAAGGAGCCAGTTGAAACACAAAGATATAATTAGTAGCTTGTGCGAAGACATTCTTTTCTCCTTCCATTCTTGTTTACAGTTAGCTGAGCAGATGACCCAGTCAGATGCACAGGTAAAATAGCACTCTAAACAGCAACTCTTATTTTTCTTGGCAATTACTAAATCTCATTTGAATGTCTGGATCAGTCTATTTAAGAGGATTTTGATTAGTTTCATTTGGGCTTTTACTAGATCTTTGGGATGCTTTACAGCCGATAATTACTTTTCACCCAGAACATTGCATTAGACTCCTAACTGCTCCCGTTGCCTCTAGAATCTACCTGTCCTACCTCTTTACATTCTATCTGGTTAGTTAAGCCATCTTCCTTAGAATCCTTTCATTCTTTTCTGCCCTACAACAAAACTCTAATTCCTTTGTCCCATATTTATTTAAGGTCTTCCTAATATAGCCGTAGTCAAATTTTCTGTCTTTTCTTTGCCAATGCATTGCAACCGTTAGTGATAAAAGTGTGCTTGTGTGTGTGTGTGTGTGTGTGTATGAGTCTTTTAAAATTGGTATATACTTATGTTTACTTTGATTTCAAAAAGTTAGTGTTGAATTGGCATCCCCTTTATGAAATACAGATCATGTTCTAAAAATTCGTTTGTAATATGATTTTTGGAAATTATAGCTCATTTTCCTCTAACCATGTTATACATAGTACCTTTTGTTCTCAGAGTAGCCTTCTAATTTTATTTAACTCATAATATCCCTAAACTATACGATTTATGATACTCAGGACCTAATGGTTTATATATAATGTTAATGGGAAAACGAATGTTTCTGCTTAGAATAGCAATAACACAGCCTGTCATGTTGTAGATCTGTAAGCTGATACAAAGAATTCCTTTGTACCTGTGCTCTTCCCTATGGTTGCTGCGGGTATGGAGATGTAGGGATTCATCCAAGTCCTAAAACTGATAGCATCTCCTGGAGCAGGTATGCTCTGGAAGACTAGACCCTAGAGAAGGGAAGAACACCAGAAAGGAACTCTGAAGGTGGTAAGAAGGAAGTGAGGAGTAGCTTTAGGAAGGAGCTAACCTGTTTTTTCTTGCTTTTCTTCTTTATCTCTTGTCCATCCTCCACATACATCCCTCCGTTTTCCCTTTTCTTTTTTGTCCCTGCGTCCGTTATGTGCACTTTCTGATTCCCTTCACCAAATTTGGGACTGATAAGTGTGACCAGTTCTGCTTACTGTCCACTGCCTGAAATGGAGCTTTGAGATGGACTGCAGTTTTTCTAGTCTTAACTCTAAATTCTTACTAGCAACGCCCTCTGCTGTTCACTATTGATATTTATTTAGGAATCAAACTACAGTACTAAAATTTTCCAACACAACACAAATAGTTAACATGGAAAGTGAATCTTACTTTCATCTGTTGGAACCACAGGAAAGGTTTTGATTTATTTTGGGTGTGGGGGCAAATATTAACATACAACATTTTATAATAATAATATGTTATACAAATTATTTTGCAACTTGATTTTTTACTGAATAATCTATCTTAGGGCTTTCTGTGTCCATGAAGTTATATCTACCTCATTCTTTTTAATGGCTGTGTGGCATTATGGTTTATGAATATATCATAAATTTACAGTTGACCCTACTACATGGGTTTGAACTGTGCAGGTCCACTTACATATTATTTTCACTAAATATATTGGAAAATTTTTTGGAGATTTGCAACAATTTGAAAAAACTTACAAATGAACTGAATAGCCTAGAAATATTGAAAAAATTAAAAAAAAGTTAAACGTCATGAATGTATGAAATATATGTAGATACTAGTCCATTTTAATCATTTATCACAAAATATACACAAATCCTTTATAAAAAAAAGTTTATCAAAACTAATGCACACACACACTTGCCATACATGATGCCATTCGTAGTTGAGAGAAATGTAAATGAATGTAAAGATGCTGCATTAAATCGTAACTACATAAAATTAACTATAGCATATACTGTACTGCTATAATAATTTCACAGGCACCTGCTGTTACTATTGTGGTAGGCTCAAGTGTTGGGATCTACTTAAAATGCCAAGTGACGCTAATCATCTCCATGTGAGCAGTTTGTCTCTTCAGTAAATTGTGAATCACAGTAAAAAAAATGATCTCGTGGTTCTTGAGTATTTCCATCGTAATTAGTACAGTACTGTAAACCTTACACCATGGGATCCATATTAAATGCCACTAGTGATGCTGGAAAGTGCTCCCAAGAGTCAGAGAAAAGTCATGACATTTCAAGAGAAAGCTGAATTACTTGATATGTACCATAGATTGACATCTGCAGCTTTGGTTGCCCACCATTTCAGATAGATGATTCATTTTATAAACAGATATCGTAAACTTACAGTATTGATGGATACAGTACAGTATGTCAATTTATTTTCTCTTCCTTATGATTGTCTTAATATTTTCTGTAGCTTACTTTATTGTAAGAATACAATGCATAATACATGTAACATACAAAATAAATGTTATTGACTGTTTATGTTATTAGTATGGCTTCCAGTCAGCAGTAGGCTATTAATAGTTAAGTTTTGGGGGAAGTCAAAAAGTATATGGGATTTTAGGGTGTGCATCCCTAATTCCAAGTTGCTCAAGGGTCAACTGTATTTAACTGTTCTCTACTTCATGGACACTCCTTTCATTTTGGTTTTCACTGTATAAAAAATGTTGCATACCTGTTCTAGTATTTCTATACAGCATATTTCTAGAAATGGAATTATTAATCAAGGAGTTTTAACACTTTAGCTTTTAATAACAATGAAAAGACTATTATTTTATGCTCAACCAATAGTAAAAGAAAGTGCTTGTTTCTCTACTTCCTCACCAGCTCAGATACATTATCAGTCTTTTTAATCTTTGCTAATCAAGTAACTCTCAATCTTTCTGCCTTCCAAAAGACATTTAATTAGGTTGTAATTTGGATTTTTTCAGTGTTAATTTATTTGCAGTTTTTTCTGTGATCTGCCTTTTCATGTCTTCTGCCTGTTTTCTTTTATACGTCATTCTTTCATTGATTTCTTTTGACTGTCCTTTAACTTTATCCCATATAACAAAGAACAGTAAGGTATTTCACTTTCAAATCAACCAAGAAGGATCATCTCTTCTGCCATTATGCATTAAGATTTCTTTTTAGTAATGTAGATTTTAATTTTTTGAAATACCTCTATCATCATTTCTTGTTTGTATTGCTCCTAACAACAATTCAGAGAAGAATTAGGTTTTCTTAGAAAATTTTTATACTGTGTTTAAGAAGTCTTTTTAGAAAATATTGTCTCATAAGTTTAGCCAATTTCATATATTTTTTTTTAATTTCATATTCTTCTATTTGTTACACTTTCTTTTTTCTTTTTTTGGGACAGGATAATGCTGACTATAGAGTATTCCAGAAAACACTGAAATTGTGTCGTTTCCTTGCCAATTCCCTTTTGCACTATACTAAGGTAAGGCTTTATATACATTACTTTGTTTAATTTTAGTCCTCTCAAAAACTTATGTTATTATCCCCATTTCGCAGAATAGAAAACTCAAGCTCAGATGGCACATATCAAGTCATATAGCTAGAAATCAGTAAGGCTAGGAGTACAGTTGTGATTTCTCCATCCATTATGTTTAGGCTATCTCTTAGAAAATAAAACAAATAGTTTTTATTGTGTTATAAGGTACAGAAAAAAGCTGATGATCAATTTAGAAAATTTTAAAACTCCCCTGATAGAAAAGAATTGATTTTTAAAAACAGCCCAATTAGAGACAATGTTGCCTCCTAAACACCAAGCAAATATCATCCGGTGCCACTGGTGCACTTCCCACAGCATATCCCTCTACCGGAATACACACTCTGCAAGCGGCAGGGAACCCAGCGGCAGAAGCAGCCAACTACTCTATGTGGCAGCTGCCCAGAAGGTCAATTCAGTCAACACACTAAGTAAGATGACAATGTGTCAGTAGCCAGTATGCCAGCCAGGGAATTCTGACTATAATAAACAGTCATTGGAGATCCTTATCTTTTCTCAAAAAAGAGGAAGACAGGTCAAAAACAAATTCAACATGGATAATAGTTTTTTTTAAAAACCTTAACATCTATCAGTGATAGTTTCTTTCACTATTTGCTATAAGCATTCTCTGCTCTTCTCTCCAAATAATCTGCCTTGACAATTTACCTACTCTATTCTTAATTATCACTACTATTCTGATGACTACCAAATATGCAGGTCTCTTTAAAATTGTGACAGTTTCAGAGGTTTAAACATTGGTTACATAGAACAATGAGGCATGCTTATGTAGCCTCACCCTCCTCTTCATTCTCAGGTAAGAATTTTTTTAATGGGCCATCAAGGATTTGTTTTATCTTGCATGCCTTTATGAGAGGGATATGTGTTAGAAAGTCATATTGTACCCAAAGAATGAATAGAGTTGTTTTATTTTAGGAATTTCTTCCTTTCCTCTCTGATTGTTGCTGTGTCTTGCACCAGCTTTATCTTCAGATACACAGGTAAGAAGAATGCCATATTATTATTAAAATGTAACAATGCCATTTATACCATGGAAAGCTTAATTACATATTATTTTAGAAGAAAATATCAGGAATTTTTAGTAAATTTTTATCTGCTTGCTTAAAATAATTGGAAATTGAAGCTTTTGAAGGTTAGATTTCACCTGAGTTTTACTTATCTTTTTGTTCTTAACTAGTACCTTATACATGAGTGATAGTATCAATGGCAAAAAAGGTTGTATTGTATATACATGTACGTGTTTTATATTGGGATTGTTTTTTATCTTTATTAATTTTTATTTTACTTTGAGGTTTAAGTGAAGTAGTAAACTCCATCTCAGGAAAAAAATGAATTACAGAAAGGTGTCGTAATTTACACAGGGGCTAAGTGATACCTGAAATTGATGGTTGCCTCAGAAGAGCCCTAAATTTGACACTAAAATAGTCGGTCAGCTCATTTATTTAGCAGTCCTGTTATATTTCACTAATCCATTTAATCTAGACCAGCAGTCCCCAACCTTTTTTGGCATCAAGGACCAGTTTCATGGAAGACAATTTTTCCACAGATGGGGGCGGGACGGGGTGGAGGTTTTGGGATGGTTCAAGCACATTACATTTATTGTGTACTTTATTTCTATTATTATTACATTATTTCTATTATTACTGTCACTTGCCACTCACTGATAGGGTTTTGATATGAGTCTGCAAGAAATTGATTTATTATGGTCTCTGTGCAGTCAAACCTCTCTGCTATGATAATCTATATTTGCAGCCGCTCCCCAGTGCTAGCATCACTGCCTCAGCTCCCTCTCAGATCATCAGGCATTAGATTCTCATAAGGAGCGTGCCATCTAGATCCCTTGTATGCGCAGTTTACCGTAGGGTTCATGCTCCTATGAGAATCTAATGCCACCGCTGATCTGATAGGAGGCGGAGCTCAGGCGGTGATGCTAGCAATAGTGAGCAGCTATAAATGCAGATTTCCTTCACTTGCTGGCAGCTCACCTCCTGCTGTGCAGCCCCGTTCCTAGCAGGCCACAGACTGGTACTGGTCCACAGCCCGGGGATTGAGGCCCACAGTCCTATACTGCTTTCTCTCTTTCTTAAAACTGTTCCAGTCAGACGTTTTGCTGCACTAGTTCACTTCAAAACAGATCTTGTCAAGGTCATCAGTGACCTCCATGTTGCTGCATCCAGTGGTCAATTTTGGTCCTCATCTTTTGTACCCTGGCAGTGGTACTTGACCCTTCCTGTTGACCGCTTTTTCTGTTGGCTTCCAGGACACGTTTCCCTCTTGGTTATCTTCTAGTCTTATTAGCTGTTCCTTCCCAGCCTTCTCCGCAGATTCTTCCTCTTCTCCCCAGCTTCTTTAAGTCGGGTGTGTCCCAGCACTCAGTCCTCAAGCCTATTCTCCATCTGTTGTCATTTAGTCTTAAAACTTTAAATTTATATCTCTCCCCTTTAATGTCTAGCTGCCAATCAGGACATCTGCACTTGAATTATCCCAAACTGCTGTTGATTTCCACCCATTCCATCCCCACCACCAGCAAATTCTGCTTCTCTTGTAACTTCTTTGTTTCAGTTTAAATCAACAACTTTGTTCTTCAAATTGATCAGGCCAGAAAACCTTGCCTCCTCAGCATATTCTGTAATATTACCCTCAGTATATATAGATATACATGCACACACGCAGGCAAAATCCAACCACTTCTCATCACCTGAATTGCTGCTATCCAGTCCTATCCACTATTATTTTCTTGCCTGGATTTTGCAAAAGAGCATCTCCTGTCTTTCTGCCCTTGTCTCTATTTTGTTCTCTACACAGCAGCCAAAGTAAGTGATAGATCAGATCATGTGACTTTTCTGCTCAAACCCTCAAATGACTTTCATCAGTAGAACTTCCTGTCCACCTTTTCTTGTTCTATTTTTTCTCTATAACAATTAACATCAGCTATATTATATATTTACTTGCACACGTGTTTATTAACTGACCCCTTTCATTAGAATGAAAACTCCGTAAAGACAGTGACTGTATATTCTGTTTACTATTGTATCACCCACTCCTGGAACAGTGTATGGCGTATATGCATGTGCACTTAATAAACATTTGTCAAATTTAAAAAATATATCATTTGAAAAAATAAATACTCGCATTGATGCTCAGTAGCTGTAGTTTAAGTCTATGGAATTTCATTACCTACATTTTATTTATATCTGTCTTTCACCTTAAAATTTAATCCTCAAAATAACTTGGAACCAATGTCACAAATGAAGAAATTGAGGCTCAGGGAGGTCAAATGAATGAACCAAAGTTACATAACTAATGATTGACAGATTGGTGATATTTTTCATCACACCACAAAGACCTCATGTGTTTATCTTAAGTGTGTCTTTTTAAATGTTGTCATTCCCTGCTAGACAGCATTTTCTCATGTATTGTCAAGTTCACTTCAATTAACATGGCAAAAAATATTGAAAATATATCTTATTTCAGATAGGTTTTGATCGAAGTTTAAACCCCAGTTACTGAGACATTTCCATGAAAAAGTCTTTTCATCCTCTTTTAATGTTAGTATACAGTTTATTTCTTGTAATACTCTTGCTTCTAAGAAACTGAGCATTAATTCATAGTAAATTCAGCATTCTCCCTATTTCAAAACAACTTTTAATAGAAGTAGTTAAGGAAATTTGTCAGAAATATAATTTTTTTAAATCTAGTTGATTTTAACATTCATATTTTTACACTATCTTTAAGGACACCATTGTCAACATGGTATTAAAATGCCTCAAAGCAATACTAAAGATTTCTCCAAGATTACAAACTTTTCATTTTATAGAGTTCTAGCCATCTTATTTAGTTCAGAGGACTTGATACAATTCTGGTGTCAGTTCAGTACCTTGAATTTTGTTTTATAAAATGCATGCTACTTATTTTTTATATATTTTCACTATTAGAACATCAGTTTATAGTACTTACTCTACCTAAAACTAAAAGACAGCTATTAGTGAATGAATTTTTTTCCTTGTTGTTCCAGCAAGTTTCCTCCAAGCCTATATGCCACCAGGATTTCTAAAGCACAACAGGAAGAAATAGCAGGTACTTTCCTAGTGACACTGGATCCACTCATCAGTCAGCTGCTCACATTCCACCCCTTCGCGCAGGTGGTTTTGGACAGTACATTAGGTAAGTTTCAAAGCAGAATTAATGTTAAATCATCTCCCGTAAGTTTTGACATGTTAGAGACACAGTGATTTTCCCTAACGTGGTCACCTTTCCTAGAATTTTTAAATTTGTATTTAAACTTCTTTTCTTGAAACATATTTCTATTTAAAAAAATTAATCCTCTAATTTCTTATATATCATAATCAGATTTCTGCTGAAAATATTTAGAGTTTGTTTTTACAAATTTGTTGTAACCTAATTAATGTGTTTTTATTATCTGTAAGACTTGCCAGGTGAACTACAGTTCCCACAGTGTCTACTCCTGGTGGTTGTCATGGATAAGCTGCCCTCTCAGCCTGAGGACGTGCAAACCCTGTGGTGCACAGAAAACCAGGTCTCAGAAGCTACAACCAGGTAGTGAACATTTTGTTTATATCAGTTATATTACTCGTGATTTAGAATGCTCTCTTGTTTGGAATGGTCTTGAAATTAAGTTTGTTGTTATGTCACATAATCTAGTTAATAGTTATTTTGTATCCATGAGAAGTGTGCTTCCTTAAAAAAAATTAGTTATTGTGTAGATCTCATATATATATTGCTACTTTATAAAAATAGATAAATGTAAAATACATAAATCTGTATCAGTTGTTAAAACTTTTAATTTTGTTCAGTATTTACTGCCTAATGGTCAGCATTATAAACACTGACTGTAATAGAGTAACATTTAAAAATAAGTGCTGATAAATAAAATGCTAGATACTAAAAGGTATCTCTTAGGAAATTTCACTTGTAATCATACTCCTTGCTAACACTGTAGTCCAGGCTCTAGTTTCTTCCTCCCTGGATTATTCTATGTTGTAATTTTTCATGCCTTCCGTTAGCCCATTCTATGCACCACTACAGAGTTAGTCTTCTAAACCTGATTCTGAGCTTTCTGTTCTTCTGCTTAAAAACTGAAGCATGATATCGGAACTCCTCAGCTTTGTGTTTAAAGCCCATCCCATTCTGTTGCCATCTTCTACTTTATTCATTTTCAACACATATACTTTGCTTCTGTCGGACTTGTTATTTATGTCTGTCTTTTATTCATGTTTTGTGTTCTTTACCTATTTGTATCTTGCCTATTTTTAATTTGTTATTTAAATCCTCTGTGAAAGTTTTTTCAACCATTTCAATCTTAAAATGACCCCTCCCTCTCTGAACTGTAATACTTATTTTCTGTTTTACATATAATATCTAATTTTGCTATTTTAGTTTCACGTTTTTTGAAGAACTTTGACTTTGAGTAACTCAGTACTGTGATAAACAGTTGGTAAATGATGAAAAAAATATGTCCAGGAAAATTCTCCTTTAAGGAATTTCTTTGACAGTGAATATATTTATTTTTATGTGTACGTAGTCACACATATTGGAAACTATTGTTGATTATACCTCTTGAGACATTTTGCTTTGCTTTGCCTCTTTGTTAGCTATGGACGCATGGTGTTTCCTTGCTTGGTACAACATACTTGCTTTTTTGGTGTTTGGACTGGTTATTAGTAGTGACTGACAGTAAATGATTTTATAAATGTAAGTTAATAGAAACATTGTGTTGTAATAATTATTTAATCTTCCATGTGACATATTATTATACCTAATATTAAATGTTATTAATTTTGGGTTCAATGTTCTCAATTTCCCCACAGGCTGTCTCTATTCAAAGCCCTTTTCAACAGTTTTGAGCAGTGTTCTGGTGAACTCTCTCTACCTGTTCATTTACAGGGAGTAAAGAGTAAAGGGCAAGCGGAAGTGGCTGTCACCTTGTATCAGCATGTTTGTGTTCACCTGTGTTCATTTATTGCTTCCTTTGATCCCTCACTGTTTCCTGAACTGGTAAGCATGTTACTTGCTGGGCTATGCCAAGGTTACACTTTGGTTTCTTTTCATTGAAATTGTGGTTCACATACAGAAGAAAGTGTGGGAATAGTTATTGCATATTCATTCGTATGTCATTCTCTCAGATTGTACACTTTATTTATCCTTTAATTCAATTGTGTCCTAGAAAATGACAATGTTAGTTTCCTGTAGTGTTTAGATCTAGTATTTGGCTAAAATATTTGAGAAAACATTTTGGGTGGGGAGGTATGGACAGACAGTGTGAGAAGAGGAAAAATGTGTAGCATTTTACCTAATTAAGTTTCATAAAGGAAAGAAGTAAATACTCGTGTGTAGTACCAAGTCTCTTATAGATCTTAGGCATAATGTAGATTTTGTTTTTTAATGGAGTTGGATTAGAAAAGATGTTGAGAAAATTCTAGGAAAAAATTCCAAGAATGCACGTAAGGATCAGTGTCATTTAAGATAGTACACAATATATGATATATAATACATATTAAATATTATATGTGAATAGTTAAAGGCAGAAAGAAGAGTGTAAGTGTGTAAGTTATTTATGTTGCTTTAAAGATTTCAGGCTACTTAGAGAATATTTGTGGATCCTAGTAGTGATTGAGTTACCACATTTAAAACCATGAGTGAATCTCCATAACCTAGCACAGTGCTTAACATATAGTAGGTGCTCAATAAATATCGAGGGCCTGGCAGTGTATGTTCTTTCAGATGCTGTAAAGTACAGCCTTCTCACTAAGGAGCTGTTATTTGGATTCTGATACTGCTTTCTTATTTTATTTTGAGAAATGTAATATAAATGATAATTTATTATAAACGTTTAGCATTTACATAAATCAACCTTTCTGTTTCTCATTAGGATGCTGCTCTGTTGAATGCTGTTCTTAGTGCTGACATGATCACTTCTTTGTTAGCTATGGACGCATGGTGTTTCCTTGCTCGGTACAACATACTTGCTTTTTTGGTGTTTGGATTGGTTATTAGTAGTAAATGATTTTATAATTGTAAGTTAATAGAAGCATTGTGTTGCAATAATTCTTTAATAATAATCACCAAAATGGTTTGATTTCACATAGCACTAAATTAGGAAACAGGATTCTCTCTTTCCTTTCTTTGGTTCAAGCCAATAGACGAGTATTGCTTGGGTGGTTTTGTATGTTGTAATATTCCTTGGCCATGGAAATAAGGGCAGTTTTTATATTCTCATCAGAATATTTAGTACTTTATGAAAGTTAATCTCCTTGTATTTCTACGTAATTGCATAAACCCGATTGCCTTTTCTTTACATCGCAGATATGGGACTGCTGAGCTCTGTGCACACCATGTCACCATAGTGGCTCATCTGGTGAGTAGAATTACAAGGCCTAAAATACTCGCTTCCCTGCATTTCCTTTGGAGGTATGATAACCTTAAAGAATGTAAATACCAACAGGAAAAATAATATAGTAACTAAATCGTTTCAACAGTTTCTTTGCATAAATTCTGATGCTTTTAAGAAAGATGTACTAAAAAACTTTCAGTGTGAAACTGGGGAAATTTTCTGATTTTTCAAAATTTTATAGAGTGTCAGTAATTGTTCTAGGAAAGACTAGGTTGAGAATAAATTTAAATTGATTCAAAGTAGAAAATAAGAAATGAGTTACTTATAATGTTGTTGGCCAAGAATTCATCTCTTTCTCTCTTTTTATTATGACTTAGACAAACTGACTCTTGATTTTGCTGTGTTTTTTTTAGTCAGGGTGATTCAAGAGGGACTAAGTTTGATAGTGGTAGGTGCCTTTGGCAAAAGAAGTGATGTTTTATGAATGGGTATAAAGAGAAAATGATTAATAATGATTTCTTTTAATCTTTTCAACATTGACTTTTTTTGCTTTTAAATTTTGAGATGTTTGATGTGTTTCGTGTAAAATGGTTATAACCTGTTTGTTAGGTATTTTTGTCCCTGGCCTCTGATAAAGATCTTGGGGTCCATACATCCTTTGTTTCCTAGTAGAGTTATTATGCCATATATTTCCTGATTTACCTTTTAAGGATTTTATAGACCAAATTCAGTGAGGTGTGTGATAACCTGAACAGCTGACATATATGTCTCTATGGCTAATGGTCTGGATCATCACTTACCCACTTTACTAAATCCTTAACACATCTTGCACTAAAGAGATAGTGATTTTTATGTTAGGTGTTTTATGTCTCAGGTTTCCTTTAACTAAAAGCTCACCTAGTCGTGATAGAAATGGATTCCAGGATTGAATGATAGTACATTATGATAAAAATTGATAAAATTGAGTTTATAAAATTTTTTAATGTAGTTTCCATCTTGGAGTTACATCCACCTCTGCACTGTTATACTTAGATCTTTAAAAGTTCCATGAATTGTCTTTGAGTAGTAGAATTAACATACCAAGTTATCATCAAAATGAAAATTAGGAATAGAAATTACAAGTGTTGTTCTTAATTATAATGTCAAAATTTCTCATTATGAAAGTAATTAGATTCATTGAAGAAAAAAAACTAAAAGCCCCAAATTAAAAGTTAACATTACATATAATCTTACTCCCCAGAAAGAGCTGCTATTAATATTTTGGCTTATTCCTTTGTATAAACTAATCTTAAATCAATCATCAATCTTTCCTCTCTCCTATCTCTTCCTAGATAAAATCATGCCCTGGAGAATGTTATCAGCTCATCAACTTATCAATACTGTTGAAGCGCCTCTTTTTCTTCATGGCCCCACCCCATCAGGCAAGGATAACATCTATGTCACTGTGTTCACTTCAGGCAGCTGCTGAGAATTGCATTCAGACTTCTTTTGTGGTCTTTTCCCTTCAACTTATTCTAAAGTTAAATGTTGGCATGATCTGAACACAGTTTTTTTAACATATTGATTGCTTGCTTATTTCTTTTAGCTGGGTGTAGATTTTGATGTCCTTATTTTAGGTTACAAATAATTATTCTAATTCCATCCTCCTGAAATATATATTTCCCTGAAATATGTTTTTCATATATTTGAGATATATGAAATGAAATGGTTCTATATTCCCTTTGAACTGATTTTAAAGAGCTATAATATTATTTATGCTCTTAATGATGTCTTTTTCATAGTGAATAAGTTGAACTTTTAGGGGAAAGTTGCAAGTATGATTTGCAAGTAAAGCCTTAGTTGTTTGCTACTGTGAGGAAAACAAGCTCTGCCATGATAGAGGAGAATCTCTGCTTACAGGAACACGTATGGCCTGGTGCAGTCCCTCAGACTGGTCACGTTGGAACTCCTGTAGGAGTTTTTTTTAAAAAAATACAGGTTTTCATGGACTCTGACCTGTGAATGGAGTGGGTGTGGAGTAGTGGATATGAAATAAGGCTCAGTAATTTTTCTTGTTACTGTCATTAAGTTCCTGCATGATTCTTACATGGATCCAAGCTTGGGAACCACTAGGTTAGTGAAGAGGATTAGACTTTAAGGTCCTACAGGTCTTGGTTTGAATCCTTGCTTACTGTGACCTTGGGCAAGTCATCCTTTCTGAACCTCGGTTTTCCTGTCTACAAAGTAGAGGATATGTGTAACTATTTTGAAATACTTTGTAAAGACTTAAAGACAATGTATGCAAAACAACATAGTGCTAGGCTTACGAGGGATACTCAATTCTTACTAGGGTTTTTGCCCCAAGTCCACGCTGCTCCTGCCCTAGAGAAGGCCAGGTACCAGAGGAATGACACCTACCCCCATAGTCCTCTTTTGCAATTATCTTCAAGGCAGAAAACACAGTAGTGCCCCCTACTGACCCTCTAGAAAACATGTAAGGGTTGCTCTCTTCCCTCCAAAACTCCAAGAGAGTTGTCTTCTCAGATTGCTTAGAAGTGGGATTGGAAGGGAAAGGGTCACTAGCCATGTGACTTTAAGAAAGTCACTTTCCTTTTCACCTCCATTTTCTTATTTGTAAAACAGGAATAAAATTATTTTCCCAGGGTGGTTGTGAAATTTTAACTTTTAAAATAATGTAACTCACAATGAATTGTGTCACTAGACACAATGAAGTCTAGAAGCAGTGTTCTAAATCAGATAAACTTTAGTCTATGCTTAGAGATCTCTTACTCTCAGTATTCTAAATTTTTCCAAACTAGGCTACCAGGTATGTGAATTATAGAAAAATGAGGGGTTACTTTTAATTTGTATCTTCAGTTATCAAATACTCATTTCCTTTTATGAACAAATTAATGTGATAAAATTGAAGATTAAGAGACAAACCTGAATTTGAATACCTTTTTTTACCTGAGAGAGAGTTTATCCTTAGGAGAGTTAATCATAAAATTGAGATACTAATAGTCATATGGCAGTTATGAAATTTGATGAGATATATATATGAAGTGAGCATTTAACAAATCTTAGTTTTTCTGTCCTGCTTTTTTTTCCTTTCTCCTTAAAACATTATCCCTCCTTTAAAAGGAAGGAGCAAGGGAATGGACATTTTTGAGACTATAATATGGGCCAGGCACTTTAATTCATATAGTCCTTATGACAGACAGCCTGTGGAATAGATAAGATTATGTCCATTTTACGGATGAAAAACGGTAGCTCAGGAAAGTTACAGAACTTCCTCAAATGCACACGTAGTAAATGGTTGAGCTGGGATCCAAACCAGAACTGTCTTGTTCCCAAGTCTGTGCTCTTTCCACAGCCATGTGCATACAAGATGGTGTCTTTTAAAATAGTGAAATAAAAACCCAGGTCTCATACCAGTGATGTAGCATTAACATAAATGAAAATAGTTAATCCTAGTATGGTGATGTTTTACTTAAAAAATGTAAAACGTGTCAAATTAGCTGGGTGCCACACTTTATTTCTTTTAGTATGTAACTATTAATGGTATTCCTGTTTTATTAATATAAAGCAAAAGTACAAAGAGGTTACCAAACTGAGGAAAAGTATTTAATATACCTTATCTAAGTACACTGATAATTGTGCTGTTTGCTTTATTTTTACATAAAGTAAAAATTACTATATTTGTATCTTAAGCCCACAGGTGTATTTTTTCCTCTCTTCTCAATTTAAGGAGGGAAGTCGTAATTCTCTGTGCATCATTCCCTTATATGTTAGTCTTTATGAACTATTTTCAGTCCTAGCAGTTTTAAATCTTTAAAATTGTGTTGAAACCAGAGTTTTCACCTCAGAATATAATCTAAACCCTTCCTATGTAACCAATTGTGGCACCACCTACCCTTTTGAGTTGTCCATGACATTATGATTTATAGTTTCTATTTTGGAAAGGAAACTAATTCATTCTCTCACTCATTGGACTTTATTATAAAGATAGGTGATATCTGAATTGATGTTCACCAGCTGGCACAATCCTCGTGGCTTTCCTGGTGCAGTTTGGTTTTATGAATAAAGCTGGTTGTTATTATAGACACTTAGCTCATCAAGGGATCCATTGTTCTGGCTGTAGTTCTTTGTCACATCAGATAGCCTCACGATTTCTTGCTTGTTTTGACAGCTAAATATGTTCTACAAAAGAAATAACACTGAAATACAGTATGTGATATAGAAGAGTTTCTCTGTCAAATTTAATATAGTGATTTTGGTAGGGGAAATTTGAAATTTTTTTTAGTTTTTGACATAGAAAAAATTTTCATTCATTAAATTTTGGATATTACAAATTAAATTATTGCACTTCTTAGAAAAATATACTGATACACTTCCTAGTTGAATTATACTTAATTTAATAATTAAGTACTCCATTGCTTTAACTGTTTTTTAGAACTTTTATTTCCCATTTTTATCTAGTCTGTGACACCTGCATTTTAACAAAACAGTACTTCTTTGTTAACCCAGGAAGCACTTTAGATTGTTATTTCAGTGGTAGAATGGTGTTGCCAACCACACTCTGTTTTATTTGTGGCTTACCTTTGTAAAACTAATATATTGTCTAGAGTGGAGTCAAGTAACCCATTTGAAAACTGAACCTATGATCTTTGCTTCTTTAAGTTCTCTACTGTGGTCAACTGAGATAGTAGTAAGCCACAAAGGTTGGCTAAATCATTCTTGTTTGCATATTTGAGCTATTACTTTTGACTTAACCGTACAAGGTGATGGGTACTTAGGAAAATAATAGACTTACTGAGTAGGAACATGATAAAATATCTGACATAACTGATAATAAAATACATTATTTAACATTTCTTAGCGTATTTTTATTATGCTGCATTTAAACTTTTTTGTTTTGGAAACAAATGCAGCAAGAATAATAATTATGTTCATTTAACTTACGTTGGTCTGGTACCTAGTGATATTACCATGCAATTAAAAAGCTTTCTTAAAATATTAAATATAGAAGCTAATACTTATCTCTTATGCATCCATTCATCTGACTATCTCATGTTACTCTTGTTTCTTTAATACTTTATTTCAGGTAGAGTTTATCCAGAAATTTTCCCCAAAAGAAGCAGAAAATCTGCCCCTGTGGCAATGTATTTCCTTCCAGGCATTATCTGCTGAGCTTAGGAAACAGACTGCACATGAGATCACCAAAGTATGCACTGCAGAGTGCAGGAAATGGCTGGGCAGCAGCCGTACTTTGGGAGAACTCGAATCTCTGGTAAGATAATTTTGACTGACTTGACTCGTTCAGCAGCTGCTTACTAAGCATTGTTTTAGGTATTGGGGCTAGGTTGTTAATAAGATGGGCACAGTCTCTGTCCTCTGTCTCTGTTAGAACCTAGTAAGATTTTCAGATTCTACATTATAAAAGGATCCGTGAGAAACTTACTGTTATCTTGATTGAAGTAAATAGTTTTGGGGAGGTTTCCCTACGTCTCTCAAGACACCTTGGGACAACGTGATGAAACGTGAAATATTTCATTTGTGGTATTTTTGCTGATGCAGCTCTGCATTAGGCATACATGATTCTTCTGTTTGACAAAATACAACCCCCATTTTATAAAAACCTCCTCTGAACCTTTATGTACCTTTCTACTTAGAATGTTCCCTCATAAAATAATGGAATAAAAAAGAGACCCATCTATTATAAGTAGTAGAAAAAAACATTTTTAAAAGTTGACTGGATATCGTACATGCAGTTGAATTTTCCAGTTTAGTGTTCATTTGCTCATTTATTCACTTATTCAACAAATATATTTTGAGTACTCTTATGTGCCAAGCTCTGTTTTAGGCATTGGGATATATCAGGAAATAAAAATTTCTACTCTCATGGACTTATTCTAGCTTATCAGTGGATAGTAAAATAAGAAATATAAGTTTATTTGTTCACAAGGGCAGGGGAAAAAAAAATATCAGTTTATGTTACGTAGAGAAAAATCAAGCAAGGATAAGTACCGGGCATTCAAGGAGTTGGAGGCCTATTTGCAATTTTAAATTAGGAGTTCATGATTTTCTCAGGGCGCATGTTTCCATACTGAATGCAGATGCTCTGATACTCTGTTATGTAATGGCACTTGACTATAATTATTAAGATAATTAAAAACATTTATATACATCCAAAGGATGTAAGTTTTTATGTGAATTTATTTTAGAAAAACTATTAAATACCTACTTAGAAGTGGCTTATATTTGCTCAGGTTTGCATTTAATGTGCATTAATTTCTATAGTAAAGACAAAAGGTATTTTGTTTTATATTAGGTAAAATGAAAACACCATGAATAAACCTTTGAGCCATGCCCAAAACTTTAGTCTAGCAGGTTGTCAAACATGTTTGTTTGTAGAAGCAAATAGGTAAATCTTAAATATTTAATAAGAACCCATATGATAATTACATAAAATTGTGGCTGCTGAAGTATAATGGATTAAAGGCGTTCATTGTTACTGATCATTACCTCATATGGCCTTCACCCTACCCCTACCACACCCCAAACCACCCCATTCCTGCCCAGTCACAGAGAGGTTTGAGTATTTTCACATATAGGTAAGAGTGAACCAGGAAAG
Source organism: Indri indri (assembly GCA_004363605.1). Taxonomy (NCBI): domain Eukaryota; kingdom Metazoa; phylum Chordata; class Mammalia; order Primates; family Indriidae; genus Indri; species Indri indri. Next base: position 417,386 of record RJWJ010000023.1, on the reverse strand, counting down.
ATTGTTTTTAGTTTCAAATTCTAGATTGTGTACTTCTTAGGTACTGTAATTGCTTGTTAAGTGCAGTGTTGCTGAGGAATTTAAAATTTTAAAACAACAGGAACAATAAAAATGCAGTAACCAGTGAGTGCTGTGGCTCATTCCTATAATCACAGCACTTTGGGAGGCTAAGGCAGAAGGACTGCTTGAGGCCAGGAGTTTGAGACCAGCCTGGCCAACATATTGAGACCCCATCTCTACAAAAAAAAATTAGCCAGGCATGGTGGTGCATGCCTGTAGTCTTAGCTATTTGGGAGGCTAAGGCAGGAGGATTGCTTGAACCCAGGAGTTTGAGGCTGCAGTGAGCTATAATTGTGCCACTCCACTCCAGGCTGGGTGCATATTGTGAAAAAATTAAACTTTCTGTTGATGAATATTATGAAAATATTATAAATTAGGTTAACCATACTGACCACTTGTATTAAGCGTAGTTATTAAAATACATGGTGGTTTCCATTTTATCAACATTTCAGTCTAAAAGGAAAAAAGACTTAGAAAAGTAAAGCAAATGTTTCTGTGTACAAGGAAAATTATTTTGAATAAAATACATTTGTGTTAAACAGCTGGTAAGATGGCTTTGGCTCTTAGAAATATTATTCTATGTGGATTTTTACGAAGAGTTAAGAGTAACTCTTACAACCCCTAGGTAACGGGGTTCCTGCTCCTTTAGACTGGTATCTAAATTCAAGCCCTTTCCCTCTTTCTCCCCTTTAGAACACAGTACTCTCTGTTTTGCTTGCAGTATGTAATTCTGCTGGTGAAGCTTTGGATACTGGACAACAAACTGAAATTATGGAAGTTGGGAGACAGCTTTGGGCTTTTTTAAACATTAAACAGGTAAGGAAAGCAACTGATCATTTCCCTGAAGAACAATTAAAAAACAATTAAAAAAAGAATAGTACTGAAATTTCCCTGTAGAGTAAAATTTATCTAATTTCCTTGGATGGTTGGTAGAACTTATGAGTAGAACTTAAACTATCTACTTGTACTCTCTCAGGCAGTTTTCTTTTTCAGAGTATCATAGCATTGTATTAACAAAATTAGAATATGGTAAAGTGACAGCAACAATCTACCTACTTATTTTCCTAACTGGTTGAACCCTATTTAAAAAAAAAAATTATATTTCCCTATTGTTTCTGTTCTCTCTCGGGTTAACGAAGCCATGATTCTACGGTCCTTTATAAAATCTCTTGGGCAATGGAGAGTGATCCGACCCAAAGGCGGAAGGTGCAAGTAAATGGATGTGGCTAATTTGTATTCCTCTTTCCCAGCAAAACCAATAAGCCAAGTGAGGATTGGGCTAAAATTAGAATGATATGCATCCCACACATGGTTGTCAATTTATGTTTCTTGGTTTAAAAATTCCAATCCGACATTTGTTTTCTTTGACTAAATAGAAATAAATGTGTGACCTCTGGCAACCAGTGGAAGCTGAAGGCAGTGTACATAATTTTGGGAAATGATAAGTCATTCTGCAGATGATGTTTTATCATTAATGTTTGTTTGTGCTCAGATTGCCCTACTGTAGTATTTTGACTTCAAGAAGCACTTTCCTCTGATGCTCAGAAAGCATTCAATAAATATTCAGGGTATCTGTGCTGGGGATATAGTTTACAATATTATGATAGAAATAACTGAAGAAAAGGAATGTAATACTAAGATGACTAAGGAACATACAAGCTTTTCAGTGGCAGACAAAAGTAATTAGATCCCCTTTGACTTAAATCTGGATTTCAGTCATGGCTCTGCTTTTTCCTAGCCATGTGATTTTGAACAAATTTATTTTTCTGTTTTCTTATTAAAGTGAGGGTAATAGTATTTACATCATACCATTCTTGTGAGCCATAAATGAGGTAATAAGAATAAAACGCTTAGCATATTGCCTGGTATGTAATAAGTGCACAATAAAAGGTTGCTATTATTATAGCTATTCTCATGTAATTGAAAATTTTCACCAAAATTATTTTGTTTCTTATATAAGGTAACAGGTCAACCTTATGTTCAGCAGACATTCAGCCTCTTACTTCCACTGTTGGGATTTTTCATTCAAACTCTAGATCCTCAGCTGGTAAGTCAGGTAAGCACAGTGACCAAGTTGATACTTTGTTTGCTAAGGAGATGGGTAAACTGGTAGACTCAAAATAACTTTCTAGAAACATTCCTTTTAAATTATTTAAAAGCAGTCAAAACTTTTTGTTGTTGCTATTAACTGCCCAAGAAAAATCCCTGAGGTTAGGAGTCCTACTTCGTGTTGAATGCTGTATCCATAGCATTTTCAAAGGCATTTCAGCAGTTGTGGGAGTATGGAATATAACAACATGGGTTAAAGGATAACCCTCATTATTTCTCTGAAGAAAAAAAATATTTTGAAAGAAGAGCACTAGTGAATTTTCTCTCTGTTCCCCAGCTTACACAGGCTGATCTGGGTTACTATTTGGGGGATCCTTGTGGTGGTGCCTCAGTTATGCCTTTCTTTTGGAGGTTCTAAGACAACAGAGAGAAAATGGGAAAGGCCTTCAGCTTATGTGAAGTGATTTAGAGGCTTTACAATGAGCCCATACTGGACAGAATTGATACCCAAAATCAAGAGTTAAGCTCAGGGTCAAGTAGAGAACAGAAACAAAAACTGTTAAGAGAAGAAACTAACCCTTCTTATTTAGGAAGACGATAGAAGAGATGATATCCTGTCACAGTATGTGCAGGGATAGAAAGAAGTAAAACTAGTCGCACCTTTGTTTTTAGTAGCTCTTATTAATGGTATGTACATGAAGAAGTTAGCGTTAACATGTATTTACTAATTAGGTATTTTCTTTAAGGACCATATGTGTAACAAGGGTTACTAAGTTATAAAGAATGAGAACACAGTAAAATAATCAATGGACTGAATATAACAATTTGAATTCACTGATTCTGAAGTTTCTAATATTCTTTGAGAAAAATTAAATACTGATAACTTTGATAAAATGTACCTACCTTTAAAAAACCCAAATATAATAACTGAAGTTCTAAAATTTTAATGTAAGTAAATTGTTCATGTAAGTATTGCTTCCTTTATAAAAGACTTCACATCAGTGTTCCTGAAATCAGGGGCTAGCAAACTGGTCTCCTGGCAAAATTTTGCTCAAGAGGTAAAGGCGACTTTTACATTTTTGAAAGTTTATAAAATAAAAAATAAAGTCTTGAAGCCTACCAAGCATTGTAGAAGTAAGTAAGTAAATAAGAATATGCAACAAATAAACATGTTGTCTACAAAACCTAAAATATTATTTAGCCTCCGTTACAGAAAAAGTTTTTCAATCCTTGCTAAATAATGAACCTCTCAATAAAATGTAAAATACAGGTACACCGTGGAGATACTGCAGGTTTGGTTCCAGACCACCACAATAAAATGAGTCACACGAATTTTTGTATTTCTCAGTGCATACAAAAGTTATGTTTACACTACACTGTTAGTCTATTGAATATACAGTAGCATTATGACTAAAAAAAAAAGTCCATACCTTAATTGAACAGTATTGCTAAAAAAATGCTAATAATCATCTGAGCCTTCAGTTAGTCCTTATCTTTTTGCTGGCGGAGGGTCTGGCCTCTGTATTTATGGCTATTGACTGATCAGGGTGGTGGTGTTGAAGGTAGGATGACTTGTGGCAATTTCTTTTTTTATTTTTTTAAATGTTTGACATGTCTTTTCCTGATACCAGAAGGCAATTTCTTAAAATAAGACAGTGAAGTTGGCTTCATCGATTGACTCTTCCCTTCATGAAAGATTTCTCTGTAGCATGTGATGCTGTTTGATGGCATTCGCCCCACAGTAGAACTTTCAAAATTGGAGTCAGTCCTCTCAAACCTTGCTGTTGCTTTATCAACTAAGTTTATGGACTTTTCTAAATCCTTTCCTGTAATTTCAACAGTGTTCATGGCATCTTCACCAGCAGTTCCATATCAAAAAACCACTTTCTTTGCTCATCCATAAGAAGCAACTCCTCATCCATTCAGGTTTTCTCATGAGATTGCAGCAATTCAGTCACATCCTCAGGATCCACTTATAACTCTCCTTCTCCTCCTGTTTCCATCATATCTGCAAGTTACTTTCTCCAGTGAAGTCTTAAAACACCTCAGACCCATCCATGAAGCTTGAAATTAACTTCTTCCAAATTCCTGTTAATGTTGATATTTGACCTCTTGCCAGTGAATCACAAATGTTCTTAATGGCATTTAGAATGGTGAATCCTTTCCAGAAGGTTTTTGATTTATTTTGCTCAGGTCAATCAGAGGAATCACTATCTATGGCAGCTATGACCTTCAGAAATTTATTTCTTACATAATACGACTTGAAAGATGAAATTACTCCTTGATCCATGGGTTGCAGGATGGTTGTTGTGTTAGGGGGCATGAAAACAACATTAATCTCCTTGCACATCTCCATCAGTGCTTTTGGGTGACCAGGTGTATTGTCATTGAGCACTAATCTTTTGAAAGAAATCTTTTCCTTTTTGAGCCGTAGGTCTCAACAGTGGGCTTAAAATATTCAGTAAACTATGCTGTAAACAGATGTGCTGTTATCCAGGTGTTGTTGTTCCATTGATAGAGCATGAACAGAGTAGATTTAGCATAATTCTAAGGGCCCTAGGATTTTGGGAATGGTGAGTGAGCACTGGCTTCAACTTAAAGTCACCACCTGCATTCGCCCCTAACAAGAGAGTCTGTCTGTCCTTTGAAGCTTTGAAGCCAGGAATTGACTTCTCCTGTCCAGCGGTGAAAGTCCTAGATGGTATCTTCTTCCAATATAAGGCTGTTTTGTCTACACTGAAAATCTGTTCTTTAGTGTAGCCACCTTCAATGATCTTAGCTAGATCGTTTGGTTAACTTGCTGCAGCTTCTTCCATCAGCTGCTTCACCTTGCACTTTTATGTTATGGAGATGGCTTCTTTCTCAAACCTCTGCTAGCTTCATACTTTTCTTATGCAGCTTCCTCACCTCTCCCAGCCTTCACAGAATTGAACAGTTAGGGCCTTGCTGTGGATTAAGCTTTGACTTAAATGGAATGTTGTGGCTGGTTTGATCTTCTATCCAGACCACTCAAACTTTCTACCAGCAAAAGCTGTTGCCCTTTCTTACATTCATGTGTTCACTGGAGAAGCACTTTTAATTTCCTTTAAGAACTCTTCCTTTGCATTGACAATTAGGGTAACTGGCACAAGAGGCTTAGGCTTAGCTTTTGGTCTCTCAGCTTTTTCAACAACCTTGCTCACTAAGCTTATTTCCGGCTTTTGATTTAAAGTGAGAGACTTAAGACTTCCTTTTACTTGAACACTTAGAAACCATCGTAGGGATAACTGACCTTATTTCAATATTGTATCTCAGACAATAGGGAGGCCCAAGGAGAGGGAGAGAGACAGGATCTGCCAGTTAGTTGGTGGAGAAGTCAGAACACACAAAATTTATTAAGTTTGCCACCTTGTATGTGTCTGGTTTGTGGTGTCCCCAATTACAGTAGTAACATCGAAGATCACTGATCACAGATCAGGATAACAGATAGAATAGTAATGAAAAAGTTTTAAGTAGTGTGAGGATTACTAGTATGTGACAGACATTAAGTTAGCGCATGTTGTTGGAAAAATGGTGCTAAATGACTTGCTAGGTGCAGGGTTACCACAAGCCTTCCGTTTGTAAACAAAACAAAAACCAACAGTATCTATGAGGCACAATAAAGCAAAGCACAATAAAACGAGGTATGTCTATACAAAATAATTTTTAAAGTATTGGTAAATAAAGTTTTTCAGGAACACATGTTATTTTTGTTTTTTACAATGGTTGAAGGTGGGAGGGTATAGTAAAAAGAATGCTATTAATACCTGTTCATTTGATCGTTCTATTCAGATTCTATCTGTGAAGTTCAGGCTTTGTGGCATGTTTGGTTATGTGTTTTGTTTCCCGTCCCCATAGTTCCATCCCAATCTTAGGTAGCATTATGTCTATATAAAATACTGTTTTTATTTATAATTTTTCTTTGGTCTTCACCTTTACAGGTCATGACTTTGCAGACCTCACTACTTAAATTAGAGTCTCCTGACCATGTTCGTTTGGCGATGCTGGATTTTGTATCTTCTCTAGGAAAACTTTTTGTACCTCAGGCTATCCAGGTAACACTCTTTAACTCTTTTTAAGAGACAGGGTCTTGCTTTGTCACCGAGGCTGGAGTGCAGTGGCACAATCATAGCTCACTGCAGCCTCGAACTCCTGGGCTCAAGTGATCCACCTGCCTCAGCCTCCCAAGTAGCTGAGACCACATGCCTGGCTAATTTTTAAAATTTTCTTTAGAGATGAGGTCTTACTGTGTTGCCCAGGCTGGTCATGAATATTCTTGTATTATTAAAAATAAAATCTCTGTAAGAATTATTGACTAAGGGATTTGTTAGGCTTTTAATTCCTGAAATTCTGTAGATTCCTGACAATGAAAGTTAGAAAAAAGAAATCCATTTTCCAGAGAGGGTAAGTGTCAAAATAGAACTCATTTTAAGTTATTTTCTTTTAGAAAAAAAATGTTGACATACAAATAATTTATTCATTGGCTCTAGTCTGAGATTAAGTTTCTCATTCTAACTGGGCACTAGTACACAGTTCCTGAGGGGAGAAAACATGTCCTCTAGGGAATAGTATATAATTAGGAAAATTGGTAATTTTAAGACAGTATTTTCGAAAATGTTGCGAAGTATGTATACTTATGACAAACGAATGCTTATAACATTGTACTGTAGTGGCCTAATAATGTACATCTACTGCATTTTTAAAACCTGACACAGCAAAGGGGATCTTCATAAATTTAGAGTTTATAGTCAAAGTGTAATAATTCTGGATAGTTAACTTTTTTTTAACCTCCAAAAGAGACTATAAAGAGCTCCTTACTGATGAGAACTTTCTTGTATATCAGACTAAACACATGATGGACGATATCTTATTATATGTTGATTAAAAACTTTGAAACCAAAAATTTAACTTGATTACTTTTTAAAGGACTCTTTTGTTCACAAGTTAGTGACACTATCCATCTATCTCCAGCATGCAAGGGTATGTTTCATGAAATGATAAGTGTAGATGTTGACAGCTTCTTTTTAACTCCCTTGACAAAAGTATCCAAAGATACTTGCATCTGAGCTATCTTCTTTTTATAAGTTGATTCCAAAATGTTGGTCCATTCATGCACAGCTGTGGACCATGCATGGGCCCAGAAACTATGAAACAAGCATTTTATTAGCAAGAATTGCAATGCCTTATATATTCCCAGGGATGAGATCAGGGCCTGAAGAAATTTTGGGGATTCATCAGCATATGGCATTTGAAGCATGAGATGAGATAGAGTCATTTGTCCATTCGAGAAAAACTGAGTTCTTGCTGTATCAGGTACTGTTTTAATCACTGGCGATACAATAATGAACCAAACTAATAATCCCCATGTACAGCAGACAGTAACGTGGGGAATGTTAAGTGATGGTGAGTGCTTTGGAGAAAAATAAAGCAGGGAAGGGGGACAGAACATGAATGTGGAGGTACAGTCTGAAACATGGAGTCCTCACCAAAGTGACATACAAGTGAAAACCTGAAGATGAGGGATCAAGCCATGCAGGGATCTGGGGAACTAGCGGGTGAAAGCGTTGGAGACTGGAGCATGCCTGATACATTCCAGGAAGCCATTATAGCTAACACAGGTAGCAGGGCTTTGCAGGCCATTTTAAGGACTTTGGCCTTGACTCTCAGGGAAATAGGAAGCTACTGGAAGGATTTGAGCAAAGGAGTGACATGACCTAACGTGTTTTAATACCAGTTCACTGGGCTAAGATTATGGAAAGTTGACAACGTTGTGTGTATTGAATGCACTCTATTGAAGTTTGTTTCTCCACTTAGTAAAGTTCGGTTCTCTTTTTAGGATAAAATTCTGCCCAACCTGTCATGTATTTTTGCCTTACTGTTAGCTGACAAGAATTGGCTGCTAGAACAACACACCTTGGAGGCTTTTACTCAGTTTGCTGAGGTAACTGTAAGACCAATTTATCATGATGACTTCCAAAACACTTTAATATGTCACATATTCCAAAACATTCCCAAAACATTTGTTGAGCTGCTTCTGTATCTGAATCAAAATTTTCTGGATGGAATATTACTAATTATTTTACAGGATCTCAAAATGAAGCCTAGAAAAATGAAGTTAATTTCCTAAGGTCCTCTGAATAGCAAGGCCCAGAACAGGCATTCAGACCAGGCCTACTAATGCTGACGTATGCTGACGTTGTCTTCCAGACAGTATTTTTCAGTTGAATAATACATTTCGTCTTGAACGATCGTTAAGAGTTATAGGTTGATGAACCTAAACCTGTTAGGTAGTTCTGTGGAGAAGGGAACCTCTGCCATCAGCTGCTCCTTTACTCGTAACCACTGCTGTGCAGTCATGCTTTCGGTCTTAAGGAAGTCCAGAGGCATTAGTATGACTGAGCAGAAGTAATTAAAGCTGACGACACTAAACCTGTACAGAAGTTAATACTGCATTATCCTAAGGCACTCTGAAAGAATTGTGAGCTTATCTTTGAGTATCCTCTGGCTCTACGTTCTTTGAAAATGATTTTTTTATTCAGGTAGCTCTTAAAACTCATACATTTGTCTTTGCAAGTTATTGAAATATATTAAAATTGGTCTTGTTTCTCCATCTTTTAATAGGGAACAAACCATGAAGAGATAGTTCCCCAGTGTCTCAGTTCTGAAGAAACAAAGAATAAAGTTGTATCCTTTCTGGAGAAGGTATTTTATTTATATAGCCCATGTTTTATTCTTTATCATATTAAATTTTTTGAAATTGTATAATTATAACCTACTTGAGTATCTTCTTAGCTTAATCTTTTCATAGTGCTCAGCATAGTGCTGACACAGATTGTTACTAAGCAGTCGAGACCGTATTACAAGTTATAGAAGTACAACATTTGGAGCCACTTTGTGCCTATAGTCTGAGATACAGTAGCACTGATTATCCAGGCCATGAGATGACTTATGAGAATCCCTAAGCCATTACTAATCATAATTAGAGATACTTGACTACATATAAATAATTAGCTAGGCCTGAGAGGATGTTTATTACCATATGTTAGGTATAATTTAAGCATGACTTTGCTACACTTATGGCAGCCAAGACTTATTTTTCCAAGACCACAGTGATTATTATTTTTAAAGCTGTTTTTACAGTTGGGACCAAAGTTTTGAATCACAGGGCTCCCATATTTGTGCATACTTTAAGACTTACATAGTGACAGTGTGAAGATATAAGGGTTAACGTAAGTACTAACAGAACTGTTAAACCACAAATTTAGAATATCAGGAGAAAGTGAATTCTGCTTGAGTACAATCTGCCCATCATTAAACTGGGCTATACATTTTATATATTAGATGTAATTATGTACACATATGTATACACATGTAATATAAATTTTATGTATATATTACATTAAGTACACATGTGTATACATTGCTATTGCCAGTTTCTTAGCCTATACAGTAAAGGTTAGCAGACTGACTTTTTCCTGGAAGGAGGACTCTTCAGTTTTCCTGGAGGGAAGAACACAGTCATTTAGCCAGATTACACTAAGAAGAAGCATTTACAGAGAATTCCAACGAATTTCCAGAATTTGCCTTGTTCACAGACAGCCCAGAATGGTTGAACACTAAGCATTTACACAAATTGTTTGGCCTTTTCATTTTCTGAATATTAAGACCATTTGGATATCTAATAGATAATGCTAACATTTGCTTGGTTTTTCATGGTGTCTGGAAGACTGGGTTTGTAGATGAAACTGAAGCTGCCAAAGTGGAACGTGTGAAACAGGAAAAAGGTATATTCTGGCAACACTTTGCTAAAGTGACTGTAGAAGAAGCAAAGAGGTCGTCTTTTCAGGTATGGGCTGCTTTTCAGTGTGGGTCAAACCTGAACAAGGGAAATTCTGCCCTTATTACTTACTGATAAAACAGAAACTAGTTTGGTTCTTGGCCTCATGTTGAATTTCAAATCAACTAGATATAGAAATGTAAAATGCTCCCATTTTATAGTAGTTGCTCTTCTAAAAATCACATTTCTTCATTCTGAAAGGTTATCAACATAGAATTGGGACTACAAAAAAATAAGAAAGCTTTACACATCATACATACTCTTTCAAGTACTGGTAGTAACCTTTAAGGGAAGTTATGTATCTTACCAATGATGCTGCAAATACAGTAGTTTCTGAACCACAGAAGAAAATCAATTACCTTCCAAAATGTTTAGTTTGATCCCTTGCCTCATTCATCAAATCAACTAAATTATTTTTGGCACTAAAAAGTCACATCTACGTATTAAAAGGCAGAAATTTGACACAAATAAGAATATTCAAAATTTTGTTTTGAGCACTAGTAGTATATCTGGAATAGTTATCCACGGACAATGTTCTGATAAATTTTAGTCATAACAAAAGAAAATAAGTTTGTTAATAACTTTTAGGACACGTAGCTTTTATTCCTGAAACCTATAAAGTTCAATATATCAGTTATGTAAATATGCCCTCATGAATTTAAATTTATTGTGACCTTCCTTAGAAGACCACGTTATAAAAGATGTCTTGACCCCACCCCTCCCTCACTGCCTCCCTAGTGTAATCTGCCTCCCTAGTGTAATTATGTTTGAAAGCCTGACATCCTATTAAACTGGCTCCAAAAAGATCTGAAAGATTACAGCTCTCATCAGTTAACAAACAGCTTAAAAAGAAAAAAACACTGAGAATTCACATGTGGTGCTTTTCTGTAAGAACAGATTATATATAAAGAATACTCACTGGAAATTGAACAGGCAGCACATCTCAATGGGAGCTGTTTAGACAGGACAGGACACTCTGTTATATGCCACATACGAGCTAAGACACTGGTAATGGCACCTTGAATCACTGCGATAAACCAAAATGCCTTCACGTATTTTTCTAGATGACTGCGCGTGGGGGATAGGGGTGTGCTCTTTCCCTTATGATCTAGTGACTAGAATAAAATCTGCACATAAACTTTTTTGCAGTTTTAGATTTTGTTCTAATAAGCTTTACTGCAGTCCAAAAGGAAAGTTCTTTTATTATTTTTAGAATGGGTATTAAGGCATCACTTACCACATTTTTCTCATTTTTCCAGCCTTACGCAAAAAGAGCTCGTCGTGAGTCCCCCTTAGAGGAAGAGTACAGGTCAGCATTGCAAGCGGTAGCAGGGGCCTTGGAAACAACTGAGTCGTTACTCCAAAAGGCTCCTGCTCCAGCCTGGCTTCTAATGGAAATGCAGGTGCTCCAAGAAAGGATCGATAAGCTAAAACGCTATATACTCTAGTATTATCACTAGGTAGAACTGGGTTTGCTCCTCTGTCAACCAAAAGTGTATTTTGCAAATGAAAATACTAATGTAATTATGTCTGCACGTTTTCTAACACATATAAAACAGTTTTTATAAAGTTGAATCTACTGAAAATAGTCTTTATTTGACATTTAGAGAACAGGGTTGTGGGCAATATTTCTCATTAAGAACTTTGGTACAACGAAATACACGTGGAACAGTCAGTAACTGCCCAGGTCCACGCAGGACCATTCACTTAGATGGTACAACTGTAAACAAATAAATAAGCTGCCTAAGGAAACCTTAGCAATTTAAAATCATTTATATAATTTATAGCTAAAATTTTTTTTGAGTAAGTTGTATTTCATAATAGAGCTTACTCTTCTGTCAAAAGAAATGGCACAAAATTAAGCTAACCAGCTTGAATGTTTATATTTATTTTCTTTACTTCCAGAATTGTCCTGGAAAAAGCTGTCAATTCAAACTTTCCTCAGCTACTTGCTCTTCATAGAAATTGGCCTCAGGCAAAGCACACAGGCTCCTCCTCCTGGAAACCAGCACTGTGAGCCTCTTCACCACCCAGGGTTTTTAGCCGGCACTCAAGGTCGGTCTCACACTTCAGTTGGCACAGACTGGAAAAAGAGCTCCTGGTATGGGAAAAACAGGCCACTTTGGGGTTTTCTTGTCCATAGAGCCTGCTTTTGAGGTATTAATTTGATTTTTTAGAAATTTTCCTAAAGTTTAACTCACATCTATTGTCACCAGTTATTATCTTCCCAGTTCAGTTCCCCTTCTTCTCCCCAGCCTTCGGCCTCTCCCTGCAACAAAACGAAGCACACCAAGAGCAACCCAGTGAAGCAAATCACATCCAAATGTGAAAAAACAGGAATTTTAAAGGGACCTAACACTTGTCTTTTTGATGCCAGAATACAGTACCTCATACTAAATATCTTAAAGCTATAACTAAAAGTTGAAAAGTAGGGGGATTACTTTAGTCCCAGTATTATAAAACTTAGAACACTGGAAATTAACAATCTAGTAAAATTAGTCTTGATGACACTATATTCCTGGTTTACTCCTTTTTTCAAATAAAAAGGTTATTCATGCAATGAGGAGATCATTAAATACTTAGCTTAAGCATTGCTACATTTCTCTGGGAAGGAAAAATACCATTTATAGGAACTAATTTTGTTGATTTTATGCTCGTTTTAACCAATTGTATGTGTTACTGTTTTCCTTCACTGGGAAAACAGCATGCCTGTCATAAATAGAACAGTGCAACTGGGACCTCTGAGGGAAATCCTTAAACTGGTAGCACAATTTAATCCAAAAAAAAGTACTCACCTCAGTAATCTCTGCTGCAGCAAATTTTGAGGAAAACTGCATCACTGGTGAGACATCATCTTTGTTGGGGACCATCATTTCTGTCCTCAGTTCGGGTAAAATAAGAAAAGCAGCTGAAGGCTTAATGTCTGGGATCATATCAGCAAACCAATCCAACTCAGGATCTTGTACTGGCTTCTTTTTTACTTGAATGGTAAATTCCTCTCCTAAACCAAGTTCCAAAGGAAGCTTAAAGGGCTTGTCTTGTGACGACGCTTTTGGTGGCTTGATTTGGTCTGGGTCATCCCTGCTTTGTATAAGACTGGTGTTTTGGGGTAGGCTTGACTTCCAAGGCTTAGACTCTTCGGTGAGTGCAAGCAAAGCAGGAATGGGCTTCTGCTCCCCAGAGGTGAGATGTTTTGCAGCAGTGATTCTACCTCCTGGGTTTATTTTAGTATCTAAGCTGCTGGGCTCACAATCATCCCAAGATGGCGACTCTGCGTCCAAGGTCGTACACTGGGACTTGACAGCATCACATGGTTCTCTAGGCCAAATCTGTATGTTGACAGTTTGGTTTTCAGGCTCCTCAGGCTCACTCCAGTCAGGCCACTCCTCAGACTTTTTAGAACTTGATGGGAGGTTTCCACTATCCTCTGAAATATTTTTCACATCTGAGATGCCATTCATGGGAAATTTAATAGGCTGAGAAAACTGATCACCTGTAGGATAAGTACAAGAATTATTCTCATAAAATATTGGTTAAGAGCAAGCAAAACAATTAAGACAAAGTGAGCATTAAGCAAATATACAGATCTAAACAAAACAGATCCCAGCAGAACATTATTCAGCAAAGATGTCATACAAGTCATTCAAATACTTACTATATAACACATATAATTTTTCTTTCCTTTTTTTTTTTTTTTTACCCGATGCCAGCAGAAAAGGAATACTTTTATAACACTAGTAACTCTATAGAAGCATACCAAGTAACAACTGGAGCATCCAATTGTTTACTAAATATTCAAACATTGTTTATTGGCATAATTATCTATAATACAGAAATGCTCTAAACCAGGCAATGTAACCTTTAAGATATTACATATACTCTGAAAAAGTGCTGTGTGCTCAGATAAATTTGCCTAACCCAACTTCTTATCCTCATTTTAATAGATTTCCCTAAGTGTGGTTAAGGAATTGAGAAATCTTGTGCATTGTATTAATGGCTTTGCCAGAAAAGAAATACTTAAGGAATATGCTAGAGGAGGGGTTCTCTGAGACAGGTGAGATCTGGCCTGCAGATGACATGCATGGGAAAATAATCTGAAGGTAAATAAAAACTCCAAAAAACGAAAGGGATAGTAAGTAAGCTTCTTGATCTATCACATGACTGGTGAACAATAGTTAAGGGAAATGTGTATATTTAACACAGGTGAAAGCTAAGGGAGAGAACATCTTCAAAGAACAGGCTGTGTCCACTCCACGTGGTGGTGATGGAAGAGAAAAGATTGAACCATTACATATAAACTTTAGGAAACCTAGTTAAAAAGTTACAGCCTTTAAAAACATGGTGGTGATTTAAAATCATGACTGATTCTCTATTTTCCTTTTAAGAATGAAAGTATATGCACAATATGAATGTACTTAATGTCATGAAACTATATGCTTAAAAAATGGTTAAAATAATAAATTTAGGCTATGGATATTTAACTACCAACTGGGAAAGAAAATGTCTTTAGCAGTTTACCAGAAAGCTTGTACTCAAGATTGAGCATTGGTCAAAAACATTTTAGCAGCTTTTTGGCTGAATGCTTCCTCAGCCTTAAAAGTGAGGGGGTGGGGGGTGGATGGGGTCTCTCTTGAGCGCCACTTCTCTCTCCCTCCACTCTTGCCTATTTGTGCCACTATCCTCCCTGTTGAAGTCCTGCCTAATGTCCTACCCAATGTTACCCTCCGTCTTCCCGAACACTGTTTCAGGCAGACTATTTCTTATTTCCTTAGTTATACTTGTCATCAACCTCAATATTAGCCTTTATTCTTTAAGTCTGGCCATGCAAGTAAACTGCAAACGACAGGAAAAAAAAAAATTTAAGAGTAGCTCCTTTATACATGTACCTTCCTCAACAGTCCCCCCACAACCTTCAGAAGAAGGGCTGCTATTAACTATAAACTTGGAATACAGGCTGCTGCCAGGGCTCGCTAGTCTTCCTCAATGAAGAGCCTAACTTGGAATGTCAGTGGGATTAGACCTCTAATCTGTTTTATCAAATGTCTTCAGGAAAAACTCACCTGCTGCTGCTCCTGTGGTGCCACTCCAGTTTCTTATATAAGATTACAGAGTAATCCAGGCCGGGCCTGGTGGCTCGCGCCTGTAATCCTAGCACTCTGGGAGGCTGAGGCAGACGGATGGTCTGAGCTCAGGGGTTCGAGACCAGCATGAGCAAGAGCGAGACCCCACTCTACTAAAAACATAGAAAATAGCTGGACAACTAAAAATATATAGAAAAAATTAGCCGGGCATGGTGGCGCATGCCTGTAGTCCCAGCTACTCCAGAAGCTGAGGCAGTAGGATCACTTGAGCCCAGGAGTTTGAGGTTGCTGTGAGCTAGGCTCACGCCACGGCACTCTAGCCCAGGCAACAGAGCCAGACTCTGTCTCAAAAAAAAAAAAAAAAAAAGATTACAGAGTAATCCAGATGGATATAAACAGGTGAGTATCTTCGGTATATAGAATGTCTACAACTAGGTACTTCCATCCAATAAATAAGACATGTTAGGAATGGGAACATGTGCTAAGTCAGCATGCAAAGCTGACTAGCCCCCTAAGCTTTATCTCAAAACTATGCCCCCCTGAAAAAAAAATTCCTCTGGTAAGACATATAAACATTTCATTTGTTCTTTGATATAATTAGCTAAAAGAAAAATTGGTAACAAATCAGGCCCCACCCAATTTAGCATGTACATTGCACAGCTGAAAATGAGGCAGCAGCCTCTATATCACCATTTTCAAGGTTTTTGGAGCCACAATGACACTGGTTTCATTAACACCAAGGAAGAGTTGAACTCTCTTCAAAACTTTAGGGAGCCACTGTTGCTTGAAAAATTCTTCTGGCATCAAAATTAGTGAAAAAGCTACCTGATATCACTTTACTAATAAGTGTTTCTATGCTATCTACTCACTATCATTGAGAACTGAATTAGAGGTCCAGAATTTCATTAACAAGGCCATTGTCCTATTCAAGGTTACATAAAGGAGCAAAGAAGCAATGACACTGTTGATATAAAATTATTTTGTTGCTGCGGAGATGGGGTCTGGCTGTATTGTCCAGGCTGGTCTCTAACTCCTGGGCTTAAGGGATACTCCTCAGCGTCCTGAGTAGCTGGAAATACAGGCACAAGCCATTGCACTTGGCTAATTTTTTATTTTTTTAGAGACAAAGTCTCACTATGTTTCCCAGGCTAGTGTCCAACTCCTAGCCTCAAGCGATCCTCCTGTCTTAGCCTCTTGAGTAGCTAGGATTACAGATGTGAGTCACTGCACTTGGCCAAAATTCTTGTAAGACCAGAAATTATTGTTACCTCCCAGGTAACATCCAGTGGGAACATACCAGAAATAAGGATTTGAAGTACCTAAAAATCAACAGCTTTTTACCCAATAAGCCACAAAAATCAAAAGAACTTAAACATCTAATGTTAATAAGAATCGCTACAACATTTTTGTAAACTACAGTATCTACTAAAACTTAAAATATATCCTTTTACTCAGCAGATCTACTGCTGAAACTTTATCCTGTTACAATGAAACCTGAAGTACACAGTTATCCCTCAGTATTCCATAGATGCTCAGGTCTCTTACGTAAGATGGCGTAGTATTTGCATGTAACTTATACACATCATCCTACATACTTTTAAGTCATCTCTAAATTCCTTATAATACTTAATACAATGTAAATGCTATGTAAATAGTTGTTAAACTATATGTTTTTATTTTTTATTGCATTGTTACTTTTTCTTGGTTTTTTTTCCCCAAATATTTTTGATCCACAGTTGGTTCAATCTGCATATGTATAACTTGCAGATACAAAGGGCTGATTGTAAAGATACATATATAAAGATATTTATTGTAGCACTATTTGCAGTGATTACAAAGCTAGAAATGGATGCAATATCCATGAATAAGGAAATCACTGAACGAATTATATTCAATGAAATGTTAGGCAGTGATCAGAAAGAGTGAGTTAGATTTCTGTGTATTATCCTGGAGACAGGTCCCTGATATGCTGCCACATGAAAACAAGTTGTAGATTTGTACATAGTATTTTCTTTTTTTTTTTTTTTAAATTGTATACAGTCATGCATCACTTAACAACTGGGATATGTTCTGAGAAATTCGTTTTAGGTGATTTTGTCCTTGTGTGAACATCATAGCATGTACTTACACAACCCTAGATGGTATAGCCTAATACACACCTGGGCTATAAACTGGTATAGCCTGTTACTGTACCGAAAACTGTAGGCAGTTGTAACACAGTGTTTAGTATTGTGTACTGAACATTTCTAAACATAGAAAAGCTAGAGTAAAATGCAGTATAAATGATAAATAACAGTACACCTGTATAAGGCACTTGTAGGACTGGAAGTTGCTCTGGGTGAGTCAGTGGGTGAGTGGTGAGTGAATGGAAAGGCCTAGGATGTTACTGTAGACTTTATAAACAGTACACTTTAGGCTACCCTAAATTTAAAAAAATATATATTTTCTTCAATAATACATTAACTTCAGCTTACTGTAATTTTTTTTACTTTATAAACTTTTTACTTTGACTCTTTTGTAATAACATTTAGCTTAAAACATACATTGTACAGCTGTACAAAAATACTTTATGTCCTTATTCTACAAACTTTCTTCTATTTTTCAGATTATTTTCTTTATAAACTTTTCTTGTTAAAAACTGAGACACAAATATGCGACAAATATGCGCATTAGCCTAAGCCTAATGGTCAGGATCATCAAAATCATTGTCTTTCATCTGCACATCTTGTCCCACCGGAAGGTCTGCAGGGGCAATAACACACAGAGCTGTCATCTCCTATGACAGCAATGCCTTCTTTCGGAATACCTCTTGAAGGACCTGCCTGAAGCTGTTTTACAGTTAAACTTCAAAAGCATAGTAAATACGTAAACCAATAACATAGTTGTTTATCAAGTACGATGTACTTAATTGTACGTACTTTTTATATGACTGGAAGCACCACAAATATGTAATTCATTGTGCTACAACATACGGGTGGCTGCAGGGTCACTAGGCTACAGGAATTTTTCAGCTCCATTATAATCTTATGGGACCACCATGGTATATGTGGTCCGTCATTTATGTGGTTCATTGTTGACCAAAACGTTGTTATTCGAGGCATGACTGTATATATATGTATAAACAAATTTGCACGTCTTTTTGTGAGCTTAAAAAAGGGATGAAAGGATTCCCTTTGAAAATCAGTTACCCTTACGCCCCCTCAGAGAAGTTGGAAAAGAGAAGTTAACCTTTTCCTTTATACTTCTCTGTATCACTTCATTGAATGTGACCCTCCTGGCATTACCCGTATATTAAAAATCTAATGAATCAAAATAACACAATAAAAAGCTACACCTTTTAATAATTCTTACCTTCTAGGGAAAAGTCAATAGTTTTAGTAAAACTTGGGGCAGTGCGTTTGAAGATCTTGGTTCTTTCTCCTCCCACAACCACCTCTGGTCCAAGTAGAGAGACCAGCACTGCTAGGCTATGAAGAGTAATTGCCACAATGGAATCACTGGTATCACGCAGGCCCAGCAATACCTAGGAGCGAATGAGGTAATAAGTGTAGACCACCACATTACCTATCTTTTTCTCCCCCTGTAAACAAGCGATTGGATTGCAATCAGATTGTGCTTGCTCTGACGAACTATGTTTTCTTAGATACGTTGTGTTCTAGGTCAGTGGCTCTCAAACTATCTGTAGTAAAGGACCAATATCTTCCCCTCCCAATCTATCACAGGATTTTTTTTCTTTTTCTTTTTCTTTTTTTTTTTTTTAGAGATGGGATCTCACTCTTGCTTAGGCTGGTCTTGAATTCCTGAGCTCAAGCAATCCTCCCTCCTCTGCCTCCTGGGATGCTAGGATTATAGGCGTCAGCCACTAAGCCAGCACAGGCTGTTTTTTTAGAATACAAGGAAAACAAAATTAAACAAAGACACAGGAAAATAACATAAAATTACGGTGTGAAATTGCTACAAAAGGTTTTAAATGTTAATTTTCCAACTGTGTACTCACCTTATCACAGAAAGGTAACAGAGTTCACAGACTGGTAATGTTCAACAGAGCACACTCAGAACCACTCATCCAGGGCACTAACAATTCTGTTTCTGGTCCTTGGCCCTCTTTTCGGCTCACAAACTCGTAAGGGGAGGACCTTGAAAACTTTCTTTGTATGTATAATGCATACAACACCTGCCTCAAACTGAGCCCTTCATGATCTCTTGCTCATTAATATAAACTAGAATTTAGGAAAACCAGTTATCTCTGTAGTTTGCTTAAAATGAGGACAATATGTCAGGCACAGTGGTGCGCGTCTGTAGTCCCAGCTACGCAGGAGGCTGAGGTGAGAGAATTGCTTGACCCCAGGAAATTCTGAGCTGTGATGAGCCATGCCACTTAGTTCTCTAAGTTTGGCATCAATATGGTGATCTCTTAAGCAGGGGGACCACCAGATTGCTAAGGGAGGGGTGAAGTGGCCTGAGAAGGAAACGGAGCAGGTCGAAACTCCTGTGCTGACCAGTAATAGGATCACACCTGTGAACAGCCACTACACTCCAGCATCGGCAGCATGGCGAGGCCCTGTCTCTTAAAAATTTTTTTTTAAATGAGGTCAGTAAACCTAGAAGCTATGAGACAACCATGTTTGGCCACGTGCACACCAAAAACAACGAAAGAGAGTCCAAAGTGAAACAAAGCAAAAGGAAAGGACAGCACTGGAGATCACATGGCTGTGAGACCCAGCTGCACCTGATCTCCGTGTGAGGTAGCCTAACATTCTTTCATTACATTCTCTCTTTGCTGTGGCTGGTTTAAAATAGGTTTCAGTTGCTTGCAACCTAAAGCACTTTAACTAGGATACGCAGACATGAGGAGAGGTGTTGCCCTGCATGTAAGAAAGGAGACGACTGCAAATACCCACACCACCCAGACACAAGGCCGGGTAACTGGCCTGCCTAGTGGAAGCAGCAGGGCACGACAGGTGTCAGGAGCCTCGCCCTGCTAGTAATTCTCAGTATGACTTGACCAATGAATCATTTTATTTTTCTGGTCTAGTTTCCTCATTTGTGTAGTAAGATCAAAGGTTTCCAACAGGTCTCAACAAGATGATTATCTGTCTAATGCTAACAGATCAGCCACTTTCTCAAAACAAGGCTGTACAAGTAAATTAAAGCATGTTTCTTTTGCATATGATCAGAATTCCATCAACTGAATATGGTAATCATCAAACCACAATCCATCCGAGCAAAAAACCCATCATCCTCAACACCTCTCCATCACGTCAGACACCGAGTCCTACCCCTTCCACCCTTCATACGTCCCTCTCCCGTACCTATCCACTGCCACATCCTCCCCAGCCTTTGTCACCTCTTAGCTAAACCACTCTAACAGCGTCCTAGCTGATCTCCCTTTCTATGGCCCATCCTCCACACTGCTGCTGAAGTGAACTTTCAAGCACACAGAAATTGGCCCGGTTATTCTTCTTCAGGGGAAGTAATTTCCTAAGAAATGAGAGCTTTCATTGTCTTTCACATGCTGAACATCTACTCAGCCCAACTGACGTCAGCACAATTCTGAGACTTATGATACACCTCCATTTCAAAGTCAGAGTGCTTCTTTCCTCTTCTGAATTTCCAGATGCAACTGCACATAGGGTCACAATTACTGTTGCAGATATAAATTCAAAGCGCTATGTTACGGTGGCGAGCCTCCAGGAAACCACACCTCTAGCATCCATGCCCCTGTGTAAAGCCATCCCACAGCGAACCTGGGTTGACTTTTGCAACTCACTTTAAAAAAGAGAACGTGGGGCTCGGCGCAGTGGCTCACACTTAAAATCCTAGCACTCTGAGAGGCTGAAGCGGGAGTATCGCCTGAGCTCAGGAGGAGTTCGAGACCAGCCTGAGCAAAAGCGAAACCCCGTCTCTATCAAAAATAGAAAAAATCAGCTGGGTGCAGTGGCACGCACCTGTAGCCCCAGCTACTCGGGAGGCTGAGGCAGGAGGATCACTTGAGCCCAGGAGTTGGAGGTTGCAGTGAACTATGATGACGCCACTGCACTCTACCCAGGGCAACAGAGCGAGACTCTGTCTCAAAAAAAAAATAATGTGGCAGAAATGACTGTCAGTTCCCAACCTACCTCCTAAGAAGGCTGCTTTTGCCCTGATTAGCCATGTAAGAAGTCCACCTACCTTGCTAGAGAAATCATGTGGAAATGTCACATGGGGGGATAGAAGCCCTGAGAGTTCATGAAGAGAAAGGCCCAGCTGTGTCAAAGTCCCAGCTAAGCCCAGCTTTTCAGCCATCCCCTCCGAGGTACCAAGGAGCCATTTTGGATGTGTCAGCCTGGTGGGACCCCAGATGAATAAAGCCTCAGCTGACATCCTGTGGAGCAACAGAATCCCCAAGCTGAGCCCAGAAAATCCAAAGAACCGTGAGAATTGACAAAATGTTGTTTTAAGGCACTATGTTTTGGAGTAGTTTGTTACACAGCAATAGATAACTGAAACATCTATCTTTCCCACTTACTAGCTCCTTGAAAGCAGGGAGAGTGTTAATGAATCTCATAGGAAAATAAATTATTAACATCTGAAAGATATCATGTGATTGGTATTTTAAAAACAATCTTTTTTTTAAAACTTCACACTAGATTGAATAGAGTCCGCCCCAACACCCCCAATTCATGTCCGTGCAGAATGCGACCTTTAGATGAGGTCATGCTGGGTTAGGCAGGCCCTGAATTAAATGACCAGTGTCTTTGTAAGTAGGCCATGTTAAGACAGACACAGAGCGAAGACGACCATGTGACGACAGAGGCAGAAACTGAATGATGCAGCCATGAGTGAAGAAGTCCCACGCACTGCTGGGAGCTACCGGAGTTAGTAAAAGGCAAAGAAGCCTGTCCTAGGCCTTCAGAGGGAGCACGGTCACGCTCACAACCCTGGTCTCAGACCTCGGGCCCCCAGAACTGAGAAAGGATAAATTTCTATGGTTTTAAGCCATGCAGTTTGTGATAATTTATTACGGCAGCCACAAGAAACTAATATAAACCTGAAGCCCTTGGGTGGGCAAATTATAAGGTTCCCTGGTGGCTGATAAGCAGGCTGAAAACCACCGATACAAATTATCTTATGTTCCTCCCAGTTCTAATTTAATTATTTTATAATAATTTAATTACGGGCAACCAAAGTTTATCTTCACAAAGCATTCCACGAATGATTCTCATTCATTTTCCTCCAAAGAATTAGCAAACAGAATTATAGTGTCCCGGGTTAAAACCGAATATGTTAATTTAATCGATTTGCCAGCATGGATGGAATGGAAATGCAATTTTAATTTCAGCCCTTCCCATTCCAGCAGGCTTAAAACTCAGCTGCTGCCCCAAGGCTTTCTAAGCTATTATCCGAATACCCCCAAAACCTCTTCTTCCTTTCAGCCCCCAAATTATTACCAGCACTGCTTTGCCCACTCCTCGCATTTGGAAGGCTCTGTGACAACCCCACCGCCACTTGGTCTCTGACCTGTGGCAAGATGACTTTCTTCAGCTGCTCCGGAGTGAAGTGCTCCACGTAAGCCTCAATGTGAGACAGCAGCACCATCCGCACGTGCTCCTCATGAACCTCGAACAACTGGAGCAGCACGGGGATCACCCGCGACTGGAACAGGGCTGGCGAGAGCAAGCAAGGCGTTTCTCCCTGTGCGTGATCTGCCCCCAAATCAGAGGTTACAGATGAAAAAACAAATCGTCATTTCAGTGAAGAGTACCAAGTGTAATTCATGAACTGAACCCAGAACTTTACATGTATTCTAAGTACTCTTCTAAATTCTTACGCCCTAAATCACAGAAAGTTATTTTCCTGACCCCAAATTACTCAAGGCTTTATTATCTTAAATACCCTCTACCTTATAGAAATGTTTTCAAATAGACATCATACTTAATTACTATAAAGCTTGTATTTTAATAAAATCCTAAATCAGTAACTTTTTATAAATTTATGTTTAATCAGTGAGGACTTTCACATACTAGATTAGTGACATTGATACTGTTTTTGCAATTTTATTTGCAAAACTAGGTGTTAAATGCTACAATGGAATTTTGATGCTAGATAGTCCTCTCTTTCCAGCAGTTACGGTAGTGGTTATCAAATAGGTATGCATGAGAATCATTTGGGGGGTCTTTAAAAAACATATACACCTATGTCCTGTCTCCATCCCAGAACCAGTAGATCAGGCATACAGGCAAATGTGTAAACAGGAACCCAGGTGATTCAGAGACACACCCCTATTTAAGATCCACTGAGCAACAGATTGGAAGATCTATAAAGAAAAATTCACAGCTGAAGAGAATATCAAAGCATAGATATAAGGAAATTCTAAATTGTAAAACAGTTACCCATAACACTGCTTTGCTCGATTGAGATCTTCGAAGAAAACCAATTCTGAAAGTAGATCCTACCTAACTAAAAATTTCATAGTGTTACTATACTCTCTAATCTGATGTGTTACCATCTATAGTGCTATAAAGTTATAAGGTTTCAAAGCAATAACCTTATTTTACATTCAAGAGAAAAAAACCTGAATCCCCCAAGAAGTAAAATGATCTCAGTTCTTTTTAATCTTTTCACTGAAAACATTAAATAAATGAGTTGCTCTTGGCAAGTCAGGAGGTACAGGCCTAAATGATTCATGGCAAATGCAAAAGTTCTTTGAAGATGCATGCCTTACCTTGAAACGTCATATGTATTTCGTATTCTAGTCACATATAACTACCTACTGCAGTAAATCTGACTCTCTGGGAAGAGGCTCCGTATTTGTCCTGTGAGCTTTCGTACCCAGGTTTGAGCTGAAGGTATCAGATCAGGGGCCAATAACTAACTATTCTCCATTTTTACAACCAACCATTAACTACACCACACAGTAATCTCACCCTGCTCAAACATGGACTAATAATCACCAAACTCCTTAATTACACCAATAATATTTTGAAAAAAAATTCACCTTTTTTGGGGCCAAGCAGATGAGGAAGAAAACTCTTAACAGCTACTGGCTCTGCAAACACCAACTGATTAAGCAGAAGAGGCACTAGCCTTGAAGCTATTAATTCCTCTGACAAGCAGCTGACTCTGTCCAGCAGAAATCTAAGGACAAAAAAGGAAAGCCTGGGAAACTGTTCGTGATATTGTTATCAATTACTTGTACAGTTTAGACCACACATGGCTGTCTCCCACTTTTATCAAAGTGCTGCATTTTGAAGTGTAGTTAGGAAGGTGAACACACTGGCCTCCAATCCAAGCTAGTAAATATTTTCGAAAAATTACCCCTTATTAATCGCAAAGTGACCTCCTTTTCCCCTAACAGGCTTTCCAGATAATAAACGACATTTTCTCCAATTTAAAAGATGTAGGATATTATCATAGATTATCTAAAGTTTTCATACTAGACAAAATACAGGCTTTTGTTACTAACTTCATTAAATTAAAACAACATATATAACAGCACTTTGTTAAGAAACAGACATTAGGTATTAATAGTAATAGTGATGATAATACCCCATTGCACAATTACCCTTAGCAGATAACTCTGCCTCCTACTTTATTGGGACACAGGCCACGTCATGCATTATCACCTTCCAACCTCTACACCACCATCAACAAACAGGTCTACGTCTATACTCACTCCCGCCTCCTTTCCAGTTACCAAGGACTCAGGGGCCTACTCTTACTTAAGGCCACCCGCTCCTGGCCACCGTCCGCACTGCCTTCTCTTCCAGACCACGCACCGGCACTCCCCCCGCAAAATGACCGCAGCTTCAACTGCTCCCCCTACTCTTCCAGCAGCTCCTCTGCCTGTGGATAAACATGCTCATGTCTCTTCCATCCTTAAAAAATCCTTCCTTGACTCCATTTGTTTCTTCAGAAATAAGAGGTTCCCTCTTCTCCAAGTTTTTCAGGAGGCAGTTTTCCCGTGTCCACCTTCTCACCTTCCATTCACTTCTCAGCCCACTGCAGTCTCCCTCTGCTAGAACAGCTCTTGCTAAGACGAGGTTACCAGTGCCTTCCTGATTGCTAAATGAACAAGTATCTGTTGATTCGTCCTACCTTTCTGAAATTCCCTGCTCCTTTGGGAATACCAAAGCCTTCCTGGCTCTCTAACCATTGCTGCCTCATCTCGTTCATCAGCTGCTCCTTCCCACTGGTTGGGTGCTCCCAGGTTACAATTTGGGCCCACTGTCTTTTCATACTACCTGCTTTCTCTGGGCAAATATCACCAACTGGAGGCTGGTGATGCTCTAATATTCACCTCTAGAAACTTCTCTCCTGAGCTTCAGACCTCTGGCCAACTGTCCATGTACATTTCTACCTAAAGTCCCATAGATACTTCAAATCAACACATCCAACACTGAATTCATCATTTTTCCTGCATAATACGTCCTCCAGTATTTCATTTGGTGATAATCACTAAGGCTTGCCAACTTTATCCTTTTAAATCTTTCTTATCTCAGTGTCGTCTTCTTCATTTTACCATCAAAGCCCTCATGTGTAGTCTCACATCTACTTCCTGGACTACTCCGTCTACTAACCAACCCAGGTCTTAAATGAGTTAAGCCTGCTCCCTCTATAGACAACAGTGATCCACCTAAAGGCAGATTTAACCATTTCACAGCCTGAAGTCCACTGTTTATAAATAGAGTCGACACTGCTCACTGCCACATACAAGGGCCACCTCTTATCTTTCCTTGTCTTGGAATCTGCCTTCCAACAGGACTCAACTGCTTGTAGTTCCCTGCACCAGTCACACTGGGTCTTGCCTTCATGCATTTGTTCACGTTGCTCCTCTGCCCAGATACCTTTTCTCTAACCATCTCCTTCCCATCCTCTCTGTCCTCAAGACTCCCACTGAAAGCTCTACCACTGCATGCACCCCTTTGTTTAAGGATTATCAGTCTAGGTATCTGTTTCTCTCACCAGAACTATCTTATCTACCCATCCCAGGGCATAGCTGAAAGCCTGGCATGTAGGAAATGTTCGATAAACACTGTCGAATAAACCGAATGTCTGACTCATCTTCTCCTGAATCCCTAAAGTGATTACATGGACTTAATCCAAGTTACCGAATTCAAGGACTTAACTTTCTGAACTTACTTGAAGAATTCAGTTTTCTCCTCTTCACTCTTCAATGTTAAACTTTTCAAGAAATTTACAACTTCTAGAAAATCATTTCTAAATGCCAAAAAGAAAGAAATGCAGAAGAGATTAGAAGAGGCATGTTAATAGTGAAGCCAAACCACAGACTACAATTTTCAACAAATATCCTCCTAAGCCATGTAAAAGATTAAATCATAACTAAGTAGCTTATGAGACAAATACTATGGCTTAAGCCTCTAAGGAATCTAATATTTTAAGAATATCAGAGAGATCTGTGAAGAGGATACAAGCTTAAACTCACACATGCTAACATGCTTTTTTTTGTTTGTTTTTTGGAGACAAAGTCTCTCACTCTGTTGCCCTGTACTGTCGCCCTGGATGGAGTGCAATGGCAGCATCGTAGCTCACTGCAGCCTCAAACTCCTGGGTTCAAGGGATCCTCCTGCCTCAGCCTCCTGAGTAGCTGGGACTACAGGAGCGTGCCATGATGCCCAGCTAATTTTTCTATTTTTAGTAGAGACGGGGTCTCACTCTTGCTCAGACTGTTCTGGAACCCCTGAGCTCAAGAAATCCTCCTGCCTTGGCCTCTCAGAGGGCTAGGAGCTTTATGGTTTTAATAGTCATCATAATCCTCCAAATTTTTGGTTGTAATAGGTTGTTGTTAAATGAAACATCCTGGGAGAAATAACATTACCCTGACAAAATACTGTTGATTCACAAGTCTCCTTTGGTGAAGTGAAAACTGTTAAAGAAGTTGAGGAAAGTAAGATTTCTGCACAGGAACCTTCTCATTTCTCCTGCTGTAAGTTATTTAGTCATTCTTTTAGCCAGGCAAGGATGAGTGTGAGAGGAGTCGCCAGTCTCCTACAGGGCTGCCACAGAGTCCCAAAGGCTGTGGACTGCTCAGCTCACACCCTGCCTCATACGAAACTGTTGCCCCTGGATGCTTCAGTACACAAGCTGGACAGCTTACATGGCAGGCCCAGCAAGCACAGCTACCACCTGGGTTTCACATCTTATGTTTACACCTATCACGTGTTTCCCTCTGGCTCAGTAGAGAGATGTCTTAACTTAAATCTAATCAAACTGGGCTCACCTGCCTCAGCAACATATATATGCTGGCTCTGGCCCCTTCTGTTATCTCCGGCTGGGTTTTCTCCCCACGTAATAATGGGAAGGTGGGGTTGGTGTGTTTTTAGTTTCTTTTCTCCTTTCGATTTACAATATAATTCTTAATAAAGAACTCGCATTACACACTGTGATGAGACAATCTATTTACTGTAATGCATTACTCTTTGTAGAGACTTTCTATCAAGGGAAATAAAATATTTCTAAGAATCATCCTAACCCTAGGACATGGAACATGGAAATAGCTTGGTTAAAGGACTCTCATAATGGTAAAAATATACAATTTATATTTGTCAATTAAAAAACAAATTTTAGAAATCATCCCAAAAAGACTTTCATAAATGGGAAAAGTTTTGAACAGTTTATTTGATATATAAATGACAAATATAACCCCAATAACTACAAATACTACTTATTTAATAATATACCAACCTCCCCAGTCCTATCCTAGAGGTAATTTTTCCCCCTTCAGGGCTGATATTAGCTTTCCTTTTGCTCTGGTTTTTCCCATGCTCTCCAAATGCAAACACATACGGATACTACTTCGAAACTAGCATAAGCTTGGTTTGCTAATGAAAGTCATCAATCTGAAACTAACCTGTACAGAAGTTCTGCAGTCATGGAAATAAAAAATAAACGACATATAATTAAAACTAACCTCGAAGAGAGGTTCAAAAACATCTCTTTTTTTTTTTGAGACAGAGTCTCACTCTCTTGCCTGGGGCGAGTGCTGTGGCGTCAGCTTAGCTCACAGCAACCTCAAACTCCTGGGCTCAAGCAATCCTACTCTCTCAGCCTCCCGAGTAGCTGGGACTACAGGCATGCGCCACCATGCCCGGCTAATTTTTTCTATATATATTTTTAGCTGTCGAATTAAAAAACATCTCTTAATCCAAGAAAGTATTAAGTTATATTGTATCCCTCCCCGTAAACCAACTTCTTTGCTCTTCCATCACATATTACTAGACAAAGAAAAAAACCTTCTGCTTGAAGAAAAATAAGCTTATTTCCCACCCCCACAAGAAAAAAATCAACAATAACAAACTCATATCAATAATGGCAGGAGAAAGAAGATGCCTTGTTTATTAACTTTTCAATTAACTTACAACTGTAAACCACTGAACACAGCCTAGCCTCTTCACAATCAGAAGTCCTAATGAATCCAGCTACAATTTCTAAACCCCAGCCTTCATGACTATCAAGGATTTCTAAAACTGCCTATCCATTAATATGACAGGGAACTGAGAGGCAACCCAATTTCCTCCCCCTATTTTCTCCCATGGATATGATTCAAATTCAATCTCTCCTAATAATTAACAACAACAACAACGACAACAGGGACTGAATCATTTGCTCCTCCAAAACCCCCCACCGGTGCTTATACACGTTCAAGGGAGCAGGCAGCAGTGGGGAGCAGCTGGCGTCACCACACCCGACGCCCTCACCTGAAGAAGTCATGGGATAGTAAGGTGCAGAGCGCTGGCCGACATTTTGGATTGGGATTCAGCAAAGTTGAGTGCAAGGTCTGTTGAAAGCTGGAGAGAACATCCGCTGAAACTGAAATCCAGAGCTACAGTTAGTTTCCAATGCCTTCTCCCTCTTTTCAGGACCTCTACAGCTGGAGACTGACGAGAGCAAAAACCAACCTGTAAAAGCCCAAACAAACAAAGCCCTGGCTGTTGCTAAACAGCTTCCTGCTTGCTTTAAGCCAAACTCCTTGGCAGGTGTAGAAAGCTGTCCTGCCAACACAGCCAACCCCACCCCAGGTGCCTCCCCTTCTATGCCCTCTCATTTCCTAACTGTCCTTTTAATGCAGCTCAGGCCCAAAGAAGGTTTAATAATTAACAGATTTGAGGCCCTTTGTCAATCAGGGTTCCTCATCCACAGAACACAGATAGTTATTTGAACGACTATATTTTCAATTCTTCCAAAGACGGTACACAATTGCCACCATTCTAGATACACAGGAGAATAGTTAGTTCATTATACACAGTGGATGCCTTCGGGCCTTAGGGTTTAATTCTCAAGTACTTAAGCTGGGGCAATTTAAAGCCCACAGCCAAATGGTGCTTGTAACATCAGAACACTAGCATAAGCCTGGTGGAAGAAACCACATTAGAACTGGCAAAAGCTTCAGCAATGTGAGATACAGGTCAGTAAGGACCCCAGTGTGGCATGCGCCTCAGGAAACTTAACGAGTGGAAAATTAAAGGCCTAGAGTGGGCACAAGAGAGTGCAGCAGGCTGCCAAGCAGGCAGTTAGAGAACACAGAAGAGAGCAGAAAACGATGTCTTCAGTAGTCTGGGTTTTCAGGGGCAATGAAAGAAAAAAAGTAATGAATAAATTATAGCAAGAAGAATATAAATCAAAAGGATTTTGAAAGCACAGAGATAAATGTTAAACCTGATTTAATAAAAAATTTTGACTCTTACTCTATTATTTGGATTATTATATATAAATCATTAATGACATTTATTTAGTTATCGGCTGGCTCAATAAGGAATGGAATCTTTAGACCATTAATACTATTACCAATTAATAAGATAATCATATATGATACTGACAGCCATACTTCAAAGTGCTTCTTACTTAAAATTCTTTTCACTATACAAATGAATGAAACCCAAAGCTTCTTTCTTTACTGCTGTTAGTATCTGCCCTAAAAAAGCTCCTTGATAAGCAACAGGTTCCTTACTATGATCAAAGACTGCAGTCCTTTGAACTCCACACAGAACAGGCTGTGGATGATTTTCCTACTTATTCTGTGGATACAGTAGCATAACTCCAACTCACCCTGTCCATTTAAGATTGTGAGCAAACTTTCCACCAATGTTCCAAATGAAAAGGCATCCCGGGCATGTCCGTAAGACTCTGGAAGAGTTGTGAATTCTGGAGACTAAAAGCAGTAAAGACCATTAAAACTAAAAGATCTGCCTTATAAGCCATTGCTAATTTCTCTGAAGCACTTTCTCCTGTGTTTGCATTTATTATACCTAGATCTAACTTCACAGTGCCACACACTAATTTATAGGTTCTTAAAACTTAGTGAATGGAACTGATAGAAGATTTTAAAATGCCAAACAGAGGCAGAAAGGAAAAAAAATGTCAGAATATGATACCTGTCTGTGGCTTTTAAAAACACTTTTGATTGCCGGGCGCGGTGGCTCACGCCTGTAATCCTAGCACTCTGGGAGGCCGAGGAGGGCGGATCGTTCTGAGCTCAGGAGTTCGAGACCAGCCTGAGCAAGAGCGAGACCCCGTCTCTACCAAAAATAGAAAGAAATTAATTGGACAGCTAAAAAATACATAGAAAAAAAAATTAGCCGGGCATGGTGGTGCATGCCTGTAGTCCCAGCTACTCGGGAGGCTGAGACAGTAGGATTGCTTGAGCCCAGGAGTTTGAGGTTGCTGTGAGCTAGGCTGACGCTATGGCACTCACCCCAGGCAAGAGAGTGAGACTCTGTCTCAAAAAAAAAATAAATAAATAAAATAAAAATACTTTTGATTACAACCCAGAGTAAAAAAATTTATATCATGATCCAGTATACACACATATGTATAAATTATATATATAATAGAAACAAAAAAATCTCATAAAATAATACTTAGCCTTACCATCTAATAGGATGCCCAATGATATTTTCTTTTATTTCATTTTTTAAAATGTTGGTCAGGATCCCCCAAACTGACTTAAAATCCAAAAACCACCACTTTAAAAAACATTAACAGATGTATTATATACACATACATAATACCGATTTGGATAAATCTGATTTATTTAAAGTCTTAGGTCTGTCCTTAAGTTTACAGTTGGGTTTGTATTTCCTATAAAGTACACTAAATATGTCTTTGGGGATTCATGTCTGTTTACAGTGGACAGAAGAACAAATTTATAGGGATCATCTTCTTTTGAATTTATTGGTAAAGAGAATCTTTACCAGCACCACAATATTAACAATCACTCCTCTGCTCATCTTGGAGTCCTGACTAACGAGCAGCTGCGCAGACGATGACTCAGGTGAAGCACACAAAAGGACAAGGGCTGCTGCTTCTCCAACTAGTATGGCTTCCAGCAAAGTACAACTACTTTTCATGAAATGGGTATGATACCCTGTTCACACTGAGGTGTCTCTATCTTTAAACAATATCACGGATGTTTATATGACCAAAAAATACAAGCTGGTTCCCTGGCTGCAGTGGTAAAATTATTCTCAGAAACCTACAAGGCCAGAGAAATTATGAGGCATCTATGAGTCAGTAAAGAAAGAAACGGGCAGAGGAAAGTTTTTTAAAATTCCATACTCAGTTACACAAAGGAGCCTTCGTTACATCGGAAGTATATCATCTTACCATCTCTTCAGGAGGGATAGATGCTGGGTCCCTTACTGACTGGATGCTTCTCAGAAACTAGACAGAGAAATAAATTAAAAATAATTCATACATATGTTTGGTGAACCAATCTCTTACATCAAGTTACAAAAGCAATGAGCAATGAAACAGCAGCAATTAAACTTTCAAATCAAAGCCACACATTAAATACACAAATTTACAATCTTCCTAATTTAAAAAATGTGAATACAGTACCTGGCACAACACAAGGTTTAGCAGAAAATAAATGTTATTCCATTTCCTCTCCCCTTCAGCTGGTTTAACAGACACCCTCTGCTGTTCAAAGTCATCTGTGCATCTGATTTCCTTATGTGGAAATTAGGAACACTTCTTTCTCTTCTGCATATGTATTAACAACTAAAAAAAAGGCTTTTCTAGTACAGAACAAATCTGTGATTAATCTTTTAACTAAATCAAGTGAATCTTAAGTCTTGCTACCACATGAGATATACGTGGAGAACCCTCAACAAAAGGAAGAGACAACCCACAGAATGTGAGAAAATATTTGCAAACTACCCATCTGACATGGGATTAATAACTAGAATATCTAAGGAGCTCTAACAACTCAATAGGAAAAGAATCAAAAAATCTGATTAAAAAATGGGCAAAGGATCTGAATAACATTTCTCAAAAGAAGACATACAAATGGCCAACAGCTATATGACAAAATACTCTACATCGTTAGTCATCAGAGAAATGCTATTCAAAACTACAATGAGATATCCTCTCACCCTAATTAAAATGGCTTTTATCCAAAAGACAGGCAACAATAAAATGTTGGTGAGGATGTGGAGAAAGGGAAACTCTCGTACACTGTTGGTGGGAACGTAAATGAGTGTGAACAGCATGGAGGTTCACAAAACTACAAACAGAATTACTATATGGCCCAGCAATCCCACTACTGGGTATACATCCGAAGGAGGAGGATTCGGTATATAGAAAAGACATCTGCACTCCCATGTTACTGCAGGACTATTCACGATAGCCAAGATTTGGAATCAACCCAAGTGTTCGTCAACAGATGAAAGGATAAAAAAATTGTGGTACATATACACAATGGAATATTATATGGCCATAAAAAACAATGAAATCTTGCCATTTGCAACAACGTGGATGGAACTGGAGAACATTATGTTAAGTGAAATAAGTCAAGCACAGAAAGACAAATCTTGCATGTTCTCACTCATATGTGGGAGCTAAATATTAAAAGCAATCGATCTCATGGAGACGAAGGATAGAATGATGGTTACTAGAGGCTGGAAAGGCAGTACGGAGCGGAAGATAAAGTGGAGACGGTTAATGGGTGCAAATATATAGTTAGATAGTTAGATACAATGAACAGTATTTGATAGCACACACAACAAAATACTATAATCAACAATAAGTTAGGATATACTTTAAAATAACTAAAACAGTAGAATTGAATTGTTCCTAACACAAAGAAACATTAAATACCTGAGGCGATGGATACCCCAATTAACCTGATTTGATTAACTTACATTGTATGCCTGTATCGAAGCATCGCAAGTATTCTATAGACAACTACTATATACCTATAATTTTTTTTTAATTTTTAAAAGAAGTTGAGAACCTTATACACTATGGAGACAAAAACCAACATCCACAGAACAAGCCCATTCATTCACTAATTTAAAGATTATTTTTGAAGACCTTATGTGTCCCAAACACCATTTACGGCACTAGGAATACAAAATGAATAAATTCCCTGCCCCCAACCAGATGCTCATAACCTAGAATGCAAAAGCGAAGTTTCAATAAATGTGCTGAGTGCCATGGAAGCGCTGAAGCACAGACTAATTTTTTGGGGGGTGGGGGGGGTGCGGAATGCCTGGGGGAAGGTTCCGAGAGAGGAGGCTTAAGCTAGATGTCAGATGAGTTTGCATTTTCTGGGGAGCTGAGGGGAAGAAAGGGATTCCAGCAACAGAATGGCCTGCGAAGGAAGAACAGGGTGCAGGAGGATGGCACATGTGGGAACACGGCTGAGCTGCAGGGAACAGGATACGGCCAGAGTGCAGCTCACGAACTGTGAGTGGTACATGGAGCTGAGGAGGGCTGGGGAAAGACTGTGAAGGGCCTTACACGCCATGGCAAAGAATTTGGAATATATCCCACAGAACGGATTACATGCTTTATATACTAATTAGACATAAGGTAAATGCAGAGAAGAAAGTGATTAACGGGGCAGAAATAATCAGAGAGACATCTTTTTGGTAGAAGCAGCATTTGAACTGAGCAAGAACCAAAGAAGGTACCCATTAGACAAGGCCCAAGTTAAGTGTGGAAGCAACAGAAAGGAAAATCGGGGAAATTAGACTAAGCCAGTAAGTCAAACAGTGAGCCGCCACTTCAGCAGGGATATTATGATGGGATGGTTTTTCTTTTTTTCCTTTTAGAAAGAGTAAGTCCAGCAGCAGCATGCAAAATTATGAAAAGAAGAAACAAAACAGAGAATAGAAAGGTTTGTAGAAAGCTTAAGAGGGAAACATGTAGATCTCTGTCAGACAAAATTATAAGAAGTACCACACGTAGGAATAACATAGCACACTAGCAGGAGTTAAGATGCAAGGTCATAATTCCAGCTGCTAGTACACGATGTATGAATTTGGGCAATTTAGACAATTGTTTAATGAACATTTCTTGAATACATAATATATGCCAGGCACTATTCTAGGTAGAATTATGAAGATTAAATATAAGAGACTATCACACCCTCAAGAAATTCAACCACTGGTGTAGAAGACAAATACATAAAGGTAATTTCAATATTAAGTACTAAGTGGTATAATCAAAGTAACTACAGGATACTATAGGAGCAGAGAGGAGGGGCATTTAATATAAACGTTTTAACAAACTATTTTACCTCTCTCAGGCTCAGGTTCCTTATCTACAAAACATGGATAGAGGAATATATGAACCCCTAGTGCTTCTTTGAGGAATAAAATGCTATAATTAAGGCATTAACAAAGGCATTAACAAAAAATTCAAGTCTCCAAATCTAGGATCATGCTAACACCGAAGTGTCTCCTTGGCAAGAACCATACACGAAGATGCTGTTAAACGCTGAAGAAGGAAGAGGGCCTAACACCTGGCTTACCTCTGGTGTGGCCTGAGGAACTTTACAAACAGTTTCCATTCCTCCCAGCTTCCAGTGCCCATCTTCACTCACAAACACAGACGATAAGCAGACATTGTTGTGGGTTAGTTGTCCCTGGCGGGGAAAAAAGAAGAAGACGGCCACTCCAATTTTTGTAGTAATCTTAAAAAACTAAATTCTAATCACCAAAAAAGATTATGACAAGCCTTTCCACTTGAGGAATAATAACTGGAACTATGACTTCAAGGAACAAATTGGGTGAGGTTTGAAAAAAGGAAAAATGGAATGGAAAGACTTCTGTTACTGCCCCTCCCTGTTGAGGCAGTTAATAAAGACACTAAAGCCACTGCGCAAAGTCACCTCTCCATTTCTATGGGAATCAGGAGATACACGTGTCCTTAAACATAAGTTGACAAGTCTTTATAGCCTATGCTATCTTTAAATGCCTTTAAAGATAAAATTTATCTTTGCTTCCACAGGTTATTTTATTAATTTTCTCCTCTAAATTCTTTTCTCACCTACACTCTATCACCAACCCAAATCCAGTTCGCCTGAATCTTGTCAGTAGGTGTTAAAAAAATTCTGCCTGAAGAAGAGGAAAATGAAATGATAAGGACCACCAGAAATGTCCCACAGACCACGAAAGAGCCAATTTTAAATCTACAGAGAAATAGCACAGTCGAATAAGAAGAAGGGAGAAAATGAGAATAGGGTTCAAGTGTGTAAGTTTTTTTCCTAGGCCAGAAATCATTACAGTAGACAAGAGTACTTTATTCTACCCACTAGATCAAATATGTACATATTTTTATAGAGAATACTCCAAAATATGTATATTTTAAAGGAAGGTTTAGAATAGTATGTATGGTATGTTTCTATTTGAGAAAAAATAAAAGAGAAAAAGCATACAGATATTTGCTTTCTATGCACAAAGAACACCTCTGGAATAATACCTTGATCATCATGGTGGCCTTTGAAGAGAAGCATTAGGGCAATGGATTCCAGGATGCGAGAGGGACTTACTTGTCCCTATTTGCAATCACATACTGCACAAACTTTACCATGCGTATGCACTTTTTCCAACAAAGAAGATATCTTCCCCTAGTGAAGCACTAATAACTCTTGTTACTATGTGAACTCAAACATACTTTTAAGAGACTATAAATCCAACATATTTGAACAGTCTGTCTCCCATCAATAGAAAAGATTTAAAAACATACATAAAGATGGGTCAAATGCACATATTTCTAACCTGTGACTGATGTTTTTTAATCTTGGGGGTGCTGACAAAGACCTTAATGCTTCAGAATGCAAAATACCATTAGGAAACAGTAGCTCAATAATACTGTCAAGATATAGACCAGAAGTTAACATAGGAAATACTACATTACAGTATTAATAGCAGCAAACCTCACTACAGAGCCAAGCACACTAGCTATGCCACAGAGTGTTAAGGGCTCTCTACTGGCCCCAACTACTCAAATGGGAAAAGATGTGTATAAACTCTGCCTCTTCCTAAAAAATGGTCCGTCCTTTCTTCAAAATCTGAAATGGGACAAAACTCCTAAAAACAAATAAGAACTTTGGTCTACAGTGGCAAATGTTAAACCTTTACCTTTATCTTGATAACTGATACCAGCTGTAGCTATTTTTAGGTAAATATTTATCCAAAACTAGAGGTGGACTATATGCACAAAAATAAAGTTCTATAATAGTTGCCCAGGGACAGTGAACTGTGGAATAGTTGCCCATTCCATAAACCATGTGTCTGTAGCACCTCTGGTGACTTCCGACGTGTTATTTTTTCTCAGGCAGTTTTCTAGTAATCGTAACTTACAATTTCCATACACACCATAATTTACAAGTGCTACCACATGCATCATCCCCCCAGTCTACATCAAGGCCTGGAGGCAGACCATACAGGTTAAGGTTACTTACTCTGTCATGAAGGAAGATAAGAGCCAGCAATATGTCATAGATCCCAGCACACACCTCTGCAGAAGATAATGTTTCCAAAGCCACTTCCAGAGGCTGCACTCGCTCAGTGACAAGATGAATGCCATCTGCTTCCACAGTACAAGATAAAAATCTTAGCAAGCAAGGATGACGAAGTGTCTTCAAGTGCTTTAAGAATACAAATAGAAGAGGTGATGAAGTTAATGATTCAAAACCTGATTAATTATAATTTCACATACATTGCGTTAAGTCAGAAAATACATACTTGCATTTAAGGTCCATTAAAGTTCCCCAACTTCCTCCCTACCCCCCAGATTTCAAATAAGGCATAGGAGGTCCTATGACTTGTTTTGACTTTTTTCAATTTCCCAACATTTAAATAACTCTACAGAGACTTCCAGTTCCATTATAGTAGTGTAAGCTCCCTAAGAGCCCAGATCTCCCAACTGCTAGGAACACTGAACAACTATTGATACCTGAGAACTCTGAAAAGTAAACAAAAGCACAAAAATTATGGAGGGGCATCCAAACCTGAAGCAATGACACCCATAGGGATGAGCTTCCTGGATTGCGGAATTTTTCCCTTCTTACGGTTATGCAATGAAGGCAGGCCCCAGTTGCAAAGCGGTGTAACAAAGGTGCTAAAACTCCAATAAAAACCTTGCTATCTTTTTGGCCAGAAGAATCACAGAAAGGTACCCAGGCAGGCCAGAGTATGAGGAGAATACCCCAGAGGGTAGAGGGCTGAAGAAGGAGATTCCCTAATTTTCTACATACCCACAAATTCCAGACTAACCCTTGAAACAAGCATGCGCAGTATAGACCCAAACCAGTATAGCAAAACTTTGAGAAATAAACTGAGATTAGAACTACCATTCACGGTAAGAGTGGGAGTTCAAAAACTTGAGGCCTGAACGTAAGGGGATTAATTGCCTGCTAAATCAAAAATATCAGTGTTCTCCAAAGGATGATAACAGAGCCAAAAGTCTACCCAACAGGACATTCAAAATGTCCATGATGCACTACAAAATTACTCAATATAGAAAGAACCATGAAAATGTGATCAATTCCTAATGGAAAAGACAACCAACAAATACCACCCCAAGATGACCCAGATATTAAAATTATCAGAATGAATTTAAAGCAGCTATTAGAATCATTCTCCTAGAGGTAAAGGAAAAGTTATAAAATAAATGGAAAGAGAAATTCTCAGAAGAGAACTAAGAACTACATGGAAATTTCAGAAATGAAAAATAAAATATTTGGAAATAAAAAATTCACATAGAGACTCAGTAACAGAATGAGTGTGACAGAAGAAAAAGTCAGTAAACTTGAAGATGTTAACTACTCTGAAAAATAGGAATTGTTTTTTAAAAAATTACTCACAGCCTCAGGAACCAGTGTGACAATAACGAAAGGTCTGATAAATATAACTGAAGTTCCAAAAAGAGAAAAGAGCTGAGGCATAAAAAATATAATAGCTAAAAATTTAAGTTTCGCCAAATACTTAACTTCATAGATTTAAGAAGTTCAGTGAACACCAAATAGGATAAATTCAAAGAAAAACACACATCATCATTGAACTGCTGAAAATCAAAGATAAATAAAATATGTTTGAAGACGCTAAAGAAGAGCACCGCCCCACACGTGATGAATGATGATTTAAACGACTGTAGATTTCTCATCAGAAAATACGGTGACCAAGAGATAGCGGAACAGTATCTTTAAAACGCTAAAAGAAAAAAATTATCAACCATGAATACTATATCTAACAAAAATTTTCCTCAGGGACAAAGGCAAAAAAAAAAAGGCATTTTTGATAATAGGAAACAGAAAACTTACTGCCAGAAGACCTGCTTTATAAAAATACTAATGGAAGTTCTTCAAGTTGAAGAGGAAATGTTACCAAAGAGAAACTTGGAGCTTCGGGAATAAAGAGCATCAGAAGTGGTAAATATTAAGATAAATACAAAGGCCGTATTTTCACCTCTTCAGTTATTTAAAATATGTATAACTATTTAAAGCAAATACTGTAACACTGCCTGGTGAGGTTTTCAATGTGCATGATGTGTACACAATCGTACACGTTACAAAGGACAGTAGCAGTGGGAGCTTGGAGACACCTGTATGATTACAAGGCTTCTACATTTTATGTGATGTGGTACAATATTAACCAAAAGTACCCTTTTTTGCCTTATTTATATTTTTTAATTTTTTTATTGATACATAATAGATGTATATATTTTGGGGGTACCTATGATAATTTAATACATTCATATAATTTGCAAAAATCAAATCAGTATAATCTGGATATCCATCACCTTAAATATTTGTCTTTACTTTATGCTAGAAACATTTGAATTATTCTCTTCTATTTTGAAATATACAGATTACTGTAAACTATAGTTATCCTACTAATATATCAAATACTAGGTCTCATTTCTTCCATCAAACTGTAATTTGTACCTGTTAATCAACTTCTCTTCATCCCCTTTTCCTCTCTACTCTTCCCACCCTGTGGTAACTAGCAATCTCCTCTCTATCCTCACGGTATCTACTTTTTAACTCCCAC
Source organism: Indri indri (assembly GCA_004363605.1). Lineage (NCBI taxonomy): Eukaryota > Metazoa > Chordata > Mammalia > Primates > Indriidae > Indri > Indri indri. The sequence continues at coordinate 378,060 of RJWJ010000023.1, read as the reverse complement.
ATGAGTGAGACGACGCAATGTGTGTCTTTCTGCACTTGGCTTATTTTCACTTGACATAACGGCCTCCAGTTCCATTTATGTTGCTGCAAGTGACAGGATTTCATTCTTTCTATGGCTAATATTCCCTTATGTATATATACCACATTCTCTTTATCTGTTTATCTGCTGATGGACACTCAGATTGATTCCATATTTTGGCTATTGTGAATAGTGCTGGAATAAACATGAAGTGCAAATATCTCTTCGATGTATTAATTTCCTTTCTTTTTTATATATACCCAGTAATGGAATTCCTGGATCATATGTTAGGTCTATTTTAAATTTTCTGATGAACTTCCATACAGTTTTCCATAGTGGTTGTACTCAGTTATATTCTCACCAACAGGGCACAAGGGATCCCTTTTCTCCACATTCTCACCAGCATCTGACATAAGCCATTCTGACCAGGGTGAAATGATATCTCATCGTGGTTTTGGTTTGCATTTCTCTGATAGTCAGTAATGTTGAGCATTTTTTCATATACCTGTTGCCCATTTGTATGTCTTCTTTTGAGAGATGTCTATTCAGATCATTTGCCCATTTTTAAATCAGATTATTTGTCTTTTTACTACTGAGTAAAAAGCTCAATAGTAGAGCTCAATAGTAGAGTAGATTTGAGCTCCTTATACACTCTGGTTATTAAACCCTTGCCAAGATGGATAGTTCGCTAAAAAATTAGGCTATTAAAGACTAGCTATGTATACTAAAATCTTTAGCACGACCATTAAAAAAAATAAAGAAATATAGCCAAAAAATCAAGATACATTAAAATTGGGATACTAAAAAATATTCAGTTAATCGAAAAGAAGAAAAGGGAAAACAGAAGAACCAAAACAGAATGGGATAAATAGAAAACAAATAATAAAATCCAACTTTATTAATATATACATTAAATGTTAATGATCTAAACACTCCAACTGAGAGCAGACAAAAAGGCAAGACCCATCTATATGCTGCTTATAAAAGACACTTTAAAAATGAAGACATATTTATGTTAAAAGTAAATTGACAGAAAAGGATACACTGTGAAAACAGTAAGCATAAAAGGCAGAAGTGGCTATACTCCTATCGGACAAAATACACTTCAAGACAAAGAGTATTGCCAGAGATAAAAAGGGATATTTCCTAAAGAATAAAAGGGACAGTTTATTAAAAAGACATAATTATAAATGTACAGATCCATAATAGCAGAGCCTCAAAATACACAAGAAACAAAAATTGGCAAAAGGAAAGGGAAAAACAGATAATTCCACGATCACAGTTGGAGATTTTAACCCCCTTCTCTCAATATGTTGTCAATTGAACTAGTCACCCCCACAGAAAAAAATAAAAACACAGAAAACATGAATGTCAACTTGATATCTTGATCCAACTAACATTTAGAAAACACTAAACCCAACAACTGCAGAACACACATTCTTTTCAAATAAACATGAAATAATCACAAAAGTAAGACTATATATTGGGCCACCAAACAATTCTGAATGAATTAGTTAGTACCTTAGACTCACCCTAATGCAGAAACATCACAGATCAGGGGTTGGCAAACATGTTCTGTAAAGGGCCAGATAGTAAATATTTTGGCTTTGAAGTCCATACAGTCTCTGTGGCCTATTCTCTTTTTTTTTTCAGCCAGTCCTCTAAAAGTGTAAAACCCATTCTTAGCTCATCCTGGGCATAAGTTTGCCCACCCCGATGAATGTAAAATACTCACATTTACAAAACATTTTAATTTTAATTTTACCTTATTTTCTTATTTTTTACCATTTTACTTATCAAGCATTTAATCCCCTTAAATCCATTTAAATATCTTTTAAACTTTTATCTTTTCATTACCTAGAAAAGGGATTACTAAACTTTTTGTTCATACACCAACTCCTTGGGTATGGATATTCCACTTTTAGAAACCCCCACTATGGAATATTTCCCTTCCCTCACCTGTTTTCTTCGTCCTATTTTCTTAGCAGACAGTATACACGAATGTCAAATACAGGACAATTTTGCATCTGAACATGAGAGGTTAAATCTGTGGGGTTTCTTTCCTTCTCTGGTTGGTCTTATAACAACCCTATCAGATCTTAATTTTCCAATCCCCATCCATGTTGCTTATTTTGAAAATTTTGACCTGGAGTAATTTAGGAGATTCATAGTTTGAAATTCTCACCACTCCAGGTAATAATTTTATAATTTATTTACAGCAGAAATAAACTCCTAGAATGTTGGTTTTCCTTACAAATTACCCAGTCTTTCTGAAAAAAAATTCATGACCTTAAAGCTCTGGGGTCTACCCTGTACAATCCACTGGTCATTGGGGAAGCCCTATAAATCAATCATCAGATTGAGAGGAGACTGATGGAAGATTTCATTTGGAGAATAACCCTTAATATGACAGCAGGTTTCATCTTCACAAATAGGCTGTAAGTACTGAACATTCCTAAACACTTTCTTGGAAAAATATGGGATTGTGTAAGAGTCCATAACCCAGCATTAAGTACAATTTTTCTGTCAGTCACCTCAAATTTCTCTATTAAACTTCGAAGAATCTTCTGAGTGGGTTGAGTGGTCTAAAGACATCCAGGAATCATTTTTATAAGCTTCTATAAGCTTACCATGAAGCCCTACGCACTCAGATTACAGCAAATGACAAGTGACCAAATCTGATTTAGGACTTATCATTTCTTGTATTTTATTAGGAACTGCTTAGGTTATCAGTTAGAATTGAGTCATAATCACCAGTGACCAAATTATACTATTAAGTATAGCTGATTAATTGAAGATAAAATGAGGTAGAATGACGGACCTAAGCATTTCTCATGTTGTTTTGTGGCCAGAGCTTATATCTGTATTTTATCTTCTCTCAGAGGCCTAACAGTGAACTATGATTGTTATTTTTTACTCATAACAGTAGAGGAAGTATATAATTGTTATCCAATAATATGTGCCAAGGAAAATACTACATATCTGCTTGAAATGGTCATTAAAACTATCAAAGGTGGGATCAGGAACCCAAACCCTAAAGAGAGTAAGGCAAGGTAACTATATTGTATTAGTATTTCAGACATCTAGGGCATCAAATTCCTAAAATCTATTGCATCACATGCCATACATTTCTCAGGTACCATGACCTAGTTTTTGAGATTATCAGAAACACTCTAATAATCTAAACTCATTATCACTCTGTTACTATTTCAAATTTCCCAGATTCATGTCTGTGGTTTTCAGAGCTACAACATGGCACAAGAAGAGATAAGTAAGACCTATTTGCAAAGACTCAATCATCACTTAAACAGGTACCTATGAATACAAACGGGGAAAAAATTCTTCCATTTCAAGTTTTGCAATTCCTACAGCACAGAAGTCCTTAAATATCGAAAGTGGATCCTTGTTTTTTTCCTTTAAAAACTTTATGATCTGGGTTATTCAACTTTCTTGGAACATGGGCCACAAAGGGTAATACAATTAAAAAAAACACTTATAGTCTTAATAAAAAAAACTAAGATTATAAATCTCTAGTACCTGGCTGATAATAGTCACTCTAAGTTATTATAAAAAACAATATGCACAATCTTATTAGATGAAAATAACAGGAGATATGTTAGACATTAACTACGCATAAGAATAAGACAGTGAAGCAAGGCATTTTGTGTTTTGCAAAATCACAATAAAAAATTAACAATACCTAAATGGAGTGAAAAGGAGACAAAAGTATGGTTTTCCCAAGAAGCAAAATTACCTAGCAATAAAACAGCTAGCTACACTTTACTACAATGCACTACCAGAAAATGCATCCTGAGAGAATTGTTACACATCTTTTTCCTTAGAAACCATCTTATAACTATTAATTTCGTGCTTGGTCAAAGACATAAAGTAATTAATGGGTGTGACCGATCAAATGCCAAAATTACATTACTTCTATAACCCTTTATAATAATCATTTTAAAAAGTAAAAACCACTTAAAGAGCCCCATGAAATAGATATCAATGTTCCATACCTATTGATATTACAAATGGACTCAAGGTAATATAGATCATAATTCTAACAAAATAAAGATATCAAATTCAACCTGAAAATAGTGTGCCTGCCGTAATAAACATTGAAGAATTAATTAAATAATACAACTATATTTTCCTTTTTAGAGAATGATCTGAATGGCTGACTGACTATTCAAAGTGCTAGCTATTCACTAAGATCAAGTTAGTTGAAATATTAGTTAATATTAGTTGAAATATCAACTAATGCCTTTGTTTTCTCTAATTCAAAAAGACATTTGGGATTATTTTACTGAATTATATTCCAAAGTAGAATCATTTTTTCTAATAAGAGGCCAGGGTCCCCTAACAGTGTGTCAAACAGCATGCTAATGCACTGGTACCCTTTGCTGGAAGTAACAGCTATAAGGTGTGACCTAGAAGGATCTTTTCCCTAAGGAGGAAACTGAAGCCTCTAGAAGTTCATGATCTAAGGTACGGCAGCAAGGATGAGAGCCCAGGTTCAACATTCTTTGTGTGGCATCCAGTCTAATATTCTAGTTCAACACTCTTTCTGGAGCATCACGATGTCTCAGGAACAGAAAAAAACAGTAAAGTTCCTGAAACATTTTATTTCCAAGCCCATCATCAACTCACTAATTAAAATGCTGTCAATACTAACAGCATTTTTGCTAAGCTAGATTAAATCCTTTTATATTATATTAGCCATGTATAACTTTCTCACTAAAAAAAATAAATTATGATGATAAAAGTCATCACATCAAGTTTCATGAAACTTTTTGGCTACAGCTATGGTACCTAACCATGTCATGCAAGTTGGAGATACGCCCATGAAGTAAAGACAGCTATGTTTTTAAATGACATGAATAATAAAATACTATTACTTATGACCTTACCTTTGTTGACCTTTACTAACTTCATTTTTTAAAATAGAAAACAAGATAGTAAAAAGTACTAACTATGAAGTCGTCACCTATTATGGTACCTTGGCAGCTTTATTAACCTTGTCTTCATTTTCTCTCTTATACACAAAAACCGAAGCAAATTTGCCATCCTGCAGTACAGCAGGATAAACAGCAAGTCCAGAGGGTAAGGTAAACGGTGGTTCTTTCGGTGTATAACTCTTTAAAGCACTGTTCTCCGATCCCATCCCTTATGCGGTGGGGCAGTACTGTAGCTATTCCTCAAAGCGAAGCAGATCTGAAAGAAAACAGAAAACGATTTCAAACATTAAATCTCTATCTACAACATGAGCAAGAGATTTCCAAGCCATCCAGTCACAGCCACTCAAACCTACTAGTTTCTGCAACCCTCTTAACTAGGACATTTGACAATGAAAAAGGTAAATGCTGAGCAAGTTACCAGCAATGCTTATTAATTAACAACTAACAACTCTAGAGAAAATACACATTACCAAGTAGCCACATGCAGTTATGGTCCCTTCCCAAACTCTACCACATATAAACTTTCAGAGTAGAAAGGCAATCAAAAATAGGATGAGGCAATTCAAACTTCCTAACTCACTCATATATCTTGCCTCACAGAGGAAAATGTTGCAAAACTTGATTATTCAAAAACAAAACTTCTTTATGTCTAAAATAACTTAAAATTATAAAGGAAAACAATACAAATTGGAGAGTATTTATAACACTGATAAAAAACATATTAACAAATGGAGAGCTCATACAAACCAAATAAAACACTAAAACACTAGTATGATAATGAACAAATACCAATGATAGCAAACATAAGAAAAAGTACAATTTCACTACTATTCTTCAAAGTTATGCCAAATAAAAAGGTGAAACTGCAAGGCTGTACAATCTCAGATGCTAAAAACAAAACTCACAGATACAGAAAATTCTAGAAAATGCAAACCACTCTGTGACAGAAAATAGTTCAGTGGCTGCCTGAGAAGTGGGCACAGTTAGAGGGACCAGGGGAAAGGAAAGGATTACCGAGGGGTATGAGGAACCTTTGGGGCGATGAATATATTCATTGTCTTGATTGTGACAGCAATGGGTGATTATAAATGTCAAAACTTATAAAACTGTACACTTCATGTTCAGTTTATTCCACATCAAATATGCCTCAACAAAGTTGTTTTAAAAAGAAATATATACATACATGCATACATACATACAAACTTGAAAAAAATATGTTGAAGTATTAACAGAGGTTTGCTATGGGAGGTCAGATTACAGACAAGTTTATATACACACACACACACACACACACGCTTCCCTGCACATTACAAATCTATAATACAAACACAACAGGGATACAAACTCATTACAGTTAAAACAGGCAAGGCACAGTGGTCCAGCAGTATTGGTGGGTAGAGTAGCAAAGGGCCTACTATGTGCACAGACACCTACTGTGAGGGGGCTCACACGCTGAAGGGAGCAAAGTTCCCACCAGGACTGCAGTTTCAAGGCTGTCAGATCATGCCATTTATCATGAAGAACCAGGAGCCTGAATAGCTACATGGAAATTTCCACATTTTTCAATGTTGGCTCAAACTTTTTTAAAACCTATATAGGCCAAACAACATATGTCTGAGAAATCTGTGGCAGTGAGTTTTCAGTTCTGGCTTTACCATAATATAAAAATTAGAAAACAAAAAGAGTTCTTACTAACTCTGGCAATGTGATGAGCAAACTGCTAGTTCTAAATCACACAGCCTTTTAAAATTTCAGTTTAAAATCTGTATTTTTTGGACAAATACATGAACCCAAAGGTTGTAACACACAGACCCTATACTTGAACTTTGTTCCCACTTTGGTGAAGTTCCATACAATACTTTCTATTACACATTATCAGAGTATGTAATGGTGCTCAAAACACATACCTAAAACAAAATTTAAAGTGCCTACGGAGCCACATTTTTCACTATATAAGAATCGCAACATGTACAAGGGCTAAAGCTATCTAAAATTGCAATTTTTCAAAATCTGAGAATGTTTCTGAGGGTAAGAACTAAGTCTGCTTTGTAATAAATCCACTGAGTTCCTACCTACCTAGCAATTTATCTTTCTAAATGATAGAGAAGTAAAAAAAAACACCAAGTATCTCAACTATACATAACATTCACCTTTCTATTGGAACTACAAATAAAAACAGTTTATGTAGGATCGTGAAGAAAAGCAACTATGTTAATCCTCCTGTTCTGGAGATGTTGTGGTCCCTGTGCAGCCTGTGACAACCTCCTGCTGAGTGGGGGGAGGATCATTCTTAGCACTTGGATCTTGCCCCCCTCTTCTTGGGCACAGTTAATGGGCCAGGTACCTACCCTGGGCCAAAGGGCAGTCCTTTCAGATCAGTCATCTCTATGACCCATGGCCTAATTGAAGAGATAAACTGGCCAGATCACTGTCTGCCCCAAGAATGCCAACTAAGAAGAGAGCAGCACAGCTGAAGGTAGAAAGATGCCATGAGGCAGAGTTAGGGCTCTGGCAAACCCAACCACATGAACTCAGACACTTGGCAGGCACAGAGAAAGTCAGCTGGTAGGGGGATAAGAAAAAGGAAACACTGGGAGAGCAGCTCGGTCACATTTACAGGAGCACATCACTACCCCCACCTGAAGGCTGCAGGAAGCCCAATCCGTTTCCCTCGCTGTCTTCTCTCTGATGCCCTTAGCAGTCACCACCCCTTTCCCTGAGGTAGCTTGAGTGGGTCTTTGAAACCAAGTGCCAATTCATAAGTGGAAAACTCTGTCTTTAACTCCTGCCTGAAAAACCAATTGGACTAGAGGCCGTGTTAGAGAAGCATCCTCTGAAAAGTGTCTACCTGAAGCTAGTCTAACCTCCTCTCTCTTAGCCAAAAAAATACAGCTTTTCAAATTCAACACACAATAAGGGGAAAACTGAGAATAAGGAACCATAAGGAAATGAGTATCTTTCTGGCAGAAAATTATGCTGTTTATTTAGTTTTAATATTAGTCCCCAAGGGAGATACAAAGGTCACCAGAATCTAGGGGCAGTGCTCCAGCTAGATACATGGCAGTCAGTGGAGGTAAGAGCAATAGACATTTAATTTATTTCTAGATAGCAAAATATTTCCTTACGGGAATATTGATCCTTACAATATCTATTACCTCTGATTTACTATTATGAATTCCACTGCAAAATAATTAACAATTAGAGTTATAAAAGTGTTAGGAAGAGGTTAAAACTGGTCATTTTTCTTAGCCATGTATTTTAGGTCTAAGACCCTAAGAAATACCACTTAAAAGTTAAAAAGGGATGACTCAGTTTCTTGAGAGAAAGGATACCATTTTGTTGTTTAGAAAAGCCTGGTTAATGTTAACAGAAGTCTAGGATACCATCAGTGTGATCCTGACAGAGTAGCAGAATTATATTCTACGTCCAGTGCAAACTGTATTAGGGGAAATTAAAAGCTGTGCACCTGACTGCAATTTGAGAATGTCTCAAAGCAATCATTCTTAATGCTTTACTTCACACAACTGTATCTAAAGAGGCATAAATGCTGTTAATACTAACAGTGCTTTAAAAATGGTCATTCAGCTAAACAATGGACTTACTGGAATGTAAGACAGATAAACACTAACACCTGGACTTCCAAAATGCTCTTTCTTGTTTTGAGGAGGGGGAAAACACAAAATCTTGCTTGATAGTTTTGAAATGAAAAAGTCACAAGAAGGTAGAGAGGGATATTCTACCACAGCATAGGTATTTTACAGAATCTATCCTCTCCTTTCTATAATAAACATTGAGTTGGCAGTCTTTGACTAGAACACACATCCCTTTTAAAATTTGTTTACCTATCTTTCTCCACCCTTTTGCTTACGTGGGCGGCACATGAAGTTTCTGGACCCTTTTGGATTAAGAAAACCCGTGTCTAGGTCGCAGGGCAACTCACACACTCAACTAACAAACCTGTTTCCTCTGGGGAAATATTTCTCTCAGTTCTTTTCCCAGCAATTAATCGAGATTATCCTGGTCCTAGCTGCCTTGGCTTGAAATTCCAAACATAATGGCTTGAACTGTGAGTTCTAAGGATACACTGTACTGACCGGTATTTTGGTATCTAATTTAACGTCACTCCGGCCCTTTGCTTTCATCTGCTGCAGGTGTATATATTCCCTGTGCTGAACTCAGCCCAGCACTGCTAGCCGACAAGCAATACATGATGAAGTCTTTAGGGCCCAAAAGAACTAAGAACTAAGTATGATTTCAGCTAAGAGCTATACTTTAAGAACAAGGGGCCCTAAAAAACAGCAGTAACAGCAATCCCAAATTTCAGGACCCGACTCCGAGTATTTCACATGGTTCCCTAAATATGACCTTCTGAGAAAGGCTTCATTTTTATTCTAAATAGCACTTACGCAAAGACGGGAGCCAGCTGGGCCTCCGGGGACCCGGCACTGGTCTTGGATCAAGAATGAAGCCGCCTTCCCGAAGGTGGGCGAGACCCCAGGCTCCCAGGGCCGGGCAATACCTCTCCCCGCTCCCAGCCCGGGCACTGACCCGCTACGCCCCGCACATTCGCCCAGTTCACCGCGACCCTGCGGGGTCGCAGAGGGGCCGGGGCGGCGCTCTCGCTTCGCTGGCCCCGCACCTTCCACACCTCCCCGCGAGGACCGACTAGGCGGCTTCCTCGGAGAGCTCCGGCCGCTGGCGCCTCACCGTGCGGGGGTGGCCGCGAAGCCCGGATTAGAAAGGCGTCCCACAGCAAGCAAGCGGAGGCTGCTCGGCTGCGGAGAGCACAACTCAACCGGCGGCCGGCGGCGCGCCGAGCTCGCTCCCGCGCGGGCCCGAAAGCGCAGACCCGCCGGCGGAGCGCGCGCCCACCGCGTCCCTCCCCGACGCCCAGGGCCCCTTCCCCACGGCCCAGTCCCGCAGGGCGGCGGATCCGGCGCCCGGCTCCCTGTTACCTGCGGGAGGGCGGCGGGGGAGGAGGCCGAGGGACTTGGCTCCAGTCCCCTTTTCGCCCCCTGTTGACACCAACCACCCTCGCCTGCCGCTTCAGGCTGTGGCCACTACACCCACAATCTTCTGAGGGTCGGGTCGCTCCCACACCATAGAGATGGTCCGGAAACGGGACAGAATGCCAGCCTTCGCCCCTCCGACGCCACCACTGAGGCGAAAGAACCCGGAACCGAGATAGAGCGGCCACACAGGGACTCTCAAGCAGGTGCCATCTTGAGTGTGGGCGCCGGTGACGACTCCGCGTTTCAGTCACGCCCCCAGCAGCCTACTTGGTGTGGGAAGATGGCCCCTCTTCCGACTTTCATGTCGATGCGCGTTTGCCTTGACTTTAATTTTCAGACTTTTAACGGCGCAGTTATAATTTCATTTCCGCCCGAATCCAAAATGGCTACCAGTCACTTCTTCCAAACAGTAAAGGGGGCAGGGCTGAGAAAAGGAGTACGGAAATTAGGGCCAATTTTTAGAAGAGCGACTTCACTCACCCCGGCATCCCTGATTGGCTGGGCTCCGCGGGCCGGAGTCGTGCGGACTCTCGGCTGATGCTGGCAGAGGGGGCGGAGGGCGTGGTGACTCCCAGGTGAAAACGTGCGAGACGGAAAGTGCCAACTCACAATTAAACAAGAAGTAAAATTGGCAATATTAATACAATTGTTCCCACTCATCTACGGTTTAGCTTTCTGCTGCTTCAGTTACCCCAGATCAACCTTGGTTCGAGAATATTAAACGGAAAATTACAGAAATACACAATTCATAAGTTTTAAATTGTGCGCCATTCTGAACAGCCGTGATGAAATCTCATGCTGGCCCATTCTGTCCCCCTCAAGATGTGAATCAATCATCCTTTGTACCCACGCTATCTACGCTCCCTGCCCCTTAGTCACTCAGTAGCCTCCGTTACCAGATTGTCTGGCGGTATTGAAGTGCTTGTGTTCAAGTAATCCTAATTTTAATTAATAATGGCCTTAACTCGCAGTAGTAGTGGTGCTGGCAATTTGGATATGCCAAAAGGAGCCGTAAAGTGCTTCCTTTAAGTGAAAAGGTGAAGTTTCTGGACTTAATAAGTTAAGAAAAAAAAAAAAGCAGCGTATGCTGAGGTTGCAAAGATCTATGGTAAGAATGAATTTTCTATCCGTGAAGTTGTGAAGAAGGAAAAAGAAATTCGTGCTAGTTTTGCTGTTGCCCTTCAAACTGCAAAAGTTACAGCCACAGTGGGTGATAAGTAACTAGTTCAGATGGAAAAGGGCTTAAATTTGTGGATGGAAATCATGAACACAAAACATGTTTCAATTGCTGGCAACATATTTCTCCAAAAGCATTGAGCCTATATGAAGACTTCATCAAGGGATCCCCTAAAATGAGCCACATCAAGCCATTTACTGCAAGTAAGGGGTGGTTACACGCATTCAGGAATAGGTTGGGACTGAAAAATACACAAACTACTGGAGAGGCCACATCTGCTGATGAAGAAGCTGTTGCTACCTGTCTGGCAGAGTTGAAGAAGATTAAAAACAAAGTCATGGGGATCGATGGTGAAGTTAGGAAAATCATCCACCCAGCAGGACAAGTTGGTAGAGAAGGATTTGCTGATACGCTTGATGAAGAGGTGGAAGAACATATGGAAGGCATGGAGAAGTGTTAACAAATGAGGAATTGGAAGAACTTGTGGAGTCATCTATAAAGGAAGAGGAAGATGAAGAAGAAGAAACTGAAGCAGAACCAGCAATGTGGATATTACGGAAGTTTGCCAAAGCGTTTCATATTGCACAGGCATTAAAGGGCAAAGCCATGGAATATGATCCTCACATGGAACACAGCATTAAAGTCACCCGTATGATCACCAAGGGGTTACAACCCTGCAGCAACACTTTGATGAGTTAAAAAGAAAGAGAAAACTTCAATTACATGTTTTTCCAAAAAGTTTAGGCAAAGAAACCTTTAACTGTCTAGAATCGCCAACCATCAACAGCCTCTCGCCTGACAGCAAACTGTCCACAAGGCTTGATGACCCAGGATTGCCCAAAACAAATGATCCTTCTTGTGACATATCCTTAGAAGGTTATCCTCGATTTCAGGCATCCAGTGGGCTGGGAGTCTTGGAACTTATGCCTCAAGCATAAGAGGAGACTACTGTATTACCTATTTATCTTTTTTTTAAAGGTAGTACCTAGTTCTAATATTAATGGTACTTAATAGGGCATTGTGAGAATAAAGTGAATATACATAATGAGTTTAAAACTACATGACACAAAGTAAATAGTCTACAGTATTTTTGCAGTTATCATCTTCATGATTTATAGTAGTAGTCATCATCGCTACTACTTAAATGCTTCTACAACCTCAGAGTTGACAGCTAAGTCTAAATCATTTGATCATGTACAACTTTTAGGTCCTTTCTGGCCTGAACGGTAGCCAAAAAGGTTTAAGAGGGATAAGGACCCCACAATTTCTTCACCAGGTTAAATGAAAACAATCAGGTCAAATTTTGCCCCTTATTCAGAAATGTATTAAACAAATATTAAGAGACAAGCACACACTTAATTTATTCCATCCTATAAACTTGATGAAATCTGGGTTCTCCATCCTAGGTCAGTGCTGTCCTGTAGAAATAGCATTCAAGTCATATATGTAATTTCAATTTTTAGTAGTCCCATTAAAAACAGTAAGAAAAATGAGGTGAAGTTAATTTTAATATTATATATATGTATTTTGAATCAGAGTCTTGCTGTTGTTCAGGCTGGCCTTCAATTCCTGGGCTCAAGCGATCCTCCTGCCTCAGCCTTCCAAGTAGCTGAGTAGCTAGGACTGCAGGCACACACCACCCAGCTTAATACTATATTTAACTCAATATATCTAAAAGATTATTTAAATGTGCATTCGATATAAAAAATTATTGAGATATTTTACACATAGTTTTTTGCAATATCTTCAAAATCCGATATGTATCTTTTACAACTTGGACTAGCCACATTTTAATCTCCTCAGTCACATGTGTCTAGGGACTACTGTATTGGAGGTGCAGTTCTAGACAATCTGACCACCACCTTGCATTAGAAAGTTGAAAAATAAAAGTATAGTCCTGGATTCTTTTACCGTCACAGTCAGTGTCAGCATTTGGAAACCAGAAATCCTCCTGACCACTACTAAAGCCAGTACCATTAGGGACAAAACCTCAGGTGGCATCTCCAGCGACTGAGGACTCCTTAAATTTTTAAACCCAGTTTATTCAAGAGGGGAGAACATTGTCTAAAATATTTTAGTGAACTTGCCTATTTTGAATTCTTTTGAGAGCCCACATCTAATATTCATCATAATAATTAATAAGCTGATATTTTGCCAGTAAAAACCCATTTCTGACACTCACCGTGATAATTACCAAAACATCCGATATCATCAGAGATCAAGGTGGCGTGAGCATTTGTGGCTCTATCTCTGAAATGTGGCCCTTCTAGTGTGCTATTAGCTGACTACCGTGGAGGGTGGATTCCTGATAACTAGAATTTGAGCTTTTCCTAGGGCATAGGTTCAATCAAACCACACAGAATATTACACTGTCTATGCAGAAGTAACTGAAAGTCAACCATAGACATCATAACATCCATGTTGTCGTAAGGAATATTGGTCTGCTTTGCAAACTGTATGTAAACACTATGCCAATGTCATAGAACTTACAACCTCATGTTACAGACTATGTTTATTTCACAGATACTTAACACACACATTTTCTGTGTCAGGCACTGTGCTGTCCACTCAGAAAATGAGAACGATGTAGACATAATCATTGCAGAAAAGTGAGTTCTTTGAGAGGCCCAAATAATGGCTTTTTTTAAAGTGGGAACGCACGAGTAGTTTCATGTGCTCTGCCCCACCACCAATGTATAAGTTTTAACTGACTTGCGTGAAGCTGGATATGAGCTAAGTGATTGCACCTCCCCGATTCTTCTGGGTCTTCTGTGACATCTGACATCTGGAATATCCTTGGCAAATTCACTTTGGTTAGCTTCCATGTTCTCAGCTGCAAAATGGGGATTAAAGTTGCACCCCCGTCCTGGGGCTTTGCGAGGGTTGGATAAGACAAAGCATGTAAAGGGCTACCACATATTAAGCATTCAGTAAACATCGAGCGCTGTTCTTGCTGATCTGTGACCAGCCTGGACACCAGGGGCATGCTTCTGTCATCCGGGCTCATTCCTCTCACTCTTGCACCCTTGCCCTTCCCCCACACCAGGAGTGCAAAATCCCAACCCTTGATCAAGCCATTTTCTGCCCTAATTGGTGAAGAAAGTCACACCACCGCTCATTGGCACCACTGCAGATCCATGTCTCTGCCCTCAGCAGGGCTCTCTCCACCCTGCCAGGGTCTCTCGCTAGTTGTCCTTATCATCCTTTCCCAGTATGTAATCATTTAACTTCTTACCCCATTATCTTTCATAACTTTCAGCTGATGACATTTTCCTATTTTTTTTTTTTTTGCAAAGAAAACAAGCACCATTAGACATGAGCGCCCTAACTTTCTCCCATTCCCCACAAAAATATACCAGCATTTGTTCACACCAATGGCAAATTGTAGTGAGTTCTTATAGCTTTATGTTGCCTCTGCACCCATTTTGAGTATAGGTCTAACGTTCTCATACTAGAAGCAGGGCTCAGTCACCCTTGACAGTTTCCAGTTCTCTGCCTCCTCCCAGTTCCTCAAGGTGGTTAACCCAGGTAGATATCCACTTTATACAACTGCCTCTTGGTGACACCTCCCCGTGGGACAGCCAGATCCAGCCTACACGACTGGCCCCACAGACCCCCATATCACAGACTGTGCAGATATGCCGTGGTGACCACCCCTCAGTCACAGTGTGACTCCAGGGAACTTGTGCCTGCTCACTTTAAACCCACCAAGGGAAACCTGGTTGGATAATGCCCTGTACCCCAATAAAGGCTTTGGCCCACAAGTCCCTCTCTCTCTTTCTCCTCACTCACTGGTTGAGCATGTGTGTCCCGGATGGCTTCTCCCTTCCCACTGGCCCTGTGAGGTATGCTGCCCTCTTCTTCTGGATCTATAAGTAATAAAACCACCTCTCTTATTTCATGAGTTGCCTCTTCTTTGTCTCACCTGACCGATACACCTGAACCTAACTGCTTTCCTGGTCAGGGCTCTCCTAGAAAGTAGCTATCTTGGTAGGAATAAACTGGACTCAGGTCAGACAGGAGCCACAAGGGCGTCTGCCAGTATACACAAGTTTCCTGTGAGAGCGACACCTTGCCATGGGCCAGACACTTTGGCATTAGGCTATCTGCCAGGACAAAAATGTATCCTGTGAAAGGCACATTGTGAACATCCCCGAACATTTCTAGAGCCCATCAGAGCAGAGCTAGAGTGTATAGCCACTTCCGGAGAGAGAGCTCAAGACCGACTTAGAAAAAAAAAAAACACAAATGGTATAGGTTTGCTAGCTCCAACGTCCGTTCCCACCGTCCTCCCCTTTCTCCCTTGTTCGCCTTTACTATAGAGTGTGAGAAACCGAAATGATCACTTTCTGAGCCTCCTTTGCAGCTGGGGCGGTCACAAGTTCTGGCAAGTAAGACATAGCAGATGTTGTGGAGGAGTTGTGGGGAGACTGAGCAGTGCATTAGAGAAAGCTTTTCCCTTCCTGGTAAAGGAAATGAATGTGGGTGAGACAGCAGCAGCCACCTAAGTACCATGAGACACAAGCAAACATGCTAAGGCTGTAGAGTTGAAGATGGAGGAGTGGGATTCTCTTATATTTCATACTATCCCTGGCGAGCTCATAAGTAAGTTTTCTTCCTTTTACCAGCAGAGATGAGTCCCTTCAACCAGTACATGAAATCTTCTGCAGTTAACATAGCTACTTACCTGGCCCACCCTCCGCCCAGTATCGTCACCTCTTGAGTTCTTGCTGGTCTTCCTACCCTTCTTTGCTCCCTAATCTAATGTCCAGACGTGCTGAGCTCCAGGGCATCCTCTATCATCATTTCCCAGCCCAGTGGTCAGGACTCTGCACTTGCTTTCATTTCTCCAAGGTAAACCTTCTCCCCCAAATACCACTGAAAAAAGAGTCTGTTACTGCTGAATGAGAAGGGCAGAGATGGGAAGTGGTTTGACACGCTCAGTGCTTCCCCTCCCCAGTAGTCAGCTACTCACCCATTTGCTCTTGATGTCACTCAAGTCTCTGAACAAACGTCACCTGTTCAGACTCTTGATTAAAGATTCGGCTTATCAAAGCCACAGGTTAACTTGTTGTTTTTGTCCGATAGGGATGCAAATAATTCTGTCCAGTGGAAAAGATAACACCAAAGTTTATTCTTATTGCACTAGAAGGCATTACTCAGTTTTTGTCTGTAATCCAGTAATCTTACCCTAATATTTCCTTATTAAATTGCCTGTAAATATGTAGCTACTCACATACTCTTTGAACCGGTCTTAATGTCTTTTTAGTTTTCTCATTAAATAACATAATTTTTATATATTTTTATATATGTGTTTTATAAATTTTACATAAAATGTTTATAATTTTTTGAGTCATTATTTTCTTTAAATTCTACTTGAACATAATTTATCAGAGACAGCCTCCCTGAAAACACTATGCAAAATCGCACCTTTCTTGTCTCCTCCTGTCTTTTGACTTTGCCTTAATTTTCTTAACACTTAACACCAGTGCACATATTTGTTCATTCAGCATCTTTGTCTTTGTTCAGCTAGAATGTCAGCTCCCCGAAAACAGGGCTTCCTTCCTTCCTTCCTTCCCTCCTTCCTTCCTTTCTTCCTCCTTCCCTAGCACATAACACAGTGCCTAGAACATGCTAGATACTCTCCTTTCTGAAAAGAAAGCACCCAAAGAACTCAGCTTTGCTGTTCATGCAGAGCTGCCCAGGATCCACCCAGTTGCATCAAAGCTTCTCAGGCTTATGAAAAGATCAATTTGTGTCCGTCTGCTGAGGTTTCAGAGGCTGGAGAGCTATTGCAGCTAGCAGATGCTTTAGGACCCAGCATCTGCGTGCTCAAGGCTCATGTAGATATTTTGAATGATTTTACTCTGGATATGATGAAAGAGTTGACAACTTTGGCAAAACACCATGAGTTCTTAATATTTGAAGACTGGAAATTTGCAGATACAGGAAACATAGTAAAAAAGCAGCATGAAGGTGGTGTCTCCAGGTTGACAAGGGTCTACGGTTGACATTTTTTTTAAATTTCTTTCTTTCTTTCTTTCTTTCTTTCTTTCTTTCTTTCTTTCTTTCTTTCTTTCTTTCTTTCTTTCTTTCTTTCTTTCTTTCTTCCTTTCTTGACACGGTCTCCCTCTGTTGCCTGGGCTAGAGTACACTGGTGTCATCATACCTTCCTGCAACCCCAAACTCCTGAGCTCAAGCCATCCTCCCCACCTAAGCCTCCCAAGAAGCTAGGACTATAAGCCTACTCTACCTCGCCCAGCTAAATTTTTTATTTTTTGTCTTCATGTGATCCACCTCAACCTCCCAGAGTGCCAGGATTACAGACATGAGCCATCACGCCCAGCCTACAGTTGTCCTTGTTGGTCAAACTTTGTCTTTCCTAGTAGAGAGAGGAGAAGGGACACCTTTGTAAATTTATATCCTGCTTTTAGGCAAGTAGGGGCAGGTTTTGTATCTGCTTTTTCTCAATTGCCTTTAGCTCAAAATAACCCTTATGACAAGGAGGCATATTTTGGGGTGGCATATATTGGTCTCTTACACTAAGATTGGAAACGTTTGTAGTCTTACATCTATAAAACCATGCCCATAGCCCACAATCCCTCATTATATATGTAACAATCTTGGGGGTAATGTGATAATAGCTGCAAAGCATTTGATAGGAAAGGGGAAGGGAAACAGCGTGTACACATATCCTGATAAGGTGTAGATGACAGTTGAGTTAATGTTACAAATTTACACCAAGAAGTAGTGACTTGTGATCCTTCATTTCTGAGTTCTCTCCAAAGCTATGCTTCTAGCTTAGGACAACATAAAAACTACTTGCTGTTTCCCTTTAAAAAAAAAAAAAGTCCCTGTTTCTCCCCATGCCATCCCCAGGAGTCTTTCTCAAAGAATCTCAGGGCTGCCATCTCTCCTGAGTTACTCCCCTCCTCCCTGCAAACACCCATCCCACTCTAAGTTCTCAATTGAGGAAGAAGCAGATAGATTTGGACGACTTGGTGTTTGTGTGACAAAGGGATTCAGTGAAGAGTCTGTTCCATCATCAGCAAATATATTAAAAACAGGCAAACAAGCAAATCCCAAAGAGTTTAGAGCTCCTTTTAAAACTTTTGCCTTCAATTTTGGTACTAATTCTCAAAGTTTCTTAAAAATTATTTTCCCCCTTTCTTACAGCAATTGCATTTTTACCAATATTTTCAATTCATTCATTTTCTTCTTTTTCCTAACTTTGCCTCTCAGTATATAGAGTCCCTTAGGCATAAATTCAGTCCAGTGACATTGTCAGCAATAAGTATTGTATACAACCAAGTGCCAAAGATGTCAGTGTCACAAAAGCACAAGAGATAACACCACTGCTGCTTGTCACCATCTCTGATAAGAGAAGTGGGGAGTGGCCTGGCGCGGTGGCTCACACCTGTAATCCTGGCACTCTGGGAGGCCAAGGCGGGTGGATTGTCTGAGCTCAGGAGTTCGAAACCAGCCTGAGCAAGAGCGAGACCCCATCTCTACTAAAAACAGAAAGAAATTAATTGGACAACTAAAAATATATAGAAAAAGTTAGCCGGGCATGGTGGCACATGCCTGTAGTCCCAGCTACTCGGGAGGCTGAGGCAGAAGGATTGCTTGAGCCCAGGAGTTTGAGGTTGCTGTGAGCTAGGAAGACGCCACGGCACTCTAGCCCAGGCAACACAGTGAGACTCTGTCTCAAAAAAAAAAAGAGAAGTGGGGAGGAAGAGGAAGGGTTTATTTGCCTTTTTAAATCTTCTGCAAGAAACAGGAAGTCAGACCAAGAAGGAATTAGGAATTCAATGAAAATTTGATTACCCTGACAGAGTTGTTTTAGAGAGAACAACTAAAATAGAAAGAGATGCCTCAAAATTCTCAGAATAAAGGCTGGGCCAGGAGTGTGTCTGGTCAGGTCTCAGAGGGGAGCTCAGTGCATTTGCTCTCTTCTTCTCCCTCGTAAACACACAGTGGAGTCTACTTGTGTGCTGGGGAGATGTGTATTTGGAGCTTTGCTATGTCTTCATTTTGAGTACTTTTATTGCTGCCTAAAAAGTGGCTAGACCAGAGAATGGGTGAACAAAATGTATATCTATACAACGGAATATTATTTGGACATAGAAAGGAATAAAGTTTTCATACATGCTACAACATGGATGCACTATGAAAACACTATGTGAAATGAAAGAACCCAGGCACGAAAAGCCAGACACTGTATGACTCCACTCATACGAACTGTCCAGGGTAGGTAAATCCATACAGACAGAAAGCAGTTGTGTGGTCGCCAGCAGGTGGGGGTAGGGAGGAATGGGGAGTGACTGCATATGGGTAAGACGTTTCTTTTTGGGGTGATGAAAGTGTTCTGGAATTAGACAATGGTGATAGTTGCATAATCTTGTGAATATACCAGAACCCACTAAATTGCACATTTTAAGATGGTGACTTTTATGGATATTTGAATTATTTCTCAATCTAGAAAGACCATAAGATGTGTACAAGTATGTGTGTATGAGCACGTACACATGTGCCCATGAAGGAGGATGAATATCACATTCATTAAGTCATTGTGTAACCGTTGTAACAAAAAGGAGCTCCATCAATAGCAGGTGCCTTACATCATATTTGATGTTATTAAAAGTCAGGTTTGAGGAAAAACTGAAAATTAATTGGGGATAGTAATAAAGACAACATTAGAAATGTTAAAAAATGAAAATTGGCTAGACTTACTAATTTCAATGAGAAATGATTGATAGACTCAGCTTCCCTGTCCCAAGTATTTCAATGCATTTCAGGTAATTTGCAAATACCTTGACTGCCCCAAACTCGTGTGGTTCTCCTTTACAAAAATCATTTAATTAAAACTGATCCCTTCACAGAGAGAAGGCAGTTGCCACAGGTTGGGGGCTGGGGGAAATGGGGAGATGTTGGTCCAAGGGTATAAACTTTCAGTTACAAGATGAATAAGTTCTGGGGGTCTAATGTATAAAACTGTGATCATACTTAATAATACTACATTGTATACTTGAAATTTATGAAAGAGTAGATTTTAAGTGGCTCCATCCCATTCCCCAACACGCACATACACATAAATATTAGGTTGGTGCAAAAGTAATTGCGGTTTTAGCATTGTTGGAATTTGCCATTTGTTATTGGAACACATTCTTAAATAAATGTGGTTATGTTATATATCATTTTAATATGCATTTCTCACTTTATGTTTTTTGTTAATGACATTACTTCCTGTTTATTTTATATTTATTTTAGACTATGGAAATGATGTTAGACAAAAAGCAAATCTGAGCAATTTTCTTATTCGAGTCCAAAATGGATCGTAAAGCAGCAGAGACAACTTGCAACATCAACAACGCATTTGGCCCAGGAACTGCTAACGGATGTACAGTGCAGTCGTGGCTCAAGAAGGAGATAAAAGCAAAGGAGATGAGAGCCTCGAAGATGAGGAGCACAGCAGCTGGCCATTGGAAGTTGACAATGACCAATTGAGAGCAATCACCGAAGCTGATCCTCTTACAACTACTCGAGAAGTTGCCGAAGAACTCATCGTGGACCATTCTACAGTCACTTGGCATTTGAAGCAAATTGGAAAGGTGAAAAAGTTTGATAAGTGGGTGCCTCATGAGCTGACTGAAAACAAAAAAAATCGTCCTTTGGAAGTGTCATCTTCTCTTCTTGTAAGCAACAACAATGAACCATTTCTTAATGGGATTGTGACATGAGACAAAAAGTGTATTTTATACAACGATCAACGACCAGCTCAGTGGTCGTCGATGAGAAGTGGTTGGACTGAAGAAGCTCCAAAGCACTTACCAAAGCCAAATTTGCACCAAAAAATGGTCCTGGTCACTGTTTGGTGGTCTGCTGCCGCTCTGATCCACTACAGCTTTCTGAATCCCAATGAAACCATTCCATCTGAGAAGCATGCTCAGCAAATCAATGAGATGCCCTGAAAACCACAACACCTGCAGGCAGCACTGGTCAACAGAAAGGGCCCAATTTTCCAAGACAATGCCCCATGGCATGTTGCACAACCAACACTTCAAAAGTTGAACAAATTGGGCTACAAAGTTTTGCCTCATCTGCCACATTCACCTGACCTCCTGCCAACTGCCTATCACTTCTTCAAGCATCTCAACAACTTTTTGCAGGGAAAATGCTTCCACAACCAGCAGGATGCAGAAAATGCTTTCCAAGAGTTCTCTGAATCCCAAAGCATGGATTTTTACACTACCGGAATGAACAAACTCATTTCTCATTGGCAAAAATGTGTTGATTGTAATGGTTCCTAATTTGATTAATAAAGATGGGTTTGAGCCTAGTTATAATGATTTGAAATTCATGGTCCAAAACTACAATTACTTTTGTACTAACCTAATAGTAACTGTGGTGATGGATGTGTTAATTTGATTGTGATAGTCATTTCACAATGTATCTGTATATCAAGTCATCATGGTGTGTACCCTGAATATATATGATTTGTATATTTATCTATTATACCTCAATAAAGCTGAGAAAAAAACAAGTGCTGATTTCTTCAGACCAGGACCAGAAATAAAGGTTGTCTGAAACTTAAGCTAACTGAAAGGTAACATTTCCTTAACTTGCCCTCTGGAGTCTAAGCCTTGATGGGCGGCTCCATGTTCCACCTGGTGTAAGCTGTAATATTCGTAATCTACAAGGTTCAACTTCACATTCATGTGCAAGTGCAGTGCTGATTACACAGCAGACTTCAAACAGTGGTAAATTGTAGATAAGGAGGAAAAAGAGCTGCACTCGTAAGAGATATTTATTCTGCTTTCAAGTAGCAATTACTAACCATTAGATTCTAGAATCCACTTATCTCAGTTTCCCAAACTACCAACCGAGCAAGATGAAGAGGCTAGGAAGAGAAAAGGCGTAGAAGCAAGCAATATGTATGCTGAAACATCTTTTTTTCTGTATTGAATTTTCATGAAGATTAAATAACAGTATTTTTAACACCACAGAGCTCCCTGGATTTCTGATCATCAAAACATTTCTAAGTGGCCTTGAGAGATCATGATGTATAGTAGCTGATAATTTTGCTGAGAAATGAATTTAAATTACACACACTACAGGGTGGTGTTATATTGTTTTCTATTGTTCTTCATTTCGGTAATAACTCCCACGAACTCATAATCTTCATATCTATGGAAAATGCCAGGTGACAGAGGTAAAGAGAAGTGAGAGGTTTAAAGAAGCCATGGGGGAGAGGGCCAAGGCGCAGGACTAGAAGCAGCCTGAACAAGCTGCTCTCACAGAGAGAAAAGAAAGTGGCCAGTGGATATTCACCTTCAGATCGATGGTCTGTGAGCATTGAGAATTAACAGAGAGGCGATAGGAGGCTCCCACAGTGAAGGAGAGGGAAGTGGGGCAGCCTGCTCGGCGGGATGGGAGGTACATGAAGAAGATGCCTGCGCATGGGGAAGGGACAGAAAAGTGAATCCCAGGACTCCACACTTCCGCCGTGGACATTGCAATCTGAGCTGCTGGAGGGACCGTCCACTGCAACAGGCCACCACACGGACACTGGGAGCTGACTGGGGACTGCACAGCGGCGCTGCTCTGGAAAGAAGGCACAGCAGGGTCCTGCTGGGTTACAAACCTTGGGCGCTGTGGGTGGCACCATTTTGAGAACCCAGTCTCAGCGTGCTACACCTACCCAGAGGTCAGATCCATTGTTGCTGCCTCCCCACTGCCCCTGCCAGCTAGGGAGGCAATGAGGAGGCCAGGCGCTCCCATGTGCCCCGTGGGTTGGTGCTGTATGCCCTCACCACAGCTGAAGGACCTGAGTGAGGTGAACACTTAGGCCACTGCATGCTGATTCCTGCTGTCGCCACGGACCTGAGCGGGGCAATGCTCATGCCACTGCAGGCCAACAAATGCTGCCACCAGCAGACCTATGCAAGATGATCACTCCTGATGCAGCACGCTGCTGGCCCATGACAACCACGGGGGAACAGTGTTAAAGGCTCCTAGTGCATCTGCACCTCTCCTGCCTGGTCAGTCTTCTGGAGAGGGCTCCAGTGTGCCATCCAGGGACAACTCCCTCTCTTCACTGAGCAACAGAGTTCTCAGCAGAGGAGAACAGGTGTGCCACAAACCTATCTGTCTTGAGCAGAGAGAATAGGTTTCAGATGAGAAGGAATCAGCATAAGAACTCTGGCAACGTGAAAAAAGAGGCCGTTTTGATACCCCCAAAGGATCAAAATAGTACTCTAGCCATGGAATTCAACCAAAAGGATATTGTTGAAATGTCAGATATGGAATTCAGAATATGTATGGCAAGTAAGATCAACAGGATTGATGAGAAAGTTGAAAACCAACACAAAGAAACCAAAAATTAATTCAAGACATGAATGAAAAATTCTCTAAAGAGATAGATAACATAAGAAAAGATATAACAGAACTTACAGAAGTGAAAGAGTCATTTAGGGAATTTCAAAATATAGTAGAAAAATTTAACAGCAAACTAGACTAAGCAGAAGAAAAAATTCCAGAGCTTGAAGACAAGGCTTTCAAATTAATCCAGTCAGAAATGTAGAAAAAAGAATCAAGAAGAATGATTAATTTCTCCAAGAAATATGGAGCTATGTAAAGCAAATGAATATAAGACTCATAGGTATCCTGAAAGAGAAGAAGAAAAAGCAAGAAGCACGGAAAAATCTATTTGAGGAAGTAATTGAGGATAACTGCCCTGGTATCACTAGAGATTTAAACATGCAGATAAAAGAAGGTCATTGAATACCTGGATGATTCATAGCAAATAGGATATCACATAGTCATCAGTCTGGCCAAAGACAAAGTGAAGGAGAAAATCCTACAAGCTGAGAGATGAAAGCATCAAGTAACTTACAAAGGAAAAACCCATCAGACTAATGGCAGACTTCTCAGCAGAAACCTTATAAGCCAGAAGAGACCGGAATCCCATTTTCAGTCTCTTTAAACCAGAACAACTGCCAGCCAAGTATTTTTGTATCCTCCAAAACTAGGTTTCATAAATGAAGGAGAAATAAAATTCTTTCCCAGACAAGCAAACACTAAGGGAATTTGTCACCACCAGACCTGCCCTACAGGAAATGCTTAAAAGTGTGGTATACATGGAACAGAACAATCAATACCCACAAGAGTGAAAACACTCGCAAGTTAAAGCTCACAGTTTTTATAGAACAGTAACACAAGGGAGAAAACAAGGCAACAATCAACACGATGAACAGAGCAGTATCTCACATATCAATACTAACATTGAATGTAAATGGAATGCTCCACTTAAAAGATATAGATTGGCTAAATGGATTTTAAGAACCCAAATATATGCTAGGTCTAAGAAATCCATTTAACTCACAAAGATTCTCATAGACTCAAGGTAAAGGGATGGAAAAAAAATTCCACACAAGTGGAAACCAAAAGCAAGAAGGAGTAGCTATTCTTATATCAGATAAAAGAGACTATAAATCAACAATGGTAAAAAAAAAAAAAAGACAAAGATGGTCATTATATAATGATCAAGGGAGCAATTCAACAAGAAGATATAATAGTCCTAAATATATATGCACCTACTATAGGAGCCCCCAAATTCATAAAACAAATTCTACTGAATCTAAGCAAAGAAATAAATAGCAACATCATAACAGCTGGGGACTTCAATACTCCACTGACAGAACTGGACAGATCATCAAGGCAGAAAAGCAACAAAGAAACACTGGACTTAAATGTGACTTTAGAACAAATGGACCTAACAGACATTAACAGAACATTCTACCTACGAACTGCAGGATATGCATTTTTCTCATCAGCACATGGGACATTTTCCAAGGTAGATCATATGTTAGACCAGAAAAGAAGTCTTAGCAAATTCATAAAAGTCAAAACCATACCATGTATCTTCTCAGGCCATGGAATAAAATGAGAAATCATTTCCAAGAGGAACTCTCAATACTTCACAAATATATGGAAATTAATACACGCTGAATGATCCCTGGATCACTGATGAAATTAACATGGAAATCATCATATAGGATGGAGTGATAACAAAAAATAATTAAGTTGGAAATCAAAAGATTTTTTGAATTGAATGACAAAGATGACACAAGCTTCCAAAAATCTCTGGGATACAACAAGAGCAGTGTTAAGAGGGAATTTTGTAGCCTTAAATGCCTACATCAAAAATACAGAAAGATCACAAATTAACAATCTAATGTTATATCTCAACAAACTAGAGAAAGAAGAACAAACCAAAACCTAAGATAGCAGAAGAAAAGAAATAACAAATCTCAAAGCAGAACTAAATGAAATGGAAACAAACAAAAGAACTCCAAAGGATCAATGAAACAAAAAGTTGGTTCTTTGAAAGGATAAATAAAATTGATAGATCACTAGCTAGATTAAGCAGAAATAGAAGAGAAAGGACTCAAATAAGCCGAATCAGAAATGAAAAAGGAGATATTACAACTAATACTACAGAAATACAAAATAAAATCCGAGACTACTATGAAAACCTCTATGCACACAAAGTAGAAAATCTAGAGGAAATGGATACATTTTTGGAAACAACGCACCTTCCCAAGCTTGAATCAGGAAAAAATAGGAATTCTGAACAGACCAATAATGAGTAGTGAGATCGAAGTAGTAATGAAAAAAATCTAATGAAAACAAGTCCCAGACCGCATGGATTCATAGCCAAATTCTACCAGAGCCACAAAGAGAACTGGCACCTATCCTAGTGAAACTGTTCTATAACATTGAGAAGAAGGGAATTCTCCCTAACTGATTCTATGAAGCCAGTATTACCCTGATACCAAAACCAGGAAAGGACACAACAAAAAAAGAAAATTACAGACCAATATCCCTCATGAATATAGATGCAAAAATCCCCAACAAAATACTAGCAAACCAAATTCAACAGTGCATTAAAAAGATAATTCACCATGATGAAGTGGGTTTCATCCCAGGGATGTAAGGATAGTTCAATATACAAAATCAATAAATGTGATTCACCACATGAACAGAATTAAAAATAAAAACCATATGGGCCAGGTGCAGTGGCCTGTAATCCTAGCAATCTGGGAGGCCGAGGTGGGAGGATTGTTTGAGCTCAGGAGTTTGAAACCAGCCTGAGCAAGAGTGAGACCCTGTCTCTACTAAAAATAGGAAGAAATTAATCGGACAACTAAAAATATATAGAAAAAATTAGCTGGGCATAGTGGCGCATGCCTGTAGTCCCAGCTACTCGGGAGGCTGAGGGAGAAGGATTGCTTGAGCCCAGGAGTTTGAGGTTGCTGTGAACTAGGCTGATGCCACGTCACTCTAGCCCGGGCAACACAGGGAGACTCTGTCTCAAAAAAAAAAAAAACAAAAAAAAACAAAAAACAAACCATATGATCATCTCAATAGATGCAGAAAATGTATTCAATAAAATCCAACACCTTCATGATAAAAACTCTTAACAAATTATGCATAGAAGGTACATACCTCAAAATAATAAAAGCCACATACACTAAAACCACAGGCTACATCATCCTGAATAGGGAAAATTTGAAAGTATTCCCCCTAAGAACTGGAACAAGACAAGAAAGCCCACCATCACCACTTCTATTCAACTGGAAATCCTAGCTAGAGCAATCAAGCGACAGAAGGGAATAAAGGGCATCCAAATCAGGAAAGAGGAGGTCAAACTATCTGTTTGCTGATGATATAAGCTTATATCTAGAAAACCCAGACTCTACCAAAAAACTCCAAGAATTGATAAATACATTAAGCAAAATCTCAGGTTACAAAATTAATGTACACGAATCAGTAGCATTTCTATATGTTACTAACCACCAAGTTGAGAGTCAAATTAAGAACTCAACACCACTTTCAATAGCTGCAAAGAAAATAAAATACCTAGGGATATACTTACCCAAGGAGGTGAAGGATCTCTACAAAGTGAACTACAAAACACCAATGATAGAAATCATAGTCCTCATGCAAAATATGCTCACCTTTTCCCCCACAAGTCTCATACAATTATGGCATTAGACTCCGATTTAAAATGCAAGATCTCATCGTCAAAATCATATCCAGGCATGGATGAGGCTCCTTGTGTGTGGTCTTTAGTTTCTCTTCTAGTATGGCTCTTCTTAATCTAGAAACCTGTGAACTGAAAAAGTTATCTTCCATCTCACTTTACACTCCCACCCAACCTACAATACTGAGACAGGGAGGATAACATCAAAGGCTACTCCTGTTCAAAAAGGGGAGCTACTAGACACATGTAGCAGTTACTGGTTCACAGCAAATCAGAAACATTGCCAGGCACATTTGCCAGTTCCCTTTACTCTAGGGTTAAGGAATGTTCTTTAGTTAGAGCCCATTTTCATTTCCTTTGTTTTCCTATTGTACAATGGTCATAAAATTGTATAAGAACTAATCCTGTAATAAATTCCATATGCTATATTACTCACAATGGTTTTGTTTTTCTGATGAAACTCTGACTGATGGAAGACCAATTAAAAGTAGCTGACCCCATCAGACCCAGAATTTTCTTTAGTGGCATTATTCACTGTGGATCTTGGATTTTAGATCTGTGGATGATCCCTATTGGGGCAGGAATGGGTCAGCAGCCACCAGGGGGATTTTGATGTAAGGAATTCCAGGAGGTACAAATTTATATCCTTAGAAAAGCAATCATTTTTATCTAGTTGGACCTATCTCAGTTGGAAGGCCTGTTGGTCTGGTACTTGTCGCCATAGCAACAAAGCTTCTAATTATACTTTGGATCGGATTAAACTTTGATTAGTCCAGAGTGAGGACCCAGATCTTGACCCAATTAAAGTAACAATGGCACTTTTAGGAAAGGGCCAAACTATTACACTCACAAGGAGGTGGCAAGGCAAACACTGGTCCTCCACTATTCCAAGGGATGGCCATGTCAACTGAGACCAAAGGGGAGCCTCTGCTAAAATGAAACGACCCTGGTGGGATTTACAGTGGAAACACAAAGACTATTTGTTTGTCAAGGATAGCAATGCCACCATAACTCAAAGTTAGTTTAAATACTAGACTCTGCTTTCCATCCCATATTCCTAGAAGAAGGGCCAAACTAATTGGCACAATATGTTTAGCTCCAGGCAGTTTCAATGCAGATATTATAAGAAGCCAAGTAATTTTGGGGCTGTAGCTAATGGGCTGACTATATGGTCAAGTAGTTGGAAAAAAAATGTCTAGATAATTAACGTACAATCAGTTTAGGAAAAGCAACTATCAAAAGCACTGGCCGTATATGTGGATACCAAGTTGATGAAGGAGAGGTTTATAAATTTAATATGAAATAGATGTTCTAGCTTGAACCATAAGCCTCCAAAAAGGAAAACTTGGACAACAGGAGTTATTTCCATCACTAAATCCTTTCGTGGACGTGTTAGGAAGGTGGGCTCATACAATATCCTGAGAGCTGGGTACCACCTGTGTATGTAACTGAAATGTAAGACATAGGATCTAAATCAGTGAAAGCCAAATCAAATATACTCTAATTTAGTGTTCCAGCTTGTCAGATACCATAAATGGATCTCAGGGGACTATTGCTGAGGTAACATGGCAGATGAATCACATAGGACTATGTGATCTTACTAAAAGTAAGAACAAACAGTATTGACTTACTGCCTTATACTTGTATTCAGGGCTCTGGGCTGCATTTGCTTTTGCCATTGTGACTTGCAAAAATGCATTAAAAAGGGTTGAAGGATTGTGTGAAAGACATCCAACCCCTGAGACTGTTGATCTTTACCAAGAAATTTTTTTTTAAACTATAAAATCTATTCAACAATGAACAAGTAACATGGGTATTCAATGGAATTTTAATTTTCCTTACGGTTGACTATGGAATAATGGAATGATAGGATGGCCTATTTTAAAAAACAGTTGAAAAAAATTCAGATTTTTTTATTTCTTCCTGTTTCAATCTTGGTAGGCTGTACATATCTAGGAATTTATCCACTTCTTCTAGGTTTTCCAATTTCTCAGAATATAGTTGCTCATAGCCGTCTCTAGTGATCCTTCGAATTTTTGCAGTATCAGTTGTAATGTCTCCTTTTTCTCTGCTGATTTTATTTATTTGAGTCTTCTCTTTTTCTTAGTTTGGCTAAAGGTGTGCCAAAGGTATTTATCCTTCCAAAAAATCAACCTTTTGTTTTGTTCCTCTTTTTAATTGTTTTTTTTTTTGCTTCAATTTCATTTATTTCTGCTCAATCTTTATTATTTCTTTTCTTCCACTAATTTTTGGTTTGCTTTGCTTTGTTTTTCTAGTTCTTTGAGATGCATCTTTAGGTTGTTTGAAGTTTTCTACTTTTTTGATGTAGTCACTTATTGCTATATACTTTCCCCTTATTACTGCTTTTACTATGTAACATAGGTTTTGGTATGCTGTGTTTTAATTTTCATTTGTTTTGAGAAATTTTTAAATTTCCTTCTTATCTCTTCATTGACCCACTGGTCACTCAGGAGCACACTGTTTCATTTCCATGTGTTTGTGTATCTTCCAACATTCCTCTTGTTATTACTTTCTAATTATATTCCATCATGGTCAGAGAAAATACTTGGTATGATTTCATTTTTTTTGAATTTTTAAGATTTTTTTTTTGTGGCTTACCATATGGTCTATCCTTGAGAATGATCCATGAGCTGAGAAGAAGAATGTGTATTCTGCAGCTGTTGGTTGAAATGCTCTGTATACATCTATTAGGTCCATTTGGTCTATAGTGGAGATTAAGTTCAATGTTTGTTGATTTTCTGCCTGGATGATCTGTCCAATGCTGAAAGTGGAGTGTTGAGGTATCCAGTGATTATTTTATTGGGGTCTATAGCTCTAGCTCTCTAGCTCTGAAAATATTTGCTTTATATATCTGGGTGCCCCAGTGCTGGGTGCATACATATTTAGAATTGTTATATACTATTGTTGAACTGACTCCTTCTTCATTATGTAATGATATTCTTTGTCTTGTTTTACAGTTTCTGTCTTGAAATCAATTTTATCTAATAAAAGTGTAGCTACTCTTATGCTCTTTTGAGTTTCCATTTGCATGGAGCATCTTTGTCCATCCCTTTACTTCCTGTGCGTGTCTTTATAGGAGAAGTGTGTTTCTTGCAGACAACATAGAGTTGGCTCTTGCTGTTTTAGCTATTCAACCACTCTATGTTTTTTGATTGGAGAGTTTAGTTCATTCACATTCAATGTTATTATTGATAGGTAAGGACTTACTACTGCCATGTTGCTGTTTGATTTCTGGTTGTTTTGTGGTCCTTTCTTTCATCCTTCCTTCCTGTCTTCTTTTGTTAGAAGTGATTTTCTGTGGTAGTGTGTTTTAATTTTTTGCTTTTTATTTTTTGTGTGTCTGTTATAGGTTTTTTGATTTGAGATTACCATGAGGCTTTCAAAAAACATTTTATAACAAATTATTTTAAACATATAATAACTTTGCTAACAAACAAGCAAATAGAAATCTAACAGAAATTCCACGCTTTAACTCCATCCCCCACTTTTTAACTTTTTGTTGTTTCCCTATCTTTTTATACTATCTCTCTCTCAAAAAGTTGTAGTTATTTTTGATAGATTTGTCTTTTAGTCTTCCTACTTGAGATATAAGTGGTGTATACACCACGATTACAACAATAGAGTATTTTGTATTTGTGTACTTTACTGTTACTGGTGAATTGTATACCTGCAGATGATTTCTTATTGTTGATTAATGTCCTTTTCTTTCCTACTATAGAACTCCTTTTAGATTTTTTGCAGGATAGGTCTGGTGTTGATTAAATCCCTCAGCTTTCGTTTGTCTGAGAAATTCTTTATTTCTCCTTACTGTTTGAAGGATATTTTTGCAAGATTTAATATTCTAGGCTTAAGTTTTTTTCCTTCAGCACTTTGAGTATGTCAAGCCTCTCTCTTCTGGCCTGTAATGTTTCCACTGAGAAGTCTGCTGCCAGACCTATTGAAGCCCCTTTATGTGTTATTATTTTTTATTTTTTCTTGTTTCCCTTAGGACCTTTTCTTTATCTGTGACCTTTTGGAACTTGATTATTAAATGCCTTGAGGTAGTCTCATTTGGGTTAAATCTGCTTGGTATTCTATGACCATCTTATACCTGAATATTGATATCTTTCTTCAGGTTTGGAAAGTTCTCTGTTTTTATTTCTTTGAATAAACTTTATACCCCAATATCTCTCTCCCTAACTCCTCTTTAAGGTCAATAACTCTTAGATTTACCCTTTTAAGGCTATTTTCAACATGTTATAGGCATGCTTTTTTCTTTTTTTCTCTTCTGTGTATTTTCAGATAGCTTGTTTTCAAACTCACTAATGCTTTCTTCTGCTTAATCAATTCTGCTGTTGAGGGACTTGTATGCATTTCTCAGTTTGTCAATTGAATTTTTCAGCTCCAGAATTTCTGCTTATTTTTATTTTTCATTCTTTTTGTTAAGTTTCTCTGATAGGCTTCTGAATTCCTTCTCTGTGTTACCTTGAAGTTCACTGAGCTTCTTTGGGATAGTTATTTTGAATTCTTTGTCTGAAAGGACACATATCTCCATCACTCTGGGATTGGCCGCTTATACCTTCTTTAGTTCATTTGGTGAGGTCATGTTTTCCTGGATGTTCTTGAGGTTTGTGGATGTTCATTGATGTCTTAGCATTGAAGAGTTAGGTATTTATTTTAATCTTCACAGTCTGGGCTTATTCGAACCCATCCTTCTTGAGAAGGATTTCCAGATCTTCAAAGGGAATTGAGTATTGTGATCTAAGTCTTTGGTCACTGCAGCCATTTATTTCAGCATTGGGAGTACCCTGAGACTAGTACTGCTGTGACTCTTGCAGAATCCTGTTGGTACCACCTTTATGGACTTGGGTAAGATACAGGAGGATTCCCTGGATTACCTGGCAAAGTCTCTCACTCTTTTCTTTCACTCTCTGTGCTGGGTTGCTGGAGTTTGGGGAGTGATGTGGGCACTCCTTCATGGTCATTGCAGCTAAGCCCACACCAAATCACACCT
Organism: Indri indri; assembly: GCA_004363605.1. Lineage (NCBI taxonomy): Eukaryota > Metazoa > Chordata > Mammalia > Primates > Indriidae > Indri > Indri indri. The sequence continues at coordinate 345,836 of RJWJ010000023.1, read as the reverse complement.
GAAGCAGTCCAGTCTCACCCAAAGCCCTTTGTAATTATTACCTGGCTACCTCTGATGTTTATTGAAAGCCCAAGGGCCCTTTAGTCAGCAGGTGGTAAATCCTGCCAGGACTGGGTCCTTCCCTTCAGAGCAGCATGGTCCCTTGTGGCCCAGGGTAGGTCTAGAAATGCCACCCAGGGACTAAGGCCTGGAGTCAGAGGCTTCAGGAGTCTGGCTGGTACTTTATTTCACTGTGGCCAAGCTGGTACCCAAGTTGCAAAACAAAGTCCTGTGAACTCTTCCCTCTCCTTTCCTAAAGTGGAAGAAGATTCTCCCTGAGCTGCACTGCCTGGAATCGGGTGAGGGTTGACACAGGCACTGTCTTGGCTATCGCCACTGGTGTCTCACTGGACCACATGCACCCCAAGACCCAGCCTGAGCCTGCACAGTTGCAGGAACTGTGCCCAACGATTGTAGGCTTTGTGGCATGACTGCCTTATGAATTTATTCCAGGCCCCAGGCTGCTTTTCGTCAGCTGGTGATGGAGCTAGCCAGAACTTGGGTTTCAGGTTGTAGGATTTCCCTATTGCCAGGCTGGTCTAAATGCTTCCTCTGTGGATTCCAAGAGAGTTCTACCCTGTGCTGTGTTCCCCTGTGTCGGGGAGGCCCTGAGTTCCAAGGCAAAGTCCCACAATCACTTCGCTCTCCCTCCCTTGGGCACACAGATTCTCTCTCCACTTGGCATGCTGGTGCTGCACTGCAGAGGGGATGAGGAGAGGGGTGGTGTCGGCTACGCGAGAGTGTCTTCTCTAGCCTCTTCCACTGATATAATGTTAAAACCAGATACTGCGATCACTCACCTGATTTTTGGTTCTTCTGAAGGTGCTTCCTTGCATAGACAGTTGTTGAATTTAGAAACAAAAATTCTGAAAGTAGGCCTTTAGTTGGGTTGAAGAAAAACCATTCTTTTTTCTGTGGGAGTTTCTGACAATTTGTCCCAGTCTTTGAGTTCTAAAGGTTCCTGGGGTATTCCTGGTGGCATGGTGTAAGTTGGCCCTGCCTGCAAGTCAAGTGAAAGCCTTGTGACATTGGCTCTTGTAACAGCAGCAAGTTATTTTGTATGATATATCTCTGCTCTTATTACTGAAGTCTCTGTAGAGTCAGGATAAACATGCAGCTTCAGCTTCAGTTCCGTTGTGCTGTGCAGAATTAAGCAACAGGTGTGCCACATATACAGAAGGGAATAAGAAAGGGGAGAGCAGTGTTTTCTTCCCTATGTCCTGAGTAGACGTAGTAGTGGTTTTCCCATGTGGGGGGCAGCTGTGATCTCATGAAGATGACCAACACAGAGAAGGCCGTGTGGGGGTGAGAGGAGGAACCAGAACATGACAAGCCTATTCCTGGCCCCATGTGAGAAAGCACCTTAGCAAACTTTCAAAGAACAAAGAACTCTTGAGAATAAATAATTTCCAGTTATAAAACATGGCTTGAAGCCATGACAATTTAGTTATTAAAGTCAATGTGATCTTAATTTGTGGTCAAAATCTGGTGAGGCCAGGATATTTGACTTACAATATAAACAGTATTTCTAAAAGTGCCCAAGGCCAAAACTTTCCGTTCTCTTCAGTATATAATAATTTTAGATATTCTTCCTTATTAATTTCTTTGACAAAACTTTCCTTCATAAATAAGGCAATGGTAAACCAGTTCATGCCTGAGCAGAAAGCTCCCAATTTCTAAATTTGTAGAGTCCTAAAATAAAAAATACATACATAGGGAGAGTGAGCATGTGCACGTAACCCTCAGTGAGCACAGCCCTGGAAATGTTATGAATTGTTGGGGATGTTCTTCTTAAAGCAGTTTATAACAGTGCGAGAGAAGTTAAAGCTATAGAACGTTTATTTTTCTGTTAATGTCACTTCTGTGTATTTATACTTTGCATGTATGACAAATAATAAAGCAAGGTATATAGTATTGAGATTGTTGAATTGGAAACAAGGAGACAGGTTGTGTCACTGACTAAATATATAAGCACAGGCAAGTCATTTAACCTTTTCTGGCCACAGTTTCTTCAACTGTAAAAATAAGAGTTGAACAGGGTTTCTTGTAAGGCCCTTTCCAGCTTTAATATTTTATGGTTAAAATAGGAACTAAGACAAATAGATGTATGTTTTCCAAACGATCAATCCAGTTGTGAGTTGAAAGGCACAAACCATATCTTAGACTCACATTCTCTAAGGAGCATCATATACTTCCTTACACATAGCAGGTAGTTAAGAGAATATCTGTTGATCATATTTAAATTTTTTATGTGATTGGTTTCTCAAGTACATGGACTAAGCTATTTCAGAGGCTCTTTCCAACTCTATTATTCTAAGCTTAAAATATAACTTAAGCCAAATAAATAATGTAGTTAGATCAACAACATTTTAAATTCAAGGACAGAAATCTTGTCTTTGATCTATGTATTCTCTTTGAAGCCTCATATTTCTTTCCATAGCAGGTGATGAAGGAACATCTCTGATTATAGTTATTTATTTTATTTGCTTAGTTTTTTTTTTTTTTTTTTTGTGAGACAGAGTCTCACTCTGTTGCCCTGGCTAGAGTGAGTGCCGTGGCGTCAGCCTAGCTTACAGCAACCTCAAACTCCTGGGCTCAAGCAATCCTCCTGCCTCAGCCTCCCGAGTAGCTGAGACTACAGGCATGCGCCACCATGCCTGGCTAATTTTTTCTATATATTTTTAGTTGTCCAGATAATTTCTTTCTATTTTTTTAGTAGAGAGGGGGGTCTCACTCTTGCTCAGGCTGGTCTCGAACTCCTAAGCGCAAACAATCTGCCCTCCTCGGCCTTCCAGAGTGCTAGGATTACAGGCGTGAGCCACCGTGCCCGGCCTGCTTAGTTTTTTTTATTTGCTTAGTTTAAGTAAATTTTTCAACATTATAACATTGAGTTATTTTAAAAACTCATTTTTAATCATAATGTCACTCTACTTCTTGCTACCTAAATCTATGTCATAAAAACAAGGGAACAAATGGGAAATGAGTACCTAAGTGAGTGAAATATTCTGTTCCTTACTTTTCCTCAATTAAGCTTTTAATTAGCTTTTCCATACTTTAGATACTAAATTTCATGAAGAATAAACATTAAAAGCCCAACACTAATCCTGTAACACTTATCCTAGTTGTCCCAGGTTTTCCATATTACAATTAGAAAACCATGAATTCAAACTGCTGAAGAGACTATACTCATAAATAACATAACTTATGGCATATGTTCCATTGTTAATTGAAAAATCATAGTTAACAATTTTGGGGAGGAACCTTTCAGGCATGTAGCATGGAATAAAAAGGTAATGTTCTTTATATAAATTTTAGAGGTAGCACATATCACATGAAATGCTCGGGAGTTTACGAGCAAGAAAAAAGGGCAGGAAAAATAAAATTCATGTGTACCCTATACAAGCAAATAATTCCTGATGAAACTCATTAAATACAAACACATGACTTTCATTCATTTGCATTTTATGGTTCTTTTTAATAGAAATTAAATTAGTCACTTAATGTACATAATGTAGTGTTTGTTTTCCAGTCTTGTAGCTTTTCAACATTCAATTTTAAGTCTCGTGGGAAATGTTATTCAGCATCAAGATGTGATTTGATGAGTGAACAGTGTTACCACCAACTGTACTTAACAGAAGACAGAGGAGTTGGAGTTAATCTGCAGCTAACAACATGGAAAAATGAAAGAAACACAGACCCACAATAGTATCAACATGCATTATTAGGCCAAGACTCAAAGTTAACCCAACCCACACAGATTTCTTCTAAACTGAGAGTACTCATGGAAAGGGATGACTTTATCGAGATCCATAGCTATAGTAGTAAGGTTCATCAGGGCGGAATCCATAAGCTGTGGCAGGGCGTCCAAGGATGCCAACTGGTTGGCCAAAACCATCCATCCCAAGGCTAAAAAGAGAAAAAGGAATGGTAAGCTATATTTTTCGTCACACATCCACAATCCGGGTCACGTAAGAGGCCTAGAATTTTACACCTCCAAGATTTTCTTCCTAGCAGCGATAGTGATTTACGTGGCTATCATTAATGTCTTCTTTTTTCTTCTTTAGGTTAATACATCCATTAAAAATGTGTATAATAAAATATTCACTCATTACCTGTATTAAAAATGTCAGAAATCTGTCAGCAGGTAATATTCAAAGAAGAATCAAATCAGAAAGGTGTTAACAAATTATTTATATATGGCTTTTATGCCAAAATATGAAAAGATTTTACATGTTAGCTATTATCAGTAATATATTGCTAGGGAATGATAAAACTGTAATAAAGATCTCTTTCATATGAAGACATAGGATTAATCCACTATTAGTTAGGACATTCAATTTGAATTACAGTAGTGAATTCTCAGCGAGGGCCAAGTCATACCATGAGTCTATGACTGAAAGAACAAGACAAGGAATTCTACAAAATTTGAAAATTAGCCAGATTTGATCTGCAAATCCTTCTTCTGAATCCTCAATACAAAAAAAATTACTAAATAGTATATATTTCTTTTGAGTGACAGCAAGACAATTACAAATTCTGGTTCAGCTTTTTCTATAGAAGTAACAGAAGCACAAAGATAATGTTCAGAGTTGTAAAGATAGCTTAAAGCATGGATAAACTTTATGATTACTTTAAAAAAATTATTCTTCAGTCTATTAATAAATTATTTAGAGGAAAATCTGTTCTCCACAGCCCTTTTTAAGGATCAGGGAATTATGCAACACTTAGAAAAATGACAGAATATCTATTTTGCCAGGCAAACATGGCAGCTGTAACATGCTCATGCATAGCTCATGCAGTGAATGCTGGTGAGCCTGATTTCCAATCAAAGGAAACCACTTACAACGCAGAAATGTAAACTTTGAAAAATTATATTTAAATGACTTAAGATTGAGATTGTACTAGTCGAGTCAATGGAACGATCATTTTTCTTTACCAGCAAAATCTCAATATGATTAAACAATATATTCCCATAGGCACTAACTTCTTCTAAAAGCGAGATTAAGTTGAAACACTTTACAAGTTACTGTTAAAGTGCTGAAGTTTTAAATAATGTGCATGTGTATGTGAATCAGGATAGAACTAAAGAGTAAATCTAAAGAATCAAAATATATATTGTTCATATGAATCTACCCTTCAGGAAAATGGAATTTCTGAAATATAAGTTTCACGTTAGCATTTGTACTAACTGATTATGAACAAATCAAACCTTTTGGGCTCTGTCTGTATCAAAAACTCTGTCTATAGTTTCTCTAGGTTGGCTGATATTTTTCTCTGCATTTTGTTTTGAAATGGTAAAAATATAAGCATCCTTTCCTACTTTGGTCCTATGGGAAGACAAGTTAAATTTTGTGATGACAGGCAATATTACTTTAGAGTAACTTAAAAGATCTTTCAGAAGTTAGCAGAGTCAATGAACTAAGAGACACCTGTATCAGTTTAACATTTGAAAGAAAGTTGTTGAAAAATCTTCTCCTGAAGCACTAAGGCTGACAAATACTCACATATCCAAACAATTCCCAAATTATATGTGTTGATCATATAGCTTGTGGACTTCGACTTGTTCCTTCTTCACCCTTCTACTTATTACCTGCCTTAAACCACTCTTTACATATTTTTTTTTTTTTTGAGACAGTCTCGCTCTTGTCTGGACTAGAGTGCAGTGGTGTCATCATAGCTCACAGCAACCTCAAACTCCTGGGCTCAAGTGATTCTCCTGCCTCAGCCTCCTAATTAGCTGGGACTACAGGTGCGCACCACCACGCCTGGCTAATATTTCTATTTTTGCAGAGAGGGGGCTCACTCTTGCTTTGGCTGGTCTCACACCTCCCAGAGTGCTAGGTTTACAGGTGTGAGCCACTGTGCCCAGCCTCCTTACACTTTTTTAACACTTCCTTGGAGGTTGAGTGGCAGCAGACTTGGGTTAAACGCAAGTTAATTTTATCCTTGTTTCTCAATTTAGGGGCTATGGTGAGATCTTTTTCAAGAATTTGGAAACAAGAGGCTCAGGCGACCAGTGAAGAAATATGCAAAGGCATTTACAAAACAGAACATCTCACAAAGGATATGTTAGCAATATCACTGTAATTCTATCTAAAAGAAGATGATCCTTAGAAGGGAGTTTGAAAGCCATGGTGGCACAGAATGAGCTTCTCAGCTGCAATGTTGGTAGTAGCAACTCAAGGAATTACTTGCTGACAAGATGACCTATAACACCATCAGGAATATCTGACCTTTTTGGTAGGCTTGTCTTCATTGAGGAAGGGGCCTGAATAGATTTTCAGTGTGTGAGACTATTCTACATTCAAAGTGCATAACTCTCTTTTTTAAAAAATTTTTATGACTAATAGGCAAACTTCTGATCATTGTTTTCCCATGTGGTTTGCCAACAGGGTGAAGAATAAATTAACACATTACCCAGTCTGCCTGGTGGCTATACCTTTCATTGTAAATTACCAAATGGATATTCGTTTTTTTTCCCTTTTCTTATTCTATCATGTGCAATGTTGATAAGAATCTATATTCACAAGTCAGTGAGGGACCAACCCTTGAGCACTGATGAGTCTGAGTTTCTGAACCTACAAGTTTCAGGTCTTGAATAGTACAGTCTTTAAGGTCACTGTGGAAAAGTTCTATTTATGTAGTCAACAGTTCACCCAGGGATATCTGTGTACTACAGTGCACAGGATATCATTTAATTTTCTGAACTTCCATATCATTTGGGAAAAATTTTCAAGAGAAAATTTCAAACTGACTCTTAAAATGAGCTTTTCTGGAATTATCTAACATGTAGCACACAGATCAACTTGCTATTTAAAGAAAAGAATATTCAAAGCATTATGACCAGTTTGGAGGGTACTTTGACATAGGTTCTATGTCCTTTTGTATTATGGAAGATCAAGTATATCCATATGATTAAATTCACTGTGAAACAGAATAGTCTGCTTCTTTAATCTCTCTTATTTGGTTCTTTCTAATATAGTGGGGAAACTGGGCTTTCTAGGGTGCTAACACCTGGAGATAGATATTCTTTTGGAATATGTAGACACTTAACTCTACTTTCTCCCTTGGGATAAGGATGAAGCTTTGGTAATGCTGAGTCTGGTCCAAAACCAGGAGAGCCTAATAGTAAGTTTTCCTTTAAATAGGAGCAGACAGATTCTTTATGTAAGTTCTTCTGGAAGGGGGATAGAAACCATAAATATAAAAGGGCAGGGTCTCAGCAAATATTGTATTTTCTGGATCCTGAAAGACTTGACTTAGACTAAACAGGATCAAACACACTTGTATCCCTCACTGGGGACTCTGAGGACCAAGGGAAACTAAGCTGTGATATGCTGTATCTGCTCTTGCCCTGTGTGACCATTTTGTTTCAGATAAGAGTTTGTATTATTTGGCTATTTATATTGGAATTTAATCCAATCCTGCATTGTGTGTGTCTCTGTATATACATATTCTCTTCCTGCTACTCCTAATCTACATAAAAAGTTGTGTGTCCCCCTAGATTAGCATATGCCACTACTGCACTACTTTTTCTTTCTAGGGCTAGTTATTTAGTGTCACTTAACTTTATCCTTAATGTTTAGATAACAGATTCCAGAACTCTGAATTACCAAAATGCAGTATCTCTTCTTGAAAATACGTAATTCTGGCCCCCAAAAAATGGCTATTGTTCGTTGTGAGAAGATAACTAGGAATGATAAGGGAAACAAATCTGCTATTAAGTTTTATGTTCTAAGAATAGCGATTTTTGGGTACCTTAGAAAGGAAAATGATAAATTCTTTAAAAGTGAAAAATTATATTTAATATCCAACAAATATAAAACCACATCTGGAGTCTGTTTTTTAATAAACAAATTTAGAAATCTAATTAGCATTCAGCAAACAGAAGACTGAATTTTCTGTAATGTTTACAAGACTTCAAACAAACTTTTAACAACATTCATTACAATGCTAAACCTGAGATGATTCAGAGCAGGAGAAAAGACATCTGTAAATGACAAGTGACGCTTCACATGCAGCACATTACAAGGGATGGCAGCCACTAAAGAATCCTAGTTCTCAGGCTCTTATTAAATTTCTGTGCCAGAGTTTGCATTCCTGTAGAAAGGGAAAAAAATCACCTACCTCTGGCTGTTTGTGAGGCTTAATTAGTGCATGTTTGTAAAGCCCTTTGAAATCCTTGGATGAAAAGTGCTGCATAAGTGAAAAGTATCATCATTATTTTATTAAAATTAGATAAAAGCAACACAAGTCTTTTTCTTCTTTTAAATTCCTAAGTCAGCAATATGAATGCAGAACAAGTAATAAATATATTAGTGGATGCTACAAAAAAAAAGAATAAATTCAAGCCAAATTCATTTTTCATGGGCTGATAGAAATCTTTGACTTGGAAATATTTTTAGAAATAATCTCATCTACAATTCCATTCCCGACATCCTTGACAGGGTCTATCCATCTCTTATCTCCACCTCTAGAAATGGAGTGGTCAGTACTTTGTCAAGGCAGTTCATTCCATTTATGGATACGTCAAATTGTTGGAAAGTTTATTACACTGATCTGAAATAGAGTTCAGTTAGTCTTAGAACTACCCTCTGGAACCACACAAGGAGTCTAATTCTTCTTTGATATGATGGTTTCACAACTGTTTTACTCAATCTTCATGAAATAGTTTTAAATCTTTATCATCTCATTTGCTCACTAAAATGACTTTGATTTTCTAATGTTTATCTTCAAATGAAGAAGTTGAAATTAACATAATACTTATAATGTGGTCTGAAACCCGTATAGAATATAATGAGGTCCTAACTCTGACCCTCTAATATATGCTAAACTGTATTGATATTAAACACAAATTTTAAGGAGTCATTATCACAAAGTTGGCTAACATTGAGTGTACATGTATGTGTATAATTGTGTGTGTATACACACATACACATAAAAATTTCACTTATGACTACCATGCTTAACGTCATCTTTTTAGTTTGAATCTAGTCTTCAGGGATTCTATTTTTCTAAAGACAGAATCCTTTATGACAATATATTTATAAATAGGCAATAGTGAGTCTTAATAACTACCCATTCTTTGTGATCCATCAGGTAATATTGAAGGCTGGAAATCCTTTGGAATTGTCAAGTGAGAGGACTTAAGGTGAGCTAACTCTCATAGGAAGAAACTTTTCAGGATATTATAGAACTGTATAAAATAATTTGTTAACAATTTTCTGGAATACTTCATTCTTTTTATCAATTACTCCAACATATTGATCATAGAGTCAAAATCAGTAATATATATCTTCCTTTCTAAGTGTATTATAAATTGATCATCAGAGTAATTTTAGCTTAGGTACGCTTTGTTATGGGAAATTTAGGTCTATTTTAATAGTGATTCTTTGTACATCGTTCATCCATCTATCTATCCATCCATCCTTCCATGCATCCAAATAGTATAAACGTTTATTGAGTTCCCACAATGTGTTAAGTAATGTGTTTGATGTCAATGTAAAGAAACAAAATAAAAAAATGGTGCTGGGAAGGCAATAATAAATAAGACATGTTCCCTGACTATAAGGATCGGAGGCAACTAACATGGAACAAATATTCTGATAATAATCTGATGCTGTGTTATCCTACTACATGAAAAACTGCTACAGAAGAATCTTGGAGGCCAGAAAGTCTTTGTAGAAAATACTGATTTCAATGCATCTGTCACTTCCTAACATTATATTGTGTTATTGTTTTTCTCTCCCATTAGAACGTAAGCACCATGAAGGACAAGGACTGTCTTATTCATTGCTAGATCCCTAGCATCTAGCACTGTATCTGGCATGGAGTGGGCATTCAAAAGTATTTGAATGCAAGAACGAATGAATCTTAAAGGACAAGTAGGATTTCATAGGTGAAGAGAGAGAGAAAATTCCTGATAGAGGAACAGTGTGAGCAAGAGAAGTGACTGAAGGGCAGCGAATGGTTTCTTGCGGTTAGTGTCGTAGATTTACGACGTAAGCAAGTGGCAGGAGGTAAGATTAGACTCGATATTGAAGCTTTTCATACACCATGCTAAGAAGTATGCTTTTTGCAGAACTACCAATGGTTTTTTAAGAAAGAGAATGACCTAGTCTGTGTTTTACAAAGGTAACAGTGGCAGGAAAGGGGGTTGAGAGGCAAAAGCATGGAGAACATTTAAGAGATTATTCTGGCTGTCCAAATATGAAGTAATGAGAGCCTACAGAGGGGCACTGACAGAAATAACAATGATCAAATATGCTACAATTAACCACAAAGAATGTTATCTTTTCTCTTTTGAAAAATTTTTAATGTTATACCTTTATGAGTTGGGAACTGAGGATAAAGACGGAAAAATTTTAAACTGGTTGAAAATTCTAAAGGTTATAGTTGATTGGAATGAAACAATTTGGTCCCTCTAGTATGGGAATATACTTCATCAAGTAACTAAGATGCTGTGGTAGTCCATGTAGACAAAATCAGACTGTAAAAGCAGCTTGCCTCTGTATTCAACAGAAAGGACTGAATTATTCCAGCAGAAGAAAACATTTTCTTCTTGAAATTTTTATAGTGAGAAGAGACACAGAGATTGAATGAGATAATGATTATAATACCTGACATCAGTACGATGTATTGTTTGAGATCTAAATGTTTGTAAGTTACAGATCAACCACTAGATGGAGAGCTTGTCTTAGCACAAAAAAGTATCATGTACTTTCACAAAGTTTTAAAGCAAGGATTATCAAATTGAAACTTCTCAGCATATTTAACATTTATAGAAGTAGTTTCAGCTTTCTCAGATAATCACTGTCCTAGTTTTATAAATGTTAAATAATTTAATTAGTGCTAAATAGGAATACCTATCAGTTATATGCAAATGAGTTTGTGAATGTGGGCGCCTAAGAAAATAGGTTATAAGAAAAGACGCTGATTGTCTCGGACACTGAAAAATGTAACATACATGCATGTTAAAGTACTATTACTACACCATAGCTTCTACATCATAGCTTCTAACATTTTCATTGAACTGATATCAACGGCATCTTGTGTTTCTATAAATTTATATGCAATAAATATATATTTTAGGTTGCTAAAAGGAATTTGGACTTGAACCTTTGCATTTTTGAGAAAATAAAATCCAAGAGCACAGTTAAGCAGTCTTCTAATGATTTTCACCAATATATATATCAAGATAAGCTGTCACTCTTCATTTAGTTTCTCCTATTCTTAATCTTTTATATACATAATTATAAATTTTGCTTTTATTATAATAAAACTCAATGACTAAAGCATTTTAAAGAATTATATTTTTAGTGAAATCAAACTAATATTTTTCCAAAAATCAAGGGCAAATTACATGATTAGTGTGAGGCCATATTTAAAGTACTCATCTGCAGTTTATTAAAAAAATTTCTTTTAAGAACATTTGTCAGTTCTAAGGGGAAAAACACCACCTTGGGGACAGATCCTTTCAATTTAGTTACTCTATTGAGATGGTTCAGATAAAAACTAGTTTGTATTAATGATGAAGGGACCATGTGTAAAATAATCATTGATTTATTCCAAATGATAAAGTAATTCCACTTACATTGATTCAATTTATACTTCTTCTTATACATCTTAATCTGTTGTTTAACCCATTTGCAGAGTCTATTTTAATGATTACATTTCTTATGTAGAGATGTTATACTTGGTACTTTTTTTTTTTTGAGACAGTCTCACTCTGTCACCTGGGCTAGAGTACAGTGGTGTCAGCTTAGCTCGCAGCAACCTCAAAGTCCTGGGCTCAAACAATCCTCCTGCCTCAGCCTCCCGAATAGCTGGGACTCCAGGCGCACACCATGCCTGCCTAATTTTTTCTATTTTTAGTAGAGACAGGTGTCTCACTCTTGCTCAGGCTGGTCTCAAAATCCTCACATCAAGTGATCCGCCTGCCTCGGCCTCCCAGAGTCCTAGAATTACAGGCGTGAGCCACTGCGCTTGGTCACTTTGTACTTTTTAATACTATATCATCATTGCATTGTTTTCTATTCCTTTGTATTTATTTATTTATTTATTTACATTTTATACTCTCATTGAGATTCTTCTGTTAACTCTAGTTCTTGGGCATCCTAATGCTCTTGCTGTTGGATGGCTTGTCTCACCACTGAGCATCATGTATTTTACAAAGTTTTAAAGGAAGACTTATCAAATTTAAATTTCCAAGTATATTTAACATTGATAAAATGTGGTTTCCATTGCTTTCTCTAATGATTCTCCTTTATGACAGTCCTTTCTTTGTATACTTTGTAATGTTTTATTGTGGGCTCAACTTCAGGTTTATTTTTATTTTTTTTTCCTGTCTGTTGGCCCTTGAGCTGTGGAAATATTTCTACAGAGAGGTTCCATATTTGTTTAAAATGTATCAGGGCCCTGGGGGTTTCACTGTCTTGAAACAATCGGAATGGTTAATTTCCTGACTGCAGTTCCCTGAATTAAATACACGCATAAATTCTGGACCTAGGCATGTGTACAGAACAAGCTTGTGGTTTCTCTTTATCATGGGTGACTATCCTCCCCTACTTTGGGCCTTGGCACAGAGCCAGTTTTGGCCAATTCTCTGAGCTGGTAAATTAACATCATCTAGTCCTCTTTTCAATTGATGAGAAAAAGGAAGCCCTGTGAAGTTCAAGAAATTCAGTTCCATCTTCCTATAGCATATACTCCTGTGGGTGGTTCTTTCCCCACTCTCCAAACTGGAGTATTCCCTTTCTTTCCTGTGAACTTGGTCATACACGTTTTTGTTACATTTTGTCCATTTCTATATTATTTATATAGGAGTGGGTCCATCCACGTTACCTCAGTCTGCCATCTTGCTAGAAATCCTTTCCATTTTATTCTTATTTATCTGCTCTGTACATTCAAGGAAAAAATTTATAAACCTTAGATTCCTATGACTCAAACCTGGCTTTCTTGAGGAGAACAATGACTTGAAAGAAATAACTGGAGCCATTAAATGATATTTTATTTTTCCTTATTTGTAGCTAGTAACAAAAAAAATACCCTAATTAATAGGTACCTAATGGAAGTTGTCAGATATGATTATCGAGCTGAAGTAAATATTTACTCAAACCTATAATGGTCTCAGGCTTTTTACAGCAATCTTTTAATGGAGGTATACCATCTAGTCATCTTTAACTTACATTTTTTCAATTAAGTACAAGGACTTCTTGAAATTGGCGGTTCTATACTATCAAGCAATGCCTCATTTCATAAATGTTAAGGGAACTTGCTGAGTGGCTTAAATAACCCCTGGGTCAATAAACTGAGTCATTAGCACCTCCTTTAAATAATTGTTTGTCTGTTACTGGTTCAACATTTATATAATCTGTCATAATACCTTGGTTTTTTAAGGTACGAAAATTACTGCTGTAGGCTTAAAGTAGAGAATATCATGTAAGTAGCAATGTTTTCTCAGTGATAGTTTAACTATTCTGTCTGGTACTGAGTGAGTTAAAGACTGAACACCACAACTAATTACTATGTAATGCTAACCTTAGTTGCTGGTTCATTTTGAGACTCTTTAAAATATGAACTGTGTATTTTACCCCTATGCACTCTCTTAATGATTTGTTTTTTTAGACTGAAATCACTTCCAGCCATCAGTTATACTTTTGGTCTCTACATATGCACTTCTCCAAGCATAAATATTTCTTTTTCCTATTGGTCTGCCAGCCTGTCAGAGCAAATTTCACTTTAAACTAAATGCTATGATACTTAAAACCTCTTGGATTACTCAGGCTGCTAGTGTGATCTATGACCTTCCAAGAATGACAGCTGAACTTTCCAATTTGCTTATACTGCTTGGGGAACCAGAAAGCACAAGCCAAAAAGGAAAATGTTTCTGATGTTGAACAGAGAGGAGAGTTCTTGTTGGAGGTGGGGGTGGGAGACTATTAAGTATTGAAAAATACTAATAAGAAATGAAAAGAAACTAAACATACTGTAAAGTTAAGCCCTCAAACATAATTCAAAAGTTAATACTAGTACTAAAAACTCGTTAGCTGGACTAACTGATTAAAATATGAATAATGACCTTTAGTTATTATAATTTAAGCCCTAACCAGAATCTTGAAGTGATAATGCACTATTGAATGAACAAGTTCAAGAAATGGAATAGAATATAAAATTATCATGGGTAGTATTCAAAATGGGGTATTATTAACTCCCCATCTTTCTTCATGAAACAGAAATCTGACATACGAACAAAATCAAAGAGGTAATATGGCCATCTAGCATGCATGCTACTCCTACTGACATAACATCAGTCTCCTTTAAATGAAAAATTAGTGTTAAGTTTCTCTAAAAACTCATGTCTCCAAAATCCTTAAATAATAACACAGTTTGGGAATATTTTGGTATAGTTTTGAAACTTTCCACTTTACTTTACTACCTTACATAAGAGGTTGACAAGTATCTGTCTTTAAAAAAATCTCAAAAATCTTATCAAATTCAAGATGCTTAATATGAAGTTTCCAACTTATTTCATAGTCTATTTATTCATTTATTTGTCTCAATTTTTTAGGCTACACAAATTACATTTGACTTATAAAGATTAATAGTGGTTAATAAGTAAAGATTTTTTGGGTAGCTAAATCAAACTAATATTTTTTCCAAAATTGAGGGCAAAAATACAGATAATAGAAACTATATTTAGGTACATTAAAAGTACATCTTTTAAAATAGCTAAGCAAGAAAGTTTGAAAATTTGATTCTAAATAAATTTGTAATTGCCAATATATAAAAAAAAGGCATTTTCTTGCCCCATTAGGATATTTTTAGAGATCTATATTGGGCAGTATTATTTGAAACTTTCCAGCCATTAATTCAGTAATTTTAGTAATGAATACAGGTCAGAAAAACTGCAGTTAGTGTCTTCTAGAGCAGTGGTCCCCAACCTTTTTGGCACCAGAGAACACTTTCATGGAAGACAATTTCTCTATGGACTTGGGGGCGGCATGGGCGGGGGTTAGATTCTTACAAGGAGCGTGCAACCTAGATCCCTTGCATGCACAGTTTACAGTAGGGTTCATGCTCCTGTGAGAATCTAATGCTGCCGCTGATCTGACAGGAGGCGGAGCTCACGTGGTGATGCGAGTGACAGGGAACGGCTGTAAATACAGATGAAGCTCCCCTGCCACTCACCTCCTGTTGTGTGGCCTGGTTCCTGACAGGCCATAGTCCACGGCTTGGGGACTGCAGCTCTAGAGCATTTAGGATCTCAGAATACTGTATAATACACTGACATTGCGTTTGGCACTAGAACAGGTATTAAATCTCTACCTTTATCTCATAAGCTTTCTTGGTCCTTAAGAATATATTTAACTGTTACATTATGGGCCTATTAAAAAAAGGTAAATTCATTTTCTGCTCAGGTGTAAGACTAATTGTAGATTGTCAGATTGCAAGTCTTCTGATGATTAAACAAAGTATTTCCATATCGTCTTCAAAGAATAGGGCTAACTAAGCACCCTTTCATCACGCACTGCATTGATATCAAGCAAATTCAGCACAGATTGGAATGCAGAAGTATATAATTCTAAAAAAATGTTTTTCTGACTTGTACTCTCTTATTATACTATATTTTAAATGGAAATTATTTTCAAAGCAGCATAAGGAAACACTATACTTTTTTTTTTCTTTGTCACTGATATACATAAGCATTGTCCCTCTTCATTTAAGGACTGGCAATTAAGTTTACGAAATTCAGCAAAACTAACTTAAGTATAAACTTAGCAGTAAGTCCTGAATTTTATTCAAGTTAGGGAGGTGCAGTGACCTCAAAACCAGAATATCTGAATGGGATTTCTGTCTTTATTGATATAATCTTGTTTCAGTCTATACCTGTAACTAACTTTGTCATGAATTCTTTCTTTGTAAAATAAGAATAATGGTTATCCCTTTTAGAATCTCTATGCCTTGAGACTGTATTTCCAAAAACAGTATACTCTTACAGTATATATTTGCTGTTATTGCTATGACATATAAAAATGATGGATCTTTCTCTAAAAATGCTTAGGAAATTCTGGCGCCTGCCATACAGTCTAGACAGTTCAGAGATATTCTATCATACTTGGCATGGTTCTTTCACATGCTTTCTCTTTGTCTTTACAGGGCTCTTACATAATTCATAGAGACTTATGCCTACACGTAGGCATACTAATTGCTGTTGCACTAAAATAATGCCATGGCCAATCATATCTTCTTTTTACCATAGTGAGCCTGGACTGCTTGTATAAATAAGGTTATTCAATCAAAACCCTTTAGATTGTATGTCATGAGGGAAGCAAATGACACAACACCTTCAGGGATGAAACATACAGGGCAATTCTCATCACCTGGTTTTTAATCTTATTTTATATCCAGCAAGTTTATTTTCAAAGTAGCCAATCAAGGGTAAAGTTTTTAGTTATCTCTCGTAAATCATCACTTTCCACGTTGTACACATTCCTGTACTCTGGTTTATTGCTAGTGCTGGCTTCTCTTAGAAAAGTACACAGGTCATGAAAACGTTAGAGTGGGGTATTTTCGTTCTGTGATGTTTACTGCTTTGGGGCTTGTGCCAACCTGACAATCTGGGACTTATAAGCAAAGCTGGACAACTATGAGAATTCTTTAGGGAGATGGGAATGTACCATACATTTTTGAGATTATCTGGGTTTTAGATAATATTCTAAACTAGCATATAGGTATATCTACATTAGTTATTTCAAGTGTGCAGGGTAAGGAAAAAATTGACCCAACTAAAAAGGACTATGGTGCCTACCTGCTGACAGCAACCTTCAGACTTTTGGGGAAAAACAGCAAGATGCAACTATAAAAAACTGTAATAGTTTCTTTTTTCCCCATTGTGTATACAGCCAATGAGGTAAGTGACAACAGTACAATATCTATAAAGGCTTTGAAACCCAGAAACCTTTTTTAAAAAACTTTGACTTTCTTTTTAAAAATTTTAAGATTTTTTTTAAGAATTCTTGCTTATTTATCACTTCAAAAGAGAACTCAGCATGAAGTTTGAATACCTATATAAATATAGCTTTATGGGGTTTCTTGTATTGATTTGAAAAGATGTGATTTTTAAGTTACAGTTGCAACTGAAAAATTTACTTGCCTAACTATGTTCATAGAAGCCTCCTCTCACCTTTCACATTGGAGGGGCTCTAAATTAGCCACTTGATAACTGCCCACCAAATCTGGATTCCTTTTTAAGATTGCTTTGCCTTTTAATTTCTGACAGGCCAATATGAAGATGCTTTGTTTTTGGCTGGAAAAATCCAAAATGGAAAGAATTTCTGAAAAAGTGGGATGTATCAACTTTAGATATAATTTCTTCTAAAGCTAACAAAGAAAATTGGCTTATGATATATAAAATATATTACATTACCTGAGATAGAATGTTGACTTATGTCCACAAAAAGAGAAGATATTCAGGAAATCATTGATTATGTTCTCATTTAAGTGTATTCAAAAGACTAATTATTTAAAATATTTAACTTAGTCAAAGAGCACAAGAAAGTATTTGTTGATTGTACTTCTCTAGTGTGAAATGAGACCATAGAAAATAAGTAGCTTTTACTTAAAAATCAACATAGACATACAGATTTTACATATACCCATAATTAACTTTAATATTAATAACAGAAGTATAAATAAAGTTTGGAAAATTACTAATCATTCTTCTCAGCTGAAAAACAAAGTAGCATTTGAAAATAAATTCTAACACAGAGTGCCACACTGGTCTCTGAAGTAGGTCTGAGTTCTATCTAATTCATGGAGGCACTGGGCAGTTGTGAGATTGCCAAGCGCTTTTTGGGCTATTACTGAAACACTGCATGTGGCCCTGAAATTCCTACAGGTAAATTCCACAAGTATAGTCCATAATTAATCCTCTCAACTCCAGATGGAGATTTATTACCTTTTCTTTAAAAAATGAGAAAACCTGGCTGGGCAGAATAGCTCATACCTGTAATCCTAGCACTTTGGGAGGCTGAGGTGGGATGATCACTTGAGGCCAGGAGTTTGAGACCAGCCTGAGCAACATAGTGAGACCCCCGTCTCTACCCAAAAATAAAAAAGTTAGCCAGGCATGGTGGCACATGCCTGTAGGCCCAGCTACTTGGGAGGCTGAGGCAGGAGGATCGCCTGAGCCCGGGCGTTGGAGGTTACAGTGAGCTATGATGATGCCACTGCACTCTAATCCTGGCAACAGAGTGAGATCCTGTCTCAAAAGTTTTCAAAATTCATCGATAGCCATAATGTCAGTGTTAAAAGAAGTTCAAAGACTAAATGTTTTCTCACTTGTTCCCTTGGGAGTGAGTATGTATCTATGTAAAACGAAATGTCAGTTTTTACTCAGGAAACCTTTCACCCATGAGATGGGAGGCATAGAAAATCAACACGTGCATCAAACTCCTGGACTTTCCCTAAAACTCACAATCATTACATTTTGTAGGACACACTGACGTGTTTCTGAAGAGGCAGTACCTTCATTTCAAAGCCACAAAAAGCTGCTATCTGGACTAATCCTTCCAAACTACTTATTGTTATAATGAAGTAACTAAACTCTAGTGAATTATCAGATCATCAAAGCACAATGTTTTATCAAACAGCCTATATATGTCAGGAGGTTGCATTTCATAATAATATAATTCTTTGTCAAATATTGCACTGCTTAGCTTAAAATTCCATAAAATCTCAACCTATTTACCTTTTTCTAAGAAAATTCACACTATCTAGATTGTTTTTTTTTCTGTAAGAAGATACCTAAGGTCTATGCTTTTGTAACAAAATAAGCTAATGAATGACAACACTCCAAATAGCATGCTCTTCAAAAAAAATAAGGGGTGGTGGTGGTTTATTATTTAAGATAATGTGGCATTCTTAAGACCATTATTTCTGCTTTCTCTAAAAGTTGTCGACAAATCACAAGTGTTTAAGATGTTTATTCCATTGGGGAGATGTGTGTGTGTGTGTATGTGTATGTATTTTACCCAAAGTGTGTGAATAACATAAAAGTGGGCAGAAACAGGTAAAAGACCCACTGATGTCCAAATACTTACAGTGTAATATTAATTCCTTTTATAAGCCTGATAATACTATTAACCTTAAATATTTTCAAAAAAAGAAAGTTGAAATAAACCAAAATAAATAGGATGCTTTAACTCATTAAAAAATTATATTTTAACCCTGAACTATAAGCTTTTCAAAGGGAAAATTATTTCTTACTGATCTCTATGTCCCTAGATCCCATCCAAGTGCTTGTCAACTAAAAGGAAATTTTAGTGTTAAAAGAAAACGTTGAATGCATGTTTTTACCTTGATTCTGTTTTTATTTTGTGCTCTATGAAGTTAATTTCAACTGTCATCACAGAAACTTTAAGTTAAATTAAAAGTATCTTTTAGAAATAACAGCAGTGACAGCAATAAAACCTCAACAGCATATAAGCTATGCTTATGATTTATTGATGACCAGTAAATCGTAAGTCTAATGACCAGGTCGTTAGTTACAACCTGGTAATAGGAAAGAAATAAGATCAAGGATACTCTTAATTCATTTTAAGTACAGGGTATTATTTGTTGCTACAGAACTTATGCTATTTGACAACGAAAACTAATACAAATTTTTATAATACTCTATTATAGCACCATCCTCTAAAGATGTAACTCTGAAAATTCTTAAATTCTCAGCTGGGTGCAGTGGCTCACGCCTGTAATCCCAGTCTTTTGGGAAGGGAAGGAAGGAGGATCGCTTGAGCCCAAGAGTTCAAAGCTACAGTGAGCTGTGATCATGCCACTGCAGCCCCTGGGAACCAGAGCAAGATCCTGTCGAAAGAAACGAAAAGCAAAAGCAAAAGCAAAAGCAAAAGCAAAAGGAAAAGGAAAAGGAAGGAAAGGAAAGGAAAGGGAAAACAACATTCCCTGATGTTTAAGTATGGAGCCATTACTCCCGTACAACAAAACTGAAAAAAAAAAAAAAAAAATTACAGTCTGTAACAAGTGAGCAATGAAACTGACTTAACTGAAATTATGTGACTTCTAAACACATATTCGAAAAATTTGTATTCCAAATGCAACTCCAAGAAATTGTTTTGCAATTCTAAATAGTCAGCTGGCTATTGTTATTACTAATAAGAATTTTAATACTAATCATATTATTTCTTTTTTTGTTATAGTGAATCTACAATTTTTTTTAAGGGTAGATGAAATTAGATGGGTTATTAATATGATTAAACACACTTGTAACTTGTAATAGCAGGACATTATAAAGAGTTTCTTTTGGAAATAAAAGAATTTTTTTTCTATGAAAGAGTATATATTCAGTATAGATGAGTT
This sequence comes from Indri indri, assembly GCA_004363605.1. Lineage (NCBI taxonomy): Eukaryota > Metazoa > Chordata > Mammalia > Primates > Indriidae > Indri > Indri indri. Next base: position 325,421 of record RJWJ010000023.1, on the reverse strand, counting down.
CTTCTCAGTATATTTAATTAGATATGCAGTAGTATAATACAAGAATACTAAGAATCTCTTAACTGGATCATAATTATGAAGGCAAGCATCTTCATCTATATAAAACATAGCAATTCAAAAGACAGTTTTTATCTTATCTAGGTTATTAAAATTTTTCTCGTATAGCATAGGTTTCTGCCAACAATTTTATAATTCAAATCATATAATATTATAAACAGAATATATAATACATGCATACCTTGATTACATATTTAATAGAAGCTATGCATTGTACATTTGAAAGGATGCCACTGACATAATAAAAATTAAATATAAAATTATGAAATTATACAACAAACATTTACATTGAAAATAAAACACTGCATGAACATAGAGTAAGACATATCTGTTTGAATACTGGCTCTGATCTTTATGACTCATCGAGAACCTAGTGTGTGCTGGGTAGTGTGGATATAACTTTAAGATAGTCAAAATTCTTGCCCTTCTAGAGACTATATTCTTGTGGAAGGAGGGAGATAGACAAGTGAAGAAAAACTAAATGATTAGGGTAGATGCGGAAGAAGGAGCTTCTTTGATAATTCTGTTAGGAAAAGACTCTCTGAGAAGTAATATTTGTACTGAGACTTGAAAGATAAGAAGCAGCCAATTATTTAAAGAGTTAGAAGACTATTCAAGTAAAGCACAAACGTGATGAATTGAGAAAGAACTTGGTGAGTGTTTGAGGAAGAGAACGGAGCCCAGAGTGGGTAGAATTAATAAGCAATGGTAACATGTGTAGATGAGGCTGGAGAAGAAGTAGATAAGTGTCAAATAATGCAGGATTTTATAGAACATGGTAAAGAATTCGTATTTAATTACAGGAGCATGGGAAGCCATTGAAGGCAGATGGAAGTCGTGATCTGACTTACACTTTAAAAAGATCACGATGGCAGCTGTGGAAAATAAATGGAATGCAAGAAGCACGGAAATTAATTAGGAGGCTACTGACTGGTACAGGTGACAGAGGATGGTAGCTTAAACTGGGTACTACTAGTGAAAATGAAAAGAAATAGCCACATTTGAGACATATTCTAGAAATGAAAACAACAGGACATGCAGATGGTTTGCACTGGGGACAGAGGGTAATATGAGGAAAAGGGAGGAATCAAGAAAGACTCCAAAGTTCACAAAGAGTGTGATGCGCACCATCCGAGGGATGGACGCACTTGAAACTCGGACTTGGTCGGGGGAAAGGGGGGCAAGGGCAACATACGTAACCTAAACATCTGTATCCCCATAATATCCTGAAATAAAACAAAAACAAAAACAAAAAAAAAGAAAGACTCCAAAGATTATGGCTTAAACTACCAAGTAGATGGTGGTGGCATTTACTAAGATGGGAAAATTAGGGAAGGAACCTGTTTTATATGGGAAATCCAAAAGTCAAATTTTATGAAAAATTCAATTAGATATGTCAAATAGAAAGAAGGATAAAGATGGTGTTCAGAGGAGAAGGCTCAGTTAAAAATACAGTATTTAAAGCTGTCATGGGATCTGGATGAAATCCTATAGGAGGTGGGTTTAGTTAGAAAAGACCCCCTCCCCCCCCCCCCCCCAAATAGAGTATGGATAGAAAACAGGGCTGACGCCTTGAAGTAACCAGCATTTAAAGGTAGAAAATAGGAGGAATAGCCAGCAAAGAACATTGGGAAGGAATGAAAAAGGGTTTAGAGGAAAAACAGAAAAATGGGATGTCTTAAGAGCTGAAAGAAGGGAGTTTCAAAAGGCAGGGCCTGGTCAAACTGTGTCAAACATAGCTGAGAGTTGAACATGAAAACAGTCTACTGGATTTGGCAATATGAAGACTACTGGTGATTTTGACAAGATTGGAGAAGCTGAAGAATGAACGGGAGTCTTTTTGAGAAGTTTTGCATAAAAGAATTAAGAAATGGGCAGTTTGAGGAAGAGAAAAGAGCCCAATTCTAGTTGGAATATGATATGGGGCTAAGGATTGGAGATTCCAAATTATGTTTATACACTGACAGGGTTGACTCAGGAGAGGGGAAAAAAGAGTGACAACACTGAAAAAAGTCCTTGAAAAGGCAAGAAGGGATGGGGTCCAGAGTAAAAATGGACTGCCTGGACTTTGAAAAAAGAACATTTCCTTCATCGTAACAGAAGGGAAGAAAGAAAGGTGGGGGAAAATAAGAGTAGTTTACGGATTGGGTGGTGGGAAGATAATATTGGGCAAGTTGCTTAACTCTAAAAGCTTCAGTTTTCTTAATAATAATGTCTTCTTTCCTCAGCTCTTGTGAAGATTAAATAAGACATGTAATAAATAGCAATTAGCATAGCGCCTGGCACTTACACTAAATATATTTTAATAAAATTCCATCATCATTATTAGTCATCCTATCTCAGATTGTAGACAAATTTGAAAACATTTAGAGAATACCATTTCAAATAATATAATTAGAATAAAGATTAAATTTGTACAGCATTGAAGCCTGCATTATTGTTTCCACTCCTTTCCAGTAATTTCATTTAAAACTACACCGGACTGTTCATGTTCCAAAAACGTAAACAATTGAGCAGTTGTACTTGTTCGAGATTTATGGTTTTTTTTTAAAAGAACAACAAAAACTGAAAAAAAAAATCAATGTTTACTTTGTGCAGAAGTTTTCTGTAGACTTTCATGTGCTGAATTTTCAACAGATTTAAAGTTGCAGAAAAACAAAGAAGCAAACTACAGAACAGGCCCCCAGATAGTCTAAAATTTTGTTTTCGCCTACATCTTTTCACATACAAACTATGATGTTACGGTTTAAGTAGATACAGATAAGCTTATTTGAAAACAATTCTGGGAGCATAAGCTACATTTTTAAAGTTCAATATTTCTACATTATACCTAATACCTTCTGAAAAGGCCTAAGGTAGTGAGTGCTGCACCTCCCTCTCTTTTGAAATTTTCAACACGTTCCTTTTACCCTCCTTTCTTGGGGTAACTAACAACTGACACCTTCCCAAAGTGGATCCTTTATTTTATGAGGAGATCTGATTTTACTATCCCCAATTTAGAAATATTCTTCTGAGTTCCCAATATACTTTGAATTATTGCTTTTATGATAGTTATCTAAATCAATGAATGGGTATTAGATACTGCTGATTTATCCCAACATTTAGATTTTTATGAGAATGGAAATGACTTATTCTGTGAAATCACATGGCTCTAACTGTAACCGTGACTTCAGTGGTAAGAAACCAGAAGCTGATTTCTTTTATATATTTTATTTTGTAGTATTTCATATTTCTATATATAAACATATGATAAAATACACTTATCAGTGGCTATCTCCCAAAATGGCCTTCTGAGGGTGAATTTCTTGACAAATAAGTTGCTAAGTTCCAGATGCCAACCACGAAAATAAGGCAGTAGAAAAAAAAGATAAAGGTGTTAAGTAAAAAAATAAATTTAACGATTTAACATATATTAACTAAATCAAATAATGCCTCAACTGAGAGATTTCATTGTACCAAAAAAAAGAATATAAAGAAATATGATGTTTTATTGTTTGTAACTATGAAGATACATATATTAGTATATAAAATTCAGCTTGCTTAAATGTGATTTGGAAATTCCACTGATTTATTCAACAGATATTTATAATATTTCCTTTATGTGTAAGGACCCATTTGATAAGATGGCTTAGAAGATATTAATAATATTATTTTTACTCTAATTGCTCTTATAATACGGAGATCGAGTTTTTTGAAACCCTTGGCATTTCCTTAAATACTATGGTATCTTCTCTGTAAGGAAGAGTGAAAAACAATGTTCTGATTCTTTAAATAAACTCATTAGGTACTAATTTACGTTCAAACTAAACCATACAAAATAACCACAGAAATAACAAACCAGTTTATTTTATTTGAGGAGAAAGAAAGGCTTGGTCTTTCAAATGCATTAAAATAGACCCAACCTGAATCTTAACGGTAGCACACGGGGAATTACACCAGCCTTCCCCTGCCCTACCCGGTGCACACCTTCTCCTCCTGGTTTATTCACATTCTAAATCTTCTAGGTTTAGCCTGCAACCACTACTTGATAAAGTAGGTCACTTGAAAAGTAAGAAAGCCTAATAAAATGAATTACAAAGACAACAAGATTAAACTGATTGCACTGTTTTCATACATCGTAGCTGAAATTCTGCAAATACTCAGTTGGCTGTGGTTTGGCATTTAACAGCATGCCTCCTCCATCAGTAAGGAGGAGGAAATTTTATTCTCATTAACTGTTGCAGATTTACTGCAGTGAAAAAGGGCTGTGTAACCTGAGACGTGACAGTACAGAAAGATCAAAGCCATGGATTGGAAACTAAATAAACCCTCTGGCTACTTCCTGCAAGGAAAATTCACTTTGGCAATGTAAAACAGAGCCCAGTTAAAAACTACTCTCAGTTTTATGAGCTGTCATAGCAGCTCAAGTGGTTTGGACTGGCTGAGTTTAGAACATTATATTTCCTTGTTTTTGTCCTAGATACTTCTGTAAGCAGTTTTATATAGACTATTTCCTCCTCCCCCCTTTTAAAAACACAACAAAAAAAAAAAACCTTTTCTTTTTTTGAAATAGAAGGTAACCACTAAACTTATTAAAGTAGGTAGGTCTTCATTTGTACATTCTTTCCTCATTTACTACAGCTTAATATTTTTTTCTTAGACTTATTTGGCAATATAAATTTACTTTAATAATTCATCTACGATCTGTACAATCCCTATTCAAAATAAGTGCAAATCAGTTTACAGAGCCCAAATGGCTCATATCCGAGAAATGAGCTATTTGGAATAGCATATCCGTAAAGATTATGAGCAATATGGAGAATACGGGAATTACTTAGTATTACATTTAAAAACCCATAGGCCCTAGGTTTCAGCTCTTTTTTTAAAACAAATATTTAAGAAAACTATCTATTTAATATTTCTAATATAAGTTAATTTTAACAATTGTTTATAAATATTTAAGTCACCTTGTTAAATCAATCAAAATACAGATGGGCTAGAATACATCTACCTTAAATTAGGAAATATCCCTAAGTTAAGGAGTAAGCTCAATATCATTAAATCCAGACTTAAAGGAAATAAAACATGACATGCTCTACTTCTCTCCTATTTTTTTGGAGTGGGTAGTGGTGCTTATCATCCAACTGCACACAGTTTTATTATTCTCAGTAGAATATGAATAAGCAAGCCTTTACAATGGTAATTTGCATTCTACTTCCTTAAAAAAAACCTCGTGTTTCTTGCGTTTCTTTCTTTTTTTTGAAAATAAAGGCATTTCCTAGGTCATATAAGTCACAAGAGCAGGCATCTTTGCTTAAAGACTTTCTTTCCATTTAAATTCATAAATAATTTTTATATCTGTATAGGCAACAAAAACGCAATTAATACATGTGAAAAATGTATGAACTTTAACATTAGATAATCACTCTTAAATGGTGGTGATATAATTAACTTCTCAGTCAAAACTGGATTAACTCCCATGTCACTTACAGTACAAAACTATATCATAATCGACATGTTAGCATTTTTAAAGGATCCAGTCATATTCAGATTACTTTTTTTAATTTATAGACTCAGTAATGCTGAATTTCTTCTCCTAATTGAAAGTCCTAATAAAGTGACAATAAATTTTGCTTTTCTTTGGGAGCATCTTTGGGCTTTATATACACAGCTAATATGCATGCCTCCAAAAACAATGCTCATTTTAGCAGACTGAAAATTAACACTAACTGATGAGGATAGTTCTATCACCAAAGTCTTCTCTTGCTTCTAAATTTCCAAAGGAAAGTAAGTTACTTAAAATATTTTTCCAAGTCAGGACTATAATTTCTCTAGGATAAAATATCTTCCCAAGTTTCCAGGATTTTAAGCCTTGATTTTTGGCTCGTATTTCTATATTTCTGTAAAGTTTACAATTTGCTAATGCTGATGTGTGATAATCTAATAAAAATTGGCCTTAAAGGTTATAGGCCCAATTTACTAATAAAACCTAATTCAATTCTCCTTGGGAAATGCAAATCATTAGTGTCCAAGCAGTGGAACTGAATTTCCTTGTCTTTTTAATACTAGAAAGAAATTGTCTCTATAAAAAGTCTAAACAAAAAAGAGAAATAATACTAATATATAATAATCCCAGGAGGGTTTGTTTACAGGCATTTTTAAAACAATACCATCATGTATGCAATGATTAATTTGCTAAATAAATGATTTGCATGAGGCATCTACCCTGCTAGACTGAGATTATCCAACTCAATTCATTCCCATTTTTTATACAACTGGATTTAATCTGTAGAGAATTTAGCAAACTGCTTAAGAGAATTTAAAGGTAGTGAACTAATTACTTAATGTGTTAATAAGCCCTTAGTAGCTTGCCTCCAAGCAAATCTGAAGCACCAAATTTGCAGTAAACCATGTCTAATGTATTAAAGCAAAATAGGTAAATATGTTGTGCTGCACAACAAAACCTACATATTTTACTCTGAATTTTAATAACATTTAAGATTTCTAAAGCACAGTTCACTTACAGACTAATATATCTGCTTGTCATCTAGAGGCAGTAATGGTGTAACAGTATGAGTGCTGTCTCTTACCAAGCTTAAAGGCTTCACTATTAGCTACCTGGTTTTAGGCTAATCCTTTAAAAATCTCTGAGCCTTAATTTCCACGTTGTTAAAATGGAGACAATGCTACTCTTTGCCCTGTATACCTCACGCACTTGTTGATGATCAAATGAGATACATAAAGATATAAATGCAACATAAATGCAAGTTGTTAGTCTTTACATACTTAGATTTAGATTTAAAAAAACCCTTAAACATTTTATTCTTTGAAACTTTTAGAAGGCTCTGAAGACAGTTCATCATCTTAAGTAAAAAAGTAAGTGGCAGAACTGCTATGGGAGTATTCAGAAACAAAAATGAGATTTCATGTAAAAATTGTTTTAAAGCAAGAGTCCTGTAGTGTAAAAAATTTTTATTTGCATTGGTTTGATTTTCTTATCAGGACTGTGTTGTTACATAGTTATTGCCACTCTTGTACTCCTATTTTTACCATCCCACAAGCTTAAGAATAAAATGACCACTCATTACTTTAGGTAAAATTTTACTTGTCATATAGTATTATTTCTTATGGTCTTATTAATTTCAAGAAATTTTACCATACATCTCTGCTTCATTAACATTGATGAAGGTGGGCAGAACTTAAAATTATTTCTATTGGTTATAGCTACATATGGCATCTATTACTGGCCTTAAAATAGATGTTTACGTATATTAAAAATGTCATTTGGATAACTGAATACAGTTTATAATAAAAATTTGCAAAGATCTGAATATTTCAGATTGACTCATACAGTGTTCCTGGAACAGCACTTTGTAAAAGTAAACAGGATATTGTCTTGGCACCCTACCTTGCTGTTGCTATAAAGAGATTCTACTCTGTGTGTTTTAATCAATATTTAACAAAATTCTATTTAAATTGAGAAGCAACTCTTGCAAATATCCCAACCTAGATCAGCTACAAACAAGTATTAGGGACCCAGGCAAATGTACATGTCAAGAACAAAGAGCAATAAAATGTATAATAGTGCCTTGCATATATAAGACATTCAATGAGAGCTTTTGTTTTTTAAAAATTATACAATGTTTAATAACAGACTTGTCTTAAAATGAAAACATGTTTATATATTAAGTGTAAATCAATAAATCTGTTATCCTAATTTTTAATACATGTGAATAAATGAATGTAAATTGAATGAGCAAGTATCCTTAACCATATCGTCTACTTTAAATTACTAGAATTACAGATGTGGCAGTGTTGTATCCAGTTTTATGCTAATCAAAACATATATGAATAATATTTTTATAAAAGAAGAATTTTCAATAAGGAAGAAGCAAATTAAAAAGTTCTTTGTGGTCAATCCTTTAAAAAGTGAAGAATTTTATATAAGGTGAATATCTATTGCTAAATGGATCTATTCTGACTTATCTTGGCCTTCATATATAGGATTTACTTAAAAAAGCATAACATGATAATGTGGACAAAATCTTATGGCACAAAAGCAGTGTTGAAAAACATGTTTATTGCACAGATACATATGTATATATTCTTTGACACATAGTAACTTATCAGTCTTTATTTTTATCTCTGATTACTGCATAAGGATAAATTCTAAGAAATGAAGTTATAATGTTAAAGGAAGTAAACAATTTAAGGATCTTGTTCCATATTACCAAATGCCTTTGACAAAGGTTTTATCAACTTAAATTCCCACAAGAGGTATTTAAGAGTAAGTCTTTGCTCTGATGTGTGGGTATCAGTGTTAAAAAATCTTTGGAAACTGATAGGTGAAAATGGTATCTGGCTGTTTTATTCTGCAACCACCGTATCTAGAAAAATTACTAAAGTCAGGAGTTTTTAAAAAAGGCTTCATGAAGCATATTCTCTGCTGAGAAAAAGTAATGGGAAAAATTCATAGATAACAAAAAAGCTGTAATCATCTTTGATAAAAAATAAATATACTAAATAAAGCAGTGTCTTAGTTAATGATTATTTAAAAAAGATTTTATAAGTACCAACTAATTTAGTTCTTACAATGCTGAACAATTGGTTGGTCTCAATGTCTATCAAAGGAAATGTTTCTGGGAGTTTCTTTTTACCTTTTTGATCTTTTGTGATTTCTATACTTCTGCCTTAGTAATGAAGGGCCATTAAAACTTAAATTATTACAACAAATGAAAGAGTTTGGGTTATAAATTAAAAATTGATAAAGGACTTATCAAAGAAGGGATTTTACAAGAATATTTACTCTCTTCTCCATATAAAAGAATTCCTTGTTTGGCCAAATTAAGGATTGTAAAATGGACAACAATTTGATTTCTCTTTTGAATAGCTGCTTTGAAATAAACTCATAATATGTAGTTCTATTAATAGTAACATTATGTACTTCTGTAAACACTACACAATACCTTTTAGACAGAGAATATGTAATTTTGAGGTTGCTTTTCTTAAGTGAAAAAAAGCTGAGTTAAACAAAATAGCTGAGTATAATTAGGTGGTCTTACAGCTAAAGAAATAAGTCTAATTGGTACATGTCGAATCCTAGACTTAGGAAAAATCACACATTTAAACATTTGGATAAAATATTTCTTATATTTTAGAAAAATAATTTGTTAGTTCTATTCAGTATAATTTTTTAGATTACAACTAAGATTTCAATTGATTTAATATTTGAAAAAAAATAGAGACCAAAATAGAAGGTATATATGTATGCTATATAATATGTATAATGCACAAAAAAGTTAATATTAAAGTATTCTAAGCAAGAAAAAAAAGAGGCAGGCTATAACACACACATAGAAAATGAAAGTGTAAGAATCAGATGGCTCAGATAATGCACACATCTAGTTCATCTTGGAACCCACTGAAATGGTCAGTAAATGACATCACTGTGTCAACCACAAAGAAGAACTCCAGGCTCTGTGAAAAATATTTTTCAAAGCCCCAAGGAAACCTAAGAAGTCTCTGCAATTTTTTTTTTTCAGTTTATGAAAATTGGATTCCTATAAAAGAAAAATGGACCATTTTTACTGCAACAAAAACTGATTTGTAAAAGCTGGCAGCAGTTTAAAAATACTCTTAACATGAGGTTCTTGTTAGTCTTGAAAAGTAAAAGTTATAATAAAAAAACGGTCCAAAAATATGGTGTGGATATATGGTATATAACAGGAAAAAAAGTTAGTCTTGCTCCTATTATTTTTAATTAGCTTCAATAGCGAGTTCCACTTTACTTTCTAACACCAGTACAGATTTGGGGAGGGGAAGATTTACATTTGACGCTCTGGGATTGGCAACTCTATAGCTAATGCCTTAGAGCCCTAATGCATTTTGCATTAGCTCTAAATGTCGGGAAATCCTGGCGCCAAGAGGTTCAAACCAATAGTGACACATGTCTAAAACCCAGGATTCGCTGTCCAACTGCCAGTATCTATTTTATCAAACATCCAGTCTCTCTTGTAGAATGGGATAGATGAGTTTAACAGTTTTCACTGTTTCCAATTAAACTGCCTTGCTATATTACAAAAATGCAGGCATTCTGATTAAGAGGGACTCCCTGACTCAGATTTTAAGAAAAACACCAATTTCAACTGTTTAAACGCTTCTCTAAATCTGGCTTAGTTTCTCAGATTTTTAACACATTTGCCCTACTACTAAACTTTGTCATTTTAGGAAGAAATGGAGAATTTTTCTTTGAACAATTAAAAAAAACCTTATGTCATGCATATTAGCAATTTATTCTTTACCTAACGGGAACTTGAGATCATCTACTTTACACGAATTCACTCAAACTGAAACGTTAAACAACAAAAACCGAAATGCCACATGAGCTGGCTGATCAGAGTATGCCACTTGGCACTGTCATATTCTCTTTCATGTTTCATCCCACATGCTGTTGTTACTTAAATCATTAAAAACAATGGTAATGATAAAAGTTCACCTTTTGTACATTAATCTTTTATTATTCTTTTTCCAGATAATTTGACAGTGCTTATTTATCAAAGGCATTTGATAAAGAAGCAAGGAAAGAATTTTTGAGTCACCTGGACCATTTCCCTAATTTAAAGGAAAGAAAAAACTCCAAATAGATAACATTTCCTCTTTTTAAAGGTATTTAGAGAATCATATTTTTCAATAGTTAAAATTCAATTAAGACATTTTTCTTTCATAGTTAACTCAAATTCTCCATGCTGTACACTAAGTCTGCTTATTCTCATCTTCACCGTGAAGATGAAGAATAGGAATTCAACAACTTCTATTTAATGAATGTGTATGTCTTGAAAATGTTTCTATTTTGCTTAAAATCAGTTAAAATAAATTTCGGAAATAATATTTTGAGTCAGTGTTATTTAATCTAACAAGATTTAAATTTACCTACTGGATGTCAGAAACTAAGAGGTGGCCATTAATTTAAAAATTCACCTCTGGGACATTATGCAGCAAAATTATCCTTACGAAATGTGTGAATGGGTTATTTAACAATTTAAAATACTTAAATCTCTGAAGAATTAAAAATGTGCCACATGTAAGATCCATGGTTTGTTACTGTCAAAGAAGAGCATAGAAGTCCTATTAAAAGGAGAATCCTAACCAACCAAAAATAATTGAATAAAAGCTATCATTTTTGATTATTGCAAGTAAGTCAATAAAACAGAATATAGATAAGAACAACTTTGCTATATTGTATACTCTGTATCTCTGCTGACACAATTTAGAGTCCCTATTCATTTGAGCTATTACCTACAAAAATTTGAGGAAATTCTTTGTAAATTATTTTTTCTAAAAATGATATAATTATTAATAATGTGACTTAAGGACTGAAAAATTACAGAAGACAGTAGATGAAAGATTTAACTTTCTCAGTGGAAGTTCTTTTTAAAAGGCAAACAATTCTCAAGTCAAAATGATTATAATAAATATCATTCTTTTGATTTGAAAAATAGTCTACAAGTTTTATTAACTAATCCTTTAAATCAACATTACTGTGATGTCTTTTATGAAGTAAAAGAAGCTACTTAAATATTTTTACTCTTGAAAAGGAACCGAAGGTACAAAAGTAAAAGGATTTTCCTAAAGTCATTTTAAAAAACTTATTAACAGAACTGATGAATAAAATCCTAAAATCTTTGATCCAAGTAAATAACTTAGTCATATAATATATCTGTCTTTCAAAACATCTGTATTGTTTTATAAAGTGACCATTTTTGAAATCCAGAAATGAATGATTTTGCTGAATTGAGCAAAAAAATTATTTTGGATATTCAATTTTAGGGAAAATTTTTAGTTTTTTAAAAGTCACATAGCTATATAAAAAAATAAAAGTAAGACTTGCTTAATGCATGATTTGCAGCAGTTTGCTTTCTCTAGATTGGCAGTATCTGCAGGAGATACAAAAATAATGTTTTTGTTCATAGTGAAACATAAATGGCAGAATAATTAATTTCATAAATGCTATAAGCAAATTTCTTTGATATAAATATTAAGATCACATAACCAAATAATTTATTCCTTTTCCAATTATGTTTCAGAAAACATTTATACCATGAATTGTAACATGACACAATACAGTATTTACAATGATTAAACAAAGGCTCTATTTAAATAATTATAGCTAATATAGCCAGACATATCAGAAGTAATCAAAAGCCATATGCTTTGTAACATTTAATCATATTTAGTTTTTATTTCCTAAGGCAAGGTGTTTCTTACTATGAAAATCTAGTATGTGGATGAAACTATTTCTAAACTGCTATTAGTTACTTAAAGGCCACTAAAGAACACTGACCTACACATAAGGTTATCACATTTCATGTAATACTCCTATGTTTTTCCACAATGCTTTTAAACTTTGGGTCATTGACCATCAGTGAGTGTGAAATCAACTTAGTGGGTTGCAATCTGCATTTAAAAAATGAAATAGAATATAATAAAACAATATATAGTCTTGCATTACAGGTAAGAGTATCACTTTAAGAAATTTTTGTTTTACATATACGGATACAGGTAGATACATGTATGTAAACAAATATGTATATGTGCGTTAGGTTGCAATATGAAAGGTATTTCTTTTAATGTGGATTGTAGTAAAAAAAACCTTAAAAGTCACTATAGTATGTTTTGTTTCCTCCATATTAGGCAGCATATTACACTGGAAAGAACATAAGCTTTGGTGACATATAGACCTGAGTTCAAATTTTTGCTCTATCATCCTACTTGTGTGAATTGGTCACTTAAAGTTCAGAATCTTGATTTCTTCATCAGTAAAACAGATATAATAAAACTTGCTTTAAAATGTTGCTGTGCATGTTAAAATAAATAAGATGAGCATTTGTAAAATAGATAATACACAATAGATGATCAATAATAGCTGAAAGTATTATAATTAGTATTGGATTAAAATAGCTTATTACAAGTAATCATTAAGAGTTATAGCATATTGGTCATAAATGTACTGCTCATTAAAAAATACATGAATACATCTTCCAAACAGAAAATAGCTTATGCTAATGAAAAATAGAGTTTCAGAAGAAGAAATCAAATCAGTAATTCAAAGGAACGAATAAATAGGCTCAAGGGAAAATAAGACTATACCTATTTGCTGGATTAGCTTAATGTGAAATTTCCACAGTCAGCCTAAATTAAAATATTACATTTCTAGGAATGATATAAAGAGGAAAATATTGTTTACACTTCCTGGCAAGACTTTAAAAATCTATGACATCATTGGTAATGGGAACTTTATTACAATTGTAGAACAATGCTGGCCTGACAGATTTTTTTTTTCCCTTAAATATTTTACTTGAATGCCATCTAGGGAAGAAAAGTCTTCAATTTAATCAAAGCATCAACTTTTAAAAACAGTGATGTCTGAATAATTGTTAAAATACATGTCTTGTGTTCTCATTCTATATTTTATTGGCTTTGGAAAGCACTCAGGAAACAATCTGTGTTCATTAATTTGGCAAAAGTATTACCTGTTTTAATAGACAGCCTATATTTTCCAAAGTGATGAAGCATTTTTTTTTGATATATGATTTTCATTTTGTTTTACATACAAAATGTAACTTCATAAGTTAATTTTAATTCAAACATGTTTTTGAAAAGATTGAGGGCTTTCCCCCCTTAATGAAAAAGACAAGGAAATGGGGAGAGAATTTTAGTTTTTCAAAAGCAAAGGAAATACCATACATCAGATTTTTCTTGGAAGATGGTTTACCTGCCAGGAAATGAGTGCTGCCCAACTACATCTCCATTCTGAAGGTGATAATCACTGAAGAAATCTGGACTTATGGCTCCTTCAGAGGCAATTAATCCATCTAGAAAGAAAGAAAATGGTAACTAGTGAAACACATTTGAAGGAGATAAAAAGGAAACTATTCTATCATGTAACACAATAAGAAAACCTGTGTAATCTAGAAAGAAAAATGTTAGCATGACATGTTCTCTCTGGAAGTATGAACAGAAGACCATATGTACTTAAGTCTTTTGTTCATAACAATTCAGCACAATATAAAATTCATTGAGCATCTACTATGTCCCGAGTACCATACTAGTACAGAAATAAGTAAGAGTCTCTGCCTTCAAGGGTCTTGCATTCTTGTGGAGAAGACAGACACAGAAAATGATAAGAAGGTAAGGCGAGGTAGGGAGGGACAGTAAGCATGGTCCAGGCTAAGGAAATAGCATGAATAAAGGCAAGAAGCCATTAAATAGCCTGGTGTTAGTAAAGGGCAATACTTTAGTATACTTCACATTTTATTCCCAGATAGCTTCATTTGTGTAGCATGATTAAGTGAATTTATAAACAATGCTTGACAGTTTAAATGGAAAACATTAAAACACACACAAACTTACATTAAAAATTGTCATATATTTTACACTCCCTATGTTCTTAAAAGTGTATATTGTATATAACTTAAATATTCCTTGATAGCTCAATCTTCATTATAAATATTAATTATTATACAGTCCTTAGGGTTATCAGATATATTTGACAAACTACACTTAATGGCTCTACAATATGTTTTTTGAGTTTTTTCTTTGCTTGTGCTTCTTTTCCCAAATCTAAGTCTTTGTTATTACTTTTTGCTGAATTTACAGTGACACTACTTTCTCATTTGCTCCAATCTCGGAATCTAGGTGACCTATTTTTGACACAATTATGAGTAAGTTAAGAATTAAAAGGATCTGTGGAAAACACATCTAAAGTGATGGCTTCAGGCCTGTCCAATGCATAAAGCAAATACTTTAATACATGGCTTCTATAATGGCTGTGTAGCTCTGAGGTCTTTCAAAGTTTCCTTTTCTGAAAGCATGCTGAGTTGTTGAATAGCCTCTAGATAAGTGTTAGTTAGGTCATACCCGCCACATTGTTTACAAATTTGGCATACAGCATAGGCAAATTATTTAGTCACCAAATAATTATTTTATACCTTGCACATGCATAATACTATGGTAGGTCCTGTGGGAAATATATAAAATTACAATACATAATCTCTGTTTTTAAGTATTTTAGCTTAAATGAAATATAAAACAAACACTTAAGATGCAATTAAATAATATAATAAATGATATACATCGGGAATGGGTGTAAGTACTGAGTAAGTGATAAAGGCAATAAAAGCTATAGAGAGATGACTGTGTTCCACAGGGGTTAAAAAATCCTACCAAGGAAGGGGATTAACTGATTTGAGTCTGGAAAGATAAGTAAGATTCAAATGACAAAATCTGTTTGAGGAGTAAGCATATTAAACCTTGAGTGAATGGTAAAACTAAGTAACAGAGCTGAAAAATGAATCAATGAGATAATCTGTATTTCCATAAAACTCTCACACTACTCATTTGTTATGTATCATATATTAATGACTTGTATTATTATTTAATTGTTGAATTGTTAATGGATGCCTTTGGCATTTGTCTTATTACTTTACTAACTTTAAAATACAGTTTGAGTTTCCAACAAAAATGTCGGTAATATTTAATCCAGTTTTTACAACCACTAGAAGTTAAAAAGTCTATAAATTAAAAGACCAGCTAAACACTGAAAAGTTATAAAAAATGAAATCATGTGAAATACCAAGGCACCACAGATTAAAAGTAAAGTAACTAAAAAAAAAAATCAATTTTACATGGAGCTAAGATTTTGTGAAAGTGGCTAAAACTAACAAGGTTAAGAGCACAAAATCAACAAGTTTCTCTGTTAAATGAAAATCAAATAATTGAGGATCAGGATTTAAGAAACCTGCCAATTTTAGAGGAACAAAACTAAGTAAAATGCTAAAATAAACCATGTATCACACACTGAAAACAAATGCACAGGTATTTAGCATGTGGGCAGAATAAAAGAATTTAACTCTCAAATTCTTCAGATATAAATACAACCAAATGAAAAGATACTTGAATTATGTTAAAAAAAAGTTTATATTTATGAAATATGACCTAGTAAAGAGTGTCAGATTAGGAAGAAATTAAATAAAAACATGATCAAATTCTCAACAACTTATTCTTGGTTCAGAGCTCCCATTGTCTTCAAAGGGAACAGTGAGTAGCAAAAGGATAAACAGAATACAGGGAACTACAAACAGGCAGATCATCAAACAAAATCAAACTAAAAATTCTTGAGTTTAAAGATGTAGCCAGATCTATTCTGAATTTTCTTGTGGAAAAAAAAAAGAGTCAGCCAGAAATTTTTAAACCCAGAATACAAGTAGTTTAATAATACAATAAGCCAGATCTTACGTGAATAAAAAAGAGTAAATTTATACTTCTGAAGTTCATTTTTAATTATCCTACAGCACTGCAGTTGATTCAATAAACTGCAGCTTCTACAGGGCCCTTGATGGCTTGACAAAAAGGTTAGGCGACTCTGACATACGAGCAATCTTTCTTTACCAGAATGAGGCATAAAATTTTCATTAAAGCCTCATCTCAAGTACCTCAACTTCTTTGGAAATAACTTCGTTTCTCAGCATTGCGTATCTAAAATTAATTCTTTCAGGGAAATACTAAAAAAGAATCATATCTCCTTGGTTACAAACTCCAGATAAATCTAGAAGCATCCTTCTTAAGCTCCTACTCTAACCTTGTTGTTTCAAAGACAGCAACAAGTAACCAAAGAATTTCATGTAACATTTAAATGGCCAGAAAACAGAGATGATATACACCGGAGCACTCTGTAGAGTATCACACACATTTAGGTTACTAAATTACATGAAACCTTTAGACCACAGATATAAAGCACACCATTCAGAGATGCTCCAACTAACGATGACAAAAACAATTATTAACAAAATGGAGTATATACTAGAACAGTGAGAAAGATTAAAGCACATTTATTGTTGGCATAGGTAATTTATCAACCTTCTGATTTCCGAAAGCCAGTTAAAAAACTGGCTTATAAACATTGTGAATAAAAGTAAAAACAAACACTCAATATCTTCTTATTTATTGTTACTGAAACAAACTTTATTTTTATTTCCTTTTTTTTTTTTTTTTAAGAGACAGTCTCCTGTTACGTTGCTCAGGGTGGAGTACAGCATCTATTTATCCACAGGTGCAGTCCCACTGCTGACCTACTCTTGCTTCCAACCTGGGCCAGTTCACCCCTCCTTAGGCAACCTAGTGGTCTGCCCTGCTCCTGGAAGGTCACCATATTGATGCTGGACTTAGTGCGGACACCTGATAGGCATAGCACACTACAGGCCAGAACTCCTGAACTCAATCGAGTCTTCCTTCTGCCTCGGCCTCCCGAGTCGCTGGGACTACAGGCACATGCTACCACGTTGGGCTTTATTTTTATTTCTTAAAGTCAAATGAATTATAACATTGGGATCTTTGTTGAACTAGCAAAAAGGAAAACTGTGACTGTGCAGGAGAAAATAGATGTCAATAATGCAGTAAATGAGAAAAATAACTAATATGATAAATCTTAATTTACTGGGCTATACTTGATAAGACACATCACAGAAACATACAGGTAAATAAAAACCATGGTTTTTATAATGATTCTGAGACAGAAACAAACCACCTTAAGCTTCATATTCCAGGAATATATTCATATACTAAGATTCACCACAATTAATGAACAACAATGAAAAAAGAAAAAATATCATTTAGAAAGAAATGTGTAGTAGCAATACAGCTTTTAATACAGCTTCATTTTTATGATAGCAAAGGAAATTAATCAGTGATTACAATCACAATAATTTTAGACTCAAAATACTGTAACTAAAGGAGATGCTAGTTTTCTATTTCATGAAAACATTAAGATTTTTTTTTTTAAAGAAAGGGATAAACAGATACATTTTACTGATATTTAATAGTTTGAAAATATAGAGGGTGATACTAATGACTAGGAAATAGCAAATGTCATTTTATTTTAAAGTAAAAGATAAGACTCAGGGAATTAAGGCCATTTAGTTTAACCTCTGGCTGAAAAACTACTAAAGCTGCTTTTTACAGCTTGCTATAAGAACTATATCTTTAAACTCACAGCATGTAATTTCCACTGTCAAATGTCTATCATATCATCAGGCTATGGGCATTAAAAAAAAAACTACAAAGATACTTAACAATAATATTACCCCTCAGATACTTTTATTTTTCCATCAGCTGCTGCTGTTTCTAAATTACAGTATATAAATATACATAGTTCAACTTTCTCACAAAAGCATAAGTTATACATTTTAATTATAAAGTATCTCACAAAAATATTTAGTATTTTCATTTAAGAGGTTAATTTAAATGACTTAATTTTGGAAATGTGGTCTAACTTTTTAGAACTCTGTTCTGAAATTTTAATTGTATTAAAACAACAAAGTTGAACACTGAGGTGGTTAATAGTTTTATTCAGTTTTGGAAACTGGCAATTGATTCACGCTGAAAGGTAGCTATCAACCTTCAAAGCAAGAAATTTGATTCCAGGAATATCATATATATTTTACATCATCTTGGTTCATGAATACTGAATATGTAAGGAACAGCTGCTTGCCATTACTGAGCTAAGAAATTCTGGTTGGTTGAAATTAATGATCTACTCCATCTGGTCTGAAACACAAAGCAGCATTTCATAACTACTGTAAAGTTGAGTTAGGAAGGAATCTATTCAATTTTCAAAGTAAAGCATATGTTTTCCAAGATCAAGTATTTATATCAAATATAAAAATAATACAGTATAGTACCTATGGAAAATCTGCACAATACGCAATTAAGAAAACACATGAATGAATGTGTGAACGGTATTATTAATGTGGGTACAGTGATTAGATGTGATGTTAATTTATGGAATCAATCAGTGATCACAAACAAATTGCTTTGATGAGGCAATACATGCTTTTAGAAAACTTATATTGAAAACATTTATTAAATACATAGTAAAAATACACAGTAGAAAAAAAAGGTGAGCCATTAATTCGGATATAATTACTTTAATGCTTTTTATTCCAGCTTGTGACAGATCTTAATCAGAATTTCTTTCTTTCCTTGCCTCAACTAAATGACTTCAATGAAGTGATATTAATATTGGCAACAGTAGAAAACATAAAAGCCAGGATATGCAAAAATTTACCAATCTTTGTGACAAACTCATCCCTGGAAAAAGGCAGCATTGCAGAATCTACAAGGTTATAATATATGTAAGATTTATGTAAATATTAAATTTTATCTTAAAAATGCTAGCAGAGTTTCTTTTTTCTTTTAAAGAGATAGGGTCTCTCTATGTTGCCCAGGCTAGATTTGAATTCCTAGGCTCAAGTGATCCTCCCACCTCAGCCTCCTGACTTGTTGGGACTCTAGGTGTGTACTATCATGCCTGGCTCTGAAAACGCTAGCAGAGTTTAGAAGGAAAATGCTATTGCTATAAAGCGTCTAAATCTTCCCAACAGTCACCAAATAGTTTAGCAGTTTGAAACTAAAGCAAAATCATGGCAAAATTAAACTGCTAAGATTAAATGGATTGGAAAACAAAACATATACTGATAAATTGTATATTTAATAAATGCAGAATAAAGAAAATGATTACATTTTTTAACAGAGGTCAGAAATCTTGAAGTTGTTAGTTTAAGTCAACACATTCTGGTAAGTAATAAGCTTCTTCCAAGAGCAATTAATTTTCCTGGCTACAGCCACTTTTTATGGAGATTACATCAAAGACTAACATGGAAAAAATTAATGTGAGTTAATAGGTTTGCCTGTTGTGTATAGATGTTACATCTTAAATAATTAGCAGAAGACCATTTACACACTACAAGAAGCACTTACAAAGCTTGGGAATGTGCAAGGTTGGCAGACCAAAATCTCTTTATTGTTGCTTTGGCTATCACCTTACCTGAGCTGTAGAAAAGGTCAGGTCTTTCGAGAATATCTCCTTCATGGATGTAGGGCTCAATTCGATCATCCCCATACAAGTACTGCTCACTCTCATCCATCTGACGACTCTCTACCATCTCTAGCCACTGAGAGTTATGCCAGCGAAACTTTTCACTCTGAATTTTCTTAGCCCATTCTTCATCATATTCCTATTGAAACAAATAGTCAACTGTTATGTAAGCTTACTCCTTTGGCACTCAGATAGCCATACTTTTATTTCATGAGAGGAGAATTTTGAGGGCCTTTCTTTGGGTTAGAGGGAACATTAAAAATACTCATTCAGAATTATTTTATATAATAGCCAACAAAAAGCAATTAAACACATAAAGAAGTTTCTGTTTGGATTATTAATCACTAATGGCAATGGCAAACACTGAAAAAGTTTAAATTTCACAAATTCTTATTTAAATGTTATCTATTTCCAGAATTTAGGTGAGCAATCAGACTTCGACTTCCAAAAAGTTCTTGTGGCTCTAGTTACAGCTGACCCTTGAACAGCCTGAGTTTCAACAGCGAGGGTGCGCTTATGTGTGGATTTTCTCCTGCTTGTGCCACCCCTGAGACAGCAAGACCAACCCCTCCTCTACGTCCTTCTCCTTGGCTGACAATGAGGATTGAAGACTTTTATGATAAGCTACTTCCACTTAGTGAACAGTAAATATATTTTCTCTTCCTTATGATTATCTTAATAACATTTTCTTTTCTATAGCTTTTCTATACAGTATATAATACATACGACGTACAAAATGTGCATTAATCGACTGGGTTATCAGAAAGGCTAACGGTTAACAGTAGGCTATTAGTTAAGTTTTTGGGGAGTCAAAAGTTATATACAGTGACAGGTGGTAGCTCACCACCTACAATGTCAGTACTTCAGAAGTCTGAGGTGGGAGGATCACGTTTGAGGCCAGGAGTTCGAGACCAGATTGGGTTGAGCAACGCAGCAGAGAACCTGACTCCTACCAAAAAAAAAAAAAAAAAAAAAAAAAAAAATAGCCAGACATAGGTGGTATGTGTCTGTAGTCCCAGGGACTTGGGAGGCTTAGGGGGGAGGATCACTTGAGCCCAGAGGTCAAGGTTGTAGTGAGCTATAATCAGGCCACTGCACAACACCCTGCACTCTAGCCTGGTTGACACAGCAAGACCCTGTCTCTAAAAAAAAAAAAAAAGAAAAAAAAAGTTATACACAGATTTTCAACAGAATGTGTATGTGGGGGAAGTCAGTGCCCCAAAAAGGGTCAACTGTATTTGTGGTAGTAATGACAGGCGGTTAGCATTAAAATGATACCCTTTGCTGTATTTCTTAGTTTAGATGACCCTAGGGGAAAAAAAAGCACTGTTAAATATCGAAGTATTTAACTGCTAAATGGTTTACTACAGGAAAGAAATAGCAGAATTGAATTGAATTTTGTTCCAACCACAAAATAACAATGTTACCTTATTTAGTTGTAATTATTTTTAAAAATATCTATGTCTTGCTTTGACCAGGAACTACTGAAGAGCAAGAACGTGGTGGCTTATTCGCTGACAGGTTTATCCGTAACACTTGTCACAGAGAAAGTTCTTGGTGAATGGTTTTGAAGTACAAACAGGCAAATTACTATAAGCTATGGCAGAACCGATCAATCTACCTACCTGTCCCATGGGTTATGGCTACTTCTGACTAGCGTATTCACGTAACAATGGACAGCAGAAATGCTAGCATAAATGGAAAAAAGAAAGGTTGAAGATATTTCTTGTTATCCTAACCTTAGGGTTCTTGAGTTTAAATTCCTCTGTCATATATTTAAGCACATTTGTTTATAGCTGTCTAAAAGGAGTTAGAGGGATGCAGGGCAATAGCACTGTCGAGATGTTCGTAGAAACTAAGAGGTGGACCAAATACACATTTCAGTCAAATGCTGAGCAATTTTCAACCTAACCTAGGACTCAACTCAAGTCAAAAATTGCCTTCACAGAATAAATTTCTTGGATGTAAAAATAAATGTGAAATTTTATAATAAATGTAATTATTATTATAATTTTCTTGTTAGGATTTTACTTGTTCAATTTCAGGTTTTACATTATCAATGAATCTCACAGCAGTGTCAGCTGTCAGATTGTGTGTTCTACACTATACATTTTTGAAAATATATAGATGTTCCCTTTCAAGTGAGGTTGGTGAAGGTAGAAGATATTTTTTGACTGTGTTATTGCTAATGGCAATTTTGTCACCAAATTATTAAGCCTTCCTTCTTTTCTATTAGTTATCTATTAACACTTCCATTAGTTGTCAATATATTTCCTAATATAATTAAATTAAATTGTATAAAATTAAGAGCTATCATAAACATTAATTATAGCATTGTACTTTAAAAGTAACAAGCATTTATTGTTCAATTGATAGAATTTCAATATTTAAAACACTGAAGGAAATCTTTACCCTTAGTTATATCTATGATGCTAACCTATATTTGAAATTGACTATTCAGATATAAATAATAAATCCAAATGCTATGCTTTGTTGGTATTATTGATGTGGTCACAGTTATTGGATGTGATGGTAATTTATACAATCATGCAATCATTGATCACATATACATTGTTCTGACAATATGAGATAATACATGCAATGTATTTAGAAAGCATACTGAGAACAGTTAACAAATGTTAGACATTTCTGTTAATTTAAATAACAGCTCTCTGAAATAGGTACTGTAATTATCACAATTTTATTAATACAAATGAGAAAATGAGGCCGAGAACACTGAAATAACTGGGTCCAGGGAGCACAGCTGGTTGTGGCTATTACAGTACTGCAAACCTTGGGCCAGCAATGTGGAAGAGGCAGTTAAACAGAAGATAAATGAATATTTGTTGGGGTCACTGTAGAATGGATTATTCATTGAATGAGAATATAATAAATGACCCCCAAGGTCAATTTTCAACTCTAAGATTTTGTAAATGGGCTTTAATGTTGACCAAGCAATAATATGAGAGGAAGTAGTTTCTGGTCTGGTAAGCATATTATACAACATATTGTATTCTCTGACTGGGCCGTACTTGGGAGGGTACTGGGGAAAGAGGGAGCTGAAAAATGATACGCATGGAGACGTTGTAACAAGAAGTTTTGTTGGCTACAGATTTTGGTGGTTCACTTTGGGTCTCCAAAATTAAATAAAATACTAAGTGATGACTAATTATGTAATACAGGCACTGTAATTAGCTTCAAAGAAATTTAGCATAAATGCTAAATATAAATTTGAATCTCTTTAAATTCACATAAAAGTATACTTTTTGGTGCCATATGTGGTTCTATGTATGGCTCAATTACAGTTAGCTGCAAACAGATATTATTGTCATATTAGAAATGGCCAGATAATTTACAAAGAATGATCATATATCACATACCCTTACAGTAGAACAGATGAACTTATTATACCCACTCAGGTAAAACATTTAATGCATAAATAAAAAGTAAAATGGTACTTTGGGGCAATAAATTCTCATACTAATTGGCTTTTTTCTAAAAGATAAGTTGGTCACAGGTCATCAGAACTTCTAGAATATGCCTTATAATACTAAAAAATCCTATTAAATCCACATTAAATACTTGAACTAATTTGAATGCTATTGTTTCTTTTAAGAATAGTAGCTTGTTTCACTTGGCAAGAGGCATAAAAATAACTTCATTTTGCTAGAAAAATTTAAAATCTGAATTATCTGAAGAGGTATTCAAGGGAGATGACAGAAAAATGTATGATCTGATTGTGTTATTATAACTTAAGTTTCAATCATATTGATTCCTAGTGTAAGAATAGGAGTTAAAATTTAGTAAAGTGTCTAACACACATGAAATATATGGTTTGCTACTCCACTAAGAGTAAAACTTGCTTCCTACTAGTACTTCTGAAATGTTATAGAGGTAGGTAATATTTTAAAAAATTCCTTAAACTACATATCCACATTCTGCACAAAAAAATCCTGCTTACTTTGAGATATCACTTTATACCCTCTTGTAAGATCTTATTATATATCTTTAGAATTTATATTGTAATTTAACAATAACAAAAATACATATCTATATGTTATACATATCTATAATTTAGATATGTATAACAAAGAAGATGTTTTTTCATAAACAACAGTCATCTACCTTCAGCCTTCTTATTACCCTACAAGCTCAAAGCAATCTTCTTATTAATGAACTTACACATATAAGCCTGAGTTATAAAAGAGATTTTTCACTCTATTTGACAAAAGTCCAAACACGCAAGCCAAAAATATCCATGAGTCTCCATGGCTAACTTCTGGTACGCTCTTGGTAAACTGGTTTTCTAAGGCAGTGAGTTAGCACAGAACCTAGCACCAAATGTTATAAGACTACTCTTACGCATTCCTTTAAAATGTTCGCTTTCTCTCTGTTACCAGTTTATGACTGAATTATCCTATAGAACCAGTGCATCTCTTAGCATCATAAGCCTAAAAAGTAGAGTAGTAATGGTACATATTATACTGTCATTTTCCTCTTTAAACATTTTTTATTCTAATTTTAAGTATTTTTGTACTATAAAACAATAGATTTAATTTCTATGCCTAACATAATGATTAACATATGTATTATTGTTTACACGATCACAATGAAAACACTATGGTGGTTTTTTTCAGCTCTTTGAAAAAAAAAGCAAAACAGCTTTTCCCTCAGGAAATATATGTTAGAATGTTATTTTATACCAAATGTGTAATTATTTAGGATATTGAAAATTATGTCTTGCAAAAAGATCCAAAAATGATTACATAATCCTGCTACAATGAATCCATTACAATGACAAGCAGAGTTTTCAAAGAGATGGCCTTGAGATTTTTTTTTTTTTTTTTTTTGAGACAGAGTCTCACTCTCTTGCCTGGGGCGAGTGCCGTGGCCTCAGCCTAGCTCACAGCAACCTCAAACTCCTGGGCTCAAGTGATCCTTCTGCCTCAGCCTCCCGAGTAGCTGGGACTACAGGCATGCGCCACCATGCCCAGCTAATTTTTTCTATACATATTTTTAGCTGTCCAATTAATTTTCTTTCTATTTTTTTGGTAGAGATGGGGTCTCGCGCTTGCTCAGGCTGGTCTCGAACTCCTGAGCTCAGAATGATCTGCCCGCCTCGGCCTCCCAGAGTGCTAGGATTACAGGCGTGAGCCACCGCGCCCGGCCCGGCCTTGAGATTTAATAGGTATGTATGGCTCCTTGTTAGAGATCATAGATAGAAAACAGCAAAAAAAACCCAAAAAACAAAAACCTTGACCAAAAAGTATCAAGGCCTTAAAAGTTATTCTTTTTAAAGTCTCGAAGAGTTTTAACATGACTTTCTGAAAATAATGTTTGGAGATTCATGATTATAAAAGTAATATTTCACTGTTGAAATTTGAAAATTACAGGAAAAATACCCATAAAACCTTTAGCTAGATAGAACCACAAGGACTATCGGTATATATCCCACAAGTTTTCACTGACTTTCTTAATTCCAATATTAACTTTGGAAAAGTATTTTAAAATATGTATTTTTTAAGTTTAGAGGCTAAGTATGAGATATTTTTAAGATATTATACTTGTGCCATAAAGTTTGTTCTAGTTTGTGATAATGAAGTCTCAGGTTTTCAAATGTTTACCACATAAAGTATCTTAGAATGAAATATGCCATGAGGAACACAATATTCATTTAAATATTTTTATTTCTTTTTTCTTAGTATTAAACAGTTAGAATCAAAAGAGATAGCATTGTTTTGCTATATGGTGCTGACCGTTTATGTTTCTTAAAAGGTTTATTAGACTTGCTGAAAATCAATATTTTAGCTTATGGCTGCTGAGATTCTATTTAGCAAGTGTAGTAAATTAATAGGCTAAAAAAAGTAGTCTCAAAAGTTTTAGATTTCAGGAAAGGTACAAAAGCATATCTTGGGGACTGATACTAAAAGTAAATCAACTGCTGCCTACTCTTGTTTTATAAAAGAAGGGCCATTTGAAGACTAAAAAATGTGAGAAAGAGAATCTCAAAATAAAAATGAAAAGGTATAGTACTTTCCCAAAATAAAACATGTTAACCTTACATCTCCTCCTACAAAAAAAAACCAACAAAAACACACACACACACACACACAAAACAAAAAAACAAACAAAAAAATCCACATGCCTTCTTCCTTTTTTATGTTTTTCCTCTTTCAGAGAAAAGCAGTAAAAACTTTACCATATTCTGATGGACCATCATTCTGGAATCCCTAGCATCAGCTATCCTCCAAATGTGTTCTGGGAATCCTCAATGAATATAGTTTATAATAGCCACGGCAGAGTCAGCTTCTTTGTGCCTGAGTCTGAACTTGCAGATATTAAAAATATGCTATGGCATAATACAAGGAACACTGGACTAGGAGCCAGAAGACCCAGGTTGTTTCTAGCTCTGTTCCTAATTGAAGTATGCAACCTTCTAAAGGTATTGTAATCTTTCTTGGTCTCAGATTCTTCATTTGTAAAATGAAACATATGTAAGACTTACTCAAGTTCTAACATTCTATAAATAAAAACCTATGATTAATACTATTACTTTATAAAGCTGTTGAAGTAACTATCCCAAATAACTGAAAAATACTGGTAGTATAGGAGTTTCTTTTAAAATGTTGAATAATAATTCTAAATGAATATTCGGTGTCAAAAATTTTAAATAAATTCACCATATATCAATTAAAATCAATTCCCTCTAACACCCCTCCCCCAGTCTCTACTCCCCTCTTATTATCCACCCCCACCCCCAATCACATTAGGAAATAACTACGAGAATTCAGGGATGTCACAGCTCAATCATAGCCAAGATACGTCATCAAATTTATCAAACCTTTGTGGAAATACTCTAGGAATACAGTTGTTTTCCTTTAACTTTTGAAATACTTCTTATCACAAGAAGTGCACCCTGGTGTCCTGGCTTTGAGCCGTGAGTTTATCCTTTAAGGAAAACATGCTTTGTCTTTTATTTTCCTTCCTTCTCAGCTCCTGACATTACAATCTTAAGCACTCAGTCCCCATAAATTCTAAAGTGTCAAGAGAGACTTATGGCTTGATTTTACATGGAATGTGCCATCCTTTTTGAAGTCCAACATCATTTTGTTTACTACTTAACCACTGAAACATTATGAAGCCTTAACTAGCCTATTATCAGAGCCTGTTCACTATCAGGAAAACTCTTTGTCACTGGCTTCCGTCACACCTTGTATGTGATTAACACACTATAGGATAACGTAGAGCTACATAGAACTGCTTTATGTGTTCTAACATAACTGATGGAAAACAGATTTTCCTTTCTCCTTTAATGTGGCAGCCCCCTAATTGAGACTGTGATATGGTCTATTTAATATAATTTTTCATACTAAGTTAAACCAGGTCTAGAGTACTTTAGTTGCTCATTAAGGTTAAGGTGGTAGCTGCTAAAAAGATGCTTTTTATATCTTAGAAAATTATTTCTCGCAATGATAATACGCACACACACATAATAAAGTTGTTGACCTTTAGAAACTCTCTCTCAATAGAGGTGCCCCAAATGTTGACCTTTAGTCTTGACCACAAAGTAAAAGATATAACTAAATAAAATTTATTTAAGCAAGAAATAATGATTTTTTTCTTTCATACTAAAGTCCAACTGTTGCCGATTTAAAAAAATGAAGTAACAGGCATAAATATATTTATGTATATATAATTTCGTGTATTTAAATTCTAACAAGCTGGAAAATATCTTAAATTTCTACCTTTTTAAAATGCAGTGTGAAAATGAACTACAAAAGAGGGCTAACCGAACTTATCTCATTAAACCCAATCAGACAGTACAGAACTAAGAAATAAAAATCAAACTTACACTGAGAAACGAAAATTTATGAAGACTGCAAAACAAGTAAGAACCAGTTCCACCTGCTCTGAAAAGAAACGATTTTAGATGTTTCTGCCAACAACTCACTTGAAAATCACTGTTCTGTGCCCATACCCAACT
Organism: Indri indri; assembly: GCA_004363605.1. Classification (NCBI taxonomy): domain Eukaryota; kingdom Metazoa; phylum Chordata; class Mammalia; order Primates; family Indriidae; genus Indri; species Indri indri. The sequence continues at coordinate 297,471 of RJWJ010000023.1, read as the reverse complement.
TGTATGCCAACTGAAAGTGACTGTCATCTACCCATTCTCTACTTTAGAAAGCCTGAGTTCTAATGCTAACCCTAATCCTAAGCCTATAAAAACCTTTCCTGTAAATTCTTTTCAGGATGTTGTGAGATACTTTTTAAAGTGCTCTCCCTAGATAGGAAGATTTTTGTTTGTTTTTTTTTTGAGAAAGGGTCTTGCTTTGTTGCCCAGGCTGCAGTGCAGTGATACAATCATAGCTCATTGTAACCTGAAACTCCTGGGCTCACTCAATCCTCCTGCCTCAGCCTCAAAAGTCACTGGGAATATAGGTGTGCACCACCAGGCCCAGGTAATTTTTAAATTTTTTGTAGAGACAGGGTCTCACTACATTATCCAGACTGGTCTTGAACTCCTGGCCTCAAGTGATCCTCCTATCTCGGCCTCCCAAAGTGCTGGGATTACAGGGTGAGCCACTGTACCTGGCCCTGGCAAGATTATTAATAAGCCCAGCTTTTCTGTCGGACACAGGGTTTCTTGGTAATCTTTGCGGAGACCATAACAATTAATGATGAAGAGGCTACATTTAAACCTCTATTGGTTTATCTGATTTTAATAAACCAGGTTTATTACTGTATAATTTTGTCTGTCCTAAAATGAAGCTAATGAAGATAGCACTTTGTTTTCCAAGTTTAAAATACTAGGGCTTGGTATTAATTCTAAATTATTAGTATATACATAGTTTGCCAATGATCATAATTAGAGTTATTAAAAAAAGGAAGAGCTACCATTCAAATAATCAGTGACACAACCTGTGTTAGTACCAAATCACAAATTGGCCTGTCATTGGCTAGAAAGACAACAGACATCAGTCTTTTACCAGAGAACCTAGTTATATCCCTTTTCCTGTAAACATCCTAGAGATACAGTGTGCCATTAGTATTGAATATCTACTGATAGGGCCATGTAGTAGTACTGCTCCTGGAAGGCCACTTCACATGTTTAGATAACAGTATCTTGGTGCTCTCCAGAGTCTAAACTGTAAACTTTTATATTCAACGGATTTTGTGTTGTTGAGTTTGGTATTCCCAGTGCCTACTTTAGTGTTTGGCACATGGTATGTACTTGAATACACATGTATTAAGCGTTTGATAATCCAGACATATTAGGGGAGGCTTTTGTTTATCAATTTGGGAGTAACTTCTGAGGTTCTCAAATATTTCACACAAAGTTGAGGATATACTGAAGTATAAAAATCTAAATGAGTTTTTAGAAGCTCTCTAGATCAGATATGTAGGTTGTGTTCCATGTATGATTCCCAAGACACAGAGAGAAAACGCAATGGTCAACTGACTTATATATTTCCTTGGAAGACCAAATATCTAGGCTCCTCTCTGCCTCTGCAGCATTCACTGCCTCCCCAGGCCACCAATAACCTAGTCAACTCAGGGAACAACTTACTGATAAGGTCACAGAGACTGCATCATGTAACACAAGTCATGTAACCCTCCACCACGCATCGGTTTCAATTCATCAGTTGAGGGCTGGGGCCCAGCTGCATTAAACAAATCATTACTAGTGTAATATCTGCATAATTTGGGGGACAAGTCCTTTACTGTAGAGGGCATATTTCCTCAAGGCTTGGAACGCATCTAATTTTTCTTAGTATTATTCCACACTATCTGTCTTGAGTGGTAGTTTGTTTTCTTAAAGACAACTTGCTTTGAGTGACAAATATTCCCATTCTCTCTATATTTTTTGGATTTTTTTCTTATTATAGAATATAGTCAAGCAGAGAATACAAGGAAATCAGTATCTAGAGATATAGAGAGTCTTTATGAGATCATCCACTTCTATTACAGGCAGGTTTCTAATAAACTATTACTCATGCTAACTGGACAGAGACTTTGCATTCTCCTTTGACAGTCTTGGTGAGCACGATTTCAATGCAGCAATAAAAGCAGAAGCCAGAATTAGTATAGGTTGATAGGAGGATGAGGGAAGTGAGAAAATGAAGGAAGTAAAATATAGATAACTTTTTCAAAACTTTGGTTCTAGAAAGGAAGAGAGAGCTAGGGCAATATCTAGAAGAGAAAAGAGACAAAGGGTAGGGGTGACTCCAGTTTATGATGAGAGACTTGAACCCCGAGTTTAGAAATAATTTGAAATGAAAATATTTTGATTTTATAATAAATATATTAATATTTTCATATTAAGGCTGAGCTGGCCTTTTGGAACTATCATTAACTTACATTCTAAACCAAAGACATCTAATATGTAAATCTAAGCATATTATCTTCCATCTACCTTTCCTCAGAAGAAGGTAGATAAAAAGTATGTTAAAGGCAATGCACAACAGACTGACAACTCTCTCCATTCCACATTGCTTAAAGTAAAATAACCACATATGGAACTTTAAGAAGTTTCTTGTTCTTATCCTATACACACTACATACAACAATGACATAGTAATCTATTAGAAAATAGTATATGAGCCATGAAATTATTCTCTAGGCATATTAAATATTCTATATTCATAAACTCTGTGACCAGAGGCCTACATGTATGAAATATCTTGGTAGAGCAAGGATTTAATATGAACATTTTCTTTACTCTGACTTAGAGATCAAAGCTAAAAATGTCAATGTACCCATTTAGTTCTAAACCAATAATGAGATACTTAGTCAAATCCAAAAAGCAGAGGATATCAAATAAGACGAATTTCTAAAATAAATGTAGGAAAGTGACAAAAAAGTTCCTAATGGTGACTGCCTAGTTTCAAATGATAACACTAGCAGAAGTGACAACTTAGTGGATTTCCAATGAAGTTATTAATTGATTTTTCAAACTGTTATTCTAATTTGTTTAAAAAGCTTAAGTTAAACTTTTAAAACTATTGAATGGCTATATTCAATAAACTTTTTAAAATGAGCCAAATCCAGTTCAAAGGAGGAAGCAAGCTGGCTGTGTGTAGCAGTATATGCCACAGGTAAAAAATACTCAAAATAATCTAGTATCTGGCACAGCCCTGGGCAAGGCTCAAATCCAAGCAGGGTCAACAAGCTTCTACCCAAGACTTAGATCATCCCTCTGATCATATCTCTCTAGTCATGTGTCCTTCAAAAAACTCCAAAATCATGAATAACATTAAGATTTTTGCATATCCCATCATTCCAAAGCAACTTACAAAACAATCTATGTATACTATATAACAAAAATTATCACATAACTAAAAAAATAGCTGACACAAGATTTGATTCAAAACATTTAATGGCCAAACTGCAAAGTTCTGCTTGAGTTTTGACCAAAATTGTCTTCAAACTCCCTTCTCCTATAATACAATAATTCCTTTGAAAAACAAGTGATTCTGAGAGGACACGTAGATGAGACTTAAACTCTGAATACGTATAAAACCTCTTTATGTAAGGAGTCTATATACTCAAAAGTTGAAAGCCAAAAGACTTAATGTTCAAAAAGATAAATTTAGTATCATTGTATTTTCTGAATCTTAACAAAATATAAATGTGTTTACACTGAATGCATGGTTCAAAATAGGTTTTCAATGTCTTTTTCCCACAAAAATGAAGTCTATTAGATTTTGCGTAGAAAGAATACTTACCGCTATAATATCTAATGTATTATCACAGACCTTCCGGATTTCATTATTTTTATCATGCATCAGGTCTATGAGATATGCTGGAGCCTCTGAATAGAAATGGTTAAAGATACAAACTGCTTTTGATATTGTGGCAATTCAATCATATTAGAAAATTCCACATTTAAATGCTAAATGAAAATTTAACTTCAAATTTTAAAGTAACATTATTAATACAAGATAATCAGAAACATTTAATATTTCATTTGTTGAAAAAAACAAAGATAGTAGGGACAAGAGAAAAATCTAGATTAAAATGAGAAAAAAAAAAAAAACCAAGTCAGTAGATCTCAGAACATGTGAGACTGTATTTTTGAAAACATGAGAATCATTAAAATAACTGAAGAGGGAGCTCTAGAGCTGTGTAACTATAAAACTTTTCTTGATCTATCATGCCCTCCTAAAAGTTCAGGAAAAGTTATTTCATACAAAAATGCAACAGAAAAGAATCACAGTCAAATCCTATATGTGGTTACTATAAGAAAAAAGGTGAAAACATGATAAGACATTTTCACGTAAGAGGAAGCTGAAACCTAATATTTCAAAAGAGATAAAAGAATTAAAAAAAAATAATAGTATATAAACAAACAACATAAATCAGGATTAGAAAACAGAAATAAAATAATTCAGGTAAGAACCAAAAATAGAAGTAAAAATCATTTAAAATATATAAAAACTAAACTTAACACAAGAGTGAATAAATGTAACAGATAAACTCCTAAGAGAAATAGAAGGCAAAAGGAAAAAAAATTCTAAAATTAAAAAATAGATGAAAAGATAATAAAATGACAGATATTAAAGATAGGCAAAGAAGATCTGACATAACATAACAGAAATCTCCTCCAAAAAATACCAAAGTATTAGAATACAAAAAACTATAGTTGAAGAAAACTTTCTTGAAATTAAAAAAAAAGACTTAAGACTATATATGGAAAGAATACATTTGTATATTTGGAAGGATGATACACAAAGTCAAACTCTAGTAAAACAACTTGACGTTAAAGAAAAAGAATATTCCTTTGATTTTCCTGGCAAAAAAACCAAGTCACTTATAAGAAAAAGAAATTAAATTGTCATCTGACTTTATGACAGGTTACAATAATTAGACCGACTACAGACTTCTCATTGGCAGCAATGCAGTCCAAAAGACAGTGGAAAAGCACCTTCAAATTGCTGTTAACCTAGAATTCTATATTCTGCTAAATTATTATTAAAGACGATAAACTAATTATTTTCAGATAAAGACAGATTTTATTATTCATAGATAATAGTCACTAAGTATAAAAGAATATACTTCATTATGAAAGAAAATCAACTCAGGAATAGAGCAATGGAATTCAAGAAAATACAGTAAATAAGGAAATTATTGGTCAACATATTGTAAATTTTAAATAAGCACTGTTTTTAAAAAGCAATAATTAAAATATGATTAATTCTGGGATGTTACGAAAGTGTTGTAAAAATGAGGTGAAATTATTATACTGGATAGCAAATAACATGGAAGATGGAAGTACAGATATTAGACTAGGAGAAAGACAGATATACTCCTGTAGAACTTGGTGAGAATGCATGCTGAAATTTCAGTTTTCCTCCCAAAAGAAATGTGTAAATTACAAATAAGCAGAGAGAAGGGGGAGAATAAAGCAAATTTAAATCAATAAAGAAACCTTGACGAATCTAAAGAGGCAGTGAAAAAAAGAGAAAGTTGTGATCGCCAATACTTTCAATTGCTCTTAGCTAAAACTATTTAAAAACAAAGTCCACATGTTTCTGCTAAGAAACTCTAGCACATATGTATAAGTAAATACCATTTTTTGTAGCACTGATTATAATGCCAAAAAATTTAATTAACAATTTCATGACTAGCAAGTGTCACAGACGAGACTTAACCCAGGTCTTCTACTCATTAGTGTTACTATTTTTTGAAGATAGAAAATGTAGAAGCCATATACAGAATAAAATATTTGTGCAGTCTGAAATTCATTTTAAAAAAATTATGTAAAGATCATAGTGTTGACTGGCTCTTTTCTCCACTGGAATGTGAGTTTCATTATGGCAAGGACTTCGTCTATTTTGTTTACCATAGCACCCCCAGGTCTGAGAACACAACAGGTACTCAATACATTTTTATTTCATGAATAAATGACACTCATTCTATATACTTCACATGGTTATTGTGAGAATAAAATTAGACTTCTTAGGAAAATCTTAAAAATTCCCAAGGGGAATCTAAAAGGATCTAGACAAATTTGGATTTTAGTTATCCCTCAGTATCTGTGGGGGATTGGTTTCAGGACCTCCAACCCCACCCCGCGGATACCAAAATCCACAGATGCTCAAGTCCCTTACATAAAATGGTATAATATTTGCATATAGCCTATGCCCATTGTCACATACACTTTATATCATCTCTAGATTACTTATAACCCCTAAAAAAAAGTAAGTACTATATAAATGGTTTTTACAGTCATATATTTTATATTTGTATTTTTTTATATTTTAAAAGTTTATTTCCAAATATTTTAATCTGTACTTGGTTGACCAAGTAGATGTGGAACCCCTGGATAGGGAGGGACAACTGTATTTTATTTTCTCATACTGCAATTGTTGGGATTACATAAATCTTTTCGATTATAACAGCATTGGTTTTCAATTTCAGATTCCCAATTCTTATGTGATTGATTTATGCTGAAAGTCAGTTTAATATTTCAAACATCTTAATATCAATCATATATTTATCTAAAATACGTCTACACTAGCCATCTCAAATGTCAGGTATTCTTTTTAAAATTATATCAAATAATATTGATCAAACTTTCTGGTTTAACAAAAAATGGGAAAAGGAATGAATTCTTGCCTAAGAGATTCTTTATTTTAAATGTTTAAATATATTGGATTCACAGGGAAAAATCACAATAAAATGCTTATAATTATGGTGAAATAAAATATTTAATATTTTTTAATATGTAACAAGTTACAACATGATATGTTTAAATATCATTGACATCAACAGAAATCCTGTTTTTTGAACCCCAAAACATTTCTGAACTTGTTTTCTGGCAAAAGCACTTCACAGCCATCTTTATTCAATCTTAAGACATGAAGCTTTTGTAAACATTTTAACTTAGCAGATCTTTTATCTCCCATTCACACCAGTATCAACATGTTACATGCTTCAGAACAAATACCTAAAACGCATTGACTCCAGAATCAATGGCATAAAACGAAAATTGAACTCGGGGGGAGGAAAATGCAAGGAAAGTGATGCTGAGAAGAAAAATCAAAAGAAGTTTTCTTAATACTATGAGTTTGATAAGGTACTGAGACATACCAGAGCAGAGGCAGTAACACTCGCTATGTGCTGGGCACTTGTTAGGTACTTTAAATACTTCATTCTTCTTTAGTCCTCACAAAAAACTCCATGAGGTAAATAGTAACCGGGGTTGTCTTTCAAGGAAGTTACCTAGGAAAACCACACTTTTCATTTTACTGTTTTCCATAGTGGCTTCCACAGTTACATAAGTTTAAAATACATTATACATAAAAAATATCCTTTTAGAGACTGTCAACACAAAAAAAGCGTATTAAAGGTTCCAGGAACCAGCCTGAGCAAGGAGCAAGACCTGGTCTCTACAAAAAAATAGGTAAATAAATAAATAAATAAAATTAGCTGGGTGTGGTGGCACACACCTGTGGTGGCGCACACCTGTATTCCCAGCTGCCCAGGCCACAAAGAGAGTCCCTGTCTCACCAAAAAAAAAAAAAAAAAAAAAAAAAAAAAGTGTGCAAGAAGACCCTGTAGCAAGAAGAAAACCTGTTTAACTTTAATTCAGTGTTTGCCAAACTCATTTACTACCACAGAACCTTTTCTTCATTAAGCAATTGTTAATACTCAAGGAGTATGTTCCATGGAATACAGCTGGGGAAAAGTCAATTTATTCCAATGATTTAACATCTCAAAACTGTATTGGGAATTTATCTTCCTGGGAAAGTCAGTTTAAAAGCCACATTAAAAAAACATTTATTACTGTATGATAAAAGAAGCTCTAATGTAGCTGCTAAGGCAAAACAATATTTATATTTTGATACATTACATCAAAATGAACATTTCTCAAATTAGACTTGTTACTCATCAGATTTCACTCTTGGAGACTTTATATGGTTCCAGAAATTAAATTTTCCCTCAAAAACAAGGCAATTTTCCTTCAAAGGTAATACTTAAACCATATGATATTGGCATTGAATGTTAGCACCAGAGGAGTTTCACAATGCTTTTAGCAATGGCAGTATCATTAAAAAAAAAAAGTCTACTAAGGTATTACTTTTAAAGGACATTAACTAGTTGGGTACATGTGTTTGTCTGACTGAACAAGTATTTACCACGTGTCAGGTACCATGTTAAGTTTTATGAATAGATAAAGATGAGTAAGACAAGCTGGCCTTTGAGCTTGAGGACCTCAAAATCTTTTGGGAGACACAGGTATATGAATAGATAACTTAAAATATTTTTTAAAGGTGAAAATAAAGAAATTACTCCTACTAGGAAGAAGAGAGGCATAAAATAGAAAGGCTTAATTAACTGAGAAGATGGCATATAAACTTTTGAGTAGGAGACTATCAGGTAAAAATGGGGGAGAAATGAGGTTGATGAGCACACAAAATGGCAGTTAAATATTGACAAGGTGCACGACGTCTGATGGATAATGAGAAACGTGGTATGCTAAGAGACAACTGTATATTGTGAGGTTAAAGTGGGGACATATCACTTTGGAAAAATTAATAGGTTAAGGTCAGATTATGAAGAACTAACTATGTATGCTAAGCAGCAAAAGAATTTAGACTATTCACATGGTAATGAAGGATTTTACCTTTGGAGTTCAAAAGCAGATTTTTTTTTTATAGAACAAACCACCTAAATTATAAAACAAAGATGCAGCTTAAACATCACCTCTGCTGCCAGTCTTTCATGACATCCTTAGGCTTGTTTTATATTTTCTTGGGTCTAGTGTGCCCTGTGTACATATTGTTATGACACTAGTCACACTGGATTATAATTTATATTTCTTATTTACTTGTCTATCTAATTAGACTATAAACTCCTTGAGGGCAAGGACTGACTTTCTTATACATTCAGCACTTAACCCAGTTTATCTGTTTAGATGGCCAAACTTGATAAATGTGTGCAAAATAAATGAATGATTAATTATGTATAGTAAAAGAGACAGCAGATACCAAAATTTTCAGATTAAGGCACTGTGTAGATGATGCTGTTATTATCCGCAATGAATACAGAAGGCAGAACTGTTGGGTTTTCAGGGGAGGACGTTGCCAACATTGAGTACCCTTTGGGATGCAATAATGATAAACTAATACTTATTCGGTTACTTATATATGTTGGGAACTATTATAGGCACTTTAAATCCATCAGTACTTATAACAATCTTACAAGGTAGTAGGTATTTTTAGTTTAATATTAATATTATGGCCATTTTATAGATAAAAGATTGTGTGCTAAGGAGGTTAAATAAGGTCCTGCAGCTACTAAGTGGCAAAACATAATTTAAAATTAGGGCTATTTGATTTTATAATGTTCTTTAGGCTACCCCATGCTTTGCCCCGTTAGGTACGTAGAAGACATCCAAGTGGTAGTTAACGACAAGTGCCTGGGGCTCAAGATAGAGGTTTTGAAGATATTAAATACTTAGTATATAGTTGGTAGCTGAAGTCATGAGAATAGATGTACTATAAATACAGTAAATAAGGTAAGATTAGAAGAGGACCAACGATAGTCCTAGGAACCTCTGATATTTAAGATATGTTAGTAAAGAAGGAAGTTCTAATATCTTTGTTAAGTTTCTTAAGAATCACAACCTGACAAGTTAATAAAATTGTTCTCATTATATTCTACCTATATACTGATTTGGGATCAACAGCTTCCATGAAAAATATTATAGCACATCTTCTAAATTTATTTCAAAGGTTGGTGTTTTCTACATTATTTCAACATTTGCAAAACAAGAAAATATCAAAGATGCATCTTTTCTGAATATGTGAAATGTCATTATCTATTGTAAATATTCAAAGGATACGTGTTTCCTTGATTATGACATCTCTTGTGGCTTGATGGAAAACCATCTGGTAGAAGACATAAATTATCTGACATACAAATTCATCATCTTCTTGTTGAGCTGAAAAGGAAACAAAAACTCCAAATAAAAGAATTCTATTTTTATATACCAAATTGAAAAACACTGTGGAGAATAATAGAGAATGAGAAAAACTAAAAGTGACAAGGAGACAAGAAGTCATTGATTAAATTAATTTCTATAGTCCTAATATGAAATGGCAACACTTAACCTCACTTGCTTTTTTTTTCTTTTTTTGTCCATCCTAAGAATTCTTCAAACGATTCTAATTTGTGAAATGATTTTGTCTTTACAATGTTGACTTCACATGAGAAAAACAATTCTTATAAAAGGTCGCACCTTCTAAATTCTCAGTTTTTGGTAGAAATTAAAGTATTATAAAAAGGCATTTCCTTTTGTTGAATATTGTTCACAAAATTAAACTTTACATATTGGCATAAAATAAAAAGTAGTTTAGTGTCAATCTAATCAATTATAATAGTAAAAAAAGAATGCATGTAATCATAAAGGCCAATTAGTAAATGTTTAATATCGTACAAAGAGTAACAGAATAGCTGATATCCACGGATTAACACGTAATGGCAAAAGCATAATTACTTATAGGAATCTAATTTTAGGTAATGGTTATGAAATTTGATTTACTCATAGTGTAGTTTGCTATCAACTCTTGGCAATAGTTCAATGACATGTTAGAAACAGATTTCTAGATCAATAGAGTATCCAACTAGTTGCATAGAATAAATTGTGGGCCTCTTAAAGTCCAACCTGACTCAAATGATCTCCTTTACTAACTTGCCAAAGTACTACTCTCCTCAACTAATTGGGCTGAAATTCTCACTATTAATTACTGCCTTGGTATACAGTATTCCCTCACTTAACCTCGAAAAGTTTTGTATTTCTCTGTGACAATCTCATGTCAGAGAACGTCAAAACATAGTAAAACTATCTGAGCTGGCTGTCAGCTCTCTTTACAGATATCTCAGCTTTCTCAGTTATTATATAATCATTGTGGAGCAGCAATTCCAGGAAGCAGGTCATTTCATTTTAACTTTCTCTAGCTCTCCACAAATTCTTCATTCTATGTCAACTACATTGTCTTCACTTTCACCTCCCAACTACCTAGTCTCTTTTTAAATTATTTCTAATCTGAAAACTTCTGGCTATAAGAAGGGTGTACCAAGGTAAATATATAAATATACTACAATTTTGAGAAGGAATACTTCAAACGCAGGGGCATTATCTCTAGATGACTTATTTATTAAAATGTATTACAGTAAAGAACTGACAAAATTTTTTAAAAAACTCAAAAGAGAAAAATGTGCACAAGATAAATAGGCACATTATTTTATTGGCCATATTTAATGATCAAGAAATATAAACACGTGCTCAACTTCATTAGTCCTGAGGGAAATGCAAATTAAAACCACAATGAGATACCAGTTGGAAGGCTACGGTTAAAGGAACTGGCAGTGCCCAGAGTTGGTAGTGATGTGGAACAACTGTTAACTTTCTTACATTGCCAGGAGGCCTGAAAACTGGCACAACTACGTTGGAAAACAGATAAGCACCATTTATTATGGCCAAACACAAGCAAACTCTGTGACCTAGCAATTCTACTCCTAGGTATGTATCTAATAGAAATGAGTACATATGTTCACCAAATGAAAGGTTTAAAAATGTTCACAGGAGCATTATTTATAATAGTCCTCCCCCCAAAAAAAACCCAAACCTACTATCCATCAGTAGTAGAAAAAAGTGATATATTGATATAATGGACATATTATATACAGCAATGAAAATGAACAAATTTCTGTATACAACATAGATGAATCTCACAAACATATCATATATAATAAAGTTCAAAACCAAGCAAAACTAATCTATTAATGACAAAAGAAAAGATAAAAACCACCTTTGGAGGAGGTGATAATAGCTGGGAGAGGGGAGAAGAGATACTTCTAGAGTGCTGGTAATATTTTATTTTCTTATGTGGGTGATGATAACTTGATGTGCTCTCTTTGAAAATTCATTGAGCTATATAATTAGAATCCATGTATTTTTCTTTACGTATGTTAATACTCCAAAAGTCAATTAAAATTAATACAAAATGTATATATATTACACCTAGGACAAGGAAGACTAAGATAAAAGTGTCTAATTAGCCATCTCATATTAGCATTTTTAACTTTTATACTGTTAGCTACTTTTAATGTGTCAGATCCTAGAGAACTTGCCCTAATAAAATAACACTGAATTCAGATAAATTTTGTAGTAATATGGAGAAAAAAAATGAGCCCTGGCACCTTCAGAACAATACAAACGTAAGGGGAAGATGGTAGGCCTGGACTGTTCTATTGTAGACATAAGCCACTGTAGCTAATTAAAATGAGAGTAAATTAAAAATCGAGGTTCTTAGTCCTGACAGCCATATTTCAAGTGTTCAACCACATGCGTTGGGCACTGCAGACATGCAACATTTTCATCAGTGCAGGAAGTTCGGAGGACAATACCCTCTGGATGTAGAAGGGAATATGATGCTGAGAACCAGCTTCCAAATGAACTTTTGTACTTAGAAATCAAGATATAAAAAAACAGAGTTTTCACAAGAGGGGATCAAACTCAAACCAACAGAAGGAAGAAAAATGATAGAATATAGTAGTCCCTGTTATTGGCGGTTTCCCCTCTCCTTGGTTTCAGTTATCTGCAGTCAACCGCAGTCCAAAAATAAAATGGAAAATTCCAGAAATAAACAATTTTTAAGTTTTAAACTGTGTGGCATTTGGAGTAGCATGATGAAATCTCTCACCATTCCACTCTGTTCTACCTGTGACATGAATCATTCCTTTGCCCAGCATGTCCACGCTGTATAGCTAACTACCCATTAGTCAGTAGCCATCTAGGTTATCAGATCAACCGCTGTATTATCACAATGCTTGGATTCAAGTAACCCTTATTTTACTTCATAATGGCTCCAAAGCACAAAAGAAGTGATGCTAGCATATTGTTATAATTGTTCTATTTTTAGTTATTGTTATTAATCTCTTACTGTGCTTAATTTATAAATTAAAATTTATCGTAGGTATGTATAGAAAAACCACACGTAGGGTTCAGTACTATCTGCAGTTTCAGGCATCCACTGGGGGCCTTAGAACACATCCCTCGTAGATAAGCAGTGACCACTGCATTAGCTGTTGAAGGCTGGTAAGAGGAGAACACAATCTATAAAACTGGTCTTGAATTGCTTTACTGTAACATTCTTACTTTGCAACCTAAATTTCTTTGGCATTACTTTATCCAATCCCAGTTAGCAGTATATTTATAATAATTCATTTTTCTTAACTATGTAATTTAGTTGCTATAAAATAATGTACCAAGATAAATACTATTTTATGATTACAGACTGTGCATCTTATATTTAAAAATTTAAACTAATAACCTGTTTAGACATTATCATGAAAATAAATTAAGATTATTTACCATTTAGCAATTCAATGAGTGCAGGGATTATTCCAGATTTGGCTAGCAGTGCAGCACAAGAGTCATCCATGGACACAGTGCCAATCATTATAACCACTTCTAAAACAAGGTCATCTTCTGCGGCACCTAGTAAAGTCAAACCACAGAAATTTTTCACTGAAATATCTTGATCCAAATTCACTTATATTACCAAAACTTTAATGCATAGAAAAGATACTGAACGCTATTAAATCAATTCTTATCAATTCCTGACACACTCATAAATTTATCCTTTCTCCAAATTTCCATGTTCACTGATGACAGTACATGGTGACTGAGGGCAGCAGAGAAGTGCAAATAAGTCCTTGAGAATACAATTGGAGGAAACATACACATAGAAAATAAGACTCATCTGAATGTCTTAAAGAACTCTGTGCTTGTGTGCACATGTATGCATGCATAGAGGAGGATGGTATTTGGTAATTTAAAAAAAGCTGAATTAAAAAAACCCCCAAAACAAGAAGAAAAGTAGGATAGGGAAGGGAAACTAAGAAAACACATTGTTAGGAGAAAGAGAAGAGAACATAAATAGGAGATCTACCCTTCTGTGGGAAGAGAGTTATGAGAAAAAATGGTTTTGCCTAGTATATAATAATACAGTAGTCACAAAATGCTGCTCTAGCAGCCTTATCCACAACAGAAAGAAATAACTTAGTGATCACACAAAAGTGAAATATTTAGCACAGACCTGGTTTTAGTTTATCCTTGAGGTATGGAACCAACTTGTACTCTTTAAGAACCAATTCCCAGTCTAAGTCTGGAATGGTCAAATTTGCAAGAGTTCCCAAACATTCAATAACAAATTCCTCCTCTTCATCATTAGAGATCTGGGCTGCAAGATCCCCAACATAATCCTGAATAAAACAGAATTTTAGTACAAATTTAAAACATTATTTTGTATTTAATCTAATAATTAGCCAATAGAAATCTAGTAATTTAACTTGCAGGAAGAAAAAATACCAAATGTGATTCTCTTGTTTTAATGATCTTGAGCTAAATTGCTAAGAAAGCCTATGGTGAACTGGTTAAAGGCAAGAAGACTGTAGTGGGGGTAGAGGGATTAGGGATAGGGATCACAAAACAAACAACGTGGAAACACAGGTCAAGATTTCTAGGAGCTAAACTAACAAAGAATGCCATAACAGAAGAGTCAGTTTGGGTCATGAGTTAATATTTGATGAGAACCTGGTAAGAGTTACATTTCTAAATGCAGCAATTTAAATCTTCAATTCCCGGTCCATTTTAATAGAAAGCCAAAAACCATACTTACAATAAATAAATTTTTAGTCGGTCCATCATGCTGGGAAATGTTTCTAATCATTTTCATTAGCAATGGATCCTTGAACTTCAGAGCCCTCTTCATGAGCATCTTCAGCCCATTTCCTGAAACAGAAAATCCCCCCAGTAAAATTAAGGTTAACTTAATTTGCTTAGTTTTCAAAAATATACACAATAGTTTATATCCAGTAAAATGCATAAATTTTAAGTGTATAATTTGATTAATCTGGATAAATGTATATACCTGTGCAACCTATATCACATATCAACATATGGACTATTTCCATTCCCTCCAGAAAATTCCCTAGTGCCCTTTCCTAGTCAATTCTATTCCCCAGATACAATCACTTTTCTTCTTTCCTGTTCCTGCTCTCTTTTTTATTTTAAAATATATCTTAGTTTTGCCTATTCTAGAACTTCATATAAATAGAATCACACAGTATATGCTCTTTTCTGTCTGGAATATGTATCACAAATGTTAAAAACATAAATACTTTTGATCTAGAAAAATTGTACTTCTAGGAATTTATCCTAAGGATATAAAATGAAACTGTGTAAAGATTCAGTGAAAGGATAATTACTGCAGCACTGCTTATAACAGAAAAAAGGTAGCAACAAACTATATCTAAAACAGGAAAAGAAACTATGACAAAATCATTTAATGGACAATTTTGCAGCTATTAACAATTATGTTTTATATTATGAAATTATTTAATCATATGGAATAATATTATTCAAGATATTATTAATTTTAAAAGAACATGTCACAATATATAGAGAGGAAAAACCACATTTTATATTTACTTATATGCAGAAGCATTACACTAAAATTTTACCTATGATTATATGTTAATGGTAGGAGTAAATATTTTAATTATTTATTATTTGCTCACTTGTGTTTTTTATAACAAACATATACTACTTTTTCGAATAACGAAAAAACTATTGGCCAACTCTGAAACATCATAGTTTATAATAAGCCATTCTACCAACGTATCATAGAAACAGTAACTTAATACATTTGTATTTTATCACCTCATATTGTAATAGACTGCTTTGCAAATAAAAAGTTTCATTTTGTCTAAAAAGTGTTTAAAAAATCAAATTTCAATTAAGGCTAACTGACAATGGTTTATAAAATGTTATTGAAGGGTATCTCCACTCATGACAAGAATATTTTATCTGACCTTTAAGGATTATAGCTATAATGAAGAAACTATTTGAAAATAGGATTTACATATGCACCATAATTCTTAACTCCTTATTATCTATTTTCCATTACCTGCCAATTGCCAGATGCTAAAGAGGTTACCTACAAAGTTCAAAAGCACTAACCTTCACAAATAAGCTGTACATTCCTCTTGTTAGCAGCAAGATTAATGCAGAAAGAAATGAGTTCCAAGTCAATTCGTTCATCTGAACATTCAAAGAGCATCTTCATTAACTAGTAAGAAGCACAGGGCATATTTTACTCAAAAAACAAAAACAAAAAAACCCAGAAGGAATATTTTATCATAATGTGTTATCTTAGATTGTACATTGGAAATAATATAATAAAATATACATTTCGACATATAAAACTGGCAAGCTTTCACTGTTCAATAACTGAATGAATAGTTAATGAACTATTAGATGCTCAGCATTAAATATAAACTTCCAAGTACAGTGGAGAATATAAGAGAAATATTAGACAAAACCTCTGCCTTAAAGAATTAAAAATATTATTTGGAAGCAGTGCATTCCAGGCAAAGATAATAGCTTACGCAAAGGTCACAATGCAGGAAAGAACAGCACTCTACTGAAGAACTAAAAGAAAGTAATAAGCATGTTTGGATAAATGGAAACAGTGTTGAGAGATAAGGTAACAGCCAGATCATGCAGGGTCTTGAAGTACATGTTAAGGATTTTCGGCTTCGCCCTAAGGATAATGAGAAGCTATTAAAGGCTCCTAAATAGAAAAGTGTCAGGATAAGATCTGTGTCTCAAAAAGATCTGGCCAGTGAAGAAAATAGATTGAAACAGCAAGAAAATGTGGGATACCATCCAGGAGGCTAGAGGAAAAGTCCCGGTGAGATGATGGCTGCCTGGAGTAGGTAGGGCAATGGGGAATAGAGATAAAATGATTGATTAGAGACATATTTGGAACGAGAACCAAGATGGAATTTAATAACTGGCTAGATGTTGGGATTAAGGGAGAGGAGTAGTCAAGATGACTTCTAGGTTTCTGCACTGAGCAATGAAATGCAAAGAAGTACTAACATCTTCTAAAAAAAAAAAAGGAAACTAGAGGAGGAGAAGACTTTAAAGGGAAGATAGTGATTCTGATTTTAGCTATGTTGAGTTCAAGTTGCCTATGTGATAATCTAGCCCAGATATTCAGTAGGAGGTTATAAATGCAGGCCTGAGTTTAGAGGAAATGTTTGGACTGGAGGTACAATTATAGGAATTATCATATGCGATTGATAACTGAAGCTGAAGCTAAATTCAATCATTTGGGTTAGGGTATAAAATTGAGAAAAACTTTACTTTTTTAAAAAAGGTAATTTCCATGTTAAATCATGTACAGAAATAATGATAATAAATAATAAAAGGTAAGAAGCAAAAAGTAGGCTACCTATGCCATTTAGCAGTAATCTAGATTTGTCACGATGGGAGACATTTGCTATAATAAAGGAGAAATGAACAAACTTTAGGCATAGTTTGGAGAAGCTAGTCATCTATTATTGGTAAATCAGCAAATTAAATTAGTACATATTATGTAAAGATATTTTTCTCTCAGTCCAAATAGCTAACAACATATGGAAATTATTCCTAAAATTTATAACATAAAATTGCTTATGTTTTATCTCAGGGCAATACCTTTTTAGAACATGCCTCCAAGAATCCTGCACTGTGCATTACATACAGAAAGTAAATAATAAATAATTATTTATTTTAGACCCCATTCTGTTAAATCTTGTTTTGATTACTCTCTATGTGGTTCCAGATGACTTCTGAGTTTCAAAAAGGATACATGGTCAACACGTAAAAATAAATCGTATCTCTATATGATAGCAAGGAACAGCTGGAAACCAAAATTAAAAACACAAACATGATATCACTCCAATTGTTAGGTGTAATTCTAACAACATGTACTGATTTGTATGCTGAAAACTACAAAACATTGTAGCACATGAACAGTTGGCAGGTACCCTGCCCCTTCCCAGAGGACAGATCTTTAGCAACAAACATTGACACTGATGGAATCTCTGGGTAAAGAATCATTAACACTTAACAATAACTATGGAATAAAAACATTCTATGGCAAAAAGCCAATAATATTAATTTACTGTATTTATTTAAGGTTTCACTACCTATCTGCCAATAATAAATTACAAATAAAATTTCTAATAACAATTACAAATTAATAAAAATGTAGGTGACAATCCTCTAATGAATATAATTATGTTTTTCATACTGTCATTCAAAACCTACTATAGATTTCTTCCAAAATTTTACTGATATCAAGAAACTTTTTTATAATAATGAAAATATGTTGTGATGGAAGCAATGCTTTAAGAAAGCAAAAAATACTTATTGCTAACAAAAATTATTTACTTTAAATCAATCTTTGTAGTATAAAAATTTCCCTTAAAAATGGGGTTACAGGTGATTTGTTCAGAAGGTGAACATTTTTTACAAAAGTAATTTCCATGTTGAATCCTGTGTAGAAAGAAATAATCAGGAACTAGATTTTTAAAAAATAAAATGCATGGCTTGAAAACTTACCCAACTCCCATCCCCCAAATCAAGAGAAATTAGGACTAAATATGAATAGAATATATCATGATATAGAATTAGTTTTTCATAATAAGAAAGAGAAACACTTCAATTTTAATTAAAGCATTCAAATTTAAAAATAATAGTTTAGTTCAAATTCCACATGCAACATTATATCTTTAATTTGATTGCTATGGCACTTCAAAAGTAAGTATAATTGCTGACAACTAGGAAATATTAAAACTAGATTTTTTTCTGTTTTAACTATATCCATTGTCATCTTTTACTAATTTAACAGGAAAACACTAAAACGGCTTCGGCCTGTGCAGTGAAGAAGCAATAGTGTTCAATCAGACAAGTCCCATATTGAGTATCAGATACCAAAGACCCAGGACTAAAATCACTGTGTCTAGACTCTCTGGCACCTGACTTCACTTATTTACCAGTGACCAGAGGCCAACCCCCACAGCTCTCTGTATTCACATACACCTCTACCATCCCCAACCCCCTACCCAAACATCTTTGAATGATTATGCCAGAACTTGGCATGCCTCAGGAATCTCTTCTGACTGGCTACTCCCTAACTCTCCTGTTTGAAGTGATGCTCTGGTTTCTGAACTTCAGCAGATAATGGCAGGCAAGAGCAAAGGGGGCTGTCAGAAAGGACGTTTACCAGCATTCAGCTAAAAGAAGCATGTAGATCAAAGAGGGGCCAAATAGGACAACTGTGGTGGAAAACATGTGGGTCACTATGAAGATTCTTGCACACTGTTCTAGGGTAAAATATTAAATAACGCCATGACATCACTACCTAACCATGTACTTTGATTGGCCATTCTATTACCAATAAATACTTTTATAAGCATCTGGATGGCATTTGCACCTATTTAAACAAAACATGCATCTCAGAGGTCTAAATAACAATGAACTGTTAATGTGTACTTTTAACTATTATTAGAATACAACCATTAACTCCTGGTTATCCCTAAGTATGCTTACCTGAAACAATTCACCCACTGAGACCATTAAGACCACGCATAAAGAAAAACTTGACCTGGCTCCCAAATTTTGCAGAACAGTGATATAACAGGGAAGAAAATAGAGTGCATTGGATAATTAGGGGCAGTAAAGTACAAAGGAAGCAAAATATTGGACGGATTGTGAGGTATGTTGTGGTATATAATCACCTACTCTGGATGTTAAATATTTTTTAAAAGTGAACTCTAATCTAATTATAGGTTTATCTTATAAAACACATATAAGAAAGGCAGTATTTAAACTGGACTACAAATGGGTCCAAAATGACAAGAAAGATTTTACTAAGAGTATCTTATTTTGTATAGTGATTTACAGTTTATAAAGTACCTTTAAATACATTATCTAACATAATTAATGAATATGACTATACTCCACATTCTTTTTGATCACTAAAACAAATGAATCACTATGAGCTACTGCATTTCTACCTTCAAACTCATTTTAGGCTTGTCTTTGAAAAAATTCATTTGTAATACTTGAGTTTTTACTAATCAAAAATTAATGTGCATAATTTCAAGGAGAACAGAATATTACATTAACTCTAAGACATTCCAACCTTGGATATAGCTTTCTTTAATAAGTAGGTTAATGAGTTGCTGACACAAATGAGTTTAAAACCTTATTAACATAAACATTACTTTGAGTAGCCAATATGCCTGAAAAAAGTATATTTTTAATACCTGAAGGAAACTTGGAAATTTCACTGAATTTCTGAATTGCTTTCCATGATTATTTTATTGATATTTTACAATAAACTTGGCACTGGTTAGCAATAAAACCATGTAAACTTTTCCCTAAATATGTCAAAATTGGGCACTATAAACTACAAGTTACAGGATGGATGGCACTTTAGGAACAAATATATTCTAGAATATCACGTGGTTTCCTCAAAATGCTGCCTCATACTAAAAGCTTCAGGATGTTTCCAACGTAATTTGGTAACATAACCTCACTGAAGAGCTGAAATTTCAAAACAAAAAAAGAAAAGAAGACCAAAAAAACCCCCAAAACCTTGACCCTGAATGAATTTTAGAAAATTTTGTTCATGAAATATAGATCACAAATGCTCTAAAAACTTCACTGCAGGCATGTTTGATGATAGAGAACTGTTGTCCAAGAACACATGCATGGAAATTTTTCTTGAAATGGTATGGGAGAACTTCCTACTTACAAAGTTTTAAATTCCAACAATATCAATGTCTAAAAAGTAACCTAGACAGGCTCTTATTCTGATTTTTTCATTTAAAAAAGTTGCATGTATTATATTTGAGATTATATATTCTAAAAAGTATAGGATGACTCCAGTTAAAAATTCAAGATAATAAGTTTTCCACTGCTTCTTGGTTTGCATTTATTTTTCTTTTATTTAATGTTATTCTCTTTAAAATCTAAATCTGGATAAAAACAGTCAATCTTAGCAAGAATATTGTCCTTTTCTGGCTGCTTTCCAATTCATATCCTGTAGTCAATGAAGTTCTGACTCTAAATGGGATCGGCAAAGGAACACCCTTTGAAACTGCAAAGCAGAAACTGTTAGAACATATGGAGTGAGACCGTAGTAAATCAGCTGTAATCTCCCTTTGACATGGCTACTCCTTTATTGAAAACTTGTTTGACAAAGAGTTTGATTACACTTTGCATTGGCTACAGACTGCCATGCATTATCTCTATAAGAAGCTCTGTCATGTTAGATAAGATGTGCTGTGTATTTTTTCAGTGATGTCTTTTTCTTATAAACAAGCATAACTAACTCCTGGTATAAAAGTGTAAGAAATTATCCTTTAGAGTTTATTAATTTTTTAACAGCATATAGGTAAAGTGTTAAAATTCTGGAATAGCAAATTCAATTTTAGTACTGTTTCACTAGTTTGGAATAAATAGAAAGTCAATTAGAATTAACAAAAAGAGAAATTAATGATCTATTTGAAAACCTAAATGGGACTTTAATATGTCACTATATACTAATTATTTTTCAAGTAACATACATTTAATAACTTTTTTAGGCTTACAAGGAATTGTCTAGTAGAAGTCTTAAGAAGAATTACTTTAAGACGTATTACTTGTTCATATTCTTTTAAAGTGTTTTTAAAAGTATGTTATTTTTATTGTATATCATATATCCTGTAATTTTTATATTTAGGAAAAAGTTTTATAAAAAATAATGAAATATTAAAAATCAGCACAACCAGTGTTCCAATCATTAGTTATTCAAACTAATCATGCGTGGTTTGATAAAAATGTCACAATAGTCATTCTGTGATTGTTAATTCTCTAAGAGAAAAATCAGGTATGTATGGAATCTCTACCCTTATAACAGTCCATGTTAAAAAAAATCAGTAAACTCCTTCAAGACAAATAGACCTAACATATGAAATATATCAAGTAACTAAGTCATAGCAAAAATCTTTCTTGAGAACAGTACTATAAAAATGAAAGAATTTTGATGAAGCATTTTTCCATCAGAGAATGCAAAGCAGCTAAAACTATCAACCACAAACAAAATTAAAAGGTAAGTTACAAACTTGGGAAATATTTGTAACATGACAAAGAGTTAAAATAGTTACTATATACATTGATCTTATTTGTTAATGATAAAAATATCAACAAGCCAACAGAAAAATTGGTGAGAGACATGAATGATTTGTAACAGAATATAGATAATAAACATGAGAAAATGTTCAATCTCACCAATATTCATGGAAATGCAAATAAAAAAATCATGAAATATCACATATTTAGAGAATAATATCCAGTTTTGCTAAAAGTAAAATGATAGTTAGAAATGTAAATTATGCTTTCTTGGAAGTTATTTTGACCAAAATGTGTCAAAGACACAAGTGTTCATATCTTTTGACTTATTCTACTTTTAGGAATTGAAACTATAGAAAAAGAGATGTGGGCAATCATTTACAAATATGATAATTATTCTACATTATTTTCATTTGATACATATGTTTGATTATGTTTTTATGTGATAAATTGGACAAAAATATAAACATACAATTCAACAACATTTAAATTATAGTACATCCATACAGTAGATTATATAACTATTAGAAATAATTTTTGAAGAATTCAATGACATGGGGGTATACTTATGACCTATTACCAAAGCAATATATTAATATAAAAGTTATTATACATATAGTATGTAATCCCAATATATTATTTTTTTAAGTATGTATAAAGAAGTGTATCAAAATATTAAATAGTTGTCTCTGGGTTTGGGATAACAATGTTATTTTCATTTTTATACAGTTCTATACTTTCTAAATTTTCTATAACAAATTTAAATTTATTTATAAGAAATTTTTTTGAGGAAAAGGATATCTGACAAATCAAGAGAAGAGAGTGAAAAAAATATATATCTTAAATGCTTTTGTTATAACACTTACCTGTGGTATACAGTCTGTGTATGCAAACATTGATTTAACGCGGTCATCCATGCTTATGTGGTAAAGAACACACATTGCTATTTGTTTGTAGTTTTCATTGCCTAGAAATAAGAAATCATGGATATGGTGAGATATATACAGACATAGATTTTTCTTGGTATAACACATCGAAATTAGTGCACTAAAACTTTAAAACTATCAGATCAAATCCTTGTATCAACTTACTCTGGAAAATATTTTGAGCTTTCCATTTCGAATCCAAAGTTTGGAACATATTCATGTTATCTGTGAAACACCACTAATTTCCAAGACAGAATGTCTATTTTGCAAGGTATATTTTTGAAACAAAAAAATTAACCACAACTCTAAGAATTAATTGTGTTCAGTAGCCCAATATAGATTGAGTCATTGGCCTCCCCACCTTTATTGTTCTATCAAAATATGTGATTAATATAGTTCATTGACAGTGACAATACATAAGAAAAAGTATATTTGATTCCTGTGGATCAGAAACTGGAAAAATCATCCAAATTATGATAAAAGTAGAAAAGTATTTGTAACATAAAAATATATAACTATAAAATGCTGAAGGCTATAAACTAAAGTCTAAAGAATGTGTAAGATTATTCTACTTTTATATACCTTGAAACTGGAAAAATGAAAGTGAATGATGTATTATAGACTTGAAAGTCTAAATGGGACTTTAATGTCATTTAATCCTTCCATCTGCTTTCAGACAGAACATATTCTAAGGACTTATTTATGATATCAAAGTTAGTGATAAAACCCAGAGCTAGAAAAGTTGTTTAATCAAAAGTTTCATACAAAAATATCATTTTAAAAATTCTGGGCTATGAGAAATCCTAAAG
The DNA here is from genome assembly GCA_004363605.1 of Indri indri. NCBI lineage: Eukaryota > Metazoa > Chordata > Mammalia > Primates > Indriidae > Indri > Indri indri. The sequence continues at coordinate 273,843 of RJWJ010000023.1, read as the reverse complement.
ATATTCCCAAGATAGTTAGAAATTCTTTAGAGGATGTAAACTTTGGTATTCTCACCAGGCTTACCATAGAACATGGAAGTGGCTTGATATATATCTGCTGACTGATTCTATTTTTAATATTTAAAGATGAAAGCTGAAGAACACATTTAGTCTAAGTTAGCAGCTATTAGTTCCATAAGAGCTTCAGATTTGACACAGAAGTGTTTTAAAGAATTTCAGGAGGTCTTTTAAAAGTAAGTAAAAAATATAGTGACTCTCTATCTCCCAACTTTATTTTGTATTTCCTTATCACCTGTATTTTTATTTAATACATAAGCTCCAGGAAAATAAGGACGTTATTCACTGCATTATCCCCAGTCCCAAGAATAGCACCTAGCACAAAGTAGGTACTTAATAAATAATGGTTGACTGACTAATAACTACATATTGAGATCATACTAAACAAACTACATGGCACTGAATCTTCAAAACGATCTGTCAATAGGTCTTATCATTCCTATGTTTCAGATGAGGGACCTAAAGTTCAGAGAAAAATAAATACTAGCCACATAGCCTTGTAAGTGGTTGAATGGAGATTTAAACACAGGTCTCTTTGATTCCAAAATCTTTACCAGGTTTTGGTACAATACCATTCTTAAACATTATACAGTAAGGTGAAACTCTTTTCTAAGTAAGATATTATTATCAAGTATAAAAGACTGATATACAGTTACATGACAGAACAAGTTTTTAAAATAGAATTGTTTTTACTCCAGACTTTAAGATTTTACATCTTTGGCTAAAATCTATTTCCTATTGTTTACAACAGCAATAAAAACAACTCCTTGGGGTAAAATAAAAACAATTAAAATATTATAATGTTTGTCAGATGAACAGATACTAGTAAACATTTTTACCTTAACTAAAATCTATAGATTCACTTACTCGACTACTTAGAATACAACATATGCAGGAAATACATTTTATATATGTTTTATATTTATTTTATCTATTTTGCATGTTTTTCTCTACAGCATTATAATTTACAGAAAAATTAAAAAATAGAGTCCAAGTCAAATCATATAAGGTAAATTTCACGTCTCTTCTATTGTTGGAAGAGCTTCACTAGACAATCTATGAAGAAGAAAAAGCTGAATTAGAGTTAGAGAGATAAGCTGTAAGGACATTGAACTAAATATAAAGTTAAGATATAATACTATGGGAGAAAGTAATATTTAAAATCTTAAGATGAAGACCAGTAAGTCAGAAACACAAGTAATAGCTATAGAAAATAAAATATTTTACCACTTATTTGGGGATGAGAATTTTATTTGGAGGGAAACTAGACATTTAGTTTTGCTGCGTAAGAGTAATATAAATTATTGTTATATCTATGAACTGTTTTTTACATGTTATTCATCTGAGTATCAGAAATTACTGTAATTTGAGGACTCTTCCCCATACTTTTTATTCTAACACATACCCTTACTAAGTTAATCTTTGGAAGCTATATATATCACAATTAATGATTGTATAATTAATGATATATAATTATATATGCATTATATCATTATATATAATGCAAAAATTGTGAAATTACTCCAAATGAGAGAAAAGTAGAGACAAATTAGGTGTGTTCCCAATCGCAAGACTTTTGTTCCTGAGATCAGAGCAATTGAAATATGTAAGATTCAAAGATTTTAATGTTAGATTTTAATAAATCACATTTTAACACGGTTGAAGGCATTCACTTATTCTAGTATAAAGCACATTTGCTATAGGAAAGCATATGTATACACAGGATTTCATGATATATAGGTGAAAATGAAAAATTCCAACTTTATTCCACAAGGATGTAGGCATCCTTTATGTTTTGGTCAGACTGTACTTCACAGATGCTTCACAGAAATTTGTGGGGTTCCCCCAGAGGAATTGAGATATTTTAAAATCTTTTCAAATGAGGTCTTAAAGCAGACTCATATTCTGAATGCAAGTGTCCCTTTCCCTGCTATTCCAGTTATTTTCTATCTGTCATTCAACTCAGGGTAAGTTCTAGTCCTACTTAATTTTTCAAAATTATAATTTGAAGATATTTTCTCTATGCAATTGATTCACTGAAAAGTAGGATTCCAAGTCATGCAACTTACTAAATGATAAAATAGACAAAAAGAAATCAATAATCAATATAAAATAGGCTTCAACATCAAGGTAAATCAATAAAGATTAAAATTCAATGTGAGGCTAGAAATGAAATAGGAAGCTACTCTATGCTTCCGGAAAGTCCATCCACTGCTGATGTCAATGAAAGCATTCTAAAAAGCAATGTCCTGAGGTGGTGCATCATTCATGCAAGGTGAGAGGAAAGAAAGGCCTCCCTTTAAGACATAAGTAGACCATAAAAAAATAACAAGGAAGATCCCCTAGAGTTAATAATATATATAGCTTCCAAAGATCAACTCAGTAAGAGTTATGTGTTAGAATAAAAAGTATAGAGAAGAGGTGCTATATCACCATTGTTTCTTAAAGCTGAATAGTACTCCATGGTATACATACACCACATTTTATTAATCCACTCATGTATTAATGGACACTTGGGTTGTTTCCACATCTTTGCAATTGTGAATTGTGCTGCTATAAACATTCGGGTGCAGGTGTCTTTCTTATAGAGTAGTCCTCGAATTACAGTAATTTCGAATACTCAGATGAATAACATGTAAAAAACAGTTCACAGATTTAACAATAATTTATATTACTTTTACACAGCAAAACTAAACGTCTAGTTTCAAAAAGTAGGATGATTCATTCTTCAGCTAGTCCTAATTCTGCTCTTGGGTACCTTCCCCTTTTCTCTTCATACCCATGGCCAAAGGTGAAATCTCCTTGCAGTTCTCTCATACCTTCCTAATTCTCTGTGATCCTCTATTAAAAAAAAACCCTGAATGCCCCCAATTTCCTGTAATCTTTACCTAAAATGATCAGCATACCCACAAGTTTCTGAAAACTAAAGGACTGAAGGAAATAGAAGCTCTAGGTACACAAGGATATAGACAATCAACCTTTCTTGTACCACAGTTCTTTGAGAGAAGGGAAAAGAGATAGAGTTAAACAAACAATGGTACTTCTCCTATTTTATGATCAGCATACATTTTTTCATTTGCCCTCACAACAATTAAATAGGTAGGTACTATCTTTGATTTAGAGATGAGGCAATAATATTCACTAAGGTTATGACTCTTTTAAAAAGAAACACAGCTGTGAATCTGGGATTCAAACCTAGGTCTGACTAAAGCTCATGCATGTACTTTCTACTAAACCTAGGAGGCAGCAGAAAGAGTGAAATCAATAGAGTAAAATCAATAATGCCAAATAAATATAAGCTATCGTCATCATTCCTTGGGGTACAGTATAGGAAGGAGATACACCTTGAAGGGACTCTGTAGCATCTGTTGGATCTGAGACTCCTGGGAGAAGAGGGTGAGAAGATGGGTAGTGGAGAAGAAAGGAGATGAAATGCAGAAATGCACTCAGATATTTATCAGAGGACCTATGCCCAGATATAGCAGACTACAATGGATGACGGAAGTTCTCGATGGGCAAATTGCGTTATCCCCCAAGCAGTTTTGAGAACTAGACCTATACCAGCCTAAGTTCTGAAACTCATTCTCACAAAATTGGACAATAACTGCTATCAATCTATTTGATTTCATAAGAAAAACAAGGTGCAAGAAGCTGAAAAGGTGGATAGAGTGATAGAGACAGTGCTATAACATTGTGGTTAGGAGATCAGGCCCTAAAGGCAGACTGTTTGGGTCCCATCTGTGGCTCTCCCACTCACTAGCTATATGGCCTTGTGAGTGTTATTTAAATTTTGTGCTTCAGTTTCTTCATCTGTAAAAATGGGATAGTAACTACCTACATCAAAAGGTTGTTATATGAGGATTAGGTGAGAGAATCCTGGTAAAGCCATTAGCACCGAGTCTGACACACAAGAAACCAATTCAATAAGTATCATTTCTTATTATCATTACTATGTTGACAGTAACATTTTTCTGTGTTATCAACAGAACAGTACCGTCATGTGTTCCTAATATACAAGCTGCTTTGTGTTTTTCTATCCTCAAGACTAGAACTGTAGTTACAAGTAAAGGAGGTTTGAGAGGCAGCTAAGATTTCTCTGAGACAGGGCTCAGGCATATTCTGAGCCGGAGGCTGAGCCACTTGTCCTTCTACCTAGTCGCTTTCCTACGAAGCTTTGCTGTTCCTAAAGTGGAGGCTTAGGAGAGTCATCTTACACCGAGGCTCTACTCGGTGACCTGTAACTAATAAGAACCCATGATCATTCTCTCATTCTCATAGAATTATAAATTCCTTAATAAAAAAAACTTGAGAAATGAAAATGATCTCCTCCCCTTCCCTTCCTCCACACATACATTGTGAAATCTTTCCTCCTTTCATGCTGATTTGTAATGAACTCCTAAAGTGGGGAATGGTCATGGAGGTGGTGGGCTACCAAGCAGATGAAAGGACAGAGAGAAGTGTGAGGACATTGAAGACAAATCTCGCAATTAGCTACCCTGTTTCATTTACCTTTAAATAGCATGCTCTAGGCAAATAAAACCTAAACAAGCAGAGGTGTTTTCCCCCCATGTTTGAGCTGAGCACAACTGAACAAAAGAAACTGGAATTACAACTAGTGCTGCACCAGAGATATTTTTTTTCCTTGAGGAAACAGTGTGAAAGGAAGTGATGACAGAGCGAGGTGACCATAATATTGTATTCAGGGGTTTATCTAACTCAAGTTGCTGATGTGTCTTCTAGATTTTGTCTGGATAAAGGTTCTAGAATTCAAACAATTAATTTAAAAATACCTATAAAATTATTTTTCCCTTTTATATTTATTTAGGGAATGAAAAAGAGATATAAACTGGCATTTGGTCTTTTATTCAGGAAAAAGATGTAAATATTTTATAAATGGTCTCATTATCCAAATGTTACCTTGATGACTTTAGGTCGTATCCTACTGTTATAAATCATATATTTTCTTTTCCTCTAAAGAATTGCAATATATGAATCAAGACTACAGTCTATAAACCACAGGAATCTTATTCACTGAATCATAAATGATTATATACATGATTAATTGCTTGATAAAAATGCAGCCTATAACTTCTTGGCATCTAGCAGATATCTGACAGCTACAACAAAAGGACAAAGCATTTTAGAACAAAAGAGAGTAACTAGAGTGGGAAGATGTCTGGAAATAACCTGAATTCACCTATTCAAACACAGCTGTGCACAGAAAGTGACGGCTCTTTGGCAACCAACATTTATTACTATGACTTAAAGGCTAATTTGCAGATCACATAGCAATAAACAGCCATTAGAGAGATTAAATGGCCTAAGTAAAATTAAGAGCTTATCCTTTATTGAAGGATATGAAGTCTTCTTCACTGGAAGAAAGAAGATCTGAGTTCTTACACAATAAATCTCAAGGAAAAAATCTTATATACCCTAAATGAATTCCTCCAAGAAATAGGGGCAGGAAGGTATGATTTTTCCCCAAAATATTCATGACTAGAAGCTGTAAACTCTTGCTAACCAACTATGATTCCTCTACATCCTACAAATGGCACGCATTTCAAAAGGGCTCCTTTAAGACTTATAGACATCAATTATCCCCTAATGGCATCCCAAGTAAAAACAGGTTGCCAAAAGTCAGTATGCTGGCATAGCACCAAAGGCTCTGTGAATTTTGAGCAGAGCAGTGAAAAGACTGAGTATCTTGAGAACTAGGTCCTTAATGACTGGAGGTGGATTAGTCAAATCTGTTCAAGTAATAAGGGCAGGGTAGGAAAAAAACGGCCTAGTCATTATGGTTCCTTTGGTATTTATGGTAATAAACATGAATCATGATGAACTCACTGGCTATTAAATGCAAAGGTCATAAGTACTTCGATAGGATTTCCACAGGAATTCACCGTTAATTAGCTGGATCATTATTTGAAAGTGTTACTGAATTATCCTAGCATTTGTGCAGCCATTCCCCAAAAATTGGTCATTCCCAGCTGACGGCAGTTAATTCCTTAACAAACTGGTCATTAACTCCAGTAACTGATTTTGTGGGAATTATTGCACTTATAAAGTACATTCAAGAGTTTATAAGAAACATTGCGTCTTTTTTTTCTTTTTAAAAAAATTTACAGCTGTAGTTCAGCTGGAGCAGCTGAAGGAGAAAAACATCAGCTCTCTGGGCTGCTCTCAGGATCGATTTTCTGCCAATTAAAGGGCAAAACACATGCTGATGCGTTTGAATTTTAAAATATCTTCAGTTTTTTCATCTCTAAAGTGATTAGTAACAACACCATTGAGCTACTAATTTTGTAAGACACTTGGGATTTTCCATTCACAGCTTAGTCAAGCAGAAATATGAGTTCTGAATACCAGAACTCAAAGCCAAATTTCCGCTTCTCCAGTAGACCCAGCCCAACACTTTGTGAAAACAGAGTGAGAACACAAGTTATGGGCCACATTATTAGCCAGATTCTCATTCCCTTCTACACCCCACGTCTTCATTCAAAGTAGAACGCTCCCTTTGAAGTCACAAAGGCTCCATGCAAAGATAAGAGAAGTGGGAATACAAGCACACCTATATTAGAACAGAGCAGCATTAAGGTGATATATTACCCCTGGAAAGTCTACATGAATACAATATGCTTCAAAAATCACAGGTGTCTTTAAATTTACTATGGAGTTAGAGCTCTTAAAACCCTATCAATATAATGAAAATGCCACAGGCAAAAACCATCACCTAAAAGATAACTGCAACAATTCTGGAACATATGTTGACTATCTTGAAATACAAAAAAAAAAACAACAAAAAAAAATTAAAGGTATATTAGAACATCTTTGATACATGTTTCCATATAATTTTGTGGTTAACTTATTATAACATATACGGCACATACATAACCAGTATGAATAGATAGCCCTAGTTTAAACTTGAATTTGGACAGATCAATTTTTAAGATAGCAACTACACTGGATGATCTTCCGTTTTATAATAAAAGATTTGTCCACAGTCAAATCTAATAAAGATTTGAGATGAATAGGTAAAAACCAATAGTTTTTAACCAAGAGTTAAGGGTAAAAATGACAGAATTTATAGGTTACAATGATTGGTATGAAAACATCAAGTATAACGATAGTTTTTGTGATACAGTGGTTCATGGATAAGTAACCAAATAATTCTTAAATAATTTAAACCAATTATTTAAAAGTATGAGAAATTGTAATTGTAAATCTACCATTCAGCTAAACATCTGTCTATATTAAGAGCTACTCACTAAATGAGTACTCTAATATCCAACACTTTAGATGGATTTACATTATTTTTAATATGTACAACTGTACATTTTGCCATGTGGCTTATTTTTAATGTCTTCAATTATTTTATTACCTCATCTGTAGAATTCTCTTATCACATCCAGAAAATACAACTTATTTGCAATAAACCCTACAAAATATACACACTTACGGTACCAACGATAATGACCAAAATAAAACCCTTAACAATGACTGCTTTCTAGCCTACAGCTCTATATCATTGACCTAATGTGTTTTGGCCAAATTTTACCATCTAGAAATGGAGATACCCCAGGCAATATTCACACACACAGTATTGGAACCAGCTGGTGATAGAAGAATCTTAAGAAAAAAGGCTTTTGGATTTAATTGGGAAAACAGGAGGAAGCATAAATTTTACTGCCATTAATAACTTCAAGCAATCTTGATATGACTCTACCTCACCCTAACGGCGAGACATATGCTTTTTGTTAAAGTGTTTGCCACATCTGACCCCTATTGTTTGCTCACTTGATCAGGTACGAAAATGTAGGTTTATTTATAGGATAAATGAGGCCTATTAAAATTGAGAAACAGTGCAGTAGTCTATGAGGATTTGTGTTCTGAAACAGATGTGTGAAATTCCATAACAGTTTGGTAATAAACAGGCCAGACCAAGTTATTTAAAAAAAAAAACAAAAAAACAAAACTTTACATTTCCTAAAGAAACCATCATAAAGCCAATCTAGTTTCAAAAAAATGGAAAACACCTCTTACTTGGAAAACACAGTATTCTGACCATTTCCAAACAGTTTTTAATAAGCAAGTCAGAAAAGGCCATTTACAAAACATTGCACTCTTCACAAAATAAAGACAAGTTTTATTTCTTTATGATGTTGATAAATTAAGTCATATTAATATATAATAAAAAAGGTGAATTTATAGCATTATGGAAAAATTTCGAAGGTGTTCAGAACTTAACTTTATCAGTTTTTCTTTTAAGAACATACGACAGAATGGTCAAAGGAAATAATCCTTAATTTCCATGTGATCAAAGTTTAGAGTCCAACAGTATCTGCTCTGGTGATCTCTAACAATAAGGGAAATCAAACTTGTCTAAACCGGAAGAAATCAAACATTTATCACTTAACTCTTGACCTGGTCTGACTCCCTACATGCTGATGAAATCTTTCTACAGCCCTGTAAAATGCCCTGAAACCCATATTACCTAAATGTAATTCAGACAAAAATGAACCAGGTGTCATGCTTACTCTCAAAACCAATTCTGGGTCTACTCACAGAATACAGAAACATTTATATCAACTTGGATCACCTTAGAAACTCTAAAATTTGTCTTCCAATGAAGACAATATGGTATAACATTACTCTGACTAAAATACGGATCTTTTTGAAATGATTCATGCAAAATTGTGAAACAGGCCTGACGTGTACTATTGAATCTAGGAATCCCAATTTTCCTGCCATAACCAGTAACATCAATTTCTGTACAAACCAGCCATGCAAACTGGCACAGACTTACAACTCTTAAACTTAAAAGAGTCAAAATTTATACAGATAGAAATCTGTATCAAAATTTAAATGATGGCTCAAACTTTCATACTAGTAGTATTCAGTGTCATACATGTATCACTGACCAGTGTGAATCTGGTGATAAAAGGATAACTTTAAGAAAGATGGCTGACCTAGTTAACTTTTTTAGTTGACTTGTACATAGGTTCATAAATTATATGTGAAAGTGCTTAATACAAGTTAAGCACCTGATGAATATTTATTATGAATCTTGATTTATAGCTATTACAATTATTATAGAAAAGCTTAGCAATATCTATTGACAACACTACTAATTCCTCAGTTTTAAGGAAACAGTCTCACCTCTGCTTATAAATGAGCCAAGGATGTATCCCAAGGCAGAGTAATTACTGATATTTAGTTCAACATTATTTGAACTTTTGAATACTTTTAAAGAAGAGTTTGCTAATCTGGGAGTAAACATGTTATTTCATCTATTAGAACAGTGCTTCTCAAACTTCCTGTGGTGGTGGGCGAGGTTTTTATTTGTCCTTCTAATATGTCAAGGACCAATACTTTAGTAAAGCATAATAAAATGAAATTAAAAGATACACAAAATAGAAGTCCAAAATTTTTATTATATTCAACAGATATAATCTTATTCGGTCAAATTGCTATATGTGTCTAAATGCTTACTTTCAATTTCTGGACTTAACTCATTACAGACCAGTAACAAATAGTAACAAATATACCAAGTATTGGTCTGTGGACTACACTTTGAGTATCACTGTATGGAAGACTTCTGTCCCAAATTACACAATTCACTGAAGAAGGTTATGTAAGTGAAATTAAGATGCTATTTCAATGTTTAAAACAAATCTATGACCAGGCCTAAAAATACTCAAAACTGTGAAGAAAACTGTTTTCTGTGTTCCTGATCTCTCATTCAGCAACCATTGCCCCCCTCAAGTCTTTCCCTTCCTTTTCTTCCTCCTAATCACTTGTACAGGGCTTTCTAGTTATGAGATAAATACATGTTTATTCTCTCACCCGATTCTCAGAACAGTGCTGCGAGATAGCTCCTATTTTATACGTTGATTTTCTAAACAAGGTAAGTCAGTGAAGATCATCTGAATTGCCTGAAGTCACTCAGGTAATAAAGGGAGAAGGGAAGACTCAAGCCCAGCTCTTTTGATGTTCATTCCTTTCCTGTGTTCCGTTCATCCATTCATCCATCTAACCACCCACCAAATATTTATTGAGAACATACACTGTGCCAGACATTGTTCTAGATATTAGGGATATAGACGTGAATGAAACTGATGCAACTTCATATTTTCATGGAGCTCACAGTCTTTGGGGCCTGGGAGTGGTGGTGGGAGGTGGATGGTACAGAAATAATAAACAAAATAATTATATTAAATTTACATTCTGTGGTGATTAAGTGCTACAGAGAAAAATAAAATAGGAAAACAGTAGGAGCCAGGGTTTAAAATCTTTAATAGGGTAACCAGGGAGCAAAACCTAAAAGAGGTGGGGGAATTTAAGACATGCAAAAACTAGGGAACAACATTCTGGGCAGACAGCACAGGAACTGCAAAAATCATGAAGTAGGAGTGTTGTCTGTAGGATTCAAGCAATAGTAAGGAGGTTGATATTCCCTCAGCAGAGAGAACAAGAGAATATTAGAATATGTAGTCACAGAGGTGAGGAGACATGGAGAACTTATAAACCCCTGCAGGTCATTGTAAGGACTCTGCCTCTTTCACTGTGTGAGATGGAAAGTCATTGGAGAGTTTTGACCGGAGAGGAACTTAACTTAAATTTTAATAGGATCACTCTGTGTGCTGTGTTAAGAAAAGACTGGGGGGAAGGGGGGAAGTACAAAGGCCAGTTAGAACTATGGTATTAAGGAAAGAGAAGAGGGTGTTTAGGACCAGGGTGGCAGCAGCCATATTTTGAAAATAGAGCTGACTGGATTATCTGACAGATTGGATAAAGGGTAGGAGGGAAGGAAGAGTCAAGCATAACTTCTCCAGTTTGGGTCTGGTTAACTAGAAAGCTGAAATTACCATTTACTGAGATTACAAAGACCATGAAAATAGTGGATTTAGTTGAGGGTAGGGTAAAGATCAGGAGCTTAATTTTCAACCTGTTAAATCTCAGATGCTAATGAGGCATTCAAGTGGTAATGTCTGAAGTAAGGAAATCAGAGAGGAGGCCAAGATAATGTGTCTTTTTATTTATATTTGGGAGTCATCAGTATAGGCACAGTATTTAAATGGAATGGATGAAGTCACCAAGGGAATGAGTACAGAGAAAAAGTCCAAGGACTAATGCCCTGGGGGGCATTCTAATGCTTAGAGATTGGAGAGTTGAGGCAGAAGCAGAAAAGACCAAGAAGTACTGAGTACTTACCAGGAAAATTGTTAAGAGTACCGTGTCCTGGAAAACAAATGAAAAAAGTTAAAGGAGAAGGGAACTGTAACAAATGCTGCTCACAGGTTGAGTAATGTGAGTACTGGGAATTGACCTTTGGATTTAGCAATGTGCAGGTGACTGGAACTTGACCACGGCAGTGTGATGGAGTGTTTGTGTGGGAGGTGTGGGGTGAGGGTGACAGCTTGATTGGAAAAGATTCAATACTGTGTACAACAATGAGGGGATGGGAGGAGAGAGAAAAAAAAGAGAAAGGAGAGAAGGGAGAGGGGAGATGGAGACGGAAGGAGAGGGAGATAGATGGATAGACAGGGAGGGCAACAGAGAAAGAGAGGTAGAGAATATAAAGAGAGGGGATATGAATGAATATGAAAGAGAGGAGGGAAATCGAAGTAAAGAAATGAAGATAACTATTTTGAGGAGAGTTGAAATGGGAAGGAGAGAAATGGTATGATACCTAGAATGTAAAAGAATTGCGAGTCAAGAAGAATCTTTTTAAGATGGAAGAAACAACAGCTTATTTGTATGATGATGGAAATGATCCACCAGAGAGGGAAAAATTAAGGATGCAAGATAGAAAGGAGACTTGTTGGAGCGAGAACCTTGAATAGGCAAGAGGGAATGGGATAGGAGGGAATATTGGCCTATGCTAAGAGTACAGTTACTCCATAACGATGGGAGAGAAGGCAAATCTGCATACAAATGCAGATGTGGCAACAGGAATTCATGGAAGTTCTCTTCTGACCACTTCTACTTTCTCAGCAAAATAGGAAGCAAGGTAATGAACTGAAAATGAAGATGAGAACAGAGGTAATAGATTTTTGATGAGAAAGAAAGATTTTTATGAGAAGGAAGAGGAATAAAATTCTCACCTAGGAAAGAATGACCAGAATAAGAAAATGTAGTATAACTGCCGGGCAGCATTAAAATTGGTCAATTATCCAGAATTTACTATATGCTGCTGTCCCTCTATGTTCAGGGTCTCCCATCTCCATCCTCCCACGCCATGCCATTCCTCCCCCAGCTTCTTCACAAAGCACCAAAGAAACTGATAAGAATGATTCTCACTGAGATAAAAGTGGTTAAACACTCAAATGCCCAAAGTGAACGGTAGGCAATACAACTAAATGTCTTAAAATCAGAGAAAGTGAAGGTTATCATTGGGGGAAGAGAGGGTTTGGGGTCCTGCCTAGACATCCAAACACAAAATTAGGAAAATGTATTTTGGCCAAACCAGACATGTCTTCTAGACGAACTTGAGCTGCTAATTTGAGAATCCTGGTAAATTATTACCACCAGGATTGTTTGCATTCAAAAGGAATTAAAAGCTTTAATGAGTACTCTAATTCACCGGTTTTCAAAATGTGGTCAAAGGACACCTGAAGGGGGTCCACAAAGTCATATCATTTTTATAACAATACTAACATAATATTTTCCTTTTTTAAAAAAACTCTCGTTCTCTCATACAGTTGAGTTTTCAAGAGGCTACATGACATATGACATCACAACAGATTGCTGATGGCAACAGGAGAGCCAAATATGTCGTCTGTTAAGCTTGACTGACTTTAAAGAGATTAGCAAAATTTAAAACAAGGCCATTCTTCTTGCTAATATTTTTTCGTTTTTATAAGGTTTATTCTCCTAACTTTAAATTCCTTTGAAAATCAAGTTAACATTTTAAAAGCTGACTTGAAAACTTGAAACATTATTCAATTTAAAATATACACCAATACCACTCATAACAGAAAAAAATTGTAAATAAACTCCAAATTGTCCAAAAGAGTTCACCAGTGAAATGTCAGGTTTGTTTTGTTTTGTTTTGTTTTTTTACTATTAAGTATGCACTCTGTAAAACACTGCCTCTGCCACTGTGTGATGTAACCTTTAAGCAAGAACCAATGTCATAACAAATAAAGCCCTTCCAAAGAAGTCGTTTCAATTGGGTTTTTGTGCTAACATCATCCCTAAGCATGTTAAACAATTCTCAGCTTATGAAATTGCTTATTAAGCCAAAGCAACTGAGAGGTGCAACCAAATATTTGTCTGAAACATCGGACACAAAGCTAGGAAGATTTAATTTTTCAAGTTACCTTTGAAACACTATCAATACATTCTCCAGGGTACTGAAGAATACACTATGACAAGGAATTTCCTCACCATCTCCCAACCCAGAATATTCTGACATAAGGAAGCACTCTTGAGACACATCAAGGTTAAATGGCTTAAGGACTTTTGACAAGGAAATTTTGACGATCTGAGTCTTAGATGAGCTAAAAAATCTTTAAACACTTTAAAAATATTAACTCTACACCATAAAAAACATGAAAAGACTGTCTTAACAACTAGTTAAGAAAAGCCATGCTTTCTAGGTCCAATTCAATTTGCATATAATCACATCTGCGGAAACCTCTGGCTATGACAGATCTCCCAGATGGTAACATTAAGTTACCAGACTTAAGAAACTACGTGTCAAAGTATAGGAATGATAGAAATGAAAAGATTTATAACTGATACTGAACTGAGCAGAAATAAATTTAGGATCCTTATGAAATCTCAGGAAAATAACATGCCAAAAAATGAAATAAGAAACAACTTTGGTAATAGTTAATAAAAGGAAAACAAAGGAATATTTAGATATAAGGTTTTCCCTGGAACCAATTAAAATTTTTGCAACATTTTGAGAAATAACACCTTTTCTCCATGCTTAGCAAAAGATCAATACTTTTCATACAAGTCAATTTGAGGACAAGACAGAAAATTTTAAATAATGATTTATAATATTATTAATCCCTTTTTGTATCCCTGATATCAAAAGAAAAAGCTAAATTCAAAATTCTTAAATGAAATGCTTTATGTGATAAAACAGCATTAAAATAATTTTGATTCTCTTGACTTACAGTTCCCTCAGAGCTTCACATGGTGAAAGAATTAACTTTTCCTTTGCCTTTAATAATTATTCAAATCACAAAGCCTTCTTTAATTATATATTTTTTCATTCTCCGAGTAAACTTTGAGGAAGGTTACAGAGCAATTAACATCAATCTCACAACAGCAGGGGTCGCAGTGTACTAGTTAAATGTTTCAGGAAATAGAGAAGGTGATTAACTGTTCATATTGCATAGATTTATCAGAGCCTGGAAGATTCATGATTCATTGTACTCTAGTTAAAATAATCTATTGTTAACTATAAAAAAGATTTTCCAATTATGGGGACCCCAAATTATAATAAAGAAAACCTACTTAAAAGCTGATAGCAGTTCTAGTGGAAACAGCATAAAAACCACTTCTGAAAAATTCTACCACACGTATAGCACTACAAAAGTATTTTTGCACCTTTTGGAAATTAAGTAATTACATACTGAAAAATTCTACCATATGTATAGCCCTACAAAAGTATTTTTGCACCTTTTGTAAACTAAGTAATTTCTATATATGTAATGCATAATTCTTTCATTCAGACAGTCATCTGTCAACTTGAACATATATTAAATACTGAGTTTATTTCTGAAGAAAAAAGCAAACTTGACCACTGAAATTCTACTGCATGCTCTTTAATTCCTTCTCCACTAATACAATGAAAAAATTGCATTCCAAATTCTTTAAATATTTGATTTACAGAAAGTTTTTTTCCATTTTTCTTTAAATTTCAATTCCATGAAATCGCTTCAGGTACTTGCCAAAAAAAAAAACCAAACTAAAATAATTTAGATGATTAATACATTAAAAATCAATTAAAAATAAAACAAAACTTAAAAAAAATCCAGCAGAAACAGTGATATTTCTTAAAGTTTGAAGGGAAGAAGTCTAACCACGTCCTCTAGGAATATAGTTGGAAACATCGATGAGCAGGTAATAACTAGCATAGAAAAAAGGAAGAAAATAATAAAAGTATGCATTGCATATAGAAAAGGTAAATACTGTTTTGTGAACATGTTTGTTTATTCATATGTTAAACAAAATATATATCATAAATGATATATATTGTATATTGCCATACACACATGGATATACAAACAAACATATATACATCATATACACATGTGAGTGGTGTTGGGTTGCAATGTAAAATATACCTTACTATGGATTGAGGCAAAAATGTTAGAAAGTCACTGCTCTAGATAGACGAATGTTTTCTATTCCTTTAAAATCCATGCCCTTTTTAATGAAGCTTCCTTACTAAATCTTTTGTATAAGCGTAGAGGCCAAAGATTATAGATGTTAAATGCAGCACTGAATTACTCAACTGAGAAGTTTAACTTATTGTGTTAGGACTTAGTGATTTAGTTTTCTACACATTTAAAATATACATTAACAAATGTTAACATGATCATTCTAGTAACATCAGGAAATCAATTATACACTAAATGCAATTTCTGTGAACATAGCGGAGAGCCACAAACAAGCAAAATAAGTTTCTTCAGAGTCAAGGTCCATGAAATAAAGCTCAAGAACATTACCAGGAATAGAACCCTTGGGACATTCATTTGGAATTCATTTTTTAAAAAAATATACAATTCAAATAAGCTCAGTTTTCAGTTTCCAAGACCACAGGAGATTAGAAATATATCGTTATAGGAGAGGAAAATTGCTGTGATAGAAATGCTGCTGGTGCAGAAGAAAAGAAAAGTGACAGCCAAGGACGGGGGCAAAAACAGAAAAACTGTATATAGAAATTAAAAATACATGGCATTCTGGGGCCATTTAGCAAGGGGAAATCCTTGAGTACAGTAATAACACAGTCCTGTATACTAAATTATCTTCAGACTTGCAAACTTAAGTAATTGATAATAAAAAACAACAATAGCCATACACTTACAGCTCTTGAACCCAGGCACTCTGGCTCCAAAGCCCCTGCTTTTAACCACTACACTATACTGCTTCTCAATAAAATTTTATTAATAAATAGTATTCAAGGTATTAAAGTAACTTCAAGAAAATATTTTAGAAAACAAAAATATAGTTGAGTTTTTAAAGACCTGCTATAAACAGAATGTTTATGTTTCCTCAAAATTCCCTTTCGCCATGTAAGGACACAGTGAAAAGACAGCTGTTTATGAACCAGGAAGTGGCTATCACCAGACACCGAATCTGTTGGCATCTTGATCTTGGACTTCTCAGCCTCCAGAACTGTGAGACATGAATTTCTGCTGCTTATAAGTCACCCAGTCTATGGTATTTTGTTATAGCAACCTGAAGGGCTTAAGACACCTTCCTCTGAAATGATTAAACGCCCTTAATATACAAGCCTTAGAACAGTTACTTATCAAAAGGGACCCATTTCTAGATATTTATCTTTCTGTACTCTATGTATTTTGACAGTAATGTCACATATTTATAATTTCCTAACATTTACTGCATTATCTCATTTAACTCTTCCTCATTAATATGTACCATTATTATCTACATACTGAGATATAGTTTAAGTAACTGCACAATATCACACAGCTGGTATCTGATGAAGCCAATATTCAAAGTAATGGAGTCTGACTCCATAACCCTTGCTTTAATTAATGTGCTCGTGCTACCATATTTGCTAGATGGACTATGTATGGCAGGATTTGCTATGTCTCAGGATGTACTATTTAAGAAATTCTGGTGATCCTGGAAAGTCAAAAATAACTTTCAGGATCATTTTACAGCTTGTTCACCGTGTTCCAGTTTTACTTCTTCTAGGCATCTGCCAACTCCCTTGAAGTTAGGCATGCTCTTGCTTTTGTCAACAGAATGTGAACAAAAATGCTATTCGCCATAACCTTTAAGAATGGAAGCCTTTAAGAGGCTTATAATTCTCCATATTTTCTGTTCTGCCTTTCCTAGTGCCATGGTGACCTGGAGGCTCTACTATTCTAGATCCTTGACTGATGCTAACATGGATCTCCCTAGTCACCCAGAATGGACATATGAGTAAGAAATAAACCTTTGCTGTATTTTAAGCAACTCAGATCTTAGGGTTATTTATTAATAATCTCAGACTTATCTTCCTAATATATTTAATAGATAGATTATTTTTTTCTGGGAAGTGATGTGTAAAAGGGCGATTTTGGGGACATGATAAAATAGAAATGATTATAAAGTTTACAAAATAGTTATATTCCAAAAGTTCATATTGAATCAGTTACTTGGAATATGAAATAGTTTTTCATAGGGTCACTTTATAAAGGGACCACAGAAGCTTATTCAACTCATAATTTAAATGAAAGTAGAAAATAATAGAGCCATTAAAATCATTAACTTAAAAGAATACAAAATAAGTAAACAAACTGGAGCTTGTAGATATTATGAACACTTGCAGACATTTTTAAGTATTTTACAGAAGTTGAAAGCACAGTTCTCTAGTATATTTTAATTTCTCTTCAAAGTGTACATGTCCTCTTTTCCTTGACCCTGGAATATCAGTAGATATTCTCTTTTGCTTACTATCTATGATCACTATTGCTTGCATGGCTTATAAAATAAAATGAAAGGGAAGAACTCAGGAAAGTTACTAAGCAAAAAACATTAACATTTGAAAAAAAGAGATTGCCTAAGTTAAAATTCAATGACTTGTGAGCAACAAAACAGAGGACAAAAATAGAGCATAATGACATACTGAATCCTTACCTAAAAAGGAATGACCTTAGAGCCTACCTATTCATCCTCGGACAGATCAAAAGTTATCCTGAGTTGATAAATGAATACTGGTTCCCCACATGGCAAAAGAACTGAGCCGTAACCAACTTTCTTTTTGATTTTAAAAATTATTCAAATTACACAAAATTTTTGTGGATATTTTTATGTGCAATGTCATTGGCCACTTATCTATTTTATTTACCACAGAAAGATAAGCCAAGAAGTTACTAAGACAGAGCTTAAATGTCTCAACAGAATCATTTTGCTTTCCATCTGTTTTTAAAGATCAGCCAAAAACAGAGATGGAAACTTTTAAGAACATCCATCTCTAGCCATGTAACGTAAGGTTAGAATGATGCCAACTTTTTACTCTCCCTAGTATAATAAAATCTGATACACTGAATCTATAACATTTCAAAGAAAATAATGAATCAACACTGTGAAAGAGTAACTCGAAAAGAGGTAAAAAATGTTCAGTTGTTCCCCTTACTAAAAGCTTCCTCATTTCTCTACTGCATGAAGATTCCAAGATCATCACCACTTCTCAGGAACAGCCTAAGCTTGTTGTATTTTTATGTATTTGTTTAAGGGTAAGCATATTTCTCTGATTATTATGTCTCCTTTAGTGGTTTTGTCTTTCAACTTTACTTATTAGACAATTTTTTTATTTTTTAACCCTTACCTCTCCTGAGCGCTAGAACCATGTTTCTATCTGCCTACTGAACATCTTTGTCTAACATACCTCCCACATATTTCAAACTAAATCCATCACTGACTCCTTCAAACTACTTCCTTCCCACTTCTTTCTATTGCTAGCACTAGGATTCTAACAGTCATTGATTTTATGACATCTTTTTCTATCATTACCCACATCCAAACAGTAACTATGTTACAGTCATTCTATCTATGATATGTCTCTTTTGCCCTTTCCTTTTGCCTCACACTTGACATATAAATTTTGTAGTAATGCCTTAAACTTCATAATACCACTTGAGAGCATATTCATATTAAATCATGATGACATTGATAAGAAAAATGATAATAATAGCTAACATTTATTAAGAAAATAGTATGTGTCAGGAACTGTTCTAGCACTTTGCATGCAATACCTGATTTAATTTTTAAAAGAACTCTAAGTGACATACTACCTCTTCTCTAAATGCGGTGTTCTTTACTTCTTGTCTTGGCTACTACAACAGGCTATTGGTCTTATCTTTAGACTCTTATTCTAGGCCATCAAGTAGAATAATGCCAGATTAATTTCCCTAGAGCAGAGTTCTGATCATAACCTACCTAGCTCGAAAACCTGCAATGATTCCCACCATTGGTTATATTAAGTGCAAGTTTTTAATAAACTTCATAATACCACTTAAGAGCATAAACCCATTTTTCCAAACCTCTCACTTCTTCTATGCTCAAGTTGAAATGTCAATTTATTGTTCCTTATACTGGCCTAGCTCTATCTATGCCTTAGGTAATGTTGTTCACTTTATTCAAAATACTTTCTACAGCCTCAGTTCTTATTCTTTCATAGACATTACCCTGTTAAAATGACAATTTTTTCAATGTCCATTTCAAATGGTACCTTATCTACAAAGTACCAATATGAAAACATTCTCTCTTTTGAATCCCAGTATATCTATAGGTTGAAAAACATTTCTCTGTAGTGCTCAGCACTGTACTTTTCTGTAGTAGATTATCAACATTCTACTGAATTAAATTGAATTGAACAGCATATACAGAGAAGTATAAATAAAAATAAATAAAGCTACCTAATTTGTCAACAAAGATATAATATCTATGAGCATGGTATTTGTATTCAGAGAAAGATAAGTCAGCAACACTTACAGAATGTCTTCTTCATACTAAATGATGTTTATAAGAAAAATGATACTAATAGCTAACATTTATTAAGAAAATAGTATGTGTCAGGAACTGTTCTAAGCACTTGGCATGCAATACCTCATTTATCTTCAAAAGAACTCTAAGTGGAATATAGTTATTATCCCCATTTTAGAGATGAGGAAACCACATCACAAAGAATTTGGGTAACTTGCCCAAGGACACATGGTTAAAAATAAACAGAGACACAATTCTAATAAGACAGCCTAATTCTAGAAAGTGAGCACTAGAGGAGATGAAAGAAGTAGTAATTTACATATTGGATATTATATCTTATATCCCCAAATTAACTACTTTTTAACGAATTATGAAATGAGCATCATGTGAGTAATTTCCTAAAAATCTCTTTTAAATCAGTTGTTTCATCATATGTTACAAGGCAAATATGTCATAAAAGCAGGTTATTGGATACTGAGCAAACCATACAGCCTACAAATTCCTTCATAACAATGACCATAACTTATTCATCTTCATACACTGAGAATTTGACCTAGTATTTAACACATAATTATGTTAGATTTATAATAAATGGTCACATGAATTAAATTCAAGGCCAATTTTACTTTTATGTTTTCCTTTTTCCTCCGTAAATATCTGCATGCTTTGGTTCTCCAAAAGCAATTTTTGCAATTGCTCCTCAATAGAGTAACTTCCAAAATGTGTAACAACATATTCACAATATTTGAATATATGGAGAAAGCTGCAAAAAAGAATGAAACTGTAATATTGAAACGAAGGAACAACGAGTTAAAAGATGAGAAATTGCTTTCTGGTTAAGAAAGGCAACAGCATTGCAGGTAGAGGAAAAAAGCACGTAGGACAGGTAGACAAGAGCTTGTTTAGGGACCTGCAAGTGCTTCAGAATGGCCACAGTGTAAAGCACATGCTGGGGAGGAGTAGGAGCCCATAAAGATAGACACTGGATAGAGTGTAAAGGATTTCTAATGCTCTACTAAGAAGGTCAGCATTACCTCGGGAGCACAGAATGTTAACTCTTTAGCCTACTCTTGCTATAGACAGATATCTTACTAGTAGCTAAAACAAAATAACTTATTATAAACTGAATCCTCTGATATGATATATTCTAACTCATGATATACAAAATACTCTTCTTAAATTAATGACAAAAAGTTTCCACAAATTTATTCGTAAGTAGTATTTTTAAAGTATGGCAGAATGTAAGAACTTAAATGATACCTGGTTTTTAAAAAGATGCTGAAGAGAAAATATTTTTTCCTTCTTGCTTCCCTGCTTCCTCACTTTCCAGAGCTACCTTACTTCCATCACGGTTCAGTATGGGTAAATGAATCAAAGAGTTAAACGTTTCTATTCTATTTCATTCTACAGCACCATGGAAATCCTGGCACAGATCATTTTTCATGTATTCTGCTTACTTTTATTATTTAGTTTCCAAAGAACATATACATAATGTTTTTTTCTTCAGGAGGCCTTTCAACACAGAGCTCAATTTTCCAACGATGTTGGAAATACCAAGCAACACTGACATTAATTTTAAAAAGCATACCTAGGAGTGCAGTGAGTTTGGGGAGCAGTCCAACTTGTACCATCTTGTTCCTCAGGCCTGTGTCAAAGGACAGGTTTAGTAAAAGTCGGAGGGTGATATTCAGTAGATCTTCATGCTCACAGGGTATCATTTTTACCAGTTTCTCAACAATATCCATTTCCACCTATGTAAAATAATAATATAGATGTGGTGAAGTTCTCTTGCAAAATAAGACAAAAAATACAAACAATTATTTTCCTTTGTTTTTACCCTAATATATATGTATTTTATAAGTAATTATGTGTTAATCTTATACTCCAGTTTCAATCTGTAAACTTTCCTGAAATCAAATATATACTTCCACATTATCCCCTCCTTCCTTCATTTAATTGCATCAATCAGAAGACAGATGACTTGTCCCTTGAAACCACTGTGCATTATTAAACACTACCTACTAAGTACCATGCCCTCTGCTAGATCAAACAAGGTCTAATCTTGACCTTTAAGGATTTCTCAGTCTACAAATAGGGTAGACGAATGTAACCAATAATGAAAATGCAATGTGAATAAAACTGAATGCACAAAGAGCTGTGGAAGCAACATGGAGAGAACTACTGAGACTTTAAATTAGGACTAAAGTCTCAAAAAATGAGTACGAAATTTGTTCCCTGGTTAAGAAAGGCAACATCAATCCAGGTTGAGGAAAAAGCCAGTGGTTAAGCATTTAGGAATAAAAGAGCTTGTTTAGGGAATTGCAGATGCTTTGGTATGATCACAGAATAGAGTGTATGTTGGGGATTGGCAGAAGCTCATAAAGACAAACCTTAGAAAAATCATAAAGGCTTTTTAAATGCTGTGTTAAGAAGTTTAACATTATTCTACAAGTACTAGGGTATCCTTAATGATTTTAAGTCCAGGGAATGACATGGTCATAGTTCCTAGCCTAGGAACACCCCTGAAATCCAAATTCCCAGACACCAGCCAACTGCCAACCTTATAAGAAGGCCTATTTAAGAATGGCAGTCTCAGGACCCTTTTCTATATAGTCAGTAAGTAGATGTAGGTGCCATTAACTAAAAGGGGTAAATGGATAAAAAGGTCTAGGACTTTAGGACATGGAAGGCAAAGAGTTATTTTAATTTTTGTTATGTTTGAAGGGATATTTAATGGATATTGGGAAAGTATGTAAGACTCAGGAGAGAAACAAGGCTACAAGCAATAGCTGAAACTTTAGGACAGCAATCAGTAAAACATGGCTAGTGGGCCTAATCTGGCCCACCATCTATTTTCGTTCAACCAGTGTGCTAAGAATGGTTTTTGGCTTTTACATTTTTAAATGGTTGGAAAAAAAATCAAATGAAGAATGATACTTCATGATACATAAAAATTATATTAAATTCAAATTTCAGTTTTCATAAATAACTATTTATTAGAACACGGTCATACTCATTTGTTTACAGATTGTCTATGGCTGCTTTTATGCTACAATAGCAGGGTTGAGTAGTTGCTACAGAGACCATATAACCTGTAAAGCCTAAAACATTGACTATCTGGCCCTTTAAAGAAAAAGTTTGCTGACCTTTGCTCTAGAAGACTATGAAATCGCATCAAGAAAGCTTGTTTTTGAGTGCTGCATTCTTCTTTTTTTTTTTTTTAACTGAGACAGGGTCTCACTTTGTCACCCGTGCTAGAGTACAGTGGCACGATCAGAGCTCACTGCAACCTCCAACTCCTGGGCTCAAGCAATCCTCCTGCCTCAGTCTCCCAAGTAGCAGCGACGACAGGTGTGTACCACCACACCAGGCTAATTTTTCTTATTTTCTGTAGAGATGGAGTCTTGCTATATTGCTCAGGCTGCTCTCAAACTCCTGGCCTCAAGCGATCCTCCTGCCTTGGCCTCTCAAAGTGCTAGAATTACAGGCATAGGCCAATGCACCCAGCCCTGACTTTTTAAGGTAGCAATCAGAAAAATTTGGTTATAAAAACATCTCATGTCTTTCTAGTTACAAAGCAATGGCAAAAATGAGAGAAATTCTAAATAAGTTCATATTTTTTATCATTACCAAAGGATTTATGAATGATCTCACTCTACTTTTTCTTTCACTGGAAATTTAAAACATTTATTTATACTGTCCTTTTCATATCTTTATTGCAATCTTTATTTGACCTCATGAAATGACATTAATAATTGAGCCCCTGATATATCTTTTTCCTTTCATTCCATGCTAAGGAATGAACATAAAATTTTTTTTTTTAATGCTAAACTGACAAACCAATACCTGATTTTTCCTTCAGACCTCTATCTATACTTGATAGCTACAAAGCAGCCATACCCTAGATCTCTTCATTATAGAGTACAATTCCATCTCCAAAGACTTCCAAAAATGAAACCAAAAGCTGATTCTTACAATATATCAATGCAATTCATAAAACACTAATGTAGAAAAAATAACCAATATCAGAAATAAAACAGAAAAAATCACTTCAGACCTTCAGACATTTTAAAGAGATTAAAAAGGAAACAGTACCACAAATTTTATGCCCATATATTCATCAATATAGATGAAGTGGATAAATTCATTGAAAGACATAAACTATAAAGCTACCACTGAAGAAGAAATAAGCTGAATAGTCCTATACCTATTAAAGAAAGTCATAGAAAGAAAATTCCAGGCATAAATGACATTTTACTGGTGAATTCTACTAAACACTTGAGTTGAAATAATACCAATTCTATACAAACCCTTCTGGAAAAATTAAAGACGGAATGCTTCCTAACTCATTCTATGAGGACATAGTTGTTCTAATAATAAAACTAGACCACAACATTAGAAGAAAACTATAAACCAATAATGCCTCATAAACATAAAAACCCTCACCAATAATTAGCTAATAAAATCTACATATTTAATATATGTTTAAAAGAGCGATACATCATGACCAAGTGGTATTTATCTCCTGAATTCAAGAGTGGTTGGCTCAAACATTCAAAAGTCAATTGGTGTAATTCACTATATCACAATGGTCTAACACAATGACTGCCACACTAGAAAAACAAATTTTTTTCCTGGGCCATGCTGTTTTATTACAAAAATAGAATAAAAACTTTGAAAACAAAAAGATCCTTTCTAATTTAATGAAAAATTTGTTATCGACTTCTATTCATTTAATCCATGTTTTTAGAATTAAATTGTCAATATTAATTGTAACAATAAGAACACCAACAAGTAAGATTTTCACAAACCAACCACAATTTTGCCCAGGTTTTGCTTCATGAGACGCTGGGCTCAAAACTAGCATGAGTTAATAACTCACATGGCAGTTAATATGCTAAAGAAGAAAAACCCATATGATCATCTTAGTAATAGATGAATAAAAGGCTTTGACAAAATCCAACATTCCATCATGATAAAAAGTCTCAGCAAATTAGAAATGTAAGAACTTCCTTAAACTGACAGAGAGTATCTACAAAAAACCTACAACTAATATCATACTTAATAGTGAAAAACATTGTTTTCCTCCTAAGATCAATAACAAGGTCAGGGATGTCCACTTACACCATTCCTTTTCAACATCATAGTAGAGGGCCTACCCAGTGCAACAAGGGGAGGAAAAAAATGAAAAGCTCATGGATTAGAAAGGAAGAAATAAAACTTTCTATTGGTACATAACATCATTGTCTACTTAGAAAATCCCTAAGAATCTATAAAAGAGGCACTACAACTAAAAAATGAGCTTAGAAAGATTACAGGACATTAGGTTAATGTAAAAAAATCAATGTATTTCTATAAACTGTCAATCCAAAATAGAGAACTAATAATTTTTTAAACTATCATTTATAATGGTAACATATTTAGGTATAAATCTAAAGGATATGTGCAAAACATATATGCCAAAAACTACAAAATGATGGAATAAATCAAGTAATACCTAAATAAATGGAGAGCTACACCATGTTCATCGGTTAGAAAATCCAATATGGTTAAATATTAATATATTGATTCCCCCCAATAGATTCAATGGAATCCCAATCAGGATTCCAAAAATTTTAAAAGATAAAAACTAGTTGATTCTAAAATGCAAATCAAAAGATAAAGAATATAGAATTGTCAGAGTAATTCTGAAAAAGAATAACAACATTAGAGGCACCACACTACCTCATTTCAAGACTTACTATGAAGCTAAAGTAATCAAGACAAAGAAAGAGGTACTGATGAAAGCACAGACACATAGACTAACAGAATAGAAGACCGAGTGCATAATCACAATAGCCAAGATTTGGAATTGACCTAAGTGTCCATCGACGGATGAATGGATAAAGAAATTTGGTATATATACACAATGGAATATTATACAGCCACAAAGAGAATGAAATCCTGCTATTTGCAACAACATGGGTGGAACTGGAGAATATTATGTTAAGTGAAATAAGCCAAGCACAGAAAGACCAGTCTTTCATGTTCTCACTCATATGTAGGAGCTTAATATTAAAGATAACTGATTTCATGGAGACAGAGTAGAATGACGGTTACCAGAGCCTGGGAAGGGTAGTGGGGAGAGGGGGATAAACAGGGATGGTTAATGGGTAAAAAAATATAATTAGATGGTTAGATAGAATGAACAATATTTGATAGCATGGCAAAGTGACTATAATCAACAGTAAGTTAAGGTGTACTTTAAAATAACTCAAAGAATGGAATTGGAATGTTCCTAACAACAAAAAAAAAAACATTAAATGCCTGAGGTGATGGATATCCCAATTACCCTGATTTGATTAATTCACATTGTATACCTGTATCCTATTGAGATATATAACTATTATGTACCCATAACAATTTAAAAAAAAAAGTCTGCACAGGAAAAAAAAGGAAATGAGAAATCAGTAATTTTGACTCACACACTGCTACTGGGAAGGGCAGAGATGGCCTAGGAACCTAGGAATAGCGATAAATAAAATTTATTTGACATCTACCAAAACATAAAAAAAAAAAAAAGAATCCAGAAATAGAAGCACACATATATGGCCTACTGATTTTCAACAAAGGTGCAAAGGCAATTTCAATAAGGTGCAAAAGCAGTTCAACAGGGAAAAGAGTCTTTCAACAATAAATGGTGCTGGAACAATTGGATATCCATATTCAAAAACATGAATCTTGGTCCATATCTTGCACCATATATAAAATTAATTCAAAATGGATGATGCACCATGGATTAAACAACAACAAAAACCCCTATAACATTTCCTGAAGAAAATATAGGAAACAGTCTTTGTGAATTTGAGTTAGACAAAGATTTCTTAAATAAGACACCAAAAAAAAGTCCATCAAAATGTTTTCTTATATGCTAGACTTCATCAAAACTAAAAACTTATGCTATTCATAGGAAAATGAAAAGACAAGCCACAGGAAAGGAGAAAATACCTGCAAACTATATAACTATAAAAGACTTGTATCCAAAATACAGAAAACCTCTCAAAAGTTAGTACTAAGAAGCCAGGCTTGGAGGCTCACACCTGTAATCCTAGCACTCTGGGAGGCCCAGGAGGGAGGATCACTAGAGGTCAGGAGGTTGAGACCCGTTGCTACTAAAAATAGAAAAAATTAGCTGGGCGTGGTGGTGCATGCCTGTAGTCCCATCTACTCGGGAGGCTGAGGCAGGAGGATCACTTGATCCCAGGAGTTTGAGGTTGCTGTGAGCTAGGCTGATGCCACAGCACTCTAGCCAGGGCAACCAAGTAAGACTGTCTCAAAATAAAGAAAAGTTAGTACTAATAAAATAAGCAAACTAAGGAACATAAATCCCTCTGTTCCTCTTAAAATTGTATATTAATATAATTTATTCCATTTTTGTTACATTAATCATGTTTTGATAATATAATTATGTTATATTAATACTATATAAGAAATATAGTGATTCAATTTAAACTGCTAATTAAAATTTTTTTTTAAGTAAACTAAATTTCCTTTAAAACATATGTCTAAAGAGCAAGGTCAATATTAGTTCACATCAAGAGTAAAATGAACACTTTATTTAAATAAATAATACAATTTCACATATAGATCAGTCACTTCCCCATCTTTTTCATAAATAAAATTGCCACAGGCTTCAGCTGTTGCTAATTATATTAGGTAATATTTCTTCTTTTCAAAAAGCAATAGTATACATATACACGGGCTGTAACAGCAAAACTCAATAATAAAATAACTTGGAGAGTTTGTTATTAATTTGTATTTCCATTGCACAAATGGAATGTGAAATATGTGCCATTAATCAATCAGATGCTTAAACACTAGACTAGTATTTATTTAACACAGCCTCCTAGTCATGTCCTTTTGGTTGATAAAAACCCAATCCCAAGAGCTAAATTTAGTAATTGTCTCAACATGCAACACTCTCTCAATTCTGTTTCTATAAAATGGAATTTATAGTTAATTAGTATTTTTATTAAACATTCTGTGTAAAGTGACAGTTTACTAACGACCTATCAGCAAATTGATTTCAGTCTTTAAATGTACTGTTTTCAGTGTTTCTGAAAGCCAACATTTAAAAATTGATTAGTGTTAATTTTACTAAAAATGTCTTAAAAATGATATAAAAATAAAGACCTAAAAATTTTTGCCCAGGAGGCAAAGAAAAAGTATGAAGTTGAGTACCTACAGATCTGTTTCCTTAAGCATATTAATGTCCCTGATCCTCTCCTACTTCATCTGCAAAATTAAGAGGCTAGATTCATTGAGTCTAGCCATGGATGTCGGGTCCAGTCAAGTTCTAAAAATTCTGATTCTATAAAAAGCCACCCTTAAATAAAATGTATTTCTTACACAACAAAAGATAAAATGCATACCATCTATAGGAAAAATCTGGCTTATCAAATACTTCTCATGACCTTGGAATAAGAATTAATTTTTCTGAGTCTCAGTTTTTCCTCCTCAATAAAAAATGAGATTTGATGAGATACTTTTTATTATATATTCCAACTCTGTGATCTTCCCAGAAAATAATTTTAATAGTATTCTTAAGATCTTTTTGATAAAATGAAAACGTAAGTATATTACTTAAGTACAAATTTAATTCATACATAGTAGATACATGTTAATGTAAATCGATTTGAATTGTGAGAACCTACTAAAGGTGAACTTAATCTAAACACATTAGTGGGAGAACGTACTTATAGCAAAGAGAAGCAAGCAATCATTCATCCACACCCTAAGTACTCAGGAGTATATATGTTACCATGTCATCATATTCTTCTCACATATAACATCAGTGAACACAAAAATATGTTTTTGATTAATCTTTCTTAAGGACATTTGATCTCAAAACACCATCAGGCATATAGTGAATATCAATAATTATTAATATATACTAATGATAAAAACGACAGATACTAAATATATAGGGGTAAAATAGAATTTCATACATCCAGTAGATAAATTTCATATAGTCATATAATCAGAATTCAAGGCACTTATTAAATCTGATAAATCAGTCTGAGGTTTTCAAAGAGCATGCCATGTCATTCTCTATAGCATAAGCTACTTCCTAGTTCATTTGATGTAAACAGAATAAAAGAGTAGGCAGAAATACTATATATTTAGACTAAAAGAGAAGCTGCTTATACCAGTAATACAGTGTTACATAATGACGTACAGTTCTAAAAATGATCCTCAATGGAGTTAAAACCAATGATTCATTTCTAGGAATCTACTCCAAGAAAATAATCAGAAATACAGACAAAGATGTATGTACAAATATGTACACTGAAGTGTTATTTATAATAGCAAAAATTATAAACAACTCAAGTTTCTGAAAACGAGGGATGGTTAATGAATGATCTATTTAATACAATATTGCACACAGCAAAGACTTTTTAATGACACAGCAAAAAGCAGATAAGAGTTTTTATTCTGTCTTTATATACTTCTGTATTATGTACATTCTACATAGGGGGAAATAATAAATGCTCAACTTACATTTCTCAAAGACTACTGTATCAACACAATAAAAGATGGCAAATAGTCAGGAACTTAATGGAATAACTCAAATAAGAAATGAAGAGGGTATGAATAAAGAGGGCATGAACTAATACAATGGCACTAGAAATGTAAATAAGAGATAGTTTCAAGAGATATTTAGGAAGCAGAATCAACAGGTTGTGGCTACCAACTGGAACATTAAGTAATAAAGAAGAGACTGGGCTAAATTATCATTCCACAAACTAAAATCAGAAATGCAGGGGGCAAAACAGTTTAGGGGAAAATAATAAGTCAGATAATAATTGTTTACTTTTTACCAAAATATTCTAACTTGAAAATGGCTAACATGAACTATTTCAAGAAAAAGCTTTGTAATTTACCATATCATTTTTATTCTCCATAAAAATGCTGAGTTTCTTCAAGAATGACACAACTAGAATAAGCAGCTCAAAATTGTCCCGATCAAGAGCCTTCACCAACATGTGAACTATGTTCTTATTCCTCATTTTTAGTTCTGTACGAGTATCCTCAGCAAGATTCAGAAGCAAATAAAGAGCAACTAGAAAAGTAAAATAGATGAATTAAATGATTAGTATATTGAATCAACGATTTAAAAAATCATTTCTACTCACCAAGGTAACAGATATAGTTTCAAAAAGATAATATATTATTTTGAAAATTTAACTGACTACTAACTGGTTCATTAGAAAACATTTATTGAGAGTTATTGCATGGAGTATTATATGTTATCTAAAGCAACACATATAATATATATAAAATAATCTTAAAATGCTGAGAAGGATACAATAACCAAAGGAAGAAAATGATTCCTACCTTCTTGCAGGTTAAAGCTTAACAGAAATCAAATGGCAATTAAAGGGAGATAAGTCAGCAAATAATAAAACAAGCAAACAGGCAACAATAGTTTTTATACATACAGAAAATAAGGAAATATATTATACAACTTCAAAAACTAAAGGCTTCTGTGTTAAAAAGAGCTACAATCCAAAACATACAGTACAGCTACAGTTAAATTTGAGGATACTAAAATCTATTTTTCAAATTCAAACTGATTTCTGTTAGTTACTGTAAGAAAAGACAATATGAAATTCGGCAATACAACTGTTACACTAGATAGAGTTGAGGTCACTGTTTACTAGTTCTAAGCAAGATTTCTTTTAGATCCCTGTAATAAAAATGCTTAGGTTCTCAAAGGAAACTTATGTGATTATTCCCTTTTGACAGTGAAAATTATATAAGAGATAATGTTTTCCATTTTGCCTTGATTGACAGGAAACTTCAGAGTTAGATTTAAAAGGTTTCTTTAAGAATTATATATGCTATTATGGTCAACATAGCCTTTTTGCTCTCCTATGGCCTCATTATTTTAGTATTTCACTTCATGTGTTCTTATAAACTATTTCTAAACCTTTATGAAAAGAAGAAATATATGCTTATATATATATATACACAAGTAGATAAATATTAAATTTATTTATTTAAGAAGTATTTGAGACAGAAAGGCAAATCACACTTATTAAATACATATTATATGCCAGACCTGTTGATATACAAACGGAAATGTTTTAATTCTAAAACAATTTTATGGGGAAAGAAGTATTACACAAATTTTACAGATGAGGAACCTAAGATTCAAAGAAATTAAATAATTTGCCCAAACCACACAGCTAGAAAGTAGTAGAACTAAATTAAAATTCCAGTGCATCAGAACCCAAAGCTCACAAATTTACACTATTGCATTATGCTAACTTTCCACTTAAGGCACTGTTAAAAGGTTTGAAAGTAGTGCTGAAAAAGCAAGTAGACTTCTGTTTGCAGCCAAGATCGATGCAGTGGGTTGAATAGTATCCTTCCAAAATTTATGCACATCCAGTATCTCAGACCATGACCCTATTTGGAAACAGAGCCTTTGCAGATGTAATTAGTTTACTTGCCATGAGGTAATAATGGGTTAGGGTAGATCTTGGATCCAATGATTGGTGTCCTAATAAGAAGAGGAGAGGATACAACAGAGACAGATACAGTGGGAAGAACGCCACGTGAAGACCGAGGCAGACACTGGAGTGATGCTGCTACAAGCCGAGAAGCACCAAGGATTGCTGGGAGCCCCTAAAAACTAGGAAGAGACAAGAAAGGATTCTTCTCTAGAGCCTTCAGAGAGAACATGGCCCTGATGACACTTTAAATCTGGCCTTCTAGCCTCCAGAAATGTGAGAGAATAAATTTCTGTTATTTTAAGCCACCCACTTTGTGGCAACATGTTACAGCAGCCCTAGGAGATTCACATAACAGAGTAACAGGGACTGGATTTTAAACCCTCACCTGAAACAACAACAAAACAGACTAAAATACACAAAGCAAAGGTTTTCACAACATTGGACATCAGAGAATGAAGGATGGTGATCCCTGAGAGATAAAAAATAAATGAGATGGCCCTATGATTGCCCCAGAATAGTGCCTTGAGAGAGTTTCCAGGTCCCTCAAGGGAAGAAGAAGCCAAGTAGAACCTGACGGAATCCTTGAGTTAAAGAGATGGAGCCAAGAGTCCAGGGAAGCCAAGCGTTCACAGAAAGGAGTACTGGGGAGGAGGGAGCTGCACCGAGAAAACTCTGGAGTTCAGCAGAGGTCTCTCTTGAATGTAGAGTCGAGTCTGACTGGCCCATGGATGCTAGCAATCTAACTGAAGGTGGGGACAGAATAAAATGAGAGGAATAGAAGAAAAAGTGCATGATACTCACACAAGGGTAGAAATAATGCCTGTTTCTACCAACCATACCGGAAACTTCATAATTCATGGGGCAAAAAGGTCTTGCCTCAACAGTGGGAAATAATTAGTTTTAGACTAAATGCTGCTCCTGTGAAGACTAACAAATAATAAGAGCAAGATCCAAAGGGATCAAGCTGTTTCCAAGTCATTTAGCTATGTCACAAAACAAAGCTCAAGAATATTTACAGGAATAAAAACAATCCACATGCAACAATATAGATTTCACAGTCTCGCAGTCAAGCAATGATTATCAGTCATTCAAAGAAGCAGGGAAATACAATACATAAGAAGGAAAAAAATTAACCAACTAAAACTGTTCTGGAACTAATCCAGAAGTTAGAATTATCAGATAGGAACATTGAAAGTTATATAACTGTATTCCAGATCTTCTAAAAGTTAAGTAGAGACATGGGAGATATAAAAAATATTCAAACATATGAATATTGTATATTGAAAAAATATGCAATAAACACTACAATGCTTGAGACTGTATACTAGATGGAATTAACAGCAGTTTACAGATGGTAGAAGATTAGTGAGATTGAAGACATAATTATAAAAACTATCCAAAATTAAACACAGGGAAAAAAGAATGGCAAAAATATAAAAAGTATTAGAGAACTGTGGAACAACTTCCACTGCCCTAATATACATGTAATTGGAGTCCCTGAAGAAATGATAACAGAAAAAAATTCCGAATTTAATGAAAACTATAAACCGAGTTCTTAAGCTCACTAAACTCCAAAGACAAGAAATTTAAAAAAAATTACACCAATCCACATCATAATCAAATTGTTCAAAACAAATGATAACAAAACAATCTTAAAAGCAGCCAGAGAAAAAGAAACTTATGTATAGACAAAGATAAGGATGACAGTAGACTTCTTATCAAAAACAATGCAAGCAACGCAACAGTGGAAAAACATCTTTATAACATAAAAAGAAAAAAAGCTGTCCATTTAGAATTCTAAACCTAGTGAGAATACTTCAAAAAAAAAGAAAGACTCTTTTGGACTACAAAAGATAAAACAATTCATTAGAGGTAGATCTGTCCTGTGAGAAATGTTAAAGGAAATCCCTTAGAAGAAAATGATACCAGAGAGAAATAAGAATCTACACAAAGGAGTAAGATCAGTGGAAATGGTAACTATACATGGAAGTATATAAGATTATTTTCTTATTATTAAAATATCTGTAAAATAAAATTGACTGTTTATACAAAAAAAATACATGGTAGGGTTTATAACATTATGTATAATAAATGTTAATAATTGCACTGAGGTGGGAGAGGGGAGAAATGGTCCTAACACTAAACACGAAATGGTACAATATCACTTGATAGGACCCAGATGATAAGTTAAAGATGTATACTTGAAGGTACTCAACTTATGATTAAAGGTGTATAATATAAACTTTAAAGCAAACAATAAAATAATGAGTTATGGCTAAGCCAACAATGGAGATAAAATAGAATTTTTTAAATCCCCAATTTTTTTCAAGATCGCTGACTAGACACATCTGACACCAGTTCTCGGAAAGGACTAAAGTTACAGATGAATGATCACGGCCCAAGTGGAATACTGAGGGAAGAGTGCCAGAACCTACTGGAGAATCCATAGGAAGAAGCTGGGGTAGAGAAAAACAAGGAAGCAAGAGTTTGGTTGAGATCCACCCCCAAGGAACTTGGGGTCCCATGGAAAAGGTGGGGAGGATTTTTGTTTACTCCCCCTACCCTTGTGGCAGACTGCTGGGTTTCAAACTGTCAGAGAGCCCCTCTGCACTAATGAGCCCCAAAACTGCTACAGATGGTGATTTGGGAACTTCTTGAGGGCAGACTACTCGGCTGCCGGCTCATGCAGGGTTGCTTGACCTCCCTCCTATACCTGAGCTGTGGCGGCAGGTGCCATATTGGTTGTCCACCTGCTGTGGGCCTCTGTCCTGCCCAGGGAACCCTTTTGTCACCGCATCACTGATCTCCCACAAACATTCCCCAACACCCGCTCAGACTGCAACAACCACCAAAGGCTGGCACAAGGCACAACTTAGGGCAGCTGCGAGATTTTTGGAGTTCAAATCCTTTAGCGCAGGCTGCCCTCAGGGGAAGGGAGAATGCAGTATGCCAAAGCACCCCTAGGAACAAAGAAAACCAGAATATGCACTCTCCTCCACCCAAGAGTTCACTCAAGAGTTCACTGCCTGTGAGATGAAGGTATCTGCATCCATAACAGCAGAGGCGCAGGTGTGGTGGTGGGCTGTGCAGGAGAGGAGAGTGGTTCTACCCCAGCATCCGGGCAGTACTAGTACCTCAGAATGGATGGGGAAACGGGGACTTCTCCCCTCTCCACATGCAGCCGTGGCTGTTCCCGTGGGTGGTTGGCATGCGTGCACTGTGGAAAAGCCATTCCACGGCTTTTAGGGGTAGCAGCACCTCCACTGACAGTGTGCCCACCCACCGTGCCAGGGCTTGCACAGGGGATGGGGGCCAACTACCTCCCTACAAGGAGTGGCAGCACTCCTGCAGCTGTCTTGCACAGGGAATATCAGCCCTGTATCTCTATATCACTGGATCCTCCACAAACATTCCCCAGCACCTGCCTGGACTGTGGCAACCACAGAAGGCTAGCGGGACCCAGAGGAGCTGCAGGATTCCCGGAGTTCTGACCCTCAGGGCAGATTTTCCCAACAGGAAGGGAGAGTGCAGAGCACTATAGCACCCCTTGGGAAACAGGAGGCCAGAGCACATGCTCTGCTCCACCAAGAGAGCTCACCACTTGTGAGCTGAGAGTGACTTCACCCCTCCCAGTAGAGACGCAGGAGTGGTGCTGGGCTCTCCAAGGGAGGAGAGTGGTTCTGCTCCAGAGGCCAGGTGGCACCAGTCCCCAGAAATCGACATAGAGATGGGAACTTCTCCCCTCTCACCCACTGAGGCAGACACAGTTGTGGCTGTTCCCACAGGGGACTCGCATGGGTACACCAAGGGACAGCCTTCAAGGGCTTTTAGAGGCAACTGCACCCCTGCTGATAGCACGCCCACCACAGCTGGGCTTACACAAGGGGCAAGGCCCATCGTCCTCTCTACGGTGGAGCTTAGGCAGTTGCAAAGCTGTCTGTTTTGGGCTGAGGGAACAGATTCCGCCCTGAGGCCATTCTGGTGGAGAGCTACAATGCAGCCTGAAGTTAAATGATAGCACCTATCCAAACTAAATGCCAAGAACTCCAGGACAGGGGTGTGATAGTAAGGTGGATGGCATTCCTGCCAAGCCAGGATGCGGAGCCGGTACAGCTTCCTCCTCCCACCCCCGGCAGAGACCTAGGCACATTTTAGCATGAGCTTCCCTCACTACTCGCATCATGGATGGTGTTTCTGCTCATTATTGGTGTGTCCAGCTCTGCTCAATTTCATCCCTCCTCTAGGGCTGAGCAGGGAACTCAGAGACTGGAGCATTCCACAGACCACTCCACTACTTGAGACTGGCCCCTGCCAGTAAACAAAGATCAAGCACATGCCCAGCAGCCTCTGAGGCAGCTGGCACTTACACATAGGGGCCACCTACCGGCCTGGGGGTTGAACTGCACAGCCCAATATATTAATAAAACCTGCTGATAGAAGGGCACAGTGATGAGAACAAAATAAGCTTCATGAGACCTCTACAAACCTAGTCCCACAGAAGGTAGTGAGTCTGGTCATACACCTAGTACATTGCTAGTATAATTAGCATCTGAGAAAGCCACCGCACAAAGCCTATCTATAACCCAGGAGCTTATACAGAGTCTTGGTCCCCTCAAAGCATCCAAATAAAAGCCAAATAACCAAACACAATATATATTACAGTCATGCCCTCGAGGTGGACAAATAATCAAAAATTTAAAAAATCTCCTCAAACAAAAGTAAATTCAAAAATATGAAGTAACGGCTTCTCCAGATGAGAAGGAACCAGTGTAAAAACTCTGGCAGAGAAAACAATGTTCAATACCCCCATAGGATCACACTAGCTCTCTAGCAATGGATCCTAACCAAACTGAAAATTCTGAAATGACAGAAAAAGAATTCAAAATACGTATTTTAAGGAAGCTCAATGAGATCCAAGAGAAAGTTGAAAACCAACACAAAGAAAATTAGCAAAACAATTCAGAATATGAAGGAAAAATTTACTAAAGAGATTTTTTTTTAACCCAAACAGAATTTCTGGAAATGAAAGATTCACTGAAAGAATTACAAAATACAGTTGAAAGCTCTAATGGCAGAATAGATTAAGCTTAAAAAAGAATTTCAAAGCTTGAAGACAGGTCTTTTGAATTAACCCAGACAAAAATAAAGAAAAAAGAATTAAAAAATGAACACAGAGAAATGGGATAATA
Source organism: Indri indri (assembly GCA_004363605.1). Taxonomy (NCBI): domain Eukaryota; kingdom Metazoa; phylum Chordata; class Mammalia; order Primates; family Indriidae; genus Indri; species Indri indri. The sequence continues at coordinate 237,416 of RJWJ010000023.1, read as the reverse complement.
TAAAGTGTTCAAACTTATAAGTCATAGATATTCCTGAGGGAGAAGAACAAAAAGTAGAAAGCGTGGAAAACATTTGTAGGAATAATAGAGAAAAACTTCCTTGGTCTTGCAAGAGATTTAGACTTCCAGATACAAGAGGATGTACACAAGGGAGATACACTGCAAAATGGACTTCAACAAGGTATACAGTCATCAGAGTATCTAAAGTCAACTTGAAGGAAAAAACCCTAAAATTGGCAAGAGAAAAGCATCTAATCAGACTAACAAAGGACTTCTCAGCAGAAATCCTACAAGCCAGGAAAGATTAAGGTTCTAAATGGGGAAAGATAGTAGAGTAAAATTTAAAACATTATTACCCATGTTAAAAACAGAAGAAGAACCTTGTGGCATATTAAAATTTATAGAATTTTCAGTTATTCTGGTATTAGCTTTACTGGTATGACAAAAAAAGGGGAACAAAAGAAATGTACTTAGAGTAAGTACTTAGTTGGTTTTCTCACTGCTCAGGAATTCATACCTCGTAATAGCTGTTCCTGCTTTACCACAAGCCCCTGGTATTTTTTAAAGGCTTTTTCATAATCCTTCCTCAAGGTTTGGTTTTCAGGGTCTTCATCAAGTAAACAACTTAAGTTAAGGATCATACATACTCATTGAAGCAAAAAAAACCTATTGAAAAATACTATGAGCAGCACTATTAAATTTTATATGCAACTGTATCTAGTTATTTTCCCTAACCAATAGATTAACTAAAATGTTCTCTGCACATTACACATTACTGTGTTACAGCACAGTAGTTGTGCTGTAACAGGACTTCTTAGCAAGTGTTCATGGATTCCCTCAGAGTGCTTTGGGTGAGCAAATGTTTGAACTTCACCAAATACTTGAATTACTAGAAATTATATGCAAATACTTTATGTAGGTACACAAGTCTATAACTTTCAACAGATTATCAAGTAGGTACATGAACCAAAAAGATTACTGCCTTAGAGAGTGATTTAGTTACCGAGAATACTGGATTCCACTTTAGAAAGATACCCAGAATATTCAAAGGATGCAGATTAGATCTAAAGCTTTTTAGCACCCTCTTCAGACTAGAGACGCCAAGAGAAAAATATCTCGAAGTTAAACAAATTTTAAAAATCACATCTTTTGGTCCAAAACAGTCCCTTGAACATCTGTAGAAATAACCAGTTACTTCAGTTTGACTTCAGGATCTCCAAGCACATGAGTTAAGCATCTGACCCCAGAATAGGAGTCAAAGCAGATGCCCTTATTGAATGCTATTTAAATCCAAAGACACTTATAACATAATAAAATAGTATTATTTCAGGAGAAATAGTCAGAATTCTGATGTCACTTTTATATCCATTGATTCCAAGATACACACTTTCTGCACAACCCAAAATTGGGATGTGTCTTATAATCCATGATATGTCATAGTTTAATTGGAAGCATATTTTCCTCTCTTAGTGTTTCATAAACAACAGTGAATCTTACAATCAGTGGTGTCTGATATAGAAATAGTGTGTCCTAAAATATCAGTTCTTGTCACCAATCACAAAGCGTAATGTAATGATTACTAAAAAGTCCCATTAGTGGTTCCCTCCATACCTCTTCAGTTTAAATGAACGTGGTGTACCTTGAACCATTCGGGAGTCTTAGGACTCCAGAACTAATGTAAAGTCTCCAGGATTATTGAGTTGTCCACATAGTTGAGTCACTACCAATCTAGGTGCCAGAAGCTTAACAGCACACATAGAAAATTTCTAAAGCTGGAAAGATCCTAATTAACAAAATTCAAAGCTTGTGTCAGTGTCCATTTTATAGTGTCTAGAGATTCTGTACAGAATACCCAAGACTAACTTATATATCACAACATAGATAAAATTCAAGCCTCAGTGTCGCTGGAGGCCAAAATTAATATAAGAATAGGGTCCACTTTTTCTACTAAGGGTAGTTAAAAAACGTATGATATTCTGCACAACAGGAATAATGTTTTCACTTTTTAAAAGACATTAATAAACACTGTGTTCAAAGGAAAGTTACCAGCATAGATTATTAACCTGTAAAACATGTCAGTTAGGAAAGAGATGAATAAATTAGGGTCTTCAATCTAAAAGAATTAAGTTATAGAAGCAATATGATAAAATACATGTTAAAATATATGTATGTTTAAATATACGGTTTCTCATACCTTCAAGTATGAGAAAAAAATGTGATTGGGAAGAGAATACCCTTATTCTATTATATAGATTTCATGTGCAAGACCAGAACCAAGAGAGAAATTATTGGGAAGTAGATTTCTGTTCACTAAGTGAAAGAACATGATAGTAAATTGAATGCCAAACCACAGAGTGGGTTAAATCAACAAGTGACACTGTAAAAGAAGAGCCTATATAACCATTTGTCCAGGAAGTTGTAGAAAAGATTCTTATATTGTAAGGCAGATTAAAACAAATAATTTCTAAAGTTCTTTTCACAGTTCTAACGCTCTGTGGGTCTCTAAAATTTGTATTTAATTAAGTATTTTTTTCACTTAACTAGAAAAGTAGAACTTAATAGAAAAATAGAACTTTAAATTAGGTTCATCACCAAATTTATATCCATTCCAATCAAAGTCATCTTAGCACTCAGAAGTACATAGACAGCAGTGAGCCAGGCTTCAACTGACCAAGGAATCTTAGTGTACGTAATGGTGTAACTACCTGTAGGATCACCTACCGCTTATCCAGCACCACTATTACCTCCTCCTTCTACCTCATTAACCAATCAAAGTTGTAAACAGACAAAAAGTATATGTCAAACTATATTCATTTTGATAGTTTCAATCTACTTCTTGACATTCAACACACTCTTGCACTGTTTCCAAATAATATAATCAGCAATTTAAAAAAAAGAAAAATGAACAAAATCATCCCATCCATCCAAAATTTACAGCAACAAGCAATGGAGGATTCTAAATGCCACTCTAAAAGGATATCAGCTTTTTTCTTCTTAGAAAGTTCTTCTTGCCAAAGCTCGTGTCTTTTTAATTCATGATCAATAATATTCATACAGAGAGCTCCAATTTTATAATGAGTGATAAGTCCATGAAACTGAGAAAAGCTTTAAAGAAAAGATTTTAACATATATTTAAAGGAATACATTTTATGGGTATATGAAATTTATTTTCAGCAAACACTAGTACAAACCATGTAAAAAATAAATTTGATATACATATTTCAATTAATGAATATATAGCCATAGTATGCTAGGAAGACTTGAAATTATAAGATTAAATATATTTTAAGATACTGCCCTTACCTAAAATATAATTATTTTTAAGATGTTAGAAATTAGACACTGTTTTTGGTAATTAACCACCATATTAACTACTCAGATAGTCTCAAATTTTATATTACGGTCTAACAAAACTAATAATGTAACAATACTAGACATACATATTTATTGTATAAAATTAACATCAGAGAACAAACCAGTAAAGTATTAGTAATCAGGTTTTATGTGTTTCCTAGACAATTCATTCATCCAAGTATTTATTCAATACATATTTATTTGCTAATGCTGGCACATTTTTAGAATAGAGGCAAGTAATTCTGTAAGAATTGACTAGAAGCTTTTCACGATGTCTCAATAACATCTTTCTTAATAATATATGTATATAAATAATAAATATGAATAGAAAGAGGTATGTGTTTATACATATGTGCATATATAACAATAATAATTACTGAGCACTTACTCAGGGTCAGTCTTTATTGTAAGTATTTTAACTTTTAATTCATTTAATCCTAAAAACTATCCAAAGAGGGTGCCACTATTACTATTTAAATTTTACACATGAGCAAACTGAGACACAAAGAACTTAAGTAATGTAAATAAAATCACACAGTTACTAAATAGCAGGGCTTAGATTCAAATACAGATAATCTACTTCCAGAGCCCACACTCTTAAACTCCAAATAATCATATTATCTCATTGTGTGTGTATACATGCAGGGGTGAATGCAGACTGAACAAAAGACAGAATAACAGAGGGCAGGACAGAGAACGGGAAACAGACAGAAATAAGAACTCAGAGGCAGAGCATAGGCAGACAGACTGAAAGACTAAGAGAACAAGTGATGTACAAACTGAACTAATAACATACACAGAAAGCAACAGAGACAGAGTAGTTCTTTTGTTTCATAGTTTTTATACGTACCTGGAAAAGCAAAAAAAGATGTAAATTATGTTTGTAGCTAATTCAACACTTTGCTTCCAGTCTTCTCTCAGGACTCTTGCTAATGCACCAAGGGCAGTTTCTAAAGAAAAAGGAGACACACAAAAATGATCACCCTCCTTTCCTCTGGTTTAAAGGCTGATTGGTTTTAAATGTCTAGTTATTAATAAATAAAAGAGCTAAGATAGAATTAGGACAAAAAGTAGGATGCTTCTTTCCAATAGAGAAAGCTACTTTTAAAACTAAAATATAACTTTTACTTAAGCATTCATAACATGCAGCTTCAAGTCTATACTGTAAGCAGAATAAAATATAATTCAGATAAAGTAACATAACAGGTGACAATAAAATAATAAAAAAGCCATTCATTTCTTGATTTGCATTTCCACTTGTAACTGTACTACTGCAATACCCATTTTTTCTTTTTTAACATCTTAATTTAATGTATTTGATAATATGAAAAAAATTAAAATAAGTGTAGAAAAAATGAGCTGTTTAGTAAACACTAGCTCCATTAAAGCAAACTAATAACCAAATAAAATGTATACACAGAAAAATAAGTCTAATATTTTAGTACATTAATTTATGCCAACAGACATAAATAAAATGAAAACTCACAAAATTAGCTTCTGAGTTGGTTAATAAGTATTTCTGCTAGATTTTTATCTTGAGGAAAGTAAAATTAGTGAATTGATTAATGAAAATTAATTTAAAACCAGTCTTATTACTTTATATTTACTTAATGAAAATTAATATATTAATTGAAAATCAATGAGTTTATTGCAAATCAATGAATTGATTAATGAAAATTAATTTGAAACCAGTCTTATTACTTTATATTTAAATATATAAAAATATACATTACTTTATATTAATATACATATAAACATATATATATTGCTTTATGTTATTTAAATATATATTACTTTATATTTATATATTAATAAATATGCATTACTTTATATTATTTAAATATGAAGTAATAAGACTGGTTTCAAATTAATGTTGGTATATGGCTTACCAAGTCTTACAATAATTAAAATAAAAAATCTGAATGTTAAAATATAGAAAGCATAACAGTCTTTTATAGGTACTTGGGATCTACTGTACTTCATGAACTGTATCATCAGTATTTATCACAGTAATGAAAATGTTCCATAATTGAGCTTTCTGGCCATTCAGATTATGAAACAAGAATCAACTGTTTTAGTTACAAATATACTTAGTGATAAATTTTTTAGCAAACTAAAAAACATCCTGTAAAAGCATTTCACAATTGTTATTCACATTCACAATGTAAAGCACTGGAATAGCATATGCTTTTAACAAAATTATTTTGGAGTCAAATAAATAAGTATGCAATGTACATTAAAATGCAAAGCCTCTAAAAAATCCTACTTAATAAAGAATCTGGTTTAACTTTGTTCAATCCTGTAATTCTCATAGGCATTTGACCATTATAATTCAGAGAAAATAGTATTTCTTAAAATACTATTCTATATAGAAATACTGTTATGTAATGTCATGAATTTAGGCAGAGGTTTAGTGACCTACTTACAAAATTTTATTTCGTTTCTCTCCTTTAGTATAGAATAGAGAAATATCTCAATAAAAATACAGTTACAGGAATTATAGGTAGGTTATTAAGAAATAACTAAAATATAAACTTTATAAAAGGTCAAAAGACAACCGAAAATCAATTTATAAATTGAATGCAATCATAATCAAAATCCCATTATGATTTTTTAAAGAATATAATAAAGTGATCTTATAATGATATAGAATACAAATGTAAAAGACTAGCAAAGGCAATTTTGGGGAAAAAAAGCAACTTGGAGCATTTATCTTGTATATTCTAAAGCTCTAGTCAAAACACAAAATAAAACAAAACAACAAACAGTATGGTTTTGGTAGGGAAATCATCAATAGACCAGTGGAACAGTACCTGCCACAGAAAAAATTTTTAAGGAGTGTGTATTTGATAAAAGAATGGCAAGCATATGGTAGAAAAGGCATTTAAATAGTTGAGAAACAAAGTAGTACTCACTAACTAGGTTGGGATAACTGGCTATCCAATATAAAAAAGAGTAAAATTACATCTCTAACCTCCCACCTTTCACAAAAATCAATTCCAGGGCCAAGTATTTCCAAGACAGCAGAGTAAAGACCTCCAAAAATCCATTCCTCTACAGGTGAATGAGAAAACTGGTAAAAATTGTCAAAATCACCTTTTTCAAAACTCTGGAAATTAATTAAAGGCTAAGAACAATTCACAGAGTGTTTATTCAAAAAAAATGGCTGAATCTTGTTAAGAACAGTGAGCTCTGTGGCATTTCAACTTGCCTAATTCCATCCCTTCTGTGCAGCTCTGTGGTAGCCTTGAAAACCAACTGCATCACATCAATGGTATCTGTGAAAACTAGCAGTCGGCAAGGACTGGAGGGGGCAGAAGAGTCTGGAGCTCCCCAAAAGTCCCGTCCCAGAGAACTATTATTACCTTTCTAACCTATCTGGACATATGATAAATAGCTCCATTCTCAGGGTTTGTTTTTATTTGACCTGACTCAGAGCTTGCTTCTGCAAACAGCCTCATACTTGTGGCATTTGTTGAAAACTACTGGTGACAACACCACAGCTGCCAGAGGCAGCCTTACCAATGGGGTTAACAAAAGCTGACCCAAAAACTTGAAAAGGGAAAACTGGGAAATGAGATATTCACAGGGGCTTTGAAAAGCTCGAACATATTTCTGGGACTTTAGGAGGCCACACACAGGTGCAGGGATGTGTGCGTGCCAGGGAAAGACCTCAGAAGGACCTGATCTCTCATGTCTAGCTGAATTTGAGGCAATGTGCAAGCAGGAAGTAAGGCTAAGTCTTGCAAGCTTCATGCTTGAACATTAAAGACGTGCCCTAACACACACACCAAGCCCCTCAGCAAAGGCTGAGAGACTTATTATCAGGCATTTAAGTAAATCTCTGCCCAATCATCAGCTGACCAGTAAGCTGAGCAGAGACATCAGTGGCCACATAGACAAAGGATACAGACTTTACAGAATTAATCAAGGAAACTCACGAAACAAATAAACAACATCAAGAACAAGCCCTGGGGACAGTGGGAATCTGATTTCCAGAGCTGCCACATGGTATTATTTGAACAACAAAAATAATGAGGCATACAAAGAAACAGGACACTATGGACCACACTCAGGAAATACAGCAGTCAATACAAACTGTCCATGAGGAAACTCAGAGGTTGAATTTATGAGACAAAGATTTTAAATCAGCCGTTATAAATACATTCAAAGAACTGAAGGAAACATTTATAAGGAAGTAAAGGACCGTATAGAAAGGTATGAAAATGATGTTTCACCAAAGAATATCAATAGATATGAATTATAATGAAATCCAAACAGAAATTCTATAGTTGAAAAGTACAGTAACTGAAATAAAAAATGCACTGGAGGGTCTCAACAGCAGATGTGAACTGGAAAATAAACAAATGAATGTAAAGACAGGTCCATAGAGATTATACAGTCTGAAAGAATAGAAAGAAAAAAGAACAAAGAAAAAATGAACAGGGACTCAAAGAGCTATGAGGTACCATCAAGCATAGTAACACATGTATAATGGGGTTCCAGAAGGAGAGTAAGGGGAAAAATGAATATTTAATGAAATACAGATGGTCCCTGACTTAAAATGGTTCAATTTATGATTTTTTTGCTTTATAATGGGTTTTAGTGGCGTATTAAATGCATTTTTGACTTACAGTATTTTTTTAATTAATTAATTTATTTATTTATTTTTATTATTTTTTGAGACGGGGTCTCACTCTTGCTCAGGCTGGTCTCAAACTCATGAGCTCAAGCAATGCCCTCCTGCGTCGGCCTCCCAGACTGTTAGGATTACAGGCGTGAGCCACTGCGCCTGGCGACTTACAGTATTTTTGAACTTATAATGGGTTTATTGGGATGTAACCTCATCATAAATCAAGAAGCATCTGTAATGATCGAAAATTCCCTAAGTTTAATGAAAAACATCATTCTATACCTTCGAGATACTCAATAAACTCTAAGTAAGATAAACTAAAAAATATCAACACTTAAACACATTGCAGTCAAACTGGCAAAAGTGAAAGGAAAAGAGAACGTTGAAAGCAGCAAGTGAAAAGCAACTTAACATGTAACATGAGTATGGGATCCTCAATAAGAGCAACAGCTGATTTCACACCAGAAACCCTGGAGACACAAAGGCAGTAGGATAACATATTCGAACTGCTGAAGGAAAAGTGCTAACATAATAACAGTGCTGTAAAAAGTGCTAAAAAATTCTTGTCAAGCAAGAATTCTATATGCAGCATAACTGTCCTTCAAAAATTAAGGAAAATTAAATTATTACCAGGTAAACAAAAATTTGAGAATTTCTTGTTAGCAGACCTTCCCTACAAGAAATTCTAAAGGGAATCCTTCAGGCTGAAATGAAAGGACACTAGATAGTAACTTAAACCCATGCAATGAAATAAAGAACACTAACAAAGGTAACTGTATAGATAAATAAAAAAGACAATGTAAACATTTCTGATTGTACTCCTTTCTTCTATCTGATTTACAAGAACAATACATGTAGTAATAATTATATAATTGTGTGGATAGGCTTATAATGTATACAGATGATACCAAATTCAATCTAAATGAAATTACAAAGATTAACAGCTTTTGCTATGCTACTGAGAAAAACTAATATTGGAGCTCTAATTTAATAAAAACATGATACACATACTTGTGCAAATGTCAAAAGTTTGATCTTGTATCTTAATTGAAGGAATAAAAAAGTTTGCCAGGATAGAAGAAAGAGAAGATATATCACTATTAATGCTTGATTTTCCTTGTTTAAACTAAATGGTTTTTGAATTCTCCAGAGAATATTTAAATACTATGCTCTCATGTTAAGAAATATGAATAAGAAGGAAGGTAATAAAGAGCTGGAAAATATGTGCATTCCTAAGTTTAGCATAAATAATTTTAAATTATTCCTCTATTATAAAAAATTTTTAAATGTTTTACAATAATTTTTCTATTTTTAATATTTATAGCTATAAATCACCATTCAATAGTAGTTCTTCCAAGTTATCAGGATTTCGAGCAAGCTGCAAGATCAAAGCAGAACCCCGAACCTTGTCAGGAATGTCTTCATATAATAATTCAATGTATTCATCCATGTCATTAATATTAGCAACTTCATCAATCTGAAACAAAGGAAGAGGCGGGAAATATTCAACAATGCTCAACAGCTCCACTATCAGAGAAATGATATTTTGTACTGAGTATACCCTTTATAACAACAGATAAATTTCCAAAGAACTCATAGTAGCCATCTTTCTTGACAGGGGAATTTTAGACCTTTGAGTACTAGGACTCCAATACAAAACCATATAACATGGGAAGTATATAAACTCTAAAATTTGTCTATCAATATAAAGTATCTTAAATGTGATACAAAGTATTCTGTATCCACTACAATAGATTAAACATATTTCAAAACACTGCAATAAGAATATTTAAAACATTTTTACCACTTATTTATCAGAATAGATTATGTGTAAAAAACACACCAATAATTTGTCTTTATCAATTAAATACGATTTGCTACTTTTATCAAGTCCCTCTAAGTTCAATTATTTTTTAAAAATTCTGTATCTGATTAATGTGGTTGTATGCATTTAACAGTAAAAGGCAATACCTTATGATCAGTCCTCTATTACTGTGGTTCCCAACCCCTGGGCCATGGCCTGGTACCGGTCCGTGGCCTGTTAGGAACTGGGCCAGGCATCACTGGCTGAGCTCCACCTCCCCGTCCCCACTGGGGAAAAACTGTCTTCCATGGAAACTGATCCCTGGTGCAAAAAAGGTTGGGGACCACTGCTCTATTAGATCAGAATATATACAATCTTACCTCCATTCCTTCAAAAGGAGGTGGATCTTTAGGCTTGCTTGATTTTTCTTTTTTCTCTGTAAAAAGATTTTTTTTTTTAATAATAAGAATTAGCTTTTAGGGTTTCTAGATAATTTTTATTTTTAGCAGCCAAGTTTAACTCTAGCTGAACTGGGGATATTAAAACTAAATAGTTGATCAACTAATCTATCTTTTTTCAATGTATAAAAAATGCTCATCTATAATCTATCTGTTGTAATGAGGATATCAAGGAGAGAATAAATTAATAGAATCTTTAACTAATTCCCAAGTTATACTAGGTAGCAATTTTAACTTTCTCCTCAATTAACTTTTTGGTTATGTAAAGTATACAGCAAGACTTGCCAACAAGAAGCAAAATAGTCTGTAAGTATCATCTCTTTCCCTTCCTAATTCAAATTTAAAGTGGAATAGGAAAATCAGTAAGGCAAAGAAAAATATGACTTGGGTAATATAAAACCAAAATGAAAATTAACAAAGCAATAGGAAATACAATGACTAGTAAATGTAAAAGCTAAAATAAAGAATAGTTGTTAATTGATTCTTTTTTAACAAGTAAAATTAAGACTATAAATTAAAAGACAAATATTTTAATTTTAATTTGTGTTATTTTAATTTTAACTTGAATTAATTTAATTCTCATTTATTCCCAAATAAATTAAAGAGGTATCCAAAGATGCCAAACACAACTTTGAGCCACTTATTATACTGAAGTATCTGATTAATGGCATAGTTTCATTTTTTAACAAAAAAACTATCAAAAATATTTTAGTTATATGGCTTGAAAACTTAAGCAATACAAGTGCATTAAAGTAAGTTAAATTAGTATAAAAATTTTGATTCTATAATTAGTAAATAAATGTATATAACAGAATTAGTCCTTATTATTTTCAGAGGACAGCAGTCATCCTGGATAAAGTCATGTATTCTCAATAGTTAAATTTTGCCTCGAACGGATAATTTACTTTGACAATGGTTTTAATTACACAAAGGAAAAAATCATTTAAGGTAATGAATCACAAAATCACTGTTTTGTTTTAATTACTTTTAGGGCAAGGTTTCTGGCTTTGAAATATTGAATACCAAGTAAAAGAGTTAAGAAAGAAAAATTGAACAGTTTTTAAAAATAAGTGTATATTTAATATAGTAAAGTATGCCATATGTTTTCAACTGCTCTTTTCTAGATAGAGAAAAATATTGATTTTAGTTATTTTATAAATGTATGATGACATGGAAATTTTTTCATATTCCTTTAATTTCCAGGATAGAGGTAAAAACATCGATTTGTCCTGAAAACTCAGTGAAAGAATTTTTACTAATTTAAGAATATTTTATTATAAATGCCTTTAGAATTATATTAAATTGGCATTGGGAAAGATCAATTTTAACTATATGGAACAACCCACAATAAGTACACACAAATTTATTTTGCTCACTTTGAATTTATTTGAAGATGCTCTCTCTCATCATTTATAGACGTCTTAACAAGAATATTCTATTATAAAATATTTGTTTAACAAAAATTTTTCTTGGTATTTTCCTTATCTACATACCTAGCACTTACTTATAATTAGAAAGAACAGTATACGCTGAGTGCCAGCCATGTGATTAGAAGCAATCAAGTTCAAAATGCCTATTTTTGACTTATAGTCATTCAATTCATTCAACAAATATACAATGATCATATAATTTGTGTTATATACTGTATTCACAACCAACTAGTAAAAGTACGTATTAGGCATAGGGCATTTGCTGTGGATAAAAAGAGAATGATTAATTTGAAAAAAGTCCAAAGAAAATTTTCTTTCATATTTTTCTACTTAGTCCAATCAAAACTTGAGCACTGACATATTAAGAGTATAGTATTTGAGACTTCATCAATGTTGAAAGATATGTAAACTTAGTAAATACTATAAAATAGGGAAACCAAGAATTCAATAATTAGAGATGACTTTCCATTTAAATATCTTTGTTTCTATTTGATTTCTGGTTTAGATTACTTGAAAATGTCTTCTATAAATAATCATTTTCTTAGCTCTAATACCTTAGTGGCTTGGTTCTTTTATAAGGGAATCGAGGATAGGAGAACATTGAGAAATGAAAAAGTAATATTTTCCTAAGACAGATTCATAAAAGTTATATCTTTAGAATAGTCTAAAGCATATGATATATATTTTTAACGCTTAAGTAATCCATTCAAATTATAAATATAAATAAGGAGTTTAGAAAATATGAGTCTAGTTGAAGCAAAGAAAACAGGTTTTCTGCCCCAAATTCTCTCTTTTTATTATTCTACAATCATTATGATAGGCATTTCCTTTTCTACTCCTATTTCATTATACATGTACACACACACACAAAATGAAAAAGAATCAGACCATTTTATGTAGAAGCTTCTAATATAAAGTCTAGTATGAAGGACACTGACACGTTTATTCTTTCATTTGTTTATTCCTTCATAGAACTGGTAAAAAAAAAAAAAATCCATCCAACACTCAAATAGCAAAAGTACAAACTATAAAACAACTCTGGTTTTGCATTAAAAAGTCAGGTATTCTTCTACTTACCTTTTCCTGGCAATGAATCACGGCGGTTCTGTAGATAGTACAACAGCTGTTCTACTTCATTTAGTTTTGAAGGATGAATGAGTTTACATTCTTCAACCACCTTTCTTGCCAGGGAAGTTATATCTGTGTTGGCATTGAGACTCTTAAGTCGAATGCTGCAAGTATATCAGAATTTTCCAACTCAGATAATGTGAGTGACAGCTTCAATAATACTACTTTAAAATAACTTATATAATGTTATAAATTATTATGGAGTCTCTATGTACTGGCTATGGACTCTTTTTAAAATATAATAAAGTATTAGATATTTAATATAATTATTTAGTAATTAGGCTTAGAAAAATGCAAGGCACTGATTTTCTTTGAGCTGGACGAAGTAACGAAAGGAACACAAAATCTTTTTCTGACTTTCTATGCAAAACAGCATATTTAGAGGTCCTGTTTTGAAACAGTATTTCTGTTATAAAATATGTAAAGTCTTTTGTCATTATTGGATATGAGAATCCACACTGCCACAAATAAATAATTTTCTTGACCATACCCACAATTGTTTATTTTTTCCAGTTAGGGAAAAGACCAATATTGATGTTTTCAAATTCAGTTGCTCTGGCGGCAATTATAATAGAAGGTAGAGGAGGAAAAACTGAAATACCCTTTAAGTCCTACATGAGGAATTTTGAGGAACAAATGAATACATTTTATACTTAGGTTAGTACATTAAAAAACAATAAAAAACCAGCCCCTCCCTCCTTTTTAAGTTAACCCATGAGATTTACTGGAAATCCAATAAGAAAAGATTAAGTGCCTGAAAACAATTGCCTAGTTACATGGATTCATGACCCAGGAATAGCTATGAAGACATAAAATTAGGTTCATAGTGAAGAGCCAAACTGGTGACAAAAGACTCTGTTAAGCAGATGCTCCCATGCAAGGATTAAAAAAACGGACAAACAAAAAAACACACAAGCAAGTAGCCACTAGATTTTCAAGGGATAAATTCAAGGAGTGTGCCCCGTTAGGGAATTTTTGAATGACATACTACTTTCTGCAATTTCCAAGGAAAAAAGAAGAACAAAGGACTCCCTAAAATACAAATTTCCTAAATTAAGCTAAAAAAAACCCACATAAACATATCTCTTATGACTGATTTAACAAATTAGTAGTTTATATTTTATTATATGCATTTACTAAATGGGATAAATTACAATACAATACACGTTTCAACCGGTTCCCATTAAGCTTACAAAAATCTTATTTTCTCTAGAATATACTCCATATTCATTGTTTAATATAATCTCTCCTTCATTAAGATGAAGTATGCCTGGAAGAACGCCATAGTCACTTATCATCTATGCTGACTAAAATAACATCAGATATATAAAGTTTGTATAAGGGTCACTACTTTCAACATGTATACAGATAAAGAAAACATACATTTTTTGGCATTCCTTCCGTTCTCCCAACATGGGATCTCCCATTTCTCCAAGAATGGTAGCTTCCACTTCATACTGAACAATGAGTGCTTTTTCTGATGGATGTACATCAATATTGCCTCCTTTAACTTTCCTATAATTCAAAATAAAAAAAAGCATAATCAGCTTAAAAAGTCTCAAAAGTCCATGGTTCTTATCTAGTTTCCAGGAAATAACTCTTTTTCTCTAACTCTGTACTACACATAAAATTCTTGGTCCTGCATAAGCTGAATAGCTCTACCTGGGGGAAAATATTTTTACCCAAAGAATCATGCATAAAAGCAACTGAATGAAATAAACAATTAAGATGATTTTGGAGAGAATTATCTCAACTAGAAGTCACCTCTTCAAAACCAAGGACAGCTGCCTCAAAATTTACATTAGAAAAAAAATCAATCTGCCCATTATTCACTCCATTAACTAAATCACAGAAGTTTCATAAATTACAATACAATATGTATAATATATCATCTAATATAATTGTGTAAGTTGTAGCATTAGTACCTAAATAAATTCACTCCTCAATCACACCCAAATTACATAACAAAAAAGCATTTGCAGGTTATGTATGCTCTATAGTCACATATCTCAAATTATAGTGTCAATAGTAGATTCCATACAAAGGTTATATATACTTTTCCTCAAGCCCATGAAGTTACATAATGAATTCTTAACTGCTGTAAACCAATGACAAATTAATCACTATTTGTCAACTGGCCATTATTAGAAGGCGATAAAATGAGTTGTGTTAGGAGAGATACAGCAATGGAAGCAAGCACAATTTCTCACTCCTCGTCACAACTAGCTGCTAGCTAGCGGACTAGGAGGGTCCTTTAGCATAATGAGAATACAACTATGACAACTTAAATTTATTTTAATTCCAATAATCATAAACTTGCAGCTTTTCTTTCAGTTGCTTTGAAATGCTACCTCTTTCACATATTAAGTATGCATCTAAATGCATGCTATTTCTAGGCTTTTTATTTTATTCAATTAGTCTACAGACCTAGTCTTACATTAATATCTAAGGGAAGTGTCCCCAATCTGGTTCTTCAATTTTTTTCTCAGCATTGTAGGACCTTTGTCCCTCCACTTAAAATTTTAGAATTGTGTTTGAAATTCAGTAATTAATAAAATCCCTTTTGGGATACAGATTGGGATTATCAAGAATTTGTAGATTAACTAAAGCATCTATTAAAATGGTAAATCTATTTAAATTTTAGTTTTCTTTTGAGAAATTATATTAATACAAATTTCTCTAGAAAGGTCCTAGCTATCACTTGTTAGATTTATTCCCAAGTACCTTATATAGTTAGTTGCTTTAGTAAAAAAACTTTTTTTCTAACTTAATTTTTAAACCACTATATCAAAATTCAAATTTGGGGGTGGGAGGTTTATAGATGTTATATCCAGCCACTGTTACTTAATACCTTGATATTAATGCCAATAGTCTGAACATTATTTTAGGTTTTCTATATAGACAGTTATATCACTTGTGAATAATGTCAGTTTCATTTTTTCTCTACACCTCTTCTTTCCCTCATATTACTACCTACTTAGGACACCTGGTGAACTGCTGAGGTGGTCATAAAGGCATCCTTGGCTCAGTCTTAATGTTAAGAAAAATGCTTCTAAAGTGTCCTCATAAAATACATTTATATCATAATTCCCTTTTATTTCTAGTTTGAGTTTTTTCCTTAAATCATGGATGTCAACAGATGTTTTTCTGCATCCACTGGATGATCATGTGTTCTTCTTTAATCCACTAATGTAATAAATCAAACTCATTAAATACATTAAAACATACTCATATCCTTAGGATAAACACAACTTGATGATGCTGTGTCTTAATATACTCTTGGATTAAATTTGCATTCCTTCTCACCAGTAATATCACCCTGCAATTTTCCTTTCTATCTTTTTGCTGATTTTCAGATGAAAATTATTCTTAAATTTTAATACGAATAAGTTGGGGCTTACTTTGTAGACTCCATGGAAGAGTTGTATAAAATGGGAATCATCTGTTTCCTGAAAGTACCTCTTTGTATTTTTGACAATAAACTTTTTCTTAAAGTCTATCTAATCTGCTATTAGTATAGTCACTACAGCCTTTGTATATTTACTGTTTGATTTCATCCACTTACTATTGACTTATCTATGTCTACATTTAAAAGTGTGCTTTTTGGGTATGACATATAATTGGGTCTTGCTTTTCTTTTTTCTTTTCAAAATCAATACTAGTAATCCCTGCCTTTTAATTGGAACATTAAGACCTATGCTGTCCAATTCAATGATCACTAGCCACATGGGTCTATTTAAACTTAAAATTAAATATATTACATTTTTTAAGATAATTAAAAATGTAATTCCTTAGCTTCACTAGCCATATTTAGAGTGTTCATTGGCCATATAGGTAGTGGCTATGTATGGGATGATGCAAATATAAGACATTTCCATTGTGAAGAAAGTTCTATTGGAAAGCACTGTTTTAAACCATTTAAACATAATTATTGAAATGGATGGAGTCAGGTCTACCATTTCATTTTTTATTTCCTGTTTGGCACCTGTGTGTTTTATTTTCCTGCTAGCCTTTTCAATTTTTTTAAATTCCATTTTGTCTACTAGATGGTTTAGCTATACATTTTAAAATTGTTTTTAGTGGTTGCTTTAGGGAAAACAGTGCTTTATTTAACCTTTTTCCACAAGGTACTTAAGAGTTAATATTGCACTATCACTAAATTTTAGGTCCACTGCCCACCCACGCCCATCCTTTATGTTATAGTTGTCATATGCATTACATCTACAAACCTTATAAGCCCACACAAACATTTTAAAATTTTTTTCTTTAAAGCCATATGCATTTTTTAAAAGTCAAGAGGGGAAAAATAATTGTTTATATTTACCTAAATATTTACAATTCCCCATGTTTTTCATATGGATAACACCAAAATAAGTCTGCATTTCTATTACTAAAATAAACCTTGATAGTGGAGGATTAGACGATTAGGTAATTCAAACCAATGATCCTTCTAAGAAAATCTAAAAAGTGAGGGTCAAAAACATACATATGTTTATCTGTTTGAACTTAGAGGAGAACTAACAAGGCAGAAAAAATCAGTGTTGAAATCCAGGAGAAAAAGAAAATGAAGAGAGGTAAGTCTTGAATTAAGGCTGCTTTTCCCTAGAGGTGTTTGCAAATTAAAAGAGGTGGAGACATGTGGCTAGGGACACAAAAATTAGAGTCCAGGCACAAAACAGCAGTGGCCCTGGTAAAACTCCAAGCTTTGGGTTGGAAACAGGAGGACTATATCCTAGGAATAATTGTGAAACAGATGCAGACTGGTCCCCAACAAGACTAAAATGCCCAGGTTAATATATCTGAATTCCTAAGAACTAATTAAGGTGACCCTGGATTTTCAGTATCGCTTACTATCACAAACAAAAAATAGTCCCCTCTGAATAAAGAGAACGTCATGATAGGCTTCAAATGATTACTTATACATTTATATTCCTATATATTATATTCAAAAATAAATCATTATGCTTAATATTAGGTAATTTTCAGAATTAGATGTTGTACTTTTAAAATTTCTAACCTAAATTAAGATAACCTAAATTAAGAAACCAGTTAATAGATATAATAATAGGTCAGATAAAGCTAAGGAGAGAATTTATGACACAAAAAACAAATCAGAAAAAAGCACTCAGAATAAAAAATAATGACAAAAAGATATAAAATAGAAGAGAGAGCATCATTTAGGAATGTACACTGTGTAGGTCTAATATATGTAACTAAAGTCTCAAAAACAGAGGTGAGAGAGAATGGGGATAAAAGTGATATCAAAAGATAATGGCTAAGTGACATCAATGAAAATAGCAGAGTAGGAATTTCTAGAGGCCGGCACTCCCCAGAAACATTGAAAAACTTGGCAAAAACTGTCACAGTCAATCTTATTGGAGCTCTGGAAGATCATCAAAAGTTTACAGCAATCAGTGAATGTTTAGTCACAAGAAAGGCTACGGAAACAGGGGAGGAGTTCATTATGATGTTTTAACTTACCCTAGACACCACCCTACTCTCCAGCACAGTGGCAGTCTTAAATATGGCAACCCATGTTGCCACTGTACGCACTTGGTTCTAGAGGGAGTCAAGTGAACCTTGCTCCCAAGGAATTATTTTGAACTCGACTGGGGTTTTCCTTGGGGTATTCTGGGTCTTCCCTTTGTTTTGCCTAACTTGAAATTCTATCAGGACAATGCAGCTATGTGGTCACTGAAATCAGCAAAAGCCAACACACAAGGTGCTGCCCCATGGGGCAAACAATAATTGTTAAGTCAAACAAAAGACATGCTGAAAGTCTGAAAGGAAAATCCAGGAAGTTAGACTTTTGGGAGGAACCGAGCCTTTGAAAAGCTGTTGCATCTAAAGAGGAATCTAGAAAACTGTTAGATTGCATATGCTCATGCATGAGCAGGGCAGGACATATGCTGAGAAGAAAACCTGAAAAGACTGTAAGTTTTTACCTCTGGCTGATCCTGAAGCAGGAAGTGAAGGCTAAGGGAGAGTTGTAAATTGCCTGGCTAAGTATTGAAGGAGTGCCCAAACACAGAGTCAAACCTGAAAAGACCTGAAGAGCATGATTTTTCTTTTCTTTCTTTCTTTTGTTTCTTGGCACATAACAGCCAAAATATACAATTTCAAAAAAAATTATGAATCATGAAGAAATAAGAAACTATAGACCACTCGTGGAAAAAATACTTAATAGAAACTGTTCATAGTGCAGCACAAACATTGGACTTATTAGACAAAGACTTTAAATCAAATGTCTTAAATATGCTCAAAGAGCTAAAAGAAACTAGGATAAAGAAAGGAAACCAGAAAAACAATGTCTCAAAAAATAAATAATATAAAAAAAATTATAATAAGTTTCCAACACTGCAGTTGAAAGACACAATAAAAGGAAGAAAAAATCACTACAGAGGTTCAACAGGAGATTTGAACAGACAAAGGAAGGAATCAGCAAACTTGAGGATTGGTCAAACGAAATTGTCTAGTCTGAGGAAGCAAAGAAAGACAATAGAATTAAGAAAAACAAACAGAGCCTCAGAGACTTATGGAACACTATCGAATACAGCAACATATGCACAATGAGGGTAGGAAAGGAGAACAAGAAAGGGGCAGAGAAAATACTAGAAAAAATAGACAAAAATTCCCCCAAATTTGACAAAATACATACATTTACACATCCAAGAAGCTCAATGAACTCAAAGTAAGACAAACTCAAAGTAAGATAAACTCAAAAAGATCCACAACAAGACATATTATCATCAAAATGTCGGAAGCCAAAGATAAAGAAGGAATCTCGAAAGCAGCAAGAGAGAATTTACTCAACACATACAAGGGTACTTGATAAAATTAATACCAACAGCTGATTTCCTGGTAAAAACCATAGAGGCCAGAAGGTAATTACATGGCATATATTAAGCACTGAAAGAAAAAACTATCAACCAAGAATTTGTATCCAGAAAAACTATGCTTAAGAATGAAGGAGAAATTAACACATTCCAATATAAACAAATGTGAAGGAGTTCATTAGTAGTAAATCTGCCCTATAAGAAATGCTAAAGGCAGTTCTTTAGCCTGAAATGAAAGACACTAGGCAGTAAATTGAAGCCAAATGAAGAAATAAAGAACACTGGTAAAAGTAACTATACAGGTAAATATAAGTGTTGGTATCATTGTATTTTGGGTTTGTAACTCTTCTTTTTTTCCTATATGATTTAAAAGACATATTATAAAATAATAATTATAAATTTACCCTAATGAATACACAGTATAAAAATATTTGATCTATGACAATAACATATAAAGACAGAGGGATGGAGATGTGTAGGAGCATAGTTTTTGTATACTATTGAAGGTAAGTTGGTATTAATTCAAACAAGGTTGTTACGAGCTTAAGATCTTATTTGTAATCCCCAAGAAAATTATTTAAAAATACACAGAAAAGAAAATGAGAAGAGAATCAAAACAGTACACAATAAAAATCAATCAAACACCAAAGATAGTAATGGAGAAACTTAGGAACAAAAAAGATAAGACATACAGAAAGCAAATAGGAAAATGGCAGACATAAGTTCTTCCTGTTCAATACTTATTTTAAATGTAAATGAGCTAAACTCTCCAATTAAAAGGCAGTGACTGTCAGAATAGATAATTAAGAGATGATCTGTGTATATGCTATCTATAAGAGACTCATGTTAGATTCCAAAACATGAACATACATTGAAAGTAAAATGATGGAAAAATAATCACGCAAACAACACACAAGATGGATTTGCTACACAAATATCAGACAAAACAGACTTCAAGTAAAAAATTGTTACAAGAGTTAAAACAGGCCTAATATTGATAAAAGAGTCAACCCATCTAGAAAATATAGATCGATTATATAATTAAAAACATACATACCTAATAGCAGAGCCCTAAAATGGATGAAGCAAAAAGTGACAGAATTGAAAAAAGAAATAAACTGTATATAATAATAGTTGGAGACTTCATTATACTTTGAATAATGGATAGAACTTCATAGAAGATCAATGAAAGGATAGGAGATTTGAACATTATAAGCCAATTAAACTTAAGAGACATATAAAGGAATTCCACCCATCAACAGAATACACATTCTTTTCAAGTGCACATGAAAATTCTCCTGGATAGACTTTATAAACAGAACAAGTCACAAATTTAAAGACTAAAATTATATAGAGTATCTTCTCTGACTACAAGGGAATGAAACCAGAAATCAGTATCAGTAGGAAAATTGAAAAATTCACTGATGTGGAAATTAAACAACCCATATCTAAACAACTAATGAGTCAAAGGAGAAATTACAAGAATAATTAGAAACTACTTTGAGATGAATCAAAATAAAAACATATCAAAACTTATGGGGTGCTACAAAACCAGGGTTCTGAGGGAAATTTATAGCTGCAAATGCTTACATTAAAAAAAAAAAAGAAAGATTTGGGAGGTCCTCATGTCAACTGAAATAAGCCAGGTACACAAAAGACAAATATTGCATGTTCTCACTCACATGTGGGAGCTAAAATAGTTGATCTCTCCAGGCATGGTGGCTCACACATGTAATCCTAGCACTTTGGGAGGCCAAGGTGGGTGAACTGCTTGGGGACAGAAGTTCAAGACCTGATTGAGCAAAAGTAAGAAGCCATCTCTACAAAAAATAGGAAAACTAGCTGGGCATGGTGATGTGTGCCTATAGTCCCAGCTACCTGGAGGCTGAGACAAGAGGATCACTTAAGCCCAGGAGTTTGAGGTTGCAGTGAGCTGTGACGACAGCCCAGGACAGGGGTGGGGGGAAGCTGATCTCATGGAGACAGAGAGTAGAATGATGACTACCAGAGGCTGGTAAGGGTGGGGGCAGTGAAGACAGGTTGGTTAATGGGTACAAACATACAATTAGATAGAAGGAATAAGTACTAGTGCTCAACAGCACAGTAGAGTGGCTACAGTTAACAATAATTTACTGTATATTTCAAAACAGCTAGAAGATTTGAAATGTTCCCAACACAAAGAAATGATAAATTTTTGAGGTTTTGCATATCTTAAATATGTCAATTTGATCATTACACATTGTATGCATAAAGAAAATATTTATGTACCCCATATATATGTACAGTTATTATGCACTGATAAAAATAAATCAATAAATAAATTAGAAAAAAATAGAAAGACCTTGAATCGGTAACCTAATTTTATACTTTAAGCAACTAGAAAAAGAAGACCAAACTAAACCTTGAGCTAGCAGAAGGAAAAATAGAGAGCAGAGACAAAAGAAACAGAGACTAGAGAAAATGAAATCAAAAGTTGGTTCTTTGAAAAGATTGAAACACTTTTTTGACAAACTTTTAGTTAGACTAAAGAAAAAGAGAGAAGACTCAAATTACTAGAATCAGAAGTGAAAGTAGGACATTACTATTGACCTTATAAAGATAAAAAAAATTACAAGAGAATAATATGAACAATTATACATGGGCAAATTGCATAACCTATATGAAATGGAATAACTCCTAGCAACACACAAACTACCAACACTGACTCAAAAGAAATAGAAAATCTGAATAAAACTATAAGAGATTAAATCAGTAATCAAAAATCTCCAAACAAAGAAAAGTCCAGGACAAGATGGCTTTACTGGTAAGTTATACCAAGCATTTAAAGATAAATTAAACACCAATCCTTCTCAAACTCTTCCAAAGAATAGAAGAGTAGAGGGAATACTTCCTAATTCATTCCATGAGGCCATTATTCCCCTGATACCAAAGCGAGACAAAGATATTACAAAAAAACTATGCAGCAATATCCTTAATGAATATGATGCAAAAATCCTCAAAATACTAGCAAACAAGAGTCCAGGAGCATATTATTAATACAAGGAATAACACATCATGGCCAAGTGGGTTTTATCCCAGGAATGCAAGAAATGTTCAACATATCAATGTAATACGCCACATTAACAGAGTGAACAAAAAAGTAAACGATTATCTCGATGCAGAAAAAGCAACTGACAAAACCCAATAATCTTTCATGATTAAAAAAAAAACACTTAAAAATTAGGAATAGAAGAAAATGTCTTCAATATGATAAAGGTCATATATGAAAAATCTATAGCAACATCATACTTAATGGTGAAAAAATGAAAACTTTCTCTGTAAGATCAGGAACAAGACAAGGATGTCTGTCAGCTTTCACTACTTCTATTCAACATAGTACTGAAAATTCTAGCCAGAACAATGAGGCATGGGGGAGAAAAAAAAGGTTGTCCAGATTGAAAAGGAAGAAGTAAAATTATCTCTATCTGAAGATGACATCATCTTATACGTAGAAGATTCTAGAAACAGTACCAAAAAAACTGTTAGAGCTAATAAACAAATTTGGCAAAGTCGCAGAAGATTAGCATACAAAAAAAATCAATTGTTTTCCTATATGCTAACAATGAAAAATTCAAAATGGCAATTAAAAAAATTTTTACAATATCATCAAAAAGAATAAAATACTTAGGAACAAATTTAGCTAAGGAGGCACAACAACTGTATACTGAAAACAACAAAACATTGCTCAAGGAACTTATTAAGAGCTAAATAAATGCAAAGGTATCCCATGTGCATGGACTGGATGACTTAATACTGTTAAGATGGCAGTATTTCACAAAGTGATCTATAGATTTAGTAAAATCCTTACCAAAGTCCCAATAGCTTTTTTTTTTTCAGAAATGAAAAAGCTGACCCTAAAATTCATATAGAAATAAAAGAAATTCTCAACAATCTTGAAAAAGAACGAAGTTGGAGGACTCACACTTCCTGATTTCAAAACACACTACAAAGATACAGTAATCAAAATAGTGAGGTACTGCCACAGGGATAGACATATAGATCAATGGAACAGAATTGAAAGTCCAGGAATAAACCTCTATATCTATGGTCAATTAATTTTTAACAAGGATGTCCAAATCATTCATGGAGGAAAGGAGCAATCTCTTTAACAAATAGTGCCAGGAAAACTGGATATCCATATGTAAAAGAATGAAATTGTACCCTTACCACACACCATGTACAATAATTAACTCAACATGGATCAAAGACATACATTTAGTAACTACAAAATGTTTAGAAGAAAACACAAGGGCAAATAGTCAAGACCTTAGATTTGGCAATGGTTTCTTAAATAATGATGTCCAAAGCAAGGGCGACAAAAGAATAAATAAATTGGACTTCACCAAAATTAAAAGATTTTGCATATGAAAGTTTTGCATATCACAAAGTGAAAAGACAACTCACAGAACGGGACAAAGTACCTGCAAGTCATGTATCTGACAAGGGTCTAGCATCCAGAATGTATACAGAACTCTTTTCCCCAAAGAAGAAAGACAAATGGCCAAGCAGTGTATGAAAAGAAGCTCAATGTCATTAGTAATTGGGGAAATGCAAATCAAAACCAAAATAAGATACCACTTTACATCCAAAAGGACAGCCATAATAAGAAAGAAAGAAAGAAAGAAGGAAGGAAGGAAGGAAAGAAGGAAGGAAGGAAATAACACGTGTTGGTGAGAATATAGAAAAATTAGAATTCTCATACACTGCTGGTGAGAATGTAAAATGATGTAGTCACTGTGGAAAAAAACTTTAGTGATTCCTCAATGAGTTAAACATATAATTATCATATGACCTGGCAATTCCACACCTAGGTATATACCAAAAGATTGAAAACAGGTGTTCATACAGAAACTTGTAGAATAATGTTCACAGCAGCTTTATTCCCAAAAGTCAATAGGTGGAAACAACCCAAATGTCCATCAACAGATGAGTTGCGGATAAACAAAAGGTGACATATCCATATAATGAAATATTGTCTTAGTCCATTTTGTGTGGCTATAACAGAATACCTGAGACCAGGTGACTTACAAAGAAAAGAGGTTTATTTCACTCACAGTTCTGGAGGATGGGAAGTTCAAGGACATGGCCCTGGTTTCTGCTGAGGGCTTTTGTGCTGTGTCATAACATAGTGGAGAAGGTCAAAGGGGAAGTGCAAAGAGAGAGAACCCAGGGGGCTTCCTGGCTTTCTAACAATGAACTCCCAAGGAAACTAATCTATTCCTGAGAGAACTAATCCAGTCTTGCCAGAGTGAGAACTCACTACCACAAGAACAGCACCAAGCCATTCACGAAGGATCCACCCCCAGGATTCTAACACCTCCCAGACTCCATCTCCCAACACCACCACAATGGAGACCAAATTTCAACATGAGCTTTGGTGGGAACAAACAAACCATATCCAAACCATAGCAAATATTATTCAGCTATAAGAAGGAATGAGGTAATAATAATATGCTACAACACAGATGGACCTTGATTATACGATGTGAAAAAAGCTTGACACAAAAGCCACATACTTATTTCATATAGCACTTATAAATACCATAAATATCAGTATAGTACTTCTGATAATATACATTTAAAGTCTGTAAAAACACCATAAAGGCATTATACACATTTATGTCTCATTCGCCAAATGTTTTATCACTTGGCTGAATGACTTTTACATGGTAAAATCTCAAATAATGAACGAATGAAGGAAGAAATGCCATTGGCTCTTAAAATCCTTCAGTGATTCCCCAACACATTTGTTATAAAGTCTCAACTCTTTACCACAGCTTGTAAGTCCCATATTTGGGACTTGGCCCATAAGATTTGGCCCATCTTTCTTTCTTTCTTTATTTAATAACCTATGTTCCAGGCATAGTGCAGAGTTCTGGGTATACAATGGGAAGTAAGAGACATAGTACCTTACCCTTTGAAGTTTATAAACCAGAAGGAAATACAAACCATAAAGTAGTAAGATTGAGGGAAAACAAGGTATTAGGTATCATGAGAACCTAACAGGTATATCTGACCTGGGTTGTGAGGTGGGAAAGGGAGGATCAGGAAATCTTTCCGGAAAAAGTGACATTTAAGCTTAAACAGGAAAGATGAAGAGTTAGCTGGGTAAAGAACAGGGCAAGTTCCAAAGGAAAGGGCATATAGGAACCAAACACTGAAACATACAGAGATCCAAAAGAAGTTATTTCTGTAAGACCGAAACATGGAATTACTGGGGTGGGAGGGGAAAGAGAGAGATGAAGCTAAGAAGGTAGGTGTTTTTCCTCCAACAGCAATGGAAAGCCCCTGGAGAGTTTTAAGAGAAGGAAAAAAGAAAAAAAAAAATCACTGTATCTAACTATTTATTTACTTGTTTGCATATCTTATTGAAGATATGAACTGTGTTTATTTAGTCACAAGAACAATGCTAAGCTCACACTAGGTATTGGGTAAGTATTTAGTCAATGCTACTGAAGCAAAGCACAAACTGGCACAGGAACAAAAAATGAAAGCCAAGGTTTCTGATTCTATAATCTATTACACATATAAACATAGGCAAATATTACATATGTATACATAGAGACTAGAGATTCCTCAATGATAATAGGTATAATGAAACCACTGAAATTAACTAATTAAAATTGGAGTGGATCCATTAGATTGAAAATATACTGCTGTCTTGTTAAAAATAAAAGTAAAAATATTGCTAAAGAAATACATGTAATCATTACCAAAGAACCAATAATTAAAATGGAAGGTTCTATCAGACATCATAAACCTTTTCCATCAGGCCTGTACGAATACATGTAAGCTGTACATTACTCATCTGACAGCAGATAGTGCAAGCTTACTATTTATAACATCAGAATCAGACAAAATTGAGAAATGTATTTTTTCAACGTTTCCAGATTCTGATCTTATTTTATTCCAAACATTAAAGTGACTGGTTGAATTTTATTTTTTTGAACTCTAGATAATATGGCCTTAAAAGAAAGCAATAGATTGAGAATTACAAGTTGCAGTATGCCTAAGGGTCCATAATGGTACAATAATCCTAAGAAAAACTACCTCTGACACAAATACATTACATGAAAACCAGTTAATAGTATAATAGTGGCTCTTTTTTTTAGAACAATTTTGAATTTAAAGTTTATTTTCTTCTGTCACAAAGTTTTTATCCAAGGTATTTTAAAGATCAATGTAAGCAAGATTCAGTGAGGAAATAAATACCAATTATGTATTTGTAAGGCTTATATATTCATTTAAACAATTTTTACTGTTAAAGCTTGGATATTTGCCAACTTCAAATGTATTTATATAAAATGAAAAAGACAGGCAATGTATGCCTTAGTTTTCCAAATTTATTTTACAATTGTCTGAATCCTTTTTAAGAGTGCTTGGAAGATAGTTTTGTGATGATCAGAGCCCTGCCAAGCCAGGATAAATATATTCAATAAAAGTATATTATACCTTGAAATAACACTACATTACATGCATATTTTATTTTTTAAAAGTATTTTCATATTTCATCCTCATATCTCTCAGAAGGTAATATGTGTCCCATTTTCAGATGAGGAAACTGTGTACAAAAGAATATATGTAAACTTTCCAGGGTATTTACTGAATCAGTAACAGGGACTTAACTCAAAATGGAAAGTCCAAATTAAGATGTTTTTCTATTGGATCACTGCTAACTCTTAGTCCAGCGAGAGGTATCTGTCTTTGATCAGGAGTGATCTGATCTTTGCCAGAATTCAAATTCTCCAAAAAGATTACAATTTTTTAAACAGAGTAATTGATACTACACATATTTAAAAGAAATTATGGCCTGTTTTACATCAAGCTCCTGAACAAACGTCTTGGTAATTATGAATCTCCTACAAAAATTACACAGTATGTGTGACAGTCAAATGGATGGAATGGATGAGGAAAGCAGCAATAGGCTGGAACACATCTCAATCCAGCTTTCCATAAAGTAGAAGCTACCATTTCTTTCCCCTTCATTTCAAAACCCCAAGGCAGTGAACCCCAAACTGGGGTTCCCCAGAAAGCGGAAGCACCGGAAGACATCTTTCCCAGGCTCCCACGGATTTATCTATTATGGGAAAATGGAGAGTCTGCGAGGAGGAAAAGAAAAAAAAAAGGAAGACGCGGTTTACCCTGCCATACTTCCCTCTCCCCCTGGAATAATGCAATGTATCAAGGAAACCATCTCTCAAAGCTGTCAGGGTCCCGCCAAATCATGCAAGAGGCTCGAGGACCTCACACCCCTGCAGGGCTCTCTCCTTTTTTTCTAGATTCATCTTTCTCCTTCCCTTTCCATGTCTTCTGTCCCTGCCTCCCAACCCCTCTACCCCACTAGCGTAGCCTAGTGGCATCTCACGGACCAACCCAAGAACATCTTATGGGCCCCAGCAAAGACGGTAGAACAGAGCCTAGGGGAGTCGTCACCTTTTGAGGTATCTGGCGTCCTCCCCTTGCATGGCGGCGGCGACGGCGGCGTGGGGAGGATGGGGTATCTGAGAGAGGCCGACGGGGCTATTTCCGGGGACAGCCGCCAAAGCACCCTCACACCCAGAGGCGATGACAGTCCTAAGGCCTGCAAGGCGGGGCAGCAGCGGCGCTGTGGTTACCACGGTGAGGCCTCCGGCTCCTCCCACTCTTGGGCCCCAAAACACTGGAGCTGCCCAGACCCGCCCCAGACCCTGCCGGGCCTGCACCAAGGCGCATGCGCTTCCTGCTCACTAGCAGTATGCGCAGACTCAGTCCGAGGCGCCGGCCCCTGCGACTAATCTGACGCACCCAGGAGGCGGGCGGGGAGATTTTGGTGCTGTTTTGAGCGTCTGTGGTTAAGGAGTGGCTCCCTAGTCACCGCCCCCTTGAGGATGAGAAAGGGGTGCTCAAGTCTGCAGAGTTGAAATATCAGATCCCCAGCTTGAAAGGAGGGAGGAGAATCCGTTTAACCTTTTAGTTAGCGAATGCTAAAGAGCAGTCCGGTCTTTAGCTAATAACCTATAAAGCGGTGTTTCTATTTTGGAGCACTGTGGAGAAGATATTGCACTGATTGCGGTGAGAAGCTCGCTAACTCTTGGAGATATTCTGACCCTTGTATAAAATGGATATAATTAATATCAACTTTGAAAATGGCAAATCTGTCACTTTAACTTTGAAATGCTAAATCTAGAATGCACTCCCACCCCACCCCCAAAGAACAGCTCCTGAAATTCCAACTCCTTTACTAATCATTCCTAACTCAAGGTACACTGGAATTGTTTCTTCTAAAAACAATTGCGAGCAATTGTTTGCAATGCCGGGCATAGAAGGGCTGTTTTTTAATCATAGCAAGTAAATGTCCTTTGCTTTAAGATCTATTCCCTATTCCCTTGGGCTCAGCTATCCCATCTATGCAAATGACCTAGATTCATTTATTCAGTAAATGTTAATTGAGGGCTGGCTGTGTGCCAAACACAAACCAGATTCTAGAGATACAAAGAAGGCACCTGCACTCCCACTCCTAACCTATAATCCTGTTACTTATACTGTCTTCTAGTCCTATATTTTCAGTTACCTTGAGACATATGAACATAGTTCTGCTGCTTTTTTCAAATGCAGTAAGTTGATGCAATTATAGATTATAAAACACCATGCTAATACACTGCATGCAATATTAAATATAGAGTTAAAGTCCAAAACATATTATTTTTATCTGCCCATCCGTTCACACCAGCTACACTATTTCTGTCAGTGTTATAGTCATTATTTCCATGTATCAGGGAAGAAAATTTGGAGCTAATTTTGACTCCTTCCTCTGTGTCATGCCCTCTTATTAAACTGTTACAAAATATTATCTTTTCTTCCTTCAAAATATTCTTGAAATCCAGCCTTTCTTCTCCATTGTCACTTCTACCAGTAATCTAACCACTTCATACCTGGAGTACTGTAATTCTTTACTAACTGGACTTCCTATTTTCTGTGTTCTTCCCAATATTCATTCTGCAAAATGATGTAAAATTTTACAAATTATCATCCATCCCCTTTAACAGTAATATAGCAGGCTAGATTACTTTAAACATCTTCAGCACCTAAAATTGGAAGCACAAAATGTACTCTGAAATGCAGAGCTGATACTTCAAGTGTTCTTGCGATGTAAGCACCTTG
Organism: Indri indri; assembly: GCA_004363605.1. Classification (NCBI taxonomy): domain Eukaryota; kingdom Metazoa; phylum Chordata; class Mammalia; order Primates; family Indriidae; genus Indri; species Indri indri. Next base: position 207,594 of record RJWJ010000023.1, on the reverse strand, counting down.
ACTCAGAGAATTTTTGTTCACTTCTGCATCCCCAGTATGGCACCTAGCCCATAGTTGGCACTGAACAAATATTTGGCATTGAAAAAATGGGTACCTGAGCTTAAAAAAAAAAACAGCAGCAAGAACAAAAACCAAGAGGAAATGCTCAGAGGCCAGAAAGGAAGAGAGGGCTGAAGTACAGAGCAATAAGCAGATAGACTGAAACCAGGACTGAAGTAGAGAAGCTTTCAGTCTGTAGCAGGAAAAGAGCAAGATGAGCCACAAATATGTTATGCTTGAAAGTAAGGAAATACTGAAAGACTAATGAGATTGTGTAAAAAAGACACTAGTCAATTTGAGAGAATTCGAGTATCAACAAGAATAATTACTAGCGTTCATTTAACACATTAAATTAAAATTTGAACCCATAATGACCCTCAACAACATAGAAAAAAGGGGGGAAAACGCCACTTTCACTGAAGGCAACTGCTAGATTAGATCTTTACTCTGAAAGTTGGTAATTAAGGAAAGAATTAAGCATTTAATGTAACTCTTTTGGAAGTAAACTGTAATTTTTCTCCTCTTGACAAGGGAAAGCTCTTTTTTTATAGAACGTGCCTACTAGTAATAGATAAAAATAATGGTAGTTACTATTTTGCAAGTCCTAATAAATAATGGATTCAACTAAGCCTTGTTCATTTTAAAATAATTTAAAGTATGGCAAAGTTTCACCCCTCATATTACTTGATAATTCTAAAGGGAAAGAAATGTTACTTTACAATGAGGCGATATGGCTGTCAGCATTTTAAACAAACAAGCAAAGTTAGCATCATTAGTAGCAGTATTACTGATAGTGTATGTAATAGGAAGAACACAAGATCACCTATGAAATATTCTTGCCAAAAACTAACCTGAATCTAGCCAAGTTGTTGGATCTAACATCTGGTATCAATTGCTGAAGAGTGTGGAGCATACTCAATTAGATAGTAAGATATATCATAATAGAGTAATGCTTGTAAAGTATGGTATTGGTACAGGAATAAAACCCCAATGGAATAAGAAAGAGAACCAGAGCTATGCATACATGTAAACTTGAAATATAACAAAAGTGAATTTTCAGATCATTGTGGAAAAATGAATTTTCAATAAATGGCTATGGGACAATTGGTTATACATACATAAAAAATTAAATTGGATCCCTATCTCATGCCATATACAAAAATGAATTCTACAGTGAAAATATACTTAAATGTGAAAAACAGAACTTTAAAAATTTGGAAGGAAATATAAACTTTTTATAACCTTCAATTAAGGACACATTTTTAAAACAAGACATGGAAAGTATTACAAATAAAATATTCATAAACTCACTATATTAAAATTAATAACTTCTGATTATCAACCAAGACATCATAAAGTAAAAAGACAAGTCAAAAAAGTATTCAACCTATTTGTAGCACATAAAAACCAACAAAGGATTAATATTAAGACTGCTTTAAGATCTCCTGTGAGAATGAAAAGCAAAAGACAAACCCAATAGGAAAATGGGAAAAAAAATAAAAATAAAAAGAGAGAAAATAGGAATAGCAAGAAAAAAACAAAACAAAACATGAAAAGATGCTCAACCTCCAAAGTAACCAGGAAGATGCCAATTATGATCATAAAAAGATACTGTTTTACACTGACCAGGGTGCAAAAAAATATCCAACAATACCAGATGCTGGTGAAAATATGAAGCCCTGGAAGTTATTTAGTAAACATCTCAGGTGTAAGTGTACATTTGGGACAACCAATTGAGAATAAAATGTCTTGGATTATTTAGTAAAGTTGAACAGGCATATACCCTAAAACTCGGCAATCTACTCCTAATCCATATGTACACCATGAGGCTTATTCCAGAATTACTGGAGCAGTATTGAGCACAGTAGAAAAAGAAGAAATGAAAAACTCCAAAATACTTTTGCAGAAGAACGGATATATACATTTGACATATTCACACAATACAATATTAAGTAGCAGAGAAAGTTAATGAACTAGAACTACACATACAACATGGACAAATATTAGAAACATTATATTGAATGAAAAATCAAATTGTGGAAGATTAAACACAGCATGATACTTTTCAAAAATTTCAGTATACTTCACATCTAATAAAATGCATTACTCAACCCATAAGTTATGTAATTACCTGCACAGTCAAAACATAGAGCAGTTCCATCATCCTCCAAAATTCCCTTGTGTTCCTTTGGAGTCATCTTATCCCTTCAACCACATGCTTTGGTAAATACTGCTCTGTTTTCTGTTCCTGTAATTTTACCTTTTCCAGAATGTAACATACATGTAATCATATGTGATGTAACCTTTTGAGTCTGGTTTCTTTCACGTTAGCATAATGCTTTTGAGGGAAATCCCTGTTGTTTTCAGTAATTTATTTCTTTTTATAGTTAGGTAATATTCCACTGTATGGGTATACCACAGTTTATTCATGTACCAGTTGAAAAGCATCTGAGTTGCTTTTAACTTTTGACAACTGTGCATAATGCTTCTGTAAACATTTATATACAGGTTTTTGTGTTAGCCAGTTTTCTTTACTCCTGGGCAATTAACTGAGATCAGGTTTTCTAAGTCGTATACTAAATATATGAGTAACTCCGTACAAAACTGCCAAACTGCCTTCCCAAGTGACTGTGTCATTTTGCATCTCTACCCAAAATGTATAAATTGGTGTTGATCCATGTCCTTACCAGCACTTGGTATTTTCAGGTTTTATAAATTTTATGTTTACTTTACTCATTCTAGTATCTGTGCAGGGGTAAGTCATTGGATTTTAATTGCAATTCCATGATGATTAACGGTATGAGCATATTTTCATGTGCTTAATTATCATTTGTATACCATTTATAATGAAGTCTCTGTTCAAATTTTTTGTCCATTTTTTATTTATTTTTCTGCCTAGCTGATAAAAGCGAACATAGAGATAGCAATAGACAGATAAGTAAATAGAGACAAATTATTGATATCTGAAATGAAAGGACATGATTCAGATTCCATGGGCATAAAAATGATAGTAAGAAATATTGTGAATGACTTTATACCAATAAATTCACTGACTTAAATGAAATGGGCAAATACCTTGAAAGATAATATATTATTAAAGTGGTGACAAGAAGAAATAGAAAGTGTTAAAGCTCTGTATCTCTTAAAGAAATTGAATGCCAAATTACAATCTTTCCCACAAAAAACACTCCAGACACAGATAGCTTCATGGACAAATTCTACCAAAAAACTAATTAAGAAATATTGTCAACTTACACACTCTTTCTGAAAATAGAGACTGAAAGAATACCTACCAACTAATTTTAAAAGGTCAGCATTATCCTGATATCAAAATCAGACAAAAATACTACAATTATAAAAGTGACAAATAACGTTAGTGAGCATATATACAAAAATCTTTAACAACACATTAATAAGTTAAACCAGCAATGCATAAGAAGAATGCTACATCATAACCAAATGAGGCTTGTCCCAGGAATGCTAATTGGTTTGATATATGAAAATCCAATAATATAATTTGTCATATTGTTATAGTTTGGCTATTTGACCCTCTAAACCTCATGCTGGAAATCTTATCCCCAGTGTTGGAGGTGGGGCCTAGTGAGAAGTGTTTGGGTCATGGGGGCGGGGTGAACCCTCATGAATACTTTGGTGCTGTCTTTGCAGTAATGACTGAGTTTCCACTCTATTGGTTCCTGCTAGAGCTGGTTGTTAAAAAGAGCCTAGCACCTCCCCCTCTCTTTGCCTCCTCTCTCACCACGTGATCTTTGCACATGCCATTTCCCCTTCCCTTCTGCCATGAGTGGAAGCAGTTTGAAGCCCTCACGAGAAGCAGATGCTGGCACCATTGTTATTGTACAGCCTGTAGAACTGTGAGCCAAATAAACCTCTTTTCTTTAGTATAAATTACCCAGCTTCGAGTATTCTTTTATAGCAACACAAATGGACTGACCCACGTAAAGGTGAAAAATCATACGATCAGCTCAATAGAGGCAGAAAATCAATATGACAGAATTCATGATTTATAAAAGCTATCAGCAAATTAAGAAAAGAAGGTGACTTCCTCACTCTAATAAATATATATGTATATATGAGGGTTTATTTCTGGGCTCTCTATTCTGTTCAAGTGTCTATATATCTTCTTTATGCTGTTTTAATTACTGTAACTTTGCAATATATTTCAAAGTCAGAAAATGTGATACTTGAATCTTTCTTCTTTCTCAAGATCATTTTGGATATTCAGAGTGTTTTGTGGTTCCATATAAACTTCAGAATTTTTTTATGTATTTCTATAAGAAGAATGCCAGTGGATTTTGATAGAGAAAGCATTAAGTCTCTTTACTCTCCCTTATTTTTAATATAATTATGTTAAATATTTTCACTATAGACATGTAGAACTGTATTTGAAACTGTTACCGTTTTGCTTTAACCATAAAACAATTCAGAAAACTCAAGAGGAGAAGGAAAATCTATCATATGTACTCATATTTTTGCTTACCATTTTTTTCTTCCTGATATTCCAAGTTTCTTTCTTTTATTGTTTCCTTTCTGCTTGGAGAATTTCCTTTAGCCATTCTTTTAGGGTAGGTCTGCTTCTGACAAGTTCTGTAAGTTTTCCTTCATCTGAGAATTTCCTGAAGGATAATTTCACCAGATATATAATTCAATATTGACATTTTCTTTCAAACTTGAAAATGTTATACCACTTCTGGCTTACATGGTTTCTGATGAAAATATAGTATAATTTCAATTGCTTTTCATCTATACATGAGTGTCATTTCTCTCTCACTTTTTCAAGATTTTTTTCTTTGATTTGGTATTCTGAATTTTGATTATGATATCTGTTGGCATGGATTTTTTTGGGCTCATCCTGTTTGAAGTTTGTTTAGGTTTTGAATCTGTAAGTTTATGTCTTTTGCCAAATTTGGGAAATGTTATTTGTCATTATTTCCTCTAATACTTTTTTAGTCTCATCCTCTTTCTTCTCTCCTGATGACTTGAACATTAGACTCTTGGTTATAATCCCACAGATCCTTGAGGTCCTGTTTGGTTTTTTTCCTCCCAGTGTATTTTCTCTTTTTTTCATATTGGATAATTTCTATTCTTCTATCTTCAAGTTCACCGATTCTTTTGTCTTCCCTCTCCAATCTGCTGTTGAGTCCATCTATTGAGTTTTTAGTTGTTTAATATTGCATTTTTAGGTCTAAAATTTCCATTTGGTTTTTCTTTATATCTTCTATTCCTTTGCTGAGATTCTATTTTTTTTCGTTAATTTTAAGCATGTTCATAATTTCTTAGTGAAGCATTTTTATGATGGCCGCTTTAAAATATTTGTCAGATAATTCCAACGTCAGTGTCATCTTAGTGTTAGCGTTTGTTGATTATTTCAAATTGAGATTTTTCCTGGTTCTTGTTATGAAGCATTATTGTTGAATTTTGGGTTTTACCTTATGGGCTACTGGATCTTATTTAAATTCTTTGCTTCAGCACCCCTTCTCTGACTCCACACCACTCTGGGAAGGAAAGATGCTATCCTGCTACTGCCATGTGGGGGTCTTGTTCTGGGTTCCCCACTCAGTCTCCTTTGACACCCCTGGGGAGTGCCTCATTACTGCTCCCAATATGCCCCCACTGGCACCGTGGTGGTGGAAGGTCTTATTACCACTGGATGGTTGTGAAAGTCCTAGCGAGGAAAGGTACCTTGCTACAGCTGAAGGAGTCCTTAGACTCTTAGCTAGTCTGCCTTTTTCTCTTCACCTTTCAGAGTTTTTTAAAAAGGTTTTACATGTAAGGTCTATGAAATTTAGTGGCATTTAGAGGGAGTATTAGGGAGAAGTGCTCTTTTCCATTATGGTCTTGAAGTGAAAGTTCTTTCAATCAATTTTTGATAAAGGTGCCAAATTAACTCAATAGCAAAAATATAGTCTTTTAACAAAAGGTGCTGGAACCACTGAATATGCATGTGGAATATAAATAGGCCTCAACCCTTTCTTTATACTATATAAAAAAATTAACTGATGAGGTCATAGATACAAATACAAAATCTAAAACTATACGACTTCTAGAAGAAAGCATAGGAAAACATATTTAAGACTTACAGGTTTGCAAATATTTCTTAGACATGGTACACAAAGAACTAGCCATAAAAGAAAAAAATAAATTTGACTGGATATCAACAAAATTTAAAACTTCCTTTAGAAAGACACCATAAAAAAATGAAATAGTAAGTCATGGGCTGAGAGAAAATATTTGCCATAAATCTGTCTGACAAAGGAATATATTCATGATATTAAAAAAAATGATTACAATTCAATAATGAAAACCTAAACAACCTAATTAAAAATAAGCAAAAGATTTGCACAGAAACTTCATAAAAGGAGACATATGGCTAGCTAATAAACACATAACTGAACTTCATTAATCATCATGGAAATGGAAATTTAATCCAAAATCAAATACATTATATGCCTGTATTATTTTTCTATTGCTGCAATACCAAATGACTACAAACTTAGCATTAAAACACAAATTTATTATCTTATCATTCTGTTGGTCAGAAGTCTGAAACAGGTCTCATTGGGTTAAAATCAAGGTGCTAGCAGGACTTTATTTATTTTTTTTGTATGCTCTAGAAGAGAATCACTTTCCTTGCCTTTTTCAGCTTTTAGAAGCCACCCACATTCCTTCACCCGTGGCCTCTTTCCTCTGTCTTCAAAGCCAGCAACAGTGGCCTAAGTCCTTCTCATACTGCCATCTTGCTGGTCCTTCTTCTCTCATCACATCTGTCTATGACCACAGCCAGGAAGTTTTCCACTTTTAAGGATTCAGGGGGTCCAACTGGATAATTCAAAATAATCTCTCCATGGTAAGGTAGGTCCTTAACTTTAATCCCTTTTGCTATGTAAGGCAATATATTTACAGGTTCTAGGGATAGGATGTTTGCATCTTTTGTGGGTGGGGAGGGGCATTATTTTGCCTGCCACAATACTTACCATAATGATTGATATTAAATTGCCAGAAAATACCAAGTGTCAATAAGAATGTGGAGCTACTGGAGTTCTTATACATTGCTTGTGAGAGTGCAAAGTGGTACAACCATTTTGGAAAACAGTTTGGCAGTTTCTTCAACAGTTTAAGATGCATTTACTACATGACCAAGCAATTCTACTCATATGTATTTACCCAAGAAAAATGAAAACATATGTCCACAAAATTCTTGTTCACAAATGTTCATGGCAGCTTTATTCCTAATGACAGAAAATTTGGAAAAAGCCTGAATGAATGTCCATTAACATGTCAGTTGATACAAATGGTGGGATATTCACAGAATGGATGCTACTCAGCATTAAGACAAAACTACTGATATATGCAACAACATGAATGAATCTTAAAAAAAACCCAGTATGATAAAAGAAGCATATGGATTGGTCCCATTTATAAGAAATTCTTTAATTAAAAAAAACCTTTGATCTATCGTGACAGAAAGCAGACAAATGGTTATCTTGTGTTAGCAATAGGGGGTGGATAGATGGCAGCTAGGCTAGAGGATAATTAATGGTCAATCATGTGAACACATTTGTCAAAATTCATGGAGCTGTATACTTAAACTACATTCATTTTATTGTATATAAATTATTCCTCAATGTGACTGTTTTAAAAGATATAACAAACAAGACAAAAAGTAGTAAGATAAACTGATGAAATAAATAGCATGTTAAACATAGCTGAAGAGAAAATTTGTGAATAATAGGAAATAACACAAAATGATACAAAGTGATGGAGAAAGCTATTTTTAAAAAGAGGTTAAGAAATAGAAAGACTAACATGTAAGCATCCATAAACATTTGATATAACTTCTAGAAAAAAAAAATAGAGATAATAGGGATGAGCCAATATGTAAGGACTGAAAAACGGCCCAAGTTAATCAAAGACATGAATCTCAAGCAAGGTAAATAAAAGAAACTCAGACATAACGTATTGAAATTAAAGAATGCCAAAGATAAATAAATCCCAGAAGCCATCATCATTTAATACTTTTATATGTGTTAATTTTACATTTCCTTTTAATTTCCATCTCCCAAAGGGATTATAAATAGCTCGAATGAAGAAACCAATCCCATTCACCACTTGGAACAGTCTTGATGGTGTAGTGGTTAAGATTCTGGAGTCAGAATTTGGTTAGCGTACCCGATCTACCACTTATTTACTATTTGACCTTTGGCAAGTTAAATCAAACTTAAATACAATTTTCTCATCTGTAGAATAAGAATAATGGTCTTATGTCCTGGAGTTATTGTAATGTTAAATGAGGTAGCACACATAAATTTATACCAGGGTAATTATCACATAAATGGCAGCAATTGATGTCAATTTAACCAGGTTTTTTTAAACCTAGTTAACTTATTACATATTTACCTACCATTTATTAATTACCACCTACCATTTATTAATCATATAACTCTGGACAAGTTACTTAAGCACTCTGTATCTAATTCATTTAGAAAAATTGGGATAAATAGTCATACTACAAAAGATTGTGGTAAGAAGAAAATGAGATAATATTTGTGAGAATCTTATCAAATTTAAAGTTATATGAAAATGAAAGATTATTATTATTATCTCAATTTCATCCTTAAACTGTATTTTGGATGCAGTTACCAGCCACAGCAAGATGTTCAAAAGTATTGGGAAAAGTGGTTGCTGCCTCACAATCTTATAATGAGTAAGAAAACAAAAATGCATAAAACCACCTATGACAGAATCATTTAGATACAAATAATCCCAGGGATACACCGACATTCTAAGGATGGTTTCTGGAGGGCTTTGGAGCTTCAGAAGCCAGGCTGGATTACATTGGGAAGCCTTTTGTTAATACCACAGTTTATTCCTTCAAGCACAATTCTTTGTCCTAGAAGCTTTTTCTAAGCTCCAGACTTAGTAAAATGCCTTCTCTGTTCTTCTACTGCATACACTCTACTTTATGGATACTATTTGTTTATACTTCTATATTCTCCAATAAGAGGGATTACAAAGGCAAAAAATCACGGATTTCCAATCACGGTGCTTGACACATAGTAATCACTCAATAAATGGCAACTGCTGCTATAGCAAATATAGTAACTGTCTTCAGGGAGCACATAAACTAGTCACCAGGTATAAAAACAAATAATTGTGGAACATATTTGATGCATGTCATAGTGGCAGCATGGAACAAGTAGAAGTTTGGCATAAAAGAGGAAGTAATCCACTCATCTTATGTCAATGGTCCCTAAATTTTTTGGAACCAGGGACAGGTTTCATGGAAGACAATTTTTCCATGGACCAGGGTAGGGGTCAGGATGGGTTCGGGATCATTCAAGCGCATTACATTTATTGTGCATTTTATTTCTATTATTATCATCATATTATAATATATAATGAAACAATTATACAACTCACCATAATGCAGAATCAGTGGGAGCCCTGAGCTTATTTTCCTAAACTAGATGGTCCCATCTGGGGGTGATGGGAGACAGTGATACCCAAAGTGTGTTGCTTACCGCCAGTTTATTCTATAATCTTGTTTTGGTTGCTGTCATTGCAGAAAACCCTGCTTCATAAAGACAGGACGTTGGAAATGGAAGCAGGCTTTTCAGTGCTTTTGTGGCAATCTCAGGATATTCTGCCTTGACTTTAACCCAGAAAGTATGGAGATTTGAAGTTGTCCCAAACATACTTTTAAGGCCACCGTCATTTGCAATCTCAAACAATCGATCCTCTTCTAACACAGAAAAAGTTGATTCATTTGACTTATTCACAAATGGGGTGCGGATCCATTCCTTCCCGGTTCAGGGGTCTTTTGTGGTTGGGAAGTCATGCTCGAACTCTTTTGACAGTTGAGATAGGTGATCATGCACCAGTTGGGAGAAAGAAGGCCCTGGCTCAGTCTCTTTCAAAATCTCTGCTAATTTTTGAAACATGTCAAAAATCCTATTGTTCACTCATCACCCCCATAATTCCAGTTTGGCTTTGAATGCAGCCACTCTATCTGCCGACTTAAATACAGTTGTCATCTCCCCTGAAGAGACAGATTGAGTTCATTGAGCAGGTTGAATATGTCACAGAAGTAAGCATGTTTTGTGACCCATTCTGTGTCTCTGAAATGTGCTGCCAGTGGTGACTGTTTTTCTAAAAGAAATCTCTGGATCAGCTCTCGTAACTCAAAAACTCTGGCCAGTGATCTACCTTTAGAAAGCCCTCTCACTTCTGTGTATGAGAAGACGTGTGTGCTCTGCGTCCGTCTCCTCACAGAGCTGTGCAAACAGACATGAGTTAAGGGCATGTACTTTAACGTGGTTGATAATTTTAATAACATCCTGCAAAATGTTTAATTCAGGTGACATTTTCAGCTAGCCAGCATTTCTCTATGGATGACACAGTGCGTAGACTCACATTCGGAAGTGACCTCCTTGACCCAAGTAGTGAAACCAGAAAGCTGTCCAGTCATGGCAGCCGCTCTGTCAGTGCATGTACTGACACAAAATGACCATTTCCTGATACGTAATCATTCAAAGACTTGAATAGTTCTGCAGCTGTGGTGTTGGTTGGCAACAAAAGTATACATAACATATCCTCATGCACATCCTCCTGAGGAATATATTGCACAAAAATAAGTATTGTTGCCTTGTTGCCAACATTGGTGGACTCATCAACCTGGATTGTGTATCATGGTGACTCATTAATCCTCTCTCACAATTGTACCTCGATATCCTCTGCTATTTCATCAATTTGCCTAGTTATGGTGCTGGCTGAAAGAGGAACGCGTGCCACCGTTTGAACTGCAGCCTCTCCCAAAAGTTCACAGCAAATGTCCTTAGCAGCAGGCAGGCTCAACTCTTCCCCAATGGTAAAGGGCTTCTTAGCCTTAGCAATGCAGTTAACCTCTGAGAATGATGCTCTCAGTGCAGACACATTTGATGAAGTGGTAGCCTTCAATAATTGCTTCCTTTCTTCCTGTTCATGGTTTTTTCTTTTGAAAAACTCCAAAGGCTTGTCTTTTAATGCAGGACGCTTGGTCTCCATGTGGCGAAGCAGTTTTGAAGGTTTCATGGCTTCGTTGGATAGCCAGTTGCCACATATTATACAAAGTGGGCTTGGAGAATGTGAATCACCTGTTGCAATGAACCCATAATTTAAGTAGGATTCTTGGTATTTTCTTTTAAGGGCAGCTTTCAGTTTGTTGGCAGTTTTAGAGTCTTCTGCTGTCTCATCATTGGGTCTTTCCCCCTTTTCAAAGAAGCTTTCCTGCGACATTTGATTTTTACTCATTTTTGCTAGGGTTAGCTTGCCGACTTACCAAAACTGTGACTGAGACAAGTGCGCAGTGCGGGAAAGAGGCGCGGAGAGAAGTGTTAAATAAAATAATGGGCAGGCCATGCGCAGACTAAAATAAGTGTCAGATTCTGACTTAAAGCCTGCCACCAGGTGCAGCTGCACAATTGAAGTAAAATGCTCACCTGCCACTATAAAGTCTGCCACCAGATGCAGCTTAATTGTCACTTGCCACTCACTGATAGGGTTTTGATATGAGTCTGCAAGAAATTGATTCATTGACATCATGGACTCTGTGCAGTCAAACCTCTCTGCTAATGATAATCTGTATTTGCAGCCACTCCCCAGCACTAGCATCACCGCCTCAGCTCCACCTCAGATCATCAGGCATTAGATTCTCATAAGGAGCACGCAACCTAGATCCCTCAAATGAGCAGTTTACAGTAGGGTTTTGTGCTCCTATGAGAATCTAATGCCGCTGCTGATCTGCCAGGAGGCGGAGCTCAGGTGGTGATGCAAGTGATGGGGAGCGGCTGTAAATACAGATGAAGCTTTGCTGGCTAGCCTGCCGCTCACCTCCTGCTGTGCCACCCAGTTCCTAACAGGCCACAGACCAGTACCAGTCGGCAGCACGGGGATTGGGGACCACAGTCTTATGGGATAGAGGCTCAGAGTAGGACTCGCAAAGGATGAGTAAAAATTTGCTTACCGAAGAGCATAATAAGGATATTCTAGGGACAGCAATAGTGTATACAAAAGACAAAAAAGCATGAAACATCATGGCATATTTAGGTAACTGCAAGTAATTTGAGATAGAGAATTAGATTTGAGTAGAAGAGCAGTGAAAAATAAGTTTGGAAAAGCCAGCGAGGGCAAGATCATGGGGACCCTGGTATAAGATAGTATGGTATTTGGATATTTCCTGCAGGCATGAGGAGCCATGGAAATATTTTAATATAGGTAAGTCATATGTTGAGATTTATTATTTCTAGCAATGTAAATTGTTCTATATTTTATCCACATAACAACAAAAACAGAGAGGCAAGAATTACATTTTTAAATTCTATACATACATTGCTTTTAAATTTGAATCCTGATTTGCTCTAACAGTACATAGAAAATTCTTTACCTTGTGACTGCCTTTGGGATGTCATCAAATGGCCATGGTGGTCCAAAGAGTCCACGTCCACTGGCTATTAATGCAGTCATCTTGCCACTTTTCAAATCAATTTGAGCTCACGTTGCACATCTTAATGCAAAGGAGATTTCAGTTGAAAGGACCCTCTAAGATACATCCTCTTGTTGATGATGGTCACCTCTGTTTTCAACTATTATGACGTAAGATAGTAACTATGACATCATTGTGTTGCTCCAAGGGTCGGGATAGGGAGTGAAGTGGCCCACTAAGACAATGAATAATAAATTCTCCTTCCCCAGATTCTCTTACAGCCTGAATAATACTTTGAGCAAACAGTTACATGATACACCAACCTAATGATCCTTAAATACACACAGTCAAATGAGTATATTATCCAGTATAAATGATAGATTTGAGTTTAGTCACATATACCTACATGCACACACACACACCCCTATGTTTGTGAATTTGCATATGTGGATTTATACTAATATATACATGTTCAAGTATAAGTTCTTTGCAAGGGAGCATAGTTACTTTATGCTTCCACGTGTGTTCTTTCACAGAGATGCACATGGCATGGTGAGGAAGGAAGAGGATCTGAGTATATCCAGCCTGATCAGCTGTGTTTATTAATTTAACCAAAATTTATGAGCAGATTTTGCTTTAGAGTTGGGTATGCAAAAATTAATAGACATAGTTCCAGACTTGAAGAGTTGTATCTAAATCCAGTAGGTTGTTCACAAAGTGAACAAATAACTGCAATTTAAAACAATACATTCTATGGTAGAGCTATAAAGTGTCTCTGTAGAAACCAAGGAAGAGATGACTGTGGAATCATAGACACTTAATGCCTACTGGGTGCCAGGTATTCTCCTGAGCATTGAGGCGGTAAGAAGAATAGGGTACAGACCTTATCCCATAGGAGTTACAAGTCTATGAATAGGTAATCAGGGAACATGTAATTGTCTCAGCTGTATTTCCCACATACCTATATCCTCAGTCTGGCTTCTGTTTTTTCTTCCCGAATTCTGTTATTTTTAAGCTGTTCTTACCTATGAATTTTGTTCTTATAAAAAGAAGACTTACCATCTCTTTTCAGTTTATTGCTTCAATTCCGTGATCTCTCATAGCAATAGAAATTTGATTTGAGTTAGAGATATTAAGTGGTTCATATATCTCATTCAACACACATTTGTTTAGGGCATATTGTGTGTTCCAGGCACAATTTAGAGCTAAAGTGGTAGCCCCAGAGATCATCCAACAGGACGGATAAATTCAGCCAATGGCTGTATTAGCATCCAAGGGTTTCCTGTGAAGCCTTAGCAGCAGAATTAGAACACTTTGAGAACCGGAAAGCCCATGACAACAACTGCGGCACGCCTCTGCTGGAGTAAGCTGAAGGCACTTTGGTCAGCAAGAAGTGCTCCCTCTTCACCTCTTTAAGAAAAGGCATTGCCATAACATCAGTGTTTGTGACATACCCTCTGGGTCACTAAGAACAGAATCAGAACTTCCAGTTCATTCCAGATTAGTTCCTAGCAACTGCCAGTTGGCAATAATAACTTTCAAGTTGGGTGAAAAATGAATCCATGCTTCCAGTGATGAAATATATTATGCTCCAGTGGGTGACATAATCCCAGCTTTTGAAGTCTGGGGCCAAAATTAAATCATGTCTCTTAAAATTTGACTTTAAAACTTTTAACTTTTATTTTTCTTTCTTCTCTTCCTTTTCCTTCTCTTCCCTACTTGTTTCTTCCTCCTTCTTTTCCTCCCTCCCTCCCTCCTTCCTTCCTTCCTACCTGTTTTTCTGTGTGTAGACAGCACAGCACATGTGTTAGAGAAATGACCACACACTGGAAACAGAATTGTTTCCAATTTTGGAAATTTCCTGCCAAATCCATTTTTCTTCAATATAGTCATTACAATATCAGGAAAAGAAATAGACACATATCAAAGGCACCGAGAAGTGGTGGAAATAAGTCAGAATTTTTCCTGTGTTTGTTAGTGGCAAAACAGATTTAAAAGTCATTTTGTTTTAGTTCATACTTCAATACCTTGTCCATATTGCCTATTTTATTTTATTTTTTAAAGGGGGGAGGTAGAAAATAATATGGTGGTACTCCAAACCTGTCAAATTGTAAAATGTTTCTTTCTACTCATTCCTCTTCCTGTCTGCCCTCTTCATTGGCATATGAATTTCTTTTTCTTTCCAAAGGAGTCAGACATTTGAGAGGTGGTCAGCATTGCTCTGAATAAAAGATGCTGCTATGCCATCCCAAGAACAAAATGAAGTGAACAAAATGCTGCTTGTCCTTGTATTTGAGGCCATTTATTCCCCTTTGTTCTCCTTATGGTACGGTGATGTGTACTTCTCTTTAAACAGTCTCTTGAGTGAACTCTATCAAAGAATTTCCATCATAACCTGGTGGACATGCCCATGAAAATTCTTCCTTCTGAAGTAAAGAAGCATTAATAGCTTAAACATTTTTAGCAAGGTTGGTTTTCTTTTATTTTATTAAAATATTTTCATAGGTTCCAGAATGCCTTTTGTTTTTAGACCTTGAGATGTTGAGTTAGGAATGATTCCAAGGCGATTCTGCTGCCAGTGCATTTTCATGTATAATACCATTAAAATTGAACAAATAAGAAAAGTCTGAACTGGAAAGTCACATATAAACTAAAGGAATGCATTCTACTTTTTCATTTTGCTGGTCGATTTACTCAAAGCAAAGAAAAAACAAAGCAGGCCATAGAAAGTACTCACTGAATCAGTTTTGAATGAACATTTACAGGAAAGAAATCACCAGCTAAATGTAAACTTACTGGTATTTTGTTATAAAGTAGTAGGTTCTGCATTTAAATTTTCACATGTAGGCCAATATGGTGAAGATTACATAGAAATTGGGACTTTTGCATTTTTTTCTCTTAAATAGTACTGTTCCTTGTGGTCAGACTAATTGACAAGACAAAAGACTGGATGATTGCTTTTCATTTACTTCCACCTTAGTATTGTTCCTATTCTACTGGTTTCTGCTGGCTCAAGGATAATCTCTACTTTATTACATTAAAAAACTCTATATAGTTGTATCGAGGGTAAGGGGATGAATATTTATTGAGAGCATGCTATGGGATAGGCACTAACAGAAACAAAATTCTAAGAGGAAAAGCGATCCATGGTTTATAGATGAGAAAATAGATAGTTTGTACAAGTTAGCAGAATCTAAATTATTTTTGTAAAATTTTCTTCTATTTTATTTTTATCTTTTTCTTATAAAATAAAACACAGATACAGAAAACCACACAAGTCAGATGCGAAGCCTAGTGAATTATTATAAGGCAAACACCCTTGTAACCAGATCAGGACAGAATTTGTCAGCTACCCTAGAAGCTCCTCCATGCGCCCCTCCCAATGTCGGCACCTTTGTTTTCTCCAAAAATAATCTCTATCCTGACTTTTATACCAGCCACATCCTAGTTTATCAAGTTCAAACCCATGTGTATAGCCCTATAATTTACAGTTTAATTTTGCTCATTTAAAAAACTTGATATATCTCTCATCTCTTTTAGCTTAAAGATTTTTCCTCTCTCCATTTCTTTTCCTTACACTGTATTGTGTTGAAGAACTAGTACTATTTGATCTACAGATTTCCCATATTCTGAATGTGCTGATTGCACACTTATGATGGAATTTGTTATCTTTTTCCTGCAAATGTATTTTGTGCTAATCAGCAGCTGAGTCCAGAGGATGATTAGACTTATGTATGATCCTTTTGGTAAGATAATAAGTGGTGTTGTATTACTTACCCAGGGAACACAGAGTAACTGATGTTCACTTCTTTTTGATGTTAGCAATCACTGATGCTCAGGGCCACCAGGCTTTACTCAATGTTTCTGTGGTCATTTGGGTTGTCTGAAGCTCATTCTCTAGTACATTCCTTAGGAAGTGCTCATGGGAATAATATCCCACGATGTCTTTCATTTTTATAATAGTTGTCTATGCTTTTTATACTGGAAGGTCAGTATTACTGGTTATAAAATCATTGGCTCACATTTTCTTTTCTTGGGTATCTTAAACATGTTACTCTAGTTTCTTCTGGCATAAAGAGTTGTTGTTTAAAAGCCTATTAATAATCTAATTTATTTTCCCTTATAAATCATATACTTTTTGCCTAGAAGGCAAAATATATATATTTTTCACTTTAAAAAAAAAGTCCAGTAATTTTACTATGGTATGTTTTGATGTCGGTTATTGCGCATGGATAGATTCAGTTACATGGAGTGCTCTTTCAACATATAGATTCACAGCCTTTTTTATTTCAGGAAATTTTTTTTGAATTATAGCTTTTAGCACTCTGTTTTCTTACTTGAGTTTTCATCTTCAGAGGCTCCTATTGCTCATATGTTGGATTTGCTTTGCCTATCTTCAGTATTTGTCATTTTCTCTTAAATTCATTTTAACTCTTTCTTTAAGATTTGATTTTTTTCTTATTCTGATTTCTGTTTTTGAATACATTATTTTGTCATTATTTACCCTTGTGTTCTAGTATATGTTACATTTTTAAATGAGTTTAAATTTCTAATTCTTTCTTGAGTTGTATCAGCTTATTTCTGAGTTTTCTGCTTTTGATTTATGTTAGTCTTTCATGTTTTATATCATTTTATTCATATACTTTTGGTTCTTTTGAAATAATATATTGCAGTTTGATTTCTCTCTCTTTTTCTCTTATGTCTTTCTGGTATGATTTCATTGTGAAATCTTATACATTTTCTTGTATGAGATTTGACCTTAATATACTCTGTTGTTTGTTTTTTATAAAATTAGTTTTCCCGAGCTTTTAGAAAGTAGTAGCTTTTCTAACTTTACCATTGCTGCTGTTTGCATACAGTCTTTAAAAACATAGCATAAAAACATAGCATCTTGCTTTCTGAGATTTCCTAGCTCTGTTTCCCTTCCCAACTTTTATCTTCTTTCCTTTATGTCTATTGACTCTTTCTTGCTAAATCATGCTTCCAGTCTGCATAGTTTCTCCTCAATATGGAGCCCTGTGCTGGGGCTGCCAGGAAGCTCTGGTGGGTCAGGTTGAGAGTTCCTGGAAAGTAGACTGTTGTGGAACTCACAGCAGGTGCTTTACACTCACATGCTGCTGAGTTACAGCCACTCAGTTGGCCTGTTGTACTTTTCAAGGATCGTCTCGGGTCGTTTTTGGTTCTCTTATTCTCAGGACCACCAAACGCCTTGTTACTTCCCCCGGCTTTTCCCCACCAGATGCAATGACACTCGAATCTTGTGGCTGTTAGTAGTTTGTCTCTCCCTGCCTGTGTTTTGAGGTTTGCATTGTATCTTGTTACCCAGTTTTGTTCTGGATTTTTGGTTTTGCTCTTTACTTACTCTTTCTTTTTTAGATTGTGATTTGAGAGGAAACAAAAAACTATGCCACCACTGCCATCTTCCCAAAATCCCACAACAGTTCATCTTTTTATAGATAAAGAACCCGAGCCCCAGGGAGTTGAAGTTATTTGCCCAAGATTACACAACCAGCAGCTGAAGATAACTGCACATGAAATCACCTTAATTAGTGTCTGGTACAGAGAAACTGATTTTTTTTTTTTCTTCCTCCAAACAGGTCTACTCCACGGGATGGCAGAGAAACTGATTAATTCATGTTTTTTCCTTCCTCTTCCCTCCCTCTTTTCTTCCTATCTCTCTTCACTTCTTTCTTTACCTTCATTTCTCCTTCCCTCTCTCCAGAGCCCATATTTGAACCCAGTTATTTCTGACTTCAAAGCCTCTGCAACTCATTTAATATGCTATATTTCTACCCCATTATGTGAAATCACTGCACTTTTTAATTCAACAAAGCTATTTAAACAAAATTAGTTTCACTAAAACTTATATCCATCTTGCTCTGAGAACATTTTCTTCTCTGCTTTTAAGGTCATATACTTTTCAAATGAAATCTACAAATGTCAGATTCTTTGACACATGCCTCACCAGAATATGGCTTGTTAGAAGTAAATTGATACCCTTGGTTTAATGAATCTACTTATAGGAATTTTATATAATCCTTTAAATGCCTTCTTTTTAATCTTCTATTACCACCCAGGAAACCACATTTGACAATAAGTAAATGAAATCTGAACCTGAAAAACTTTGATTTCACGTCCAAATTTAAAATCCACAAAATTTAAAGATACTTTAAACTTGGCCAAAGTCAAATGCCGTGCTTTTGAAAAATATTACAAAACCACAAGTAAACTTTTCAGCTCTGAGACACGAGTCCATAAAATCCTGAGTTCCATTAGGGTGCTTGGCCCCTGATAATACTTGATTGAAACTGATTAATTCAAAAATTGAATGCACTATGAAGGATCCTAAGGAATTTATACTGTATATTCTGTAATTAAAAATTCCAATTTGCTAATTCTTCATAATCTTCTAGACAAGATTAATTAGTAATTAGATCTTGGAGAGCAGAGTTTTGCTTAAGGTGTGAAATCACCACACAAGAACTAAGGGATTCTGTTTCAAGCCAGTCCCTTTTTAAAATCCTGTTCCAGTGTTTGGCTCTGTAATGGATTTACCAGGTTGGTGATATGCCACACAGAAAATGGCATTTCCTTATTTTGTTCACCCTTGAACTTCCTGCTCTTACTGTGCAGGCTTATTTCATACTGTTTGAATTTACTTATTGTGGTTTGCATAAAATTATCCTTCACTCATCTACAAGTAATAGATAATGATTATTTGCCTATAAATCTAATAGGTATTGAGTTTTATTTACCCTCCTGCTTTGTGGGCACTCTCTGAACAAACGGGCAGTTGTTCCTGAAATATTTTCCATTTTTATGAGATTTGGAACTGTTTCTCCTTGTCGCTTTGTGTGCTTTTTAGCAGCTTGAGGCTCCTTCTTTCGTGGTGTTTACTCTGGAGCTGGTGTGAACAGAAGATCTTGGAAATAGTAAAGTGTTAATATCCTGCAGTGTGTCTTGCTACATGTAAAAGATTGCTTCTCAAGGCTGCTGGGAGCTGCCACAGAAGCAGGCCTTCCACAACACACACAAACACACATAGTCATGAATGGTCACACAGCTAGGCTCACCCTCTCACGCTATCCGATTTCGCATGTGCAAAACCAGGCCAGGAAACCTGACCCCATGTTGATTGGAACGTTGCTTTGCATTCATTTCCAGAATATTTGGAACTGCACATATGTTTCTCATTAACATTCATGTTTGATTGTTCTAAGTAATTTTTAAAAATTAAATAAACCTGTATCAAAAATTGTCACTTTGCATTAAAAAACCACAACTAGGTCCCTTTGAGGGAGCAAATGGAAAAGAAAAAATGAGACGAAATATTTCTGCTTCTTTACATGTATTTTCATAAATGAGAGTGTCATTAAGACGTAGTTATACATTTGAGGTACAAGGGATTTTAAATAGCTTTTGAACAAATCAAGCACAAAGTAGCATTACTTATACAAAGAAACTCATTTAAAACAGAACCCATTAATGAAATGTGATTTAAAACCATGTCTGTTTTAAATATATGTTCAGAATTAAAAGTTACTGGGCCAGAAACTGAACGTTAAGTAAGCTGTTACCTGACTGTTACAACTGTAGCTTTGGAAGCACATTAATTGTTTCAACCCATAAGTCCATGATTTGGTAAATTATCATACCCAGTATAACATACTGAGACAAAAAAGGCTTCATAAATTTTCAGAGCGCAGTTATTTGACTCTATTTTTTTTTTTTACCTAATAATCTAAGGGCTGTCCCCAAACTCAGTCTGGTAATGCTGTGGCCCCTTTAAGACAAAAGAAAAAAAAGCTCTTTGTATGTATGCATGAATGTCTGCATGTATGTATCTATCATTTATCTAGCTATCTAGCTATCAGCTATATCTAGGTAGCTATCATCATCTATCTATATATCTGAATCCAAGTGGCTTAGTTATTAAACAAACGTTTCAAGACTCAGATACCAGGTTGGCATTGATGCCTGACTCCTTACCTATTCTTTCTATTCATTCTTTCCTCGTACACATTTTGGATAGTGCTTTGTGTAGTAAGTATGTTTTTTATTTCCTATGTTTTATGATGCTTTGACATCTTGGAAGGTCTTGGGTACTTAGGAAGGGACTTCCTCTCCTAAATAGCTAATTCCTGCATATAGCAAGAAACTTGCCTGGGAGCATGCCTTTGCTATGCAAGCCAACCAATCAGAGCTCACGCCCCCAAATAACCTCGTTTGCCAAACTCTCACACACCAAGCCAATATTCCCCTGCCTTAAATCACCCCATAGCGAGGTGCCAGACAATTGGGCACCCCTCCTAGAGTCCAGAGCTCTTTGAAGTTATTCAAGCTGCCCAAGCCTAAGCTTACTCAGTGGACCTACCCTGTCTCACCCATTCCTTCCCACAAAAACCCCAATACGTGCTCTGGCCCATACTTTTCCCTTTTTTCTTTCTGCCTCCTCACTGACCTGGGTACTTCCCCATGTGACCCTGTGTAACGTAGCATGCCCCCTTCTTTTGGGAACTGTAAGTAATAAACTACCTTTTCAGTGGAATCATTTCCTGATCTCTTGGCCTCATCATGCCTGATCAAAACAATCCCACATGCATTTTAGTATACTTTGACATTCCTCCTTATCATAGACTCCTGGCCTCTCTATAGCCGTTTTCACTTTCTGTTGTTAAATACCTTTATGATTCTGGACCGTGGCTACTGTTATTAGACATACCTAGACACTCCTTTCTAGTGAGGTGTGCTCCTGTAATCCCAGAGGAGTCCCTTTGCCTAGGTGCTGCAAAGCGTCATCCTAGCTTCTGGCCTTTGTGGTGAAGATGCTCGCTCCTGCTAGGCCTAACTCAGTCTCCACTGCCGCCTCAGGGGTGGAAATGAGTTTAGCTGTGAGGTACTTCCCCGGCTGGGCCTGTTCCAGATTCTGCTGACATCTCAAGCCTGCAACTAGTCATGCTTCAGACCCCAATTCCCCCATGAAATGTAAGGACGTTGTGTTCGATCTTCCAAGCTCCTATTTGTCCTCTCTCCACCATTTCCACCCAGCCGTCTCCTTACCAAGGTTCTACCGATCCTTAAATCCTCTAAGAAATCTTCTCCAATAATACCCCTTCCTGAATTTTATTATATTTGATTGAATGTTTCATCATTTGTTGTCTTTTCCTCTCTATTTCACATACATTATTCTTGTCTAGGTGGATTCCTACATTTTAAAATACTTGGCACTATAAGTAAAGCCTGGAGTCAGAGGACTCGAATATGCGCAAATTCTGTTACTTATGAGCTATATTAGTCTGCTAAGTCTTCCATAATAAAATACCACAGTATAAATGGCTTAAACAATAGAAATTTATCTTCTCATTGTTTTGGAGGCTAAAGGTTCCAGATCAAGGTCTGGCAGGGTCAGTCCCGGTGAAGGCTCTCTTCCTCAGATGTCTTTTTCTCTGTGCATGAGTGTGAAGACAGAGAGAGAGCTCTCTGGTGTTTCTCATAAGGACACTAATCCCACAGGATCAGGGCCCCACCCTTCTGATCTCCTTTCACCTGAATCACTTCCCTAGAGGTCCCATTTCTAAATCCACCCACATTCTGTCTCTTGCCTAGCTGCTCTGGCTAGGAATTATAGTACAATATGTAATAGAATAGGAGTGGTGAAAGTGGGCATTCTTCTCTTGTTCCATCTCTTAGGGGTAATGCTTTCAACTTTTCCCTGTTCAGTATGATGTTGGCTGTGGGTTCTTCATATATAGCTTTTTATTATTTTGAGATATGGTCCTTCTATGCCTAGTTTGTTGAGGGTTTTTATCATGCAGGGTTGCTGAATTTTTTTCAGTGGGCAAGGTTGGGGGAGAAGAGGTGCCCCCTCCATGTCCATTCTGGGGTACCAGTGAAGCCTGGTCACTGGGGTGGAACCACACTTATCCCCTACAGAGCCCAGCACAGCACCCACCTTTTGGCTAGAAAGGACACAGTCACCCTTCAGCTCACATGTGGGGAGCTCTCAGTCAGAGGATAGTGTGTATTTTTTTCATTTTTCTGAAGGAGCACTCTGGTGCACTGCACTCTCCTTTCCCCTAGGAGCAGCTGCCCTGAGGACTAGACCTCCGGGAATTCCAAAACTCCTCTGGGTCCCATGGCCATCTGTGGCTGCCACAGTCTGAGCCGGTGCTGGTGAGTATTTGCAGGGCATCCAGTAATGGTGAGACTACCTGAGCAGGTCAGAGCCCACAGCTTTACACAGTCAACATGGCACCTGCTGCCATAGCTCGGGTTCTTGGGGCAAAGGCAAGTGACCCTGCATGAGCTGGCAGCCTGGCTCTCTCTCTGCCCTGGAGAAGTGCCCAAATTGCTGCCCACAGCAGTACTTGGGCTCTTGAAGGCAGAGGGGCTCTCCAACAGTTCAGAAGCTAGCAGTCTGCTGCAGGGGCAAGGGAAAAAAAAAAAAAAAAAAAACCCTCTCTACTCTTTCCATGGGACTCCAAGTTCCTTGGAGGTCAATCTCTGCCAAATTCTCTTTTTTTTCTTATTTTTTTTGTTTTTGAATTTCAAAATATTAAGGGGGTACAAAAGTTTTTGTTGCATAGATACACTCTGTAATGCTGACTTCAGGGTTTTCACTGTGCCCACCACCAGCTTGCTTCCTTGTGCCCCAGGTTCTTCCTATAGGTTTGCTGATAGGTTCCAGCAGTCGTCCCTCAGTGTTTCACTCTGGCCATGACTATTCACCCATAACTTTGGTTCCTCTTTGTGAGGAGAACTGGCATCTGATGTCTCTAGTCAGCCATCCTGAAAAAAGTGAGGCCTTTCTAGTAGCCAACATTCAACTCCCGAAGCCTGAAAAGTTAGCTCTAAAGTCTCAGGCGACATAAATTTACTTATTGTCCTGTGATATCAGTTTCATAAATATACATAAAATCATTTACTTAAAATTCAATGCAATAATTATTTCTGAGCACTTTACAAAAAGAAAAATAAACATTTCTTTCTGAGCCTTAGTGTTTCATTTATGTTAATGTCATTAGTCAAGCAAATTGTACATGTTATTATCACCGTAAGATGCTGCTGACCACCCAAGCCAGGCTCTGGATGGCAGTAGAGAAAATGCAGGAATTAAATGGATGGTTGATTGGTTGACTTGAAGTTTCCTCAACCTCTGAAATAAAATAATATTAATACATGTGATATTCATGATTAGCCTACGCTGACACTTACAGACAAAGTAGATGCTGACCATGGTGCTGAAGATTTAAATTGTACGTAATGAGCTCCTAGGCACATGGCTTACACAACGTCGCAAAAACCAATCAGTGCCAATCTAGCTCAAGCATAACTTATTTCATAGTTTATATTTTGATATGTGCCTATGTAGAGCACTATCAAAGCCCACAACTCTTATGATCAATTCTAACTAGTATTTCTCAATGCAGAGTGGATTGAAGTACAAGATAAAAGTGTCAATAAGCATTCGTGAGAGGCAGGTCTCTTCATGGAGAAAAATAAAATTTATTATGTACATGTTTATCCTCAAGTTTATTTATTGGACAAATTTTTCCTTCCACATATAGTTTTAATACTTATAGTGAAAAAAAATGAGGGAAGATGCTCAGCACAGGGAAGTTTTGAATTAAGCAGACTTGTTGACATTAATCTTGAGATAGATTGAGCATGCATATTTTTCCTATTATGTTAGCTTTAATTGTAGATGAATATTTTCATCATGTGTGTGTAGCTTAGGCCTAAATGGAACCTCAACATGGAAGTAGTGAGATGTCACCATGCAGATGCCTTTCAAAGTCTGTTTGAGTAGAGATCACTAGAAAATAGAATCTGAATATAGAGGAGAAGAAACAAGAGAACAAAATTTTCAAACACTGTTGCTAAAATATTTTTAAAGACAATACCATTGTCCATTGAGAGATGTTTTTTTTGGTCCTGTACTTCTGCCTTACTTTTTCTACATGATCGTTGAGGGAGTACAGTGAGATCATTAATATAAACATAATTTGCAAACTCTAAATGCCTATGCAAGATTTTGTTATTACTATTTCAAATTTGGTTTTGTTTCTAAGACTTTCCAACTTTTATTCTACTCCTCAAGCTAAGGAACATATACTCTGAATGGTATGGGAAGATTTTCTCAGGGATACAGTGCCTGAAATAGTTTAAGAAATAAATTTCCAGGTCTTTGGCTTTGACATATACTTGTTCCCCAGACTGATCTATCTGCCTGAAAAAGTGCCTGTTTTGGAGAGGCAGGTGATACTTTCCCACCTCCCTTCGCAAGGTTGTCCTGTCCTCACTTTCCAAAAGAAGAGCAAACATCTTGAGGATATTATGATATATTTTTCTGAGACATAAAAATCTCTATGTCTCCAAATAGTGGGATAATTTTAAATATTAACATGATATTCAGAAAATTATTGCTTCTGGGTAACACATTTATTTGCAAATAAAATTTCTAATTCTTTATTTCCAACAAAATTGAGGGTAAGACATAAGCAAATTGTTAGCTGATATATTATTAAAATAATCTTTGAGGATTGATCATATAGATTTTTTGGCATATACATTAACAAATACAAATAAATATATAGGCATGCTGTCATAATACTTCTACTCCCATAGTGTGAGAACTGTTTCTCAGTGCTTATATCTGTCAAAACAAATTGTATTAGAATTTATAGTGATCCTTGTTTCATTACAGTAGTAAGTTATTTATCTATAAATACATTAGTAATTGAAAATATAAAGCCCCATCTATCTTGTTAAACATAAATGTATTTCTAACAAAAATTTCATTTTATTAAAAAATTATTAATTAAACCTGAAAAGCACTGATGCTGTGACTTCTTAATTTTGGAGTGCCCAGGGTCCTTGGGTATTTTTCTCTACCTAAAATCAGTTATTTAATTTTTATTTATTTATTTACTTTTGAGACAGGGTCTTGCTCTGTTGCCTGGGCTAGAGTGCAGTGTGGTGTCATCATAACTCATTGCAAACTCAAACTCCCGGGCTCAAGTGATTCTCCTGCCTAAACCTCCCAAGTAGTTGGGACTACAGGCACATGGCAACATGCTTGACTAATTAAAACAATTTTTTTTAGAGATGGGATCTTGCTATGTTGCCCAGGCTAATCTTGAACCCCTGGGCTTAAGTGATCCTCCTGCCTCAGCCTCCCAAAGTGCTAGGATTACAGGAGTAAGCCACCATGGCTGACCAAAATCAGTTCTTTTAAAATTTTATCTAATCTCAGGGATTTAATTCCATTAGTATGCCAAAAACTCCCAAATTCGTGCCTTAATCTTCCTCTGAACTCCCGAAATATGAAGCCAATCACTTCCTCAACATCTACACTTGTATAGCTGACATCTTAAACTCCTGAGGTTTTCTCAAAACCTGCTCTACCAACGGCTTTTTGTGTTAGTTGAGGGAAACTCCATCCTCCCAGTAGTTTGGCCACCAGAACTTGACATTATTCTTGATTCTTTTCTTTCTTTTATATCCCACATCTTCTCTGTCAAGAAATCCTATGAGATTTACCTTCAGAATATATCTGGAATCTACTGACTTCTCACTATCCCACTGCTAACAACTTGGCTCTAGCCTCCATTATAACTTATCTGAATTACTGCTATGGTTTCTTCACTAGTGTCCCTGAGTCTTCAATTGTCACCTTATAGTCTGTTTTCGATCGGTACCCAGAATCACTTTGATACAACATATCTTGTGATGTTACTCCTCTCATTATCCTGCAAAGGTAACTGTGATCCTTAATTTTATGTGTCAACTTGGCTGGGTTGACAAACCCGGATAGTTTGTCAAATATTATTCTGGAGGCTTCTGTCAGGGTGTTTGTGGATGAGATTAACATTTAAATCAGTGGACTCTGAGTAAAGCAGATTACCCTCCATAATGTGTATGGGCCTCATTCAATCAGTAGAAGACCTGAATAGAATAAATGATTGACCTCCCCTAAGCAAGAGGGAATTCTGCCAACTAACAGCCTCAGACTTGACCTGTAGCACTGGCTCTTCCCTGGGTCTCCAGCCTGCTAGCCTACCCTGCAGATTCTGGACTTGCCAGCCTCCATAATCACGTGAGCAAATTTATTAAAATCTCTCTATCTGTCTCCACATATATATATGTATACACACGTATGTATATATAATATGTATACATACATGTACACATGTGTATATATGTGTGTGTATATATATGTATACCCACACACACACAAACATCCTGTTGCTTCTGTTTTTCTGGAGAATCCTGACTAGCAGTATCATTTTAAAAAGTTTCCCTTTTTAAAGAGCAGATACCTCTTATCAAAACATCTATTGTATCATTTATGCAATAAGAAAAGAGATGAGTTAAAATTAATATTTAGGTTTCCTGTTTCTTTATTGTATATAATTTTATTTCAATATATTCAGGGAGGTACAAATTTTTTTGTTACATGGAATTGTATAGTGATGAAATCTGGGCTTTTAGTGTACCCATCACCTGAACAGTGTACATTGTACCCAATAGGTAATTTTTCATCCCACGCCTCCCTTATTTTTGTTGTTTTTAGTTTTTCAATGTGTTCATTTATCTGCGTTTTCAGAATTATTGACATAAAATATGAATTTTAGGTTCTCTATTGCCTCTGTAGTTTTGCCCCATTTTTTTCCTGATACGTTATTTGAGATTTCATTATGTTTTTCTCTTTATCAGTATTTCCAGAAATGTGACTATTTATTAATCTTTTAAAAGTATCATCTGTTGGTGTGTAAGTTCTTTCTATTGTTTATTTGTTTTTGACTATTTAATTTCTGTTTTTATCTTTGTATTTTCCTCTATTACATGTGGTATGTTTAGCTTATTATTTTTCTATCATTTTTTACTAGTATATTTAATTAAGGTTATTCATTACATAGTCCATAATCCATTGTTCAAAACCTTGCTGTCAAATATGTTTTGGAATTCAGCATTTTTAGATTTTAGAGTGGTAATGTGGTATATAAACTGTATATTATAAAAATCTCCAGTGGGGTCTGTGTCAATACTCTGTTGATATAGATTAAAATAATAAAGACTATAGTTAGTCCCATATCAGATTAGTTAAGGTTTTGGTGTCAAATTTTTTAAAAATGGCTTTTCAGGACTCTTAGTAGTTCAGAACTATAAGTGAGGGACTGAGGGCCATGTTCTAGCTTTGTCTCATGAATGACTTGGTTGTTCCTTAAGCCTAAAAATGCTCTAATTTTCAAAATGGCTTATTGGTTAACCCATAATGTAGTTGGAAATGTTATTTAGTTTCCAAATATATGGAGATTCGGGATGATCTTTTAATTTTTTGAGGTACAATACAGAGAATTGCTCCAATCTTAAGTGTTCCCTTTTCCTCTATTTTTGAAGTATTTTATAATACTGGTATTATTTTCTTTTTAAATATTTGCTAGAATTCACCAGCACATCCTTCTGGGTTTGTTCAATGTTTCTTTTCTCTGCTGCATCCAATTTGCTAATATGCTTATTGAAAGTATTCTCTATCTCCAATATCATGTTTTTTTCATTTCATTTTCTATTGAATTTTCCATTTGACTCTCTGATATAATATTCATCTCTGTTAAAATTCCCCCATCTGTTCATGTAGGTTGTTTTTATGAAGTAAAAATTACTTTTACTTTAAAAAAGTAATTATGAACACTTTTTTTATAATTATTTTGAAGTCCCTGTCTCATAATTCTAACATCTAGGCCATCTCTGGATTTATTTCATCTTATCATTCCGTAATGGGTCATATTTTCTTGTTTTTTAAATGAATCTCATAATTTTTGATTGCATGCAGAATACTCTGAGTAAAGCATAGTAAGTAAAGAGATAAATAATATTTACTCTCTGAAAAGGGCATTTCTCTTCTGCGAAGTCATTAGTTACAGGTTTGAATTAAACTAGTTTGTAATTGAGTTGGCTCTGGGTTTTGTGATTGCTTTAATTATGTTCAGGGCACCATAGGCTAGCTTTGCATTTTTCTAGTAGTGGACTGTTGCTGTACTGTACGTCTGGTCAGGGCTGGAGTGCCAGGCATATATCTCAGTTCTGCTCTGGCCTCAGAATTTAATGAGAGTCCTCCCTCAGTGCTCCTTCGGTTCCTTCAGTAGCAGACTGCTGTTACCTAGCACTTGGTGCAAGGCTTGGAATGCATGTGCGGTGGGAGAGAGGGAGGGGGTCTCCAATCGGTTTTGTCTTTCTGTCGTTGGACTTAAACAACCACTGCTTGCAAAGGCCTAAAAGGAAACGTTCTTAGCTCTCCTCTTCCTCCCCCATTGGCAGACAACTGCTGTCTTACCCATTGCAGGGTCCAGAGCACAGAGGGGTGTCTCTCAGTTCTCCCGCTGTGTCCTCAGGCTCAGGCATGCCCCACATGCCTGTGATTTAGCTGGTGTATCTCTCAATTTTCTTGCCCGGCTCTCAATGTTTTCCATGAGCTCTCAGGTAAGGACCATGAAGCAGCTGACGAATGCTGCAGACTCTCTTTGTGTCTAAGGCTCTCAGGATCCCACGCTGTCATGCCATCCCACATGTAGCCTGTTGACATTCATTAAAATTTCAGCTGTTTTCTTCTTACCCACGGCTATGGTAACTGCCTTCCTCTCTGGCTGCTCTGTCAAAGGTGAAACAGCTGTGTGTGCCGTCTCTTGAGAGAAGCTTGTCACTCTTCGATTTTAGCTCATTAAGTTGCATTCTGACATCAGAATAAAGCCTTTACTTAGCTAATTCATAGTTTCCATTTAAATTTTAGCTCAACCTTTATTTCCTAAATGAGGGCTTTTCCTGAATGTCTAGATCAGAAAATGCCCTTGCTTTTTCCTTTCATAGCTTTTTGCTCCCCTCCCCTGTTTATAAGTTACACTTTTACTTTGTAAATGTCTGCATCTTTCTTGAAGGCAGACATTATGCCTGTCTAACTCACAGTTATATATCCCAAACTCTAGTGCAGAGCCCAGGATCAGTAGGCACTCAAGAAAATATTTATTGCATTGAATGAAAAATTCTCACTTTATTTCCTGGGAAATGTTTTGGGTTCCTGACTGAATGATAAAGGAAAGGAAATAATTTCCTTTTGGATTCGAACAGTATAATCTAAATCCTAGTGGTTCCACTAACAGCTTGTAAGAATTACCATCTCCTTCCATTCCCATTGTTGCTGGGAAGCTCATATGTCTTTGAAGTTAGGACCATGGTCTCTCCATTACACAGTCTTTGTGCTGTGTCCCGTCTTTTCAACTAGTAGCTGAATGACTTTGGACAAATTACTTATGGCTCAGAGTCACACTTTTCTCACTCGTTAGGTGGAGATGATATCATCCATCTCATTAGGTTGGTATAAGAATTATTAATAATTGAATTAATGAGTACAAAGGCTTAGCATCTAGTGGATATTCAATAAATAATAACTCTGTTCACGCCTTTTTGGTCCCTTCCCTGTTGTTTTCCCAAGAAGGAATGAGAAGGGTTCTCTAAGAGGGAATAGGGAATTATACACATCTCTTTCTTCTGCATCCAGTATATTATGAAATTGCTTCCTTTTTTTTTTATCCTTTTTTTCTTGGTATTATCTTAATTCGCTTAGAGGTTATTGAACAAAATGGAGCAAAGAGAGCCAACAAAGGATCCCTAAAGTCAAAGATGAGTGTGTCAATATTAATCTACTGAAATTTAATCAGGCAAGAACTATTCCACTTTGTGGTCATGATGATATTTAAAGAGGCTGTGAACCATCCAGAGGCCTAAATATTCTTCGTGTTTAAAATTCCAACCTAAAGTTAGGTTTATAGGCACTGTAGGAGTCCTGAGAGTAATGCTTTCTAACCCTAACTCAGGAAATTCCTTTGAGAGCCGAAGTCTCTATATGACCTTTCCAACCCTTTCTTTGGACTCCTTTCCTTCTCGGAAAATCTTTCCACTGACTGTGGAGTGGAGGATCGAGGAACCAAAGAGGGGCTCTGTTTGGGTCTAAGGGTCCCCAGCTGTGATTTTCTTATGCCAAAAACACGTTACTTTCTCTAACATCAGCACTTGGTCTGACCTGTCTAGTCCTATAGTTTAGCTGCATAAACGTGGTTTGGCTGCTACCACTTTTAAGCAGTAGCTGGCCAATGCTGGCACAGTAACACCACCGTCAGGAGAAAAAGATGGACCATATGGCGGCATTAATCAGAAACAGTGTCATGAGCACTAAACCAACTCCTCCACCAAACCGGGCAACCAAAGATCAAGGTTAGGTTACCAGGCTGGCCTTAGAAACGGGTAACAGACGCAGCAAACTGGAAGAAAATCAAGAATGCAGAGAATCAGATCAGGTTTCTGGGCCAAAGTCAGGAACATTCAAGATAAGAGGCAAGTTGTCAAGGCAGAGAGAGGACCAAAGAAAATCAGAACACAGGACAACTGAGGTGAATTGTTCAGCTGAGATCAGGAACTCCATAGGTCAACACCAGGGAGGATGAATAACTCTATCGATTTGGTCCTTGGTTGCCAACCAAGGACTACGTAGAGTCAAAGAGGTAGGTCACCAGTGAAACGAAGAATGCGTTGGGGCCTAAAATACTTGCCTACACCTGGAAGAGGCGTTGTCTGCCCCTAATCCTGCCTTGTTTCCAACCTGCCTATTTCCCTGAAGCCTCATACAAAAGGAATAGAAGTAAGGCCATTAAGCTTCCGCCCAACGCACTCTACTAAATTTCCTCTCTAATACTAAGCATCTTTGTCACATTGGTGAATAGTACAGCTGCCTCCGTGCAGTCCTTATATTGCCTCTCCTGTCTTAGACCCTGAGCTCAGACAGCTTCCAGTGGTGGAGAAAATAGTGATCAGAGCTTCTTTGGTCTCCCACCCCATCCCACCCACCACATTTCTAAGAGTTGCTCTCTGCAGGCAACTCTTTTAGCCCTTTTTAAAATTTTCTGCATTTACCAGCTTATTTCCAAATAATAGGCTTCTACCTCTATTTCTATGTGTTTTTCAGTTTTAGGTTCTACCACCATCCTTGCCAATAGATGTTGACAAGATGTGTTAATAGCTGTAGGTTCTATTGATGTCCTTGTGGTAGCAAATGAAGATTCAGGTTTCTTGCACCCCTGCCTCCTCCCTCATTCCACTTCTCCCATTTTTTCGAGATGTTATATCATAATTTTGTTAAATTCATGTTCAATATTTGTACTATTATGATTATATAAATAATATTTATAGCTGTGTATGTAAATTATAAAGATTATATTTTTTCTTCTTTTATAACTTTTGGTTTTCTCTGGAATCAATAAATATCTCCTTTTAGTTCTGTAATTTTCTATGTACCTATCACAAGTCCATCCCTACACTCTGTCAATCTCTTCCCGCTGTATTCAATATATCGGGTAGTCTATGTGGTTCCTCCTAGAGACTTCCATCCTTTCGCTCCAAACAGGACTGGTGGTTTTCTAGAAATGCTACATGCTGCCATTATGGAGGTTTCTTTTCACTAACATCCTGGGGATTTTTTTCTTCTATTAAGATGGATTCCCTATTTTCCTGGATCCTGTACATTCAAAATACTACATGCCCCATAGTTCATTTTCAAATAATCACATTCTGCCCTTTAATTTCATGACATAAACCTTGGGCTAATTTTATTCTCAGTGCTGACTAATGGAATTCCAATTTTTAGCCTTAAACGTTTTAGGCCTTCCTAACAGCTGGTGAGAGAAATCTGAGAAAAATCAAGAGAAAAAAATGTTCCTTCATTACTTACAGTTGTGTAAAACAGATACCTTTTTTGCATCATGAAACACCCTGATAAAGTGATGACTTGAAAAGTTTAGAAAAGGAGTTTTTCTCTCCTGTCCAGCTTAAGATTTGTATAAAAATATATTCGCCTAAAGTGTTATTTGTTTAAAACTGTTCTTGGAAGTATTATTTGTACTAAGGAATCTTTTGGGCATTTAGACATTAGCGTTTGTTGCTGTGTCTTGTGAAACATAATAGATGACTTCTAAAATCTGCAAATCCAACTGTTTGTCTTACTTAATAATTTGGTACCCTGGTGATAATATTCAAATGAACCTTTTTTTGGTGAAAAATTATAAATACTTCTGAGGCTTGTTTGTTGAGTTAGAAAAGAATTATGAATGAAAAAAAAATTCATGATTCTGTTGTGTTCTCTATTCAAACAAAATTGCAAAGATTTCGTCTCATTTAGGATTTATACTCTCATTTTTCTTCCTCTTGGTTTACACTCTCATTCTGGTGTAACATATTTTTCAGTATCTTCCCCTGAGATGGTGCACAGGAGGTAATTTTTGGTGCTTTCTTCATGTAAAAAATGCCATTATACTTCTTACACTCCACAATTGATAGTTCAGCTGAGTATTAGCATTTTAGTATGGAAACAATTTTTTTTTTTTCAGAATTTTGAAAATCTTCCTGTATCGTCTTCTCTCTGCCACTGCTGTCTTTTGGAAGTCCAGAGATGAAAGTGTGAACTCTCATCATTTCTCACGTATGTTACTGCAGAAACTTCCTAACAGGTCTCCCCATTTACACTTCAGCCTTGCTATAGTCCATTTTCAACACAGCAGCACAGTGATCATTTTTAAAAAGAAGTCAGATCATGTCACTATCTACTTGGAATCTTCCAGCGACTCCCTATTTCACTTAGAGTACCACTCATGTCCTTAGCATGACCTTCAAGGCCCTTCCTGCTATGGGCCCTGTTACTTCTCTGGTCTCATCTCAACTTCCCTCCCAGATGCTTACTCTGCTCCAGACACAATGGCCTCCAGCGTCCCATGAGCATGCCAGATATGATTCCACCTCAGAGACTTTGCACTGGCGGCTCGTCGGCCAAAAGGCTCTTCGCTGATCTGAAAGGCAGATGCCTTCAGTTCTTTCAAGTCTTTGCTTAAAACATACCTTCTCAAAAGGACCCTCTGATTGCCCTGTTTAAAACTACATGCCGTCTTCTCGTCTCACTCAAATTTCCCCTTATCTTGATCTATTTTTCCTTTTTATTTAATACATGGCACTTAGTTTTTAATGAACCATATTGTTTACATTTATATTTTGTCTAGTATGTAAACTCTGCAAGGGCAGAGATCTGATCTTTGTTTAGTCACGAATATAGCCTCAGTACCTAAGACGAGTACATAGTGCACAATAAATGCTTTGATGAATACATTGAAAAGTGATTATTATATCCTTCTTCCATACGATGTGACAGAGACACTTCATTTTAGTAGTATTTCTGATGCAAAGGTTACTTACATAATCAAACTTTTCATCATTTTACCATCTCCATCTATTTTCCACATTGTAGACAGAGTACTCTTTCTAAAACATAAACGTGGTGATGTCAGCTCCATCTCTACCCCATTTCTTCTTTGCTTGAGATACCCAAAATGGCTTTCTATGTATTTAGAATGAAGGCAGAATTATTTGATATGGTCTATAAAGCTCTGCATGGATTGCTTCTTGCCTAAGCCATAGAATCTTTGCATAAATTATTCTCTCTCCTTGGAATGCTCCTCTCTCTCTCTCTTTCTCTCTTTCTCTCGATCTCTTCTCAGCTTAATTAACTCCAGGAGCAAAGCCATATCCTAACAGGGGCAAGGCTAGGGGGCCGGGAGGGAAAGAGTCAGGAAATAGAGCCAGGCAAGGGACTTGAGCCAGGCCCTTTGATTTGTTGGGGAGAAAATGTGTTTTAAAAAACATGCCTGCCCATTTATACTGCTTTTTCTAATATCTTTTCATTCTAGTCTAAACAGCCATTAAGTCAATAAATCACCTTCAAAAAACCAGCAACACTGTCAAATTTACTTTAATGGGGAGTAGCCTTCTTTCCCTCTAATTGTGCTTCTAGTTAATTCCTGCTTATTTCTCAGATCTTAGCTTAAGGGTCAGTTTCTCAGGGCAGTTTTCTCTGACTAAATCCTGCCCACCTTTGATAGGCTCCCCTAGCATTGTGTGCCTCTCCTTCTCAGCACTCACTATAGAGACTCATACTTACACATGTATGCATCATCAGGTTAATTTCCATCGCTCCCTCTAGACTGTAAGCTTCATGAGGATGTGGAATGGAGGCTACTTTCTCAATTTGATCCCTACTGCCTAGTACAGTGTATGGATCATAAAAGGTAATCAAAAAACTATTTTTTTTTTAGAGACAGAGTCTTGCTTTGTCACCCAGGCTGGAATGCAGTGGCATAATCAGAGTTCACAGCAACCTTGAACTCCTGGGCTAAAAAACTATATTTTAATGAATGAATAAGTGTAAAATAGTCTGTTTAGGCATCAACTTTCATTATATATTAGATCTAACCCAAGCACCAACATTGTATAATTTCCCTAACTGTTAGCGTTCTGAGCTTTAGGGTTTGCTCCCTCTCACTCAGATGCTGTACACTAAATTCTATACAGTCCCGGCCGATCTGCACACCTACTCTTCTATTGGTCTCCCTCTTGTTCTTAATAACTGCCTCATGTGGTTCTTCAAATCTGGAATTTTGATTTCAATCCCAGTGTTAGAATATTGATCTTACATTATTATTGTGTAACGTTGGTTAATGGTGATTTTAAATGTGGTTTCAGAGTTGCCTAACTCTAAGAACCATTGATTTTTACTGTTTTCTAAAAATGTGTATGTCCTAAAATTTGGTAAAATTTAGTAAAACTGCTCTGAGTGTCTGCAGAACTTTCATACAACTCAAGAACTGACTACAACTTTTAGGTCTCAATAAAAACTTTCAGGGTCCAAGTAAAAGAAGTGTAGGAGGTGAGGATGGGATAAGAAATAAGTGACGGCAAAAAGAAACAGCAAGATGAAGATGGAATGGATCAGAAAAATGAAGCCAGAAATTTTTTTATACCAGGTTTCTAATCTTTATTCTATAGAATATACGGAAGTATAAAAAATGATGGTCTTCTGATACTTGGCTTATGTTTCAAGATTCATTTTACTTTTGAGAAGGATGAATTCTCTGTATAATGACCATTCTGCCGATCTAGCCAGTAAATCTAGGAGTTGTTTTTCTACCAGAGGTGATGGATTTGCTGTGATCCAGCCACAGTCTGTTACCCAGTCCTGCTACTGGCAGGTTTCGCGGATCTGTAAAAGAGACGAGTCAATTAGGAATCCCAGCTGCAGTAATGAAGTGGGACAAAAGTTAGGGGGCTGCATTTGGCTTCCATTGCGAGTCTGTCATGTTTACTCTCCAGATACCCGGGACGGATGCATACAAATGCAAACATAGGGATGCACTCTTTTAAACTACATCCCCCAAATCAGCTAATGTTCACAACTGCATGAAACACATATGCTGGCCAAAGTGCTATTAAAATTAGCCTGAAGCAATGACCCAAGGGAGTCGAGTAGTTTATGACTTTGGCTGTCACTAGATATTTAATTCATCTGAAGTAACCTTTATAACTGCAACGATAGGAGATTTCACAGTGAGCCAGAGATCTTGATAGATGCGCCAAGAGTAAACGAGGGACAGCTTTTCAGCCTCACTTCATTATTGTCTGGCTTTCATCAGAGATCCAGAGCTTGAGAGTGGCTGCTGAGTCTGTGCAGAGAAGGGCTGGTCAGTAAAGCATCAGAGGTTACCCTGGCCTAAGGTTGCCATTTTCTAAAAATGTTTTTGTGCTGCATGTGCAATTTAATTGCTGGTGCCACCAGAATTTATATAACCATTCCTTTGGACGTGGTGGAACAGAAAAACACAAAAACACACTAAAACGAATATGCCCAACACTTAATATCAATTGAAAGACAGCTATAGTTAAAAACAAAAGGAAACACAAAACATGCTCAGTCTGATAAGTTATTCTGTGTGAAAGGGAAGATTGTCCAAGACACATAAATCATGGCAACTTCCCTCTGCAGTAAGCGCTTTTTTCCCCCTCAGAATTATCATTTTATAATAGGAAAAGCCCTAGAGTTTAAAGTATGCCTCGTACAAATGTCACTTCCAAGCTTCAGTGCTAATCCAGAGGAAATATTATCCTAGTGGTCTCCAAGGCCCCATGTCTAGGTGTTGGATACATGATAAACTTACGTGGAGCTTTCTTAGTGAGATATAGTCCTCCAGAGAATTGAATTTTTCAAGGCTTAGTACAACCCAACCCTTTAAAATAAGATTTAAGCTTCCCTTGTCAGATTCTTTTAAGAGCTTTTTAAATTTTTTTTATTTGCTGCTTTGACCAGGTTCTAATCCCCAGTCCCCAGTGACAACCTTTGGCCATCCCAACTATTTCATGTCTGGTTTCCCAGAGCCTGGGGCAGCTTGCAAAATGGAAGGTATTTCTTTTTTTCCTTCCACAGAAGAGTCTCATAGAAATAATCTGAGATAGAAAATGTGACTTTTTTATTAGCTAAAATAAGACTTTTTTTTTGCTACTTTGCTGATAATATTATAGATTATTTTTTCTATTTTATAGACAACTCTCTTGAATAGAATAAATAATGACAGAATACCAAGTATTGGAAATAAAAAATGAGTCTACCAATTTGAACTCTATAAAGCGCAGCTAAAATATAATTTTACTGAGCATAGACAAATAGCTTCCAAAAGTTTCTAGGAGGTCTAGCAAGGGGTTGCAGTACACTGTTTGATTCAGTGCCTATTTCTCAAACAAAATAGGGTAAAGAAACAGGCAAACACTACATGTGTGGTCGTACCAGTGTAGGGAGAGTGAGGCCTGGTGGTCCGTGTGAGTCTCTAAGTGAAGCCTGTTTGCACTACTTTTCATAGTCTTCTTTCATTCTAAGCTTAAAGTCTGCTTAAATGCCCATCTCAGCACAAATGCTCATTAAGTTTATTAGACAAGAATTACCCATTTGTCTTCTCAACATCAATTTTTACCAAAACCTATACACAGAAATATGCATTGATGATTTTATCTTAAATGTAATTTTGCTGATTTTGGCCTATTATTTTAGCCTTCTAAATCTCCCTCCCTGGGTAGTAGGTTGGGGAATCCTGATTCAGCTATCAACAGATCACTTTTACTTCGGCCTTGTTTTAGCCACCAATTATAGAAATCTTTGGTCTGTATCTCCTTAAGGTCACTAATGAAAATGTTGAGTAGATTTTAGCTAAGGCAGAGATTCATCCCTGAAGGTTCTGAAGATAGACTACTGTTAAAGAAAAACCACAGCTGACAGCAGTTAAAGTGGTAAAAACAGATTTTATTCAGCACTATTGCAGTAGGGGGAAAGAGGTCCCAGGACAGAACTAGGCTCAATTCCAAATAGAGCTGTGTGGATGGAAATTTATAGCCAAGGAGCAGGGTAGGGCAGGGAGAAGGAAATTACTTAAAGGAAGCATCAAGGGTAAGAGGAGATTCTGCCTCAATTGACTTGACAGAGTTCTTGCTGGAGACAGGCCAGCGTGACCATATAGCACGGGAGGACGAGAAGGAATTTGGTTAGATATTGAAGGTGATCAGATATTGAGGGTAAGGATTTTCTCTGAACTGCCTTAGCAGGATTCTTGGTAAAACTACACTCTACAGAATGAGAGAGGGAAGCCCAAGCTTGGGTCTTGTCGAGCAGAGGGCTCAGAGGAGCCTACTGAAGTTGGTTAAGGGGAGCATCTTGTTAGTCCCTCCTGTTGTTCAAGGAAAGAAGAGGCATTCCTCCTTCCTCTAAGCATCCTATGCTTGATTCTGGAGGCTCTCGATAGAGCTGCCTCAGTTTGAGGTCTCCGGTTGGAATACTTTTCCAGTCTGAATAGCTTTTATTTCTTTAGTTATGAGACATGAACTCAAAATTGAACACCCTGTAATTTGACAGCAGTGTTAGCAATGAGCAAAACAGTAGAAGGTCACTTCCATCTGGGCTCAAGATTAATTTTCTGATGGTAGCATTTCCAGAATACCAGATCACTTACTTATATGTCATGGAAGGTACAGTCAGGAAGTTCTAAAGGAAAGGCAGCCTTTACTTGTTGTTTATAAGATTGAGCATATTTTATTAACCCTTGACAGTATCTAAAGATGTCACATTTAGTCAAATTAGAATCCTCTACTACCTGAGATACATAAAGCTTCCTCATGGGTTTTCCTGGGATGATTTCAAAAGAGAATGCTTTATGTGATGATAGGGATGCAGATCTGAGAGTCGTAAGAGCAATGGGCGGCACTCATGGCCATGGTAAGTCCAGTTTTTCAGACAGGTTAGCTAGTTTGGTCTTGAGGATGCTGCTGACTCTTTCTATGGTGCCTGATGGTTGAGGATGGTAAGAGGAGTGGGGCTTTTGCCTCCTTTATAATTTCCTATATAATTTTGTTAACAAAATATGATCTATATCACTAGGGTTGGTACAGGGGATATCCCATGTAGGGAAAATTCATTCTAGGAAAACTGTAGCAATTGATGTTGCTGAGGCATTTTGGCAGGGGAAAGCCTCTAATCATTTAGAAAACACACAGGCTCAAGAGAGTCCATATTGGTAGGTTCATGCTTTTAGTACTTGGATAAAAATCTGTTTGCCATAAAGGAAGGGTCTGGAGGGAGCTACTTCCCTTCCTTGCTCCACCTGGACAGATCTTCCAGGGTTATGTTATGAGGTAAGTGGCAATAGCTTGGTCCCAATAAAAGCTAAAGGACCCAAACTACTATTTGTTTAATATATCCCACATTTTGTCCTTTCCATGATGAGTCATTCTGTCTAAACTGTGTACAATGACATGAGAGATAGACTTAGGAACTACCGAGCAGCCACGCTGGTGTTTCCAGAGTTCATCTGAGTGTATTGAGCATCTGACTTTTTCCCATCCAATTCTTTCTGAGTTGGAAGCCATTCTTTGGGCCATGTACATCTCTTTTATTATCTTCTTAGGAGTCACCCTAAAGAATTTGTTTCCCTCAAGGGAGAGAAAATAGTCCACCAAGGGTCTAGAGCCTTGAAATGGAACCCAGGGACATAGTCCCAAAGATTGGAAACCACTTGGATTTCTTTGGTGGTTGGGGACGAGACTGATAATTTAGCATGTTTATCAACCAATTTATTTCCACGGGCCTCATCTGAGTTTTTGGTGCTGTCTCTCAGTTTCAACTATAGCGATCTGCCGGGGTAATAACAATGCCTCTAGAAGTTATGTTATTTAGGGTTCATTTTCGACTGGTATATCAGCTGTTGTCATGAATCATCTCTGCTTCCAGAACATACTGAAATCATGTACTACCCCAAAGGCATAGTGGCTATCAGTATAAATGTTAATCTTCCTTCCCTCTATAAACAGCTATTATTTGTCAAATTTAATGTTGTTGGACATCTGGGTTGCTATAGTGTTTTTGTTTGTTTACATGGTATTGTAAACAAAACTAGTTTTAAAATTCTAATACATCTTTCCTGGTGCAGATGTGTAAGAATTATTTTAGGGTATATGTATTTGCCTAAGAATGGAATTATATGATCTAGGATACAGACATAATTAACTCTACAAGATAATGTAAAACTGTTTTGCAAAATGTTTGTATCAGCTTTCACTAAAACACACACTGTAATGATTTCTTCTGTTCCATATCCTCACAAACACTTATTATTTCAGGCCTTAATTTTTTGCCAGTCTCATGGTGCATCTTGTTTCGATTAAAATCGGTATATCCCAGATGATCAATGAGTTAAGCATTTTTCAACATTTAATTTCCATTTGTATTTACTTCTTTGTGAAATATCTGATAATGTCTTTTCTCCATTTTTCTATAGGGTTGTTCGCAGTATTTTTATTTATTTGTAGGAACTATTCCTATGCTAATTTATGATTATTGATGCTACAAATATTTCTTATCCATTTGTTGGTTGGCTTTTCCCTTTATAGTTTCTTTTGATGAACAAAATTTCATTATTCTAATTTTAATTTAGTCAAATTAATTACTTTTTCTTTACGGTTTTTTTTTTTTTTTGTATTTTAAAAAAGGTATACTTTTTCACCCTGGTATCATAAAGATATTTTCCCATAACATGTTCAAACTTTTATAATTTTGCTTTTCACATTTAAGTCCTCAATCT
The DNA here is from genome assembly GCA_004363605.1 of Indri indri. NCBI lineage: Eukaryota > Metazoa > Chordata > Mammalia > Primates > Indriidae > Indri > Indri indri. The sequence goes on along the minus strand of RJWJ010000023.1, from coordinate 167,037 downwards.
GCCTGGGTAGGTTTGTGTATGATGTGAACGAGCGAGGGATCCAACTATGCCAACACCAGGACCATTATTGAAAATATCTTTTCCCGATTATAATGCTATCTCTGTCTTATATCAACTTACCACATACGAATAGATTTGTTTGGGGGCTCTGCCTGTATTCTGTTTTATTAATCTTTCTTTCCTATCCCTGTGCTAATAACACATTATATTAATTTCCTTCTTCCTGAAGTAGACTGTCATGCTTCCAGTGAGCGTCGATGAGGGGTAAATTGTCTCTTTGTTTGAAAATATCTTTATTTCACGCTCTTTGCTGAATTTTAATTTAAAGTATTGTGAGATTTTAATTTGATAAGTATTTTACTTTGAGTGGATGTTCCCAAATATTTAGCTTATCCTACTATTGAATGAGGAAGCTTTCTATGTAGCTTTGTTTTCTTTTTCTTCCTTACTGAGGAGTCTCTCTCCATGGTAATTTATTTTTCAACAGTAGTTACCCCTTGCCAAAGGATCCCTTGTGAAAAGGCAAACCAAGATGGATAAGTTCAGAGTTTCTACCTTCTCTTGCTGAAGTCATATTTCTTTCATCTACATTCATTGTTTTCCTTTCCTGCCTGGAAATTAGATGCCTCTGGTAGACTCGAGATCTCTATCGGAACCTCGTTCGCTCAGTATGAATATGGCCAAGAATGGTGTGAGGTGGTAGCAAATAGAGCATTTCAGCTGTAGGAGAAAAATTATAGGCATAAGGAAACAAATGTAATGAGCCAGAAACTGGTTCAGGCTATACCAATATGAGAAATAGTTACAAAATCTAATGTGACCCAGAGAGAGAAACAAAATTTGACAAAGACATTTTGTATAAACCAGTCTTTCACCCCACTCAGGTATTACGGGTCTGAAATATAGAGATCTTAGAATGCTTAATGATCCTGTCTAAACATAAATAATTAATGTTCGTTTTATAGTAGAAGAAAATTAGTTCTGTAAAAACCGAGAAACTTGCCAGTATCAATCGTCAAACAAGCAATACTGAGTAGCTGGAGTCAGTGGTTGCTGGTCTTTCTCCTAGGACCAAACACCCTGACCTGTTCAGCACAGGAGGTGTTATGAAAACATTTTACTGTTAGGAATATTAGGGAAGTAAAACAGTAGTCATGGGCCTTATAGAGAACAGATGGCATTCACAAATTGGGAATTTGAACTGGTTTAATGAAAGGACAGTTTACAAAGATGTGGGCAAGTATAGAACAATTACAAGCCTGGCACATCACTATCCCTAGTCCTGAAGCAGTAAGATGAAGAAGAACTGACCAGAACCAGGAGAGGATATTCACAGAAGACACCTGACGGGAGCTGTGACTTTCTGTTACAGGATGCAGTCAGCCTACGGCATCCCCACAGGGAAGGCTCCAGGGAAATAAATACCTCGACCTCACTCTCCTCCAATCTCTTCCTGGCACTCTCTGTTGGCTGAACCCAACTGGAAGCCAGAGGGCAACGGCATCCACTGAAGTAGCCAATATGGGTCAGCCTCCTGGGCACAGAGCAATGTGGAGAGAGTGGAGAGTGGAGCTGGAGGGACAATCAGAAGATACCCAGTACCCAAAATAAACATACTTCTGAGGAAAGTCATGTCCACAACAGGCAGAGAGGAAGAAACAGGCTTACATGAATAGATGTTGTTTAGAGTAAGCTAGATGGAAGAGTTTGCTTACTGAGAAGGGTATTTAACATCAAAATGGGCTTTCAAATAATTGCATCTCTTTAAGATCCTTAAAAATAGGAAACACATATCCATCTCTATGAAATGATTTGGGAGAAATTGTACTGATGAAAGGCGTGTGGGTGGCTAAGATGACTTTGAAGGGTCCTTGTAACTTGAGGATTCAGTGTGCTGGGAGGAGTGATGGAAATCAGGGAATAGGATCTCCTGCAAAATATTCACAACTCTTTGAAATGGAAATCAGGCTATTCCAATTTAGGAATCAAATTAAAGCAAATATTCAGGGTGTTAGCAGGCTGTGCTCTGTGCCTGTTTGAAGTGGTAGCTGAAGGAGGGAGGCGTGCTTTTTCCTGGATGAAGCAGGATCTCACTCAGCCTGTTTTCATCTTTACTTAGCACCTGCTGGCTTGGAGTGGTGTCACCCAAGCAATCAGACAGGGGGGATGTGCCAAGAGCCTGACCTCCCCACCCGATGTGTGCTGCCCCTCCCTGCCCCCCCAGTGACAGCCTGTCCTGATATAGACGGACGGGGGACTGGTTTAAAATGACAGTCTCGCGTTCATTTAGGAAGAGAAGGCTAATTCAAAGAAACAGCCAGGCGAGCTTCCTTTCTCTGTAGGAATAATTATTATCCCCCTTCGCCATGGCCCACTTGGGAGCCCATTTTGCCTTTAGATCCCGCTGGCAGAAGACCGACGATGAACTCTGTCGACATAGCATGTCCTTTATCCTTCACAAAGCCATTCGCAATGACTTCTTTCAGAGCTATCTCTACCTGCTGGAAAAAATTCCCCTGGGTAAGTGAGTCAGAGCTACTAGATAAGGGATAGGAAATGACTGAAGGGATTGTGTGAGGTCGTGGGGCTTCTAGAAGAGAAGTTAGAACAAGGACACTTTTCAGATTAAAAGAATGCACAACCAGTGTCAGTGGGCTGAAAAGTTTCAATGGCATTCTTTTGTAAAGAGTGTACGGATCAAGTGCCGCCTGGCGAGTCAGGACTCTATTTTGAGGTTTCCTTGCACCCTGAGGCTCAGCGATTTGCCTCTCTGGGTGTCGGTTGCCTGAGTATCAGGCTCGAAGAAACTCAGGATACTTTTAATATTTGCAAAAATGTAGAGTTGGGCAAATTAGGTAATTCAAATATGACAGTATTAATGCAATAATGTATCAACAAGAGTTAAAAAGAAAGGCTAAATGGTAATAGACCAAAATGTGTTTGGGGTGTGTTTGTGTGTGTGTATGTGTGCATGTGTGTGTTTGCGCACACACTACGTATAATCTTCTCTGGCCTTCTTGAATCATGGGAATAATCAGATATCCTAAAAGGAAGAGATTTTAGTTTGGCCTTTGAACATTAAGAAAAAAAAATTGAGGCAGCAGTCTGTCTCCATTTTTGTTATTTCCTCCAGTTTTCAGGGAATTGGACAATAGAGCAATAAAAAGCTTATCTGGTTCGTCTCTGCTACTTTTCTCAGCCTCTGTGAAAGTAGTTACTTCAAGGCACTCTAAACAGCACTGAAGAGGAAATGACTTACCATTAAAGAGTGAAGTACCCCCCTTTGATTTATATTTTCCCCAATGAAAGCAAGAAGGTTGTGTATCTGCCCAGCCTGTTTTCCTAAGGTTGTCTGAAAGCCCCATTGTGCACTTGATGTGGCCAGGGTTTCCAGCTGTGGAAGGAGCTACATCATTCTCTGTATTGCATTCAAGAAACTGGATGTTAGCAGCCTACCCAAATCTCCTTTTATAAATCCATTTCTGAGGGATCCTTAATTTTAAACATACAATACCTTTGGCTCATATTTATATGACTTTCTTGTAAAAATTATTTTCTCGTCTCTGACTTTGATTCTCACGGCCACACTACGGGATAGGTAGGATAAGTATCATTACTTTTTACTCCCAGCTTCCCACATTCTCTCTCCCATTTTATTTCTTTAAGTGAGGGAAAGAAAATTCAGAGATGATGATATCTAATCCACATAAATACCAAAGCAACAACCAAAGTCCAGGGCCCTTTCTGGTAGATCACACTGCCCATAAACAATTCTTTTAGGATATAGTGCATCTCATTTATATCCAAATGGAAAAATTAGAGCAGTTCATTTGGAAGGTGATGATAATTTGGTCACTTCCTACATTGGCAGAGCATTCCTTTTCTGGAGACACTCTTCGGGCCATACTTCAATAGCAGTAGCTTGTAGCCTTGGTTGCATTAGACTGGAGAAAGATTTCAATTACAATAATTGAGAAGAGACTCACTAAAGGGCAGATGACTGCCAAACTTCAAAAATAGTTACTAGAGAGAAAAGGAATTCCTCTCTGAAAGTATATGAAAATGAATTAAAACGTTAGAATAAAACAGAATCTTATGAAAATCAGATGAAAATTAATTTGGGACAAGTAGACTATAAATTATATTTGGCTTCGATCTTTTTTTTTACCCAGTAAAATCATTTTGAGTTTATAGTCATTTTGATTTTGTCTGCTTTTCTCCTTTATGAATGTGCTGATGGTTTATCAATGATTTCCAACCTTTTAAAAAAACATTATTATTAAAAGGCAAACTTTTTGACAAAATATTCCACAGAAACCAAATGTAAAACACAGAAGAGAGTGAAACTTTTCTGCTTAGGACTGAGGACAGAGTTCTTTCCTTGGTCTATCCTCTTAGCCTCAGTAGTGGCTCGTGAGGCCTTTCTATAACACCCAGAGGGTTCCATAAACACAGTTTGGAAGCCATTAGTCTATTCCAAGCCAAAGTTTATTTTATTTAGTTGCAGTTTTTCGTAAATGGGCACTGCTTATTTTCTCTGACCCTGGTGATTCAGCCCAAGCATTAGTTTCTCTGGAGAGTCACAGAACTAGCTTCATCCACAATACCTATTTGATAATAGAAATTGAGGGCTGTATTAGTCAGTATGGACTGGGCTATGCTGCAATAACAAATTAACCCTGAGATCATAATAGCCATATACATAAAAGTTCATTTTTTACTTTTGCTACATCATTTCAACAGGCATTCTGAGGGGTAGGAGGGAGGCTATATTCCATAAGGCATTCAAGGATCCAGGATGATAGAGGTCCCACCAGCTGGAATATCACTAGTCACCAAGACAAGGGAAGAGAGTAGCTAAAGGTTATTCACCAGCTCTTAAATATTTTGGCCCCAAAGGACATACATTACATCTGTTCAGAATCTGTTGCCCAGAACTACAAGGATGCAGGGCAATGTGAAGGGACCACATGTATATTTGGTCACAAGTAAATGTTTCTGTCACAAGGGAAAAACATTGCTTTTTAGAGATAGAAAACACCAGACATTTCTTCTGTCTGATCAGTTCAGTCATATTCAATGGAAGAGACACTTGAGGAATTCTCATTATTGAACAAATACTGTGCCCTGGAGAAGATTCAGACACTAACAAGACACAGCCCTTGTTCTTTAGGATTTTATAATCTGGTAAATGAGGCAAATCTACAGATAACTTTGTATTTATCTTTTAAAATTGATGGTGCAGGGAAGGCAGGCTGTCAGCTCTGTGAATGCTCAGACTTTTTGCAGCTTTTTCTTCTCATGGCAGAAGCTGAATGTTCAGAAGGAATTGGCATATAATTCTCATCTGCCAGTGTGAATTTTATCCAATAAGAAGGCTTCCCTTAACCCTTGATTAACTCACTTAAACCCTGGTTTTTGTCCCAGGAGATTATAACTTATATTATGGGATGCGTTTGTACATATTAATTCCCCTACTAGACTCTCATTCCTATGAGAGTGAAGACTCATCTATTTTTCCCTCTTCTGTTGCTGTGTATCTAGCATTTACTATGGTTCCTGACACATAGAAAAAACTCAATAAATATCTGATTGATAAATTAAGTGACCTCTTACTAATAATTAATTGAAGGTTACCAAAGTCCTGAATTCAAATTTTTGCATTGCTGCTACTATAGGGGTAGCCTGTGCAGGTTTCTAAAACCTCTGAGCATCATTTCCCTCAAAACTGTAGCAGGGCTGTTTGAAGGATTAAATGCAGATATATATGGGAAAGCAGTTAATCTTCAGTATTAGTTTCTTCCTTTCCTTCCTCTGAGCTGGGCCTCTATAAAAGTCATCCTGTAGACTTCTCGAGAATAGGCATTACCAAAGGTAGTAAAGTTAATTCAATACATGAGAGTTTTCGTTATGCTTCTCAGTTTGGAAATAGAACATAGCCAGGAGTGATGCTCCCTCCCCAGCTCCGCGGAGGTGTTTTAGAGTTGGCTTCCCCTATTCTTGATGATTTCAAGACTTCATAGAAATGAAAATAAAGCCCTTCTTTCAGAAAGGTTGGGGAACCCCTCCTGTAGGGTCTGCACAGAGAGTTTGTTGTTTGGGCTAGTCATGGAAAGAACAGTGGCTAACCAGACTCTTTGATTCCTTCTTTCCTTCCTTCCTCCCTCCAACTGCGTGGTTTAGGCAGCCAATCTCACTCCAGCACACTATGTGACAACATGCAGTCATGGAGAAATTTGATGAAACATTCCTGGCTAGCTTCAGAGATTCGTGGAATAGCAAGGACATGCATAAGAAAGTCTGCAGGGGAAGGCTTAGCTCTGCTGTTGAACGTAACAGATCTTCAGAAGGAAGTGAGAACAAGGATATCAGCGTTCTCGGTGTTTTGCCTATATTATCTCAGTTCATCATCACATCCCTATTAAGTGTGCTGTTATTTTTCCCTTCTTATATTTGAGAAACTGATGCAAGGAGGATTTAAGTAACTTGCCAAAGATCTTGTGGTGGTGAGTGGTGGAGATGGATTAGAACCCATGTGGTCTGACTTTGGGGTCTCTTTTTAGCTACTACATCATACTGCATCTTAATGTATTAAATAAATGGAAACCTGACTAATATGGGCAGCAGTATAAGTTTTACCGTATTTTTTGATTTGACAGGAATCGAAAATATAGTTTATAAAGAGCACTGTCTTTCTATTAAGATCACCAAGATAGGCAAGCTAGTAAGTAGGTTTATACAATCTAGTTCCACCAGCCAAAGTTCAGTTGGAATCTTGGAGTGAACAAATTTTCTAAAGGTGGCTATTTGTGAACAAAGAAAAAGTAGAATAGGAAAACAAGTCAGTGTAAATCTCCATTGTGTACACCAGTGCTCAAAGGGGTCTACATATGGCCCAGTCGGAGATGTTCACATAAATTAACCCTCAATAATTCTTCTAGTGCTATCTATTAATATATTTTTGAATATAAGAAAGTCAATGAATATTTATTAATTATATTATTGAGCAATAGTCTGTTACTCCTGGACATTATTAAAGGTTTAGACTAACTTCATATTTAGAACAATGGTTCCGTGTGGTTTAGCAGAAAGACCAAAAGCTTTCCATCTGAATAGGCATGTGTTAGGACCCGGCTATACTGCTTATATTCTATGTGATACTGAGTAAGTTACCAAGTCTTCCTGATTCTCTCATTATTCATCTGTAAAAATAATTATTATAACTCCAGTCTTGTAGAGTCATTATAAGGATTAAAAGAGATAATGTGAAGAGATAATATGAGAGTGTGTAGCATAATTCCTGGCACATAGGACGTACTCACTAAATATTATACCCCCCTTTCATTAGTCCTCTTGTAGAAGAATCGGTCTATGGGGAGGAAATTAAGAACAATAGCTACCCTTTTGCCATCACAGTTAAAAATCCAGAGTTAATACAAACATTTCCTATCAAACTCATGGAACTTCCAGAATGAAACTCACTACATAGTGGTTGACATTTTTCAAATCGATTTCGTCCCTATGGCAGGCGTTGCTGCACAACTCATTGGACAGTGAATTGTTCTTCAAATGTTCATTGTTATCTCTGAATGCAAATGCAAAATGCTTCAAGATTATTTTTTTTCTTTAAAGAAATGAAGAAAAGATAATTTCCCTTTTTATTGAGCAGAAATATTTTTAGGTACAGAGAGTGAGACGGATGAGCTACGGCTTTGGATTTAAATAGCCCTCGCTTCAAATCCCAGTTGTGTCACTCACTAGCTACTTGACCTTGGGCAATTCAGTGAACCCTCTTCATGGCTTGGTTTCTTCTTCTGTGGAATGGATATATAATGTGTATCTTACATATTTAGTTCTATATAAATGCTTTGCATATGTATCGTATATATGCATGTTTGATCAATGACAGTTACTATTTTTAAAAAATTATTTGGGGATGCCTAATTAGGAGGACAGATATTTCATAAACTATAGCAAAGACATGACTTGTGTGTGCTTATGTCAGGTATTCCCTATAACCATTCACATTTTTGTCGAATCCATATATTCAAAGAACAAAAAGCTAGCACTTAAAAATGATTCAAAGAAAGCCTATTATGTGTTAAGCATAATGGTAAATGCTGAGTTTACAAAGAAAATAAGATACAGCCTTATCTTGAAGAGTATTGTGTAGGAGAAAGACCTATACAGGTAATTTTTTTTAAGGTGGGAATACAATTATAGAGACCACTATGGGATTCTACAGAGGTGCAAAAGGAGGCGTGGGAATTGCTGAATCAAATCTTGGCATGAAAAATCTGTCTTCAGTATCTCTGCCTGACTTTTGGCCTTCTCAGATTTGATAGTGGTTCAACTAGAGCATTGTAGAAGGAATAGACAGTTAGGAAGATACTCAGCAAATAGTTAGGGGATAGATCCCCTGCTGAGCTGGGGAAAGTGGATTGTCTCTCCCCACCTTTGGTTACCTTATTTGTGTTGAAGCCTGAAAAGAAGTTAGGAAACACTGAACTAGCTCTAAGTGAAAAAAGAAAAAGCCCCCTAAAACTTTCAGGTAGGCAGGACACTATTTCAGAGACAAGAAACTCCAGACATCTAAAGCCCACAGGGAACAAATAAAACCTAGAGGTCCTGTCTGGGCAATTCAGAGACTTGGTAATGACAGCTTCCTGGCAGCCTGGCACAGTCAGACCTTTGAGTTTCACCAGAAACAGCGATAGAGTGCCATCTCTCCCCCTCCCTCCGTTGGTGAAAAAATTTAGTGAAGGAGGTAGCATTTATTGAGTTCCTGCTCTTAACCAAGCCACATACTGGGTGCTTTCATCTGCATATCCCATTTAATGTCAACGACCTACTACGGTAGGTATCATTAACTCATTTTATAGAGGAAGAAAGTGAGGTTCACATGAGTTATGTAACTTATTCAAGATAGTGCAACTAATTAGTGTCAGAGCTGGCAAGCAAATCTGGCGATGCCTTACTCCAAGATACTTTTTCCTTCTTCCCTTCCCTTCCCTTCTCTTCCTTTCCCCCTTTCTTTTTTTGCCATTACCTCTGATGGCTAATTTGTGAAGTGCTTATCTGCAAATCTCTTTTATGGAAGGTTTTACCCTTCATAAGGGCATTTCCTAATTGGGCTTTTCTCTTTCTCTTATAAATAACAGGCTAACTTGATCTGATATTCTCAAGTCTCAAATCATTTCAAAATTACTGTCTACATCTAGTCTACATATCCTCTGGAGACTCTTAGATCAATTTCCAGTCAACAAACAGTTCTAACATCTGGAATAAAGAGGATGAAATAGCTATGTCCATTAAAAAAAGGAAAGATAAATGAAAAAAAAAAGAAGATACTCAGCAAAAATAAGCACTTAGCTATGAACAAAATTTCCTATTTGTCAGAAAGTTTCTGTTTTATTGGCAACTTGAATAATACTGCTTTGACATTTTGGATCTATCTCTGATATTGGGTCAATATCTCCTTTCAAGACTAGATTAAGATTTTGAGTGATTATTCTGTTTTTCTCAAAATTTTAATGTCAGAAGACAGCAGAAGTCATTAAATAGCATGTCACCTCAAGGTAAACTCATTTCTTTGCATCTTAGAGTCAGAAGCTGAGAACTTGAGCAACAAAATTCCTTTACTACCCGAAAAAGACTTTCTGAAAGGACATATTTGTGAAGTCCTAAGTTTCATCCAGGTGAACCACACCATGTGAAATTCCTTTCCTTCTCAGTAAAAAAAAGTTGTTTACTATTTTTTATTTCTTATTGTTGTTTCCATTTGTATGCTTTACTTATTTTAAACATTGAATTGTCTTTACATTGATGAGAAATCCTTCCCATTTTTTTTGCTAACCAAAATCAAAAGCATCCTTTATGGCCATGGTCTTTTTGGAATCTTCTTGCTTCTACTTGCAGGCACCTGCAGAACCCCAAGGCGATTGTCGTTTGTACCATTCATTGCGCATGCAGCAATGTAGGACTGAACTCCCTCTCGCTGGTTGTGATCTCCCATGAGAGGGAGATTGGGTTTATGTTTCTTGTTTCCTGGGTGTTGTATTGGTGCTTAATAACTGAATTATGATGAATTTTCTCTTGGTATCCACTCTCTTGGATATTAGCCTTTCCTGGAAAGTTCATAAGATCTTTATTCTCCTTCAGGGTAAATGAACTTGTATTCTATTTTTCTTTTTGTCATAAGTAAACAGTTGGAGGTCCCTGGGAATTCAGTTCATAATGTAGGTCAAGGAATAAATACCGTATTGTATTAAGAACTAATAGAGTGTCTAGTCTCTGTCTTTGACTATTCCAAGTTTCAAAGAGCTCTTGCAGTTCTATAAGAACAAGTCACTTGGTATATATCTATAGTAAAAAGGCACAGGCTGGCAACTAACTGCCTTATCTAAGCCCACATGCACAATTGCAGGAGCTATCAGGAGGGGAGAAGCTGAGGCTGGCCATGACACCTCATATACATTTCTTAGTGACATGCTGCAGTCAATTAGGTGAAAATGAGCACTCAAGCCTATAACCGTAAAAGTCTACCTGTTGAGTCCGCTACCTGCTGAGATTGGCATTCTCTTGGGTCTAAATGTTGCTGGCATAAGGGAGCATTCCCATTTCTAGATTAAGGGTTTTAACAGACTGCACCAACTGGCTGACTTAAGCAGGTGACGATGAGTGTGGCTGTTCTGCTGCCTTGGTGGATCAAGAAGAGCCCTGGGCTGTGGCTTCCCAGTGATCCCAGGGCAGCATTCAAGCCTGGGCAGACTCTGTGAGCTGTGATTTCCTCGCCTGATTTTCTGAGACATCCAGAGGAATTTGGAACAGTCATATTATTGGGATGGCGATGCCTGATTTTTGTCATCCCTGTTGAATTTATAAGCATTTATTGAGTCGCTTGCAGTTTACACGCTTTACTAAGTGCTAGGAAAGGAAGATTGGTTTAGGTCAGTGGTTCCCAGTATTTTTTAACATGGGGACCCTCCCTTTAATGTTGTATTTTCTCAATTTGCAGCTAATTTGTGCATAAAATGTCAAAAAAGCTTCTATATATTTATTAAAACTTTTGAAAGATTTGTATTTTTAAAATAATAATCTATACATAATAATTAATACATATGGGGGATAAAGTATATAATAGTTAACCTCCAGAAAATGATACACTACATGGAAACTGATTCTTGTATTCCTTTCAGCAAATTCATGGTCATTTAGGGTCCAAATATTGGCACCGGTATCTTCAAGTTGGAAAATACTGATGTAACTCCAAAGATGGAATGTAGCCATAGTAATATAAGTGGTGTTTATTTGATTTCTAACTTTTAGAATAAAAATGTGGGACTAATTGTTTAATTCTCAGGCAAGTAGTATACTAGTCCAATGTCACAACCATGGGGTGATCTGAAGAAAAATGTTCTTAAGGTTAATTTCTTTTTTTCTTAGATTCCTTTTCTTCAAAATTATGCCATATTTTGTTTTGCTTCATGCCCTGATCATAACATTTTGGAACCATTGTATATTTTGTTCTGAGTTTTCAATTATCTTTTATTTTTGGTGGTTAACATTAAAAATATGTCTTCCTTAGAATATTAATAATATCTCCTTGTTTCTTGCCTATTCTGTCTGGGATCCAGATCATTCTACTTCTTGAAGATATGGTTTTTGAAGCCTGTGTTTTCTGTTATAATATAAACTGATTTCTTTCCAGATCTGATAAATAGCTGTCATTTTGGGATTTCTTTTCATTGGATTCCTGGGTTAATTGCATCATCTTTCTTCGTGTATTTCTCTTGATTTTAACCCTCATTGGGCTGGAATATAGCTTTAAGAAACTTCTGAAGAATAAATCTATGGGAGGTAAATATTCTTTGACAGTTTGGGTATTAAATTTGGCTTCAAAATAATTTTCCGTCAGATTATTGATGGCACTGTGCCGTTGTTTTCCAGTGTTTCTGATGAGATCTGTGATACAAGTGTGATTCTAGTGCTTTGAACTTAGGGTTGCCAAATTAAATTTAACATAATCAACAAACGATTTTTTATAATAAGTATTTCCCATGCAATGTGCAATATTTCAGACATGTTTGCATCAATACATTTTTCATTGTTTAACTGAAATGCAAACCTGTGAGTCCTGTATTTTCATTTGCTAAATCTGGTAACCCTATCTGAAGTTCAACCAGTTTTCTCTTTCTAAATGAATTTCAGATCTTATTATTCTTTCTGTTTTGAAATTTTGTGAGGATATGTGTAAATGTATCTTTTTTTTAATTCATGCTGCTTAGCACTGTTGGATCTTACGATACCTTTCAGCTCCAAGAAATTTTCTTCTATTTCTTTAATAATATTCTTCCCTCCATTTTATTAACTTTCCAGAATCCTAATTAGCTTGATGTTGGGCCTTCTGAATTGCTTTTGTGGGTCTAGTCTTCTTACTTCTGTTTTCCGTGTCTGTTTTTTTTGTTGTTGTTGTTTTATGTCCTAGAAATTTACTCAATTTTATATTATAAAGTTTTTGGTTATAAAAACTTTAATTTCTTAAATTTCTTTGTTATTCTTTGAATTGTAATTTTTTGGGAATCTTATCTTTAATTTATGAATGCACCGGTTCTCATATCTCTTCAAGGATATACAAAGGGTTTTTTTTGTCTGTTTGGGTTTAAATTCTCACCCATTTCCTGCATTATTTCTATTTCCTTTGAGGTCAGTTCTGATTGTTTATCTCAATCTTTTTTTTTTTCAGGCTGCTACTTTATTCTTATACATTTGAAGATCATTGTTCATCCACATTTAGGATTAAAGGACAAGGTAAATGATTCTAGGTAGTGGGTAAGGTTTCCTCTGTTATGTTCTTGTCCCCTAAATAGAAAGGATGATGAAAAGCTCCACATGTTCAGGTAGACCTTACCAGATTCTTATGAGTGTAAGTGAAGAGCTTGGAGTCTTCTGTATGTCAAAATGAATAATGTTCTAGAATTCTAATGCTAACTGGTCTAGTTCTCCCTAGGCAGGTTTTTATTTACTCTTTTTTCAGAGGATGGACATATATTTTCCCCCTAGAATTACAGCTGTCTTGCCTGTTGCTTTCAGGAGACTGCACTTGTCCTCTCACCTGGTTGTTCTCTAAGACAGAGTTTTGATTAACACTCTTATTTTTTGACTTCCATTCTCATTCTTCCACTCGCCTCCTATTGGCTACAAGTCTGGAATGTAATTTATTCTTGCAACTATCGTAGTTTGCAGACTCTTTAGTTTGTTCTATCTGCTTTTTATCTTCCAGAAATTTTACTGGAATTATGAATCCATCAGTGATACCCTCTCATTTTCTTCACTGTTATGGGTTTAATCTATTAAGACAATTCTTAGGGAGTATTGGGAGGGAAGGAAGACAGATGCATGTTCTCAGCCTATAATCTTGAACTAGAAGTTCCTCCCTTTAATCTACTTTCTATCATTTCCTTCTGAGTGTGCTTTAATGAAAATATTTTATATCTGCATGCTTGAATATTGATTTACAAAACACACTTATGTGCACTCTCATTTACTCCTCAGAAGTTGTAACACATTTTTTTAAATAAGTGTCTTAAAATAATACCTCATATGGTTTACAAAATAATGAAATGACAATATATATGTGAATGTGCCTACCATACTACTTGGCACAGAATAGCTGCTCAATAAATATTATATCTATTTTTATTATTTTATTTTCAGAATATAGAGCTCAAGTACATTTCTGCAATGTTGGTATAAAGACATATTTGGATATTTGTTGCTTGAAAAAGATAAAAAAATTAGCTACCTCTACCTTGTGATTAGAAGTAAGGATTAATGACAAAATTCTCATAAAACATTTGGAGCTTACAGATAAAACTCACCATGAAATTGATGACGTTCTTTATTCTATTGTAGCTAACATTGTTAAACTTTTACAGTATAAGCTATAGGCTTATTAAATTATGGAGTTATTAAATCTTGAAAATTCCATGTGATTGTGATTTATAGACGAGATCCCTGAGGGTCAGAGGGGTTAAGACATTTTCCAGGGTTACATAGCAAGTAAATCACTGAGCCAGAACTCAAACCCAAATCTTTTGACTTCAGACCAGTGCTCTTTCTTCCACAGCACAAATTCATGGGCTTTTAAGAGGAAACACAGTGCATAAGCTTGAACTTGTTCTATCATATAAATATTTATGCCTATTAATAATATTTCATTGGCAGTGAAATTGTATGCTTTAACAAGCCAAGTCATCAATGGCGAGATGCAGTTCTATGCCAGAGCTAAACTTTTCTACCAAGAAGTACCAGCCACAGAAGAGGGCATGATGGGAAATTTCATTGAACTGTCCAGCCCAGATATCCAGGCCTCTCGGGAATTTCTCAGAAAATTTGTTGGGGTGAGTAATACTACTAACCGTAGCTTGATGAGAAGGCAAAATCCTTGCAAACATTGAGCTCACAAGCCTCTGTGTTGTCACTTGTCAGGTTAAACTTATACAGCTCAGCAGACAGTTCAGCCTAAAAGCCTATCTTAAGATGTTCAAAAGGGTGGACCACATCAAACCATTGGTTTATCCCACTTGGCAATTCACCCTCCTAGCACCAGCTAATCTTACATGCTTCAGGGGAAGGTGAACTAGCAGAGCTGATATTGCAATTTGTGAATTAAGAAGTCATCTCTTTTAGAGTCTCATAAATAAACAGTTGACACCCAGATGATTGATGAGAGATCATGCCCTTTGGGATCTTGAGTTGACTCATTGATTCCCTGTAATAAAAAATAGATGTAGTAAGGAAATGCATGCTTATGTTCAGTTTAAAAATAATGACAGTAGAATCCCTTCATATTATTTTATGCATGGTTCAGATTTTGCCTTGAAAGAATGTTATCCCTTTGTAGTCCTGGTGTTGGGTGAACTCAGGCTTTCTTACTTTTGTGTCATGTGGAGACAGACGGCATAGTGTAGGGGCCGAAATGTTGGGCTCTAAAGTCATCATGGGTTCTTCTGCTTAATGTATAAGCAACCTTGGGCTTATTGGTTAAATGTACTAAGCCTCAGTTTTCTTACCTGTGATGAGGGCATGACACCAGAAGCTGCCTCACAGGATACGAAGGTCAAATGAGGTAATGCATGTCAAATATCTGTTGTAGAGCACAAAATTAGTACCCAACAAATCTAATTTATTCTACTACTCATAACAGGCTTTCATATAGTATATTCATTATGTTTTAAGAAACTTCATTTCATTGTTAGGCTAGATTTAAACCCACAGCTTTGTTAGCTGCTATTGGTCCTACTGAAGACACAAAGTTTTGTTCCAATTCATTATAAAGTCATTTGTTTGAAATTTGGAGCCCATTTTATGCTGATAAAGGATACATTATAAACACTAGGCTGTGGGATTAGTCCATCAACCTATTTAGCAGCATAATAGTAAGGATATTGCTAGTGTTGAGGTGTGGTTCACTTTATAGCCAACCTCCCTGGAGCACTTGGTGTCTGAGTCCAGAGGTGGCGATAGAGAAAATGTGTTCAGGATGGGATATCTACTAGGGGCCAAAGTGTCTGGACATCAGCTGCAGCCATAAAGAACCAGGGAGTCTAGGGATAACATCCATGTGTGTTTACAGGTCAGGTTAACCTGGAGTGTTTTTAAATCAATATTGCTGACTGATTTCATCGAGTGCTTATTCTGAGATGTTCAGTTACTCTGCTAAGCACTTTAGAAACATTGTCTCATCACAGTAATTCTTGGAGGTAAATGCTATTATTAGCTCTGTTTTTACAGTTGTGGAAACTGAGGCTTGGAAAGGTTAAATAAGTTGTCAAGGTTACACAGCTGGTAAGAGTCAGAGCTGGGAGTTAAGCCCAGCCAGGTCTTTCCGACACCAAACTCCCTGCTCTTAACCATGACATATTTTTTCCATTTGTCTCATGAAGCTGAAAAAAATCCCTGCTTTTTTTTTTTCTTTCCTTTTTGGTGGACCATAGATCTCAACCCTCCTCCAGTTTGACCCAAAGCAATCCCTCCTGCTTGCCTCGTGGTGAGGCCGACTTTGATCCTGAAGCATTTCAGAAGCTTAGTTAGTAATCCAGCTGTCTTGTCACTCCATGTGGAATGCCAAGCTGACCACAGGGATGCTGCTCAGACAGAGCCCATAAGCACGCCCACGGACCTGGGAAAGGAAACAGCCTTGTGCTTGCATATTTGTGTTGGAAAAGAGGCAGCCTGCTCCTTTCAAACAAATATAAGGAGTCCTTCTTAGTAGACAAGGCTCATTGTAAAGCCGTGAACTCTAAGTACAAACATGGTACTTTTTAAGGGATGATATTTTGATACTTTGACCTTAATACTATAATCTACAAAATTAGCATTCAGGTCAAGATACAAGGAGTTAGGGAATATGAGTGTCTGACATGATTTATTCTTATGTCAACTGAGAAAAGGCAGATTGTTTAATTTCAAGTTTTGCTTTCCTTTCAACACTTAGTGACATGGGACAGTGGGAAAAGGTGTTTGAACTAGTTGCAAATGTGATATCAAGATGATGTCAAGGGCAGCTCATAACGTTCCTCAGTTTTAGCTTTCTAGTGGGGGAAGTAGTAATTAATAAAAAGTAATCAGTATTTTTTTCAAGTGATCAATATTTGATGGTATTTATTTTTTTGACATTTTTCAGGGATTGGATGACTAAAAAATCTGGGTCTAACATTCTATTTCATAGTTTTTATACAGTGGCACGAAGTGCTTTCATTTTAATTTTTAACTATGCTGAATGAACTTAATGTTCTTCTAAACAAAATACAGAGGCAGAAGTAAAACTAAAATGAAATTCCTAATAGTATTTTACTATTTTACATGAATGCACATGAATTTATGTGAATATACAAATATGAAAATAGCATAATAAATGAAAATGAAAATAACAAAAGTCTTGTTTCGGAATCACACCTTGTATGTAGTTCTAGTCACATTCTTGTAAGGGCATCAGATTTCACAGCTTCAGGCAGCCATGGTGTCCAAGAGGCAAGATATGTCCCTGAGATCAGTCTTTAAATATCCTTTCTCAGAGGAGCTGCATGTGAATGAGAAGAACCTTGGGACCAAGATACAGGAGGCAGTGCCAACTATGTAGAATGAAATGGGATAAAGAGAACTCGATAATAGTGGGGAGAGGCACACAGGATTTGAGTGAGAGGCACCATTTTTGTGTTTGTAAATATCAATAGTTTCAAGAATAACTATAATCAAATATCACACATCGACATTAGTGAAAAATACTAATCAGAGGATGAGAGTTTTCAAGAAAGTTCTATTTCAAACATTTTACCTCCCTGAACCTCAGTTTCTTTGTCTGAAAAAGCAGGAGAATTAGACATCAGTGATTTGAAAACTCTAGGATTTTGCTAAGATTCTCAAGGTCTTCCTTGGAGAGAGATGGAAAGGTTGAGTGGGTGAGGCCCTGCCTCACTTTAACCAGAGCAGCTTTGTGTTGATCTATTCATTGAGAAAAAGGAGTTCAGCTGCTAGAACCCTCTTGAAATCCACTGGCATAGATCTCTAAGGTCTCTTTGCTTTATTGTCAGATGGTTCCACTTCTAAAACAACTTGCTGCACCAATGACAGCAAGATGACCAATAGAGGCTTTTAGGTCCTCTATTGCTTTAGGGCCAAGTAATAATAAGAAATGAGAATCTCTTATTGAGCATACAAATTTGTAGTAAAATCATTTTTTGGCTTAAAATAACTTCGTTATACTTTCTCGCATCTCCTTTATGTCATGAATTTACTTAGAAGCTTCTTTTTTAGCATTCATGACATAAACTTTTAGCCTAGGCATTTTCCTGCATTAATTTAGTTTAAATTATAATATTTGAATGTGGGAGGTGGCATAGTACAAGTAGAAATGGCAAACACATGGCAATCAATGTACCACCACTTCCCATTCCTATGCTCAAGGCAGACATCACCAATCAATCACAGATCTGTTTCTTGCTGAATCTGAATGAAGCCTTATAAATTCTTTTTAACATAACATTAGACAGACTACCAAGAAAATAAGAGTTGTCACTTGAGTTGACATCCCTAATGTAGAACTGGCTTTGGATTCTGACAGTTCCTGCTCAAATTATAGTTCTGCCATTAGCTATATAACATTAGAAATCTGAATTTTCTCATCTCCGAAATGGGGATGATAATCATTACCTTGTAGATTTTTTTTGATTATTATAATTATTATAGATGTAAAGAGCTTGCTACATATAAGCACTCAATAATTATGGTTATTATTATTCCATTTGAAAAGAAGTTATAATTGCTTCACTTTTTGTTCTTCATTGTATTTTTCTAGCATAAGGAAGGCTTTTTGGGTGGACTAGAAAGTTGCTTTTTTGATGTTTCCCTCGCTCATACTTCACCTTTGATCTTTAGCCAAATTTTTTTTTTGTTCTTAGTTCCTGAGAAATCAATAGTAGGCTTTCTCCTTAAGATCTTGATTGGCAACTTCAAGTATCTTGTTACTGTAATTTCTAGCACAAAACCTATTCAACAGCCACCCCAATTATGACCAAATAATTTAGACCAGCTGAATCTTCACAAATCAGAAACTTTAAAAATTTTATAGAAGCAAGCTTGAGAAAGTTTGCATTAGTTGGTTTCTCCCTGCCCCTACCACCCCGCATCATTCCCTCACCTCCAGTTAATTTAATGCACAGACCTACTTAAAAAGCAGTTTTCAGAGTTTCATGCCCAGTAAATCATGTAATTTCTGGTTAAAAAAACCCAGAAAACGACTTTTAGTATTAAAGGAGACAAGGAAACTTTGCTGAAACTAACTTTTATTCACATGAACATCCTGTGTGCCATCAGGGCTGGATTTGAAATAAAATCCTGGCTCAAGAATGAATAATTAGCATTCTTCAGCTCAGGTCCTAAAATTTACCATTTGCACAAGAGGAATAGATAATTCAGAGCCCTTAAAATCAGTTTAGAAAAATAAAATTTCACTTATCCCAGTACGAATTCAAATGTTTCCATTGAATAAATTTTTAAGGTAATTTTAAAATTTAGAAAGGCTCTCACTGCTTGGTTCTCCTCCTCCTCCTCCTTCTTCTTCATAATAACCTGCAGTACAGATCCAATTAGCTGTGGATTTGAACCAAATTTACAGTCATCAAAGTTCTATTTTCATAGGGCTATAAATAGCTCATTGCTTGGAGAAAATTACTAAGTGTCTAAACCTTAGATATTATTTTTTAAATCTTAGTTTACAATTATTTTAAAGACTCATATTTAGATAAAATAAAGAAAGCAGAACTAGAAGTGTTTGGATATTTTTTGGAAAAAAGTAATCAAATGTTCTAGGTCGTGATTGTGGTAATGGGTACATGACTGTATACATTTGTCCAAACTCATTGAATTGTACCCTTAAAATGGTACATTTTATTGTATAAAAGTCACCTAAATAAAGTTGATTTAAAGAGATAATTGGAGTGTCCAAGACTCCGAGTTGGTCTCTGTACTTGAAGCGTCAAGGTACCTTTCTGCAGGGCTCCGGGAGAGCTGGAACAGACTGCGCCTTGGATTGCGGCTCTGGGATAGGAAGGGTGAGCAAGCATGTCTTGTTGCCGGTTTTCAACAGCGTGGAGCTCGTGGACATGATGGAATCTTTCCTCGTCGAAGCCCAGAACTACCTGCAGGTTGCGGGGGACAAGGTAGAGAGCTACCACTGCTACAGCCTGCAGGAATTCACACCCCCCTTCGGGAGATACGATGTCATCTGGATCCAGTGGGTCTCCGGTTAGTCCTGCGTGGCCTTGTCTCTGCCCTTCTCCCCCTCTCAGCTAGAGAAGATGACGTTTGGGCCTAATGTGGACACAGGAAAGATTTAGCTATAGCTGTGATTACAGCAGTTAGCTAGCCTTCTGTGTCATGTGAACTCCCAAACAGCCCTGATCCTCCAGATTTCTACCCGAACATTCTCTGTACCAGAAATTTACATTTCTTCGAGGATTTAGGTTGCTCCAAAGGCACTTGCTCCACCAACCTAAATCCTTGGAGAAATGTAAATACTTGAAAAAATTTTAAAAGTGGGGCCAAAAAAGGTTAATCTCCATTTACTGGCAGAACTAGACATTCTTAGATTTAAATCCCCAGGAAATGAGACATTGGTGAACTAGATTTTGATATGTGTGTGTGTGTGTGTGTGTGTGTGTGTGTGTGTGTGTGTGTGTGTGTGTAGGAGACCTGAAAAAGTGGTAATGGAGGGATTCTCCAGGGGACATGGAGGGACTCATGGGGTAGACAAATAATTTATCTCATGCCTGTGCGGTAGATAGGCCAGGCAATATATCTACTTTATAGACAGGGGACTGAGCCTCCTCACAGAGGATATGTGTCCTCTCATCTAAATTTTCAAAGCTTCCTGCAGCCAAAACAAGGCTATCAAATAATTCAAGAACGAATGAACCATCGGTCTCCTGATTCTTAGCTCTGTGTTCTTTCCTACTCACCTCTCTCCCTACCCACCGTTTCATCCTTTTCCCCCATCCACTCCGCCCCACCTGTAGGGTACCTGACTGACAAGGACCTTCTCGCATTTCTTTCCCGGTGCCGAGATGGCTTGAAAGATAACGGCGTCATCATACTGAAGGACAATGTGGCGCGGGAGGGCTGTGTCTTCGATCTCTCTGACAGCAGCGTGACTCGGGACATGGACATCCTCCGAAGCCTCATTAGGAAGAGTGGGCTGGTGGTGCTGGGCCAGGAGAAGCAGGAGGGCTTTCCAGAGCAGTGCATGCCAGTGTGGATGTTCGCGCTGCACAGCGATGGACACTCTTGAAGAGCAGTGGCAATGAATGACGGGACCGGACAGTGGTGCTTTGGGATCTGGCACTGTCTCTCCAGGTGCCCCTTGTAATGCAGACAGGGATGGAGAGAAGGGATCCAATGCATGTCTGCAAATGACTGACGATATCGTATGTACAAGTTTCCACTATTGATGTAATAATGCACACACTCTAATGAGACATGCACACGCTCTGTAGATTTCCTGAAAAAAGATGGCATAAAACATCAGCAAAAGCACTTTAAGAAACTACTCATATATTCCTAAACTATACAAGTGTGTGTGAAAAGAGAAGACATAAAAGATAGCTGGCCTGTATCCATATTTGTAAAAATTGTCTTTCTGGATATCCTAGGCAAAAATGTTTTTTTCACCACAGGATGAAACTGGCATTCTCTGAAGCAAGGAAAACAAATCATTTAGCTTTTAGAGTGGTTCAAATAAAGCATTTGTTCACTAAAAAAAAATAAAAAAAGGAAAAAAGAGAAAAAAGGAAAAAGAAAACAATGGCCACAAATTCTAAACTCTCCTGGTCTCTGATGACTGGTGTCATAGAGTAGCCCAGGGAGTGTGGGAGAAAATCTAGACTCCTTTCCCCTCCTCCTGTCAGCTGCATTATATTTCCTTTCTCTTTGGTACTACTACTTCTCTTGAACAAACGTCTCCCTCTAATTAAGAGGGCACTAGTCAAAATAATCTTATGAAAACAAGTCCATTATTTAATTTTGTCTTTAGCCGTTCTCTTGGCAGAAAAAGTACATGGTTTCACTTTCTATTTTGGGTCAGTTTCACTACCCAATGATGTAATATGGATGTAATTTGATAACAGAAGTCTGCATTACAATGATGAAGAAGTGTCTCCTTTCAGGAGAAAATGTTGTACCCTGAAATTTCAGCCTTGAACGTATAAGTAAATGTCATTGATAATCTAATTTTAGTCATTGGCTTGCAACACTGCTTGCTTCGTTGCAGCTGCTCCTGGTGCCTTGATTGAAATGAATGTACATTGGAGAGAGAAGCAACTATGGAAAATGGATGAGGAAATGATAAACCTGAAAATTGAGCTAGCTGGATTAATATAAGGCATTGTTTTAATTAAAAATCATCTAAAATCTTTCAAAAAGAAAAATGTAATTCAATTTTTGTTAGCAGAGTGTTTAAATGTAACTGCTATTGTCTTTAGAACACTTCAGTATCTTCATGTTGAAGCACATATTTGTGTTTCGATATACATTGAGAAGTCTCAATATATGAAATGCAAAGAATCAATTTGAGTAAAGAAGACCTACTGCATGGGTATGCTATCACCATAAACATCGTATTATCAAGTCAGAGCGCTGACATAAGAGGTAACCGATTATTATAAAACATTTAACACCTTTTCATATCTTTACCTGGGTAGTTTCATTTAGTGTGCTGGAAAATTATGTCACTTACTTTGACCTTGGTACCTTCTAGCTGTTGTGTGTTACTTACCACGCTCTGGGTTAACATAACAGAATGTCAGTCAGAACCTGTGGAGAGCGAGCCAGAGACCAGAACTAAATCAAATGGTGAATCATTACCAAACAGACCAAGGTGGCACAAAACAAGGGTACTTATGTTTTAGTCCTTTGTGAGTGTTAGAGCAAACTAGCAGAATCTTCTTTTTAGGCCCATCCCAGGAATTTTCTATTGTTTTTACACAAGCACCTTTACTTAATTCACTTATCTCTTGACTTTCTGCTTGGCCAATACTCAGAAGCTCATTGACACGGTTGTCAATTTTCTCTGCTTCTGGGATTCTGAGTTTATGGAGGAAATAACATAATTGTTCTGCAGATACTGTTATGTGATCTTCAACTCAGCTGGGTCTTTGAGGTGGCTCATTAGTCCCTTTTCTCTTCCTAAGACAAGTCATTTGCCATTCTCCTTAGAAATTTTTCAGATCTTTATTGCTCTGCACAATTTCCCAACTTCATATCTATTCTTAATTTAATGGAGAAAGTAGAAATTGGGAGCGAATTATATCAACATCCCCCTCTGTACTGTTAATAATAGGTACATGGTAAAGAGATGAGTGGCTTGAGAGGAATTAGAGCCAGATCATGCAGCCTAATAGGTTAAGGTGTGGACCTGTTATTCAAAGAACAAGCAGATGTTCCGGAAGGGTGCAAGTAAGGAACTGATTGATTTTTCTGGTCCTGGGAGTAAAGTCATAGATACTGTGGAAGGAAGACATTTAGAGTGAGACCTAATCTATGCCTCTTCAATCTAATTGAGTAAACCAGCCGTCCCCGACCTTTTTGGCACCAGGGACTGGTTTCAAGGAAGACAATTTTTCCACGGGCCAGGGGGTGGGGGATGGTGTGAAGTGGGGCATTGTTTCAGGATGATTCAAGCACATTACATTTATTGTGCACTTTATTTCTATCATTGTTACATTGTAACATATAATGAATTAATTATACAGCTCACCATAATGCAGAAGCTAATGCCGGTGCTGATCTAACAGGAGGTGGAGCTCAGGTGGTGATGCGGAGATGGGGAGTGGTTGTAAATACGGATGAAGCTTCGCTAGCTGGGCTCACCTGCCACTCACCTCCTGCCGTGCGGCCCGGTTCCTAACAGGCCACTGACTGCTACGGTCCACGGGGTTTGGGGCCTGCAGGAGTAAACCAAACACACTGCTCGTGTTTATCAACGCATCCGGAAGCTAGTGGTGTAAGTGACAGCTACGTTCTTTCCCAAATACTGATCCATAGTCCATCTGCCCCCGAATCATTTGGGGAGACTTACAGAAATTCCAAGGCCCCATTCCCATGAGAATATGGTTCTGTGAAGTAGGGTCAGAAAATCTGTATTTCTTTCATAAGATCTCAAACTGATTCTGATCACCGGTTTTGTGTGAGGACGCTGACGGGGCGAGGAGGGTGGAGCTGGGCTCTTCAGAAGCACAGAGAGATACGGGAGGGCCGGCTCCGGGGAAACAGCTGCGTGCTGAAATCCATTCTCCGCATCGGTGCCAGTCTTTCTCAAATGTAAACCTGACCGTGTCATGTATCAACTTTCAATGACTCCCCATCACCTGCAGGATGAATTCTCATCTCCTCGGCGTGGCATAAAAAGCCTTTCGTGATCTGGCCCTGGCTTTGCTCTCCAGCCTGTTTTACCACATTCCTGCAGCTGCGCTTTACTTGTTGTACCCTGAAGTCGCCATGATTTATGGCTCAGGGCATTTATAGATGTTACTTCCTTAGCATAGAATATTTTTCATTCTTTCTTGTCTGGCCCAGACTGCTTAGATGTGGCTGATTCTGGGAAAGCTTTCGTCACTGTCCAGGTGCAGGGCAAACGCCCCCATTCTCTGCTATCCCTACTTGCCATATCGTAGCACTTAATGCGAGTCATCGTGATCATCTGCATACTCGCCACTTTCTCTGTTAACTTTTGAGCTCCTTGGTGGAGTATTCATGATTAGAGTCTCAGTCTCTATTATAGGCCCCAATATACCGCAGGACTCAAAACAGTTGTTGAAAGAATGCAAGTTGATATCAAAAGTAGAAAGACTCAGGGGGTGATCTTGATTTCTGGAGGCATCAAACAGGAATTAGAGCAAATCAGCAGGAAAAACTCAGGGCTTTTAATGTTCCACGAGCTCTGGGATGTAGAAGACTGGTCAAAACAGTGATCAAACAATGCAAGTGGCAAGAACCAGGAAATGCACAGAAATAAGAAGGCAGTGAACTTCGGGGTCAGGCAAACATCTATCTGGGAGGAGATTTTAGCAAGAAGATTAGGCCCTGTGGTAAAATCCTGCCTAGTTAGGAAATTTCTCTTTTTTTTAATAAGTGTCAACCCGAGTTTATGGGAAACCTGAAGTTGATGGTTTCACTAGGTGAGTGTGTGTGCTTGATAAGAGATATGTGAAAATTGTGACCAGGTTATAGCAAAGCAACTCCCTATCTTCACCCATTTCCTGTTGAGCAAGAGGTCAGAAGAAAGTAAGTGGGTGAAGGATGAAGCTAATCCTCCTGTGAATGTTGAATAGAAGGTTCTCACCTGACTTCATAGCTGAATTAACTGCAAACATGCCTGCAATCCCAGATGAACTTTGGAGGACCCCTTGGTTAATACCGTGATTCATGAATGGGTGCGATTTTCACCTACCTCCTCTTCCAAGAACCTGAGCCACCCCTCCTAAGCAATAGCATAGAAACAGGCAAAGTCTTAAGAGCTCCGCAATTTTATAGGTTTGGGACCATCATAAAGATATAAAACAAAATGAACAAGGTCATCCCCATGAAAGATGATCTGCTTTGTATTACAGACACATTTTGGCCCCATCTTGTTTTTCTTTTTTTTTTTTCCTTTATCCACGATTTCCTGTAACTGGCCTGTTTTGAGTGATGTATTGGGGAGAAGGCCTGTGTCAGATATATTCAGCTGCCTGTCACGAGTAATTAAAACCAGTTGTGTTATTGCTTTCCTTAGTTCCAGCTGACTCTTTGATGCTTTGGTGTCCATGCCAAAAACTACCTCTCATAATCGTCAGAGGCTAGTGTTTGGCAGAGGTCACTGTAAGATAATTAAGCAAATATGTGAAAAATAGTTTTAAATTGTCTCTATTAGCAGAGAGTGTGCATACATGTATTTAGAATGGGGGTTGAGAGTAGACTTTTTAAACAATAACTGACCTTCGGAGCTAGTGATTTGGTGTCAGAGAACTATGTGTTTACAGCAACTTTGTACACTTATTAAGTTGGCATGATTTAACCTTTTGCTGCATGACAGACACTGTATCAATTTCTGCAAATAAACATATAGAAAATGTCTGAGAAGATCATGGCTCAGTAATGAACAGATACATTAATAATAATAATTCAGGATGAAAAAGATCAAAAGAGTGGTTCATGCAAAGAATTACAATAATATAGAGAAAAGAGTAACTCACACCATTTCTGGGATTTGAGAGAGGCTACACATATCATTCATTCAACACCTATTTGTTGAATGCCTACTACGTGCCAGGCACTGCTCTAGGATCTTAGGCTACATCGAGGAGCAAAACCCATGGTTTTGTGGAGCTTATATTCTAGGAGAGATGGTGATGTAATAAATAAGTTATTTTTTTATGTTAGAAAGAGGTATGTTTCGGGGAAAAATAGAGTAGAATAGGGGGATTGGAATTCATGGGGAAGATTGTAACTTCAGATAGTGGTCACTATTGGCTTCATTTGAGGTGACATTTGAGCAAAGAAGTGACGAGGTCAGGGCACAAGCCATGTGGACATCTGGGAGAAGATGGCGCATCCAGTGCACATGCCCTAAGTTTTGAGTGTGCCTGGCCTAGGAGAGAGCGAGCAAGGAGGTCACTGCAGCTGCATGAGAGTGAATGAGGGAGAGACTGCAGTAAGACATGGGGTTCAGGAATATGGCTGGGGCCAGATCATGTAGGGTCCTATAGGTCATTGAAAGGACTTTCCTTTTTATTCTGAGTGATAAAAGGAGCCTTTGCAGAGAAGTGATGTATGACTTGTGTTTTAAAAGGATTCCTCTGGCTGCTGTGTTGAGAAAAGATAACAGTGGGGCAAGAATGGAAGCAAGGAGACCAGTTAGACCAGGGGGCTCATAATCTATGGTTCATAGTTTAAATCTGACTTATTGCTTTTTGTAAGTAAACTTTTACTGGAGCACAGCCGTGCTCATTTACATTACAATAACAGAGGTGAGTAGTTGCCACAGTGACTATACGGACCACGGAGCAGAAAATACTTACCATATGACTCTCTACAAAAAAACTTTGCAGACCCCCTCAATTAGAATATTGCTGCAGTTCAGGAGAGAGGCGATGGTGGCTTAGACTGGGGTAGAGGCAACTGAAGGTAGTGAGAAGTGCTTTGATTTTGGATATGTACAAAATTAAAGACAACTGGATTTGCTGAGTGTTTGCATGTGGGGAGTGTAATAAAGAGAGAAGTCAAAGGTGAGTCTAAAGTGTTTGGCCTGAACCCCCAGAAAAACATAGTTTCTATTGTTTGAGATAGCGGAAGCTGGTGGTGAAACAGTTTTCATGGTGAGAGAAGATCAGGATTAGAGCAGCTTAAACTCAACATTTGTGAATGTCGGATTGACATCAAGTGAAAATGTTAAGGAGCCAATTTAATATGCAAATCTGACATTCAGGAGAGAAGATCCAGCCAAAGGTGGAAAATTAGGAGCCGTTAGCATAGAGATGGTTTTTAAGGCCATGGTTCTGGATGAGATTACCAAAGGAATAGGTGAAAACAGAGAAGAAGACAAAAAAATGAGTCCTAGAACACTTAAATGTTAAGAGTTTGGGAGGAAGAGAAAAACCCAACAAAGAATACTAAGGAGGAATGACCAGTAAAGTAGACTAATAAATTAAAGCAAGAAAACCCAAAAAACTGCCAGCCTAGAATCTTGTATCCTGAAAAACCAAGTTTCATATGTTAAAGAGAAATAAAGACTTTTCCAGACAATCAAACACTGAGGAAATTTGTCATGAACAGACCTGCCCCACGGGAAATACTCAGAACTGTGTTATAAATGAATCAGCACAATAGATACCCACCAGTGTAAAATCACCCAAAACCTAAACCACACAGCTTTTATAAAACAATAGCACAACAGGGAAAACAAAGCAATAAGGTACTACTGAACATGATGAACAGAACAGCATCCCACATATAAATTCTAACACTCAATGCTAATGGTCTGAATACCCCACTCAAAAGACACAGGCTGGCTGAATGGATAAAAAAATACAACCCAAATATCTGCTGTCTTCAGGAAACACATCTAACCCACAAGGACTCACACAGACTCAAGGCGAAGGGATGGAAAAAATATTCCATGCAAACAGAAACCAACAGAGAGCAGTTATAGCCATTCCCCTATCATATAAAATTGACTTTAAATGAACAGTGGTAAAGAAAAACAAATATGGTCATTAAATAATGGTAAAGGGAGCAATTCAACAAGAAGACATAACAATCCTAAATACATATTCACCTAACACAACAGCTCCCAGATTTATAAAGCAAATTCTACTAAATCTAAGCAAAGAGATAAATATTAGCACCATAATTGCTAGCGACTTCAACACCCCTCTGACAGAGCTGGACAGATCATCAAAGCAGAGAATAAATAAAGAAACACTAGACTTGAAAGGAACTTTAGAACAAATGGAACAACAGACGTTTACAGAACATTCTACCCCAAAACTACTGAATATATATTCTTCTCATCAGCACATAGGACATTATCCAAGATTGATCATATTTTAGTCCACAAGACATGGCTCAACAAATTCAAAAAAATTAAAATCATACCATGTATCTTCTCAGACCACAGTGGAATAAAACTGGAAATCAATTCTAAGAGGAACACTCAAATCTACACAAAGTCATGAAAATTAAACAACCTGCTGCTAAGGGAATCACCAAGACTGCCACGAGATGGAAATGCTCCCTCTTTCCCCTACTGATCTCCTGGGAATCCTTAGCCCTCTGTGGAAATTAAGGAATGGGGTAATAAGCATTCCTCTAGAGCAGGGGTCCCCAAACTATGGTGAGTTGTATAATTATTTCGTTATATATTACAGGGCAATAATAATAGAAATAAAGTGCATAATAAATGTAATGCACTTGAATCATCCTGAAATCATCCTCCCAGCCCCCCTGGTCCATGGAAACATTGTCTTCCATGAAAATGGTCCATGATGCCAAAAAGGTTGGGGACTGCTGCAGAGGAGAGGGCCCATGTTAGACGTAGGGAAACTGGAAATATAAATGCGGGTATGGTACTCTAGTCATATGTGTGTCCATGGAGGGAAGTTTACCCCCCTGTGTACAAAATGTAGGGCCAGGGCACACTAAGAAAAACAGAAGATAGAGGACTCAGGTAATACATTCAGGACAAAGAATGTGAAGGTACTGAGAAAAGATATCTGAAGCCCAGTATATCAGTTACATCAGTGATTGGATCACTGTTCTACCTGGCTGAAAAAAGGGATGTTCAGTATATGGATACAAGGGTGACTTATAAAACTCAATGGCAAGAATGAAGCTAGGCCTCAGGATAGGACCAGAGATGAGAAAGCACTGGGACCCACGAAATAGACCCTTTCCATCCCAAGTTTGTGCTTCTTTCTGAACATATGCTTCAATATTCTCTTTCCCTGTGGGTGGCATTCTCTGCTCCATAGTCCACATAACGGAAAACACGGGCAACCTCAGCTTCACAGTGTGCATGTTCTGGTTACATCCATAGGGAATGACTTATGGAGTGACTGATTCTGTCTTGGTAGCCCTCACTCATGCTCTCAATTCTCATTTCACTGGGAATGGTCACCAATTGTTCTGGCTTAGGTCTGGGTCTCACTTCTTGTCTAATCAACTCTGGCCAGGCGGGTAAGGTCACATCGCACAATACGGCTATGTATATCTCATCTTTTCCATCACCAACTAAGGGTTATAGGCGAGGGGAACAGTAAAAGGAGGAGGCAAGCTGGAAAGAGTCTCCAAAATTATCTTCAGTGCCTGAGTGTCTTCATTGTCTTTAGTGGTTAAGATCAGGAAAATTTAAATTCATGTAACATTCCCATGCTATGCACCAGAGATGCAACTAAATGGTCTCTTGAGAGGAACTCTTAAAAAGGAGCTTCTTGGGAAGGCAGCTTACACCTGCACTTGGAACCTTAGCAAGATTAAGAAGACTGTAATTTTCCTGCAGCATTGGGTTAAATATGTGTACAGAAAGGATTTGGGTTATTGTAAAGAAGAACAAAAAAATGTCATGGAAGAATAGTTCTCACTCCTTCCAGGAATATTTGTCAAGAAGGAAAAAGGAATGTGGCAGACAGGCTCTCTGTGTCTACCAGAAATTCTCTGCCAGTATGTATTGTTAAAGAGGAAATTCGAATTATGAGAGTCAGGCCCATCAAACAATGAAATATCCAGTGGCATTTTGAGTCCTATTCATTAAGACTTTCTGAGTATTGCTCTGGATCTAGCTACCATTTCTTTCTTTAAAAAAATTATACATATTTAAAGTGTATAGCATGATATTTTGATATGCATAGTGAAATGATTACTATAGAAAAGCGAATTAACGTATCCATTTCTCGACAGGCAGCATAAGTTTATCTTTGAGTTAATAAACCATTTGGCCCTTTCCTTGGCTCTGAAGATACAGGAACTTTTCCCTATCTCTTCTTCACTTTAGTTCTGTGCTATTTCCTTTCAAATGGTGGGATAATCATAGTGGTAATCACTAAGTGAATGCTAAGTTCCTCATATCTATGATTTTACTTAATTTTTTCAACACCCTGTGAGACAGGTGCTTGAATTTTACAAATACGGAAACTGAGCCTTAGAGAATTTAAGAAAATAGCCCAAGAATCTCGTTAAAGGACCAATCGCAAATTGGATCCCAGGGCTGCTGAATATCAAAGTCTGTGCTCTTGAAGTAAACACTAGGAATGATGAAGATGTCTGGGGAACATGAAAAGCTTATGTTTACAATAATTATTTATTTACATGACTCTGTTCTCAGACATAATGGGTTCAAATATTTGATTCTATATGAGAAAAATTTGTAAGTAGGTTAGGAAGTAGAGATTCATAAATTTGATTTAGTAATTTTCATGATTGTGTCTGAGTGAGAGAGAGTGGTGCCTTTATGCTTTGACTCCCAACAAGATCCTTATCCCTCTCACATACAATGCTGGAAGATCCTTCAGATTATTTATTTCTTTTCAAAATTTTATTTTTTATTAACACATAATGTTTTTACATATTTGTGGGGTTCATGTGATATTTTGATACATGCATACAATGTGTAATGATCAAATATTCTTAATAGTCTCTGATGATCTTTTGTATTTCTGTGATATCAGTTGTAATGTCTACTTTTTTTCTTGATTTTATTTATTCGTGTCGTTTTTCGTGGTTAGTCTAGCTAGTGGTTTATTGATTTTGTTCATCTTTTCAAAAAATTAACTTTCATTTCATTGATACTTTTTATTGTGTTTTAGTTTCTATGTCATTTAGTTCTGCTCTGATCTTTATTATTTCTTTCCTTCTGCTAATTTTGACTTCGGTTTATTTTTGCTTTTATAGTTCCTTGAGGTGCATCATTAGGTTCAGATTATTTTTAAGAGGAATAGCAACTCCAAAGAGGACTGCACCTGGTGCTGGATCCTAAGATGATTCCGCTGTCAGCAGACCCCTGGTTGGGAGAGGCAGACCTCTACTGGAGAAGCTAATCCATAGTGGCCATGCCTCAGGTCTAGGCAACATCCACTATACAAGAGGATTGTCCACAAAGACCTCTGACCCTGTGCTGGTTGAATTCTGGACCTGTCCTTGGTCTTAGGCTCTCTACTTGTCCTGATAATATTTATCATCTCTTCTTTATTAATATAGTGTATTATTAAATCACTCCTGTGAATCTATACTAAGGAGGTGTTTAATAAGCTGTTGCCATTTTTTGAGTATTTACAATCCATGTAAGTAATTTTAGAGCGTTTCAAAAATCGTGTCAATGTAATTTTTTTGTTGATTTATTTATAGAAAATATATGTGGAACTGACTTTAGAAAGGTTCCAATCCAATATTGAACTCAGACTTTTGATGTTAAATAATGATAGCAAAGATTGGTTGCATTTACTAAGCGCTTCTGTAAATACTTTAAATGTTCTGAGCCCTCATAATGTTCCTAAGAGGTAGGTACCATTTTTATTCCCATTTTGTAGAACAGTAAACTGAGGCATAAAAGATGAAAGTAACTTGCCTGAGGTTACACAGCTAGAGTTGAACCTGGGCAGTGCGATTCTCTGAGATCCTCAGCACTACGCCGTACTGTAGAACTATACCAAAGACCTTCTAGAAGAGGTTACCTGTGTCCCCACCAATTCCCTAAGGCCTGGTGTTGTCTTTGGATCCTTTCTGGTATTCCCATATTTCACTCTGGACACCTGCACCCCTGCAGTATGAAGTTCTAAAAGTAAATAAAGAGCACAATGTATAAAATAGGACAAATTGTGACAGAATGGATCCTTTCTAGACCCTGCTCTTTTATTTTCATTCTGGGAAAAGAGTTTCAACTCTGCTATATAGAACCTAATTTTTCTTTCTCTACTCTAGGAGACAGCTCTCTGTTGGTGCTAAGTGTGGGCAGAGATGTGCAGTTGTGAACAAAGGTCTCCTTTACCCACCTTTTGGAGTGATGGATGACTGCTTGGTGGTGAGAGAGTGGTAATGGTTTCCCTGAGTCACGCTGTGCCTGGGAGAGGTAAGAAGTCAGGGACAACCGGTCTCTGGGAGGCAGCAATTCCTTGGCTCAGCTTCGTATGGGTCAGGCTCTTCGCTGCTCATGACAGGAATTACATTTCAGTGGTCGCTAATCCGAGAACAGGGTCCAGACAGAGATTAATGAGAAACCCTAACCCTCTCTGGAATGTGGGTAGAGCCTGGGGCTACAGGGCTTGGCTCCAGAAGAAATGGTTTAAGAAGCCAAGAGCCCAAAATGACTAACATAGGATATCAGACCCCTGGCTAAGGAAAATGAGCACCCTTAACGTAGGCCCTGGGGTACAATGTCCAGATCACTCTCTCTGCATGCAAGCTCAGCTCCATGATGATCAGGAAGGAGGGTGAGACGAGGTGACTTGGCGTACAAATAGGCATATTTAAATTTTAAGCTTCCCTGGGAGATTAGGATGGATTATTTTTAATCCAGAATGTGATGATCATGGCCCCTCCGTCAGAGAAGCATCTAAGGTAGGTTCCAATCTTTGGTGTCTTCACGAAGCTAATGAAAAGGACTTGATTTGTTCATTCAACTGTTCATTTATCCACTAAACCGATAAGTGTTTATTTGGTGCATAATATATGCCAGGCATTGTGCTAGGCACTGGAGACACAAGGAGGGAAACAGATTTAAGTCATGTTTAAATCTGGTGAAGGGTAGACATAAAATGACAGGTACTCAAATAAATACTGATTTTAATTGTGGTAAATTCCATGAAGCAAACATACAGGAAAGAGGATAATGAGGGTGGGGATGTCTAATTTAAATCTGAGGATCTAGAATGGTCTTTCTCCTTGGTTAATAAATCTTGAATTCTTTGGGGATTCTACTCAGGAGAGGTTTATGGAATGAGAGCTGTAATAAGATTCTCTGCATGGGGTCCCTATAAAACTCAGACAATAAAGGTAGATTTGGAAGGGGAAGAAATTTCCTTCCTGTCTGCACATTCTCCCACCCCATATATAAACCAGATGTGTACTATTCACAGTTTTATTCCCAGCACCTAGATACAATGGCTAGCATATAGTAGGTGTTCAATAAATGTTGGCTGAATAAATGAGTAATTTAAAAGCTAACATTCCTCTGCTTCTCTGTTCCTATTTAAGTTGTTCAGGGCAAACCTGGAAGTACAGGGGCAGATTAAACTTTGGGAGATGGATTCATGTCATAAATCCTACAGAATATGTGAACAGCTTGTGGGCAGTACCAGAAAAAGATCCTGAAGTCAAAGACCAGTTGGAAGGAAAAGGAATTGTCTCATTTTTTGAGGCCTAACGGTCAGGACGAGGTAATAGGTCTCTGCCAGGAAAGCTTTTCGTTTCGGCCTTAGTGCTGCCCTCACACCAGGGCAGCAGAGACACTCCGTCTCTGCTCTTCAGCGCCCTGCAACGGACTTTCTGTCCTGAGCTGGACAAGTTCTGGGCATCCAATGGACAGCAGGGATGGTGAGGGCTGTGGTATCATTGCACATCGTATACGTGTATCAAATCATCCCATTGTACACCTTGAATAGATATCACTTTTATTTGTCAATGAAATAGTTTTAAAAAGAAATAAAGAAAATGGGAGGAAAACTTGCCAACTCTGGAGAAGCCAACGAGTCAGGTAATGGCAGAGTGAGGGGCAGGGAGAAACAAGAGTTTGGCATGGAGAACATTGAATAAAATGTCTTTTCCATTTTTCTTTTTTTTTGTTGTTGTTGTTCTTAGTAACAAACTCTCTGGGCTGCAGAAAGCTTATTTCAGTTTAACTTTAGATGTCCTCATTGGTATGACCAAGTTTCCACACTTAAGTCAACAGAATGATTGTGCAGGCTCTGGAAAAAGGAATAATGTGGAAATGGCCACTGTCGGGGATAGGGCATCACAGTGTTTCCTAATCCTCCATCTGAAAGCAGGTGCCTTAGTTAGCTCAGTGGGCAAAGGTCTCCTCTCCCTTCCTTTACCATCCGAGTCTCCGCTAACCAATACCTCCCTCTGCAGTCACTTGCTTCGGGACGTCAGACGCAGGCTGATTATTGTCTCTCTCCCACAGTTTCGACTTTACATTAAGTAAGAGTAACCCCAGTTCTGTTCCATTCCACCGCTCTCCTCATCTTTGAGTTGAGGAAGGCTGAGTAAGGCCAGAGGCAAGGACCTCTGCTCTCTGGGCCGTTACCGCTTTGCCGTTCCAGGAATGGCCGAGCGCACCCTTGTTTCTGGGGCTCTGCATTTGCTGTTACTTCTGTGTGGCTTACAGGTGACTTACCTTTTCACTGAGCGTCCCTGCTATAAAGCTGCTTTATGTAAGAGGCCTTCTCTGATTCTCCCCTTTCCTCCTCACTTGCTCTATTTTTCTCTAAAGCCTTGTCAGTACCTGCGATGATGTTGGTGATGTGCCGTGGATATATACGTTTCCCTCTCTGCTCTAGAATGTAGGCTCCAGAAGGCATTGCCTTTGCTTTTTTATTGTCATATCGCCAGCATTCAGTAGAGAGCTGTCCCAGAGCAGACACTCAGTAAATATTTACTGAATGAATAAATGAAATGCAACCATTGAGGTGGTAAACCCCCCCCCACACACAAAAAACCAAATCAAACCAAACCAAAACCAAAACCCAAAATCTTACCTGTAAGAACAAAGAGATTTGCATTAACACCGAACACATTTCCTATTTGTTTACTTGTATTTTATTTCCCAGTTATCAGGCTTCCTCATAGATTCCTTTATTCTCACAGTTCTAAAGCTAAACCAGCCTTCCTGCATTTCCACATTTACTTCCAACCCCCGAAAGCTTTCCCTATTTTTACAATTCCAGGAAGGACTAATTTAACGATACATCTGGTGACCCACTTGAAATGGGCCACACTTATATCCAGGGTTATAGGGGACTGTCTTAAAGGGACCATCGTGAATGTTGCATCTAGATTGGGCTTTTCTGCCAATAAGCTTAGAAGTGTTTTATAAATAAAAAGATGATGTTGGAGAAAAGGGTTCTCTCTCTTTCTCATTCTTTCCCCTTTTAATTTGCACAGAGAATTTTATTACACAAATCTTCTGCTCATCTATGCAATGACAAAGCAGTTTCAGCCCAGGGAAAAGATTCTTGCCTTTTAGAATCTGCCTTTATGATTCATTGATGCTAAGGAGCAGGATTCAGTTTCGGGGAAAACTAGAGCAGACTAGATTACATAGAAAAAAAATCCTTCTAGGTAAGGACAGATCCTTTAAACTTGGGTCCTTGGTTCCTAAAGGGTTTCTACTGGGTCCCCGAAAGGAACCTCAGGTTCAAGAACAAAAAGGAAACACAGGCTAATTTACAGCTGTTCCAAGAATGCAGTTGCTGGATATCTCCTGACAGGGGGTTCTGTTGTGCTTTGAAGAATGTGAAAATTCAAGCTCAGAATGAGCTTCTATAATTTGAAAATTAAAACTCCACCCTAAACTTTCACCGGATCTGAAGCCAAGTCCTTTTAGTGCAGGAGGGATCTATTTACTTTGTATGGAAAATCATTTTCTTTTTATTAGCAAGCTCCACCATTTCTTGATGATCTGAAGAAGGGCAGTTATGGAGCATTCTTGGCACAATCAGAGGCCAGACAGACTGGAATTCTTATTTTGCAACATTTTCTGCCTGGTTTTTAAAGTCCAAAAAGACAAATAGCTCTGATAAGTTCAGCAATACCTTTGAATTTTAATTGCCTCATTATCCGAAGCTGACCTGGAGAGGTCAAAACCAAACCAAACCAAACAAAAAATAAAAACAAAAGCTCAAACCAACATACCATGAACAACTTTTCCCTTTCTCAGCAAGTATGTTTGACCCGGGAGAAGGTAGCTGTTTTGTTCTTCTTATCATCAAGAAACAACACAAGAATTTCCTCCTTGCTTCTCTTTTGGACTCATGGTGGAGCAGGGGGTGGGCATGGGGGTGAGTGGGTGGGTGGCAGAGGTTCAGTAGTTGTCTTAGTTTGTTTTGTGTTGCTACAACAGAATATCACAAACTGGGTGATTTGTAAACAGTAGAAGTTTATTTGGCCCACAGTTCTGGATGCTGGGAAGTCCAGGATGGAGCAGCAGCTGCATCTGGTGAGGGCCCTCTTGCTGTGCCATAACATGGCAGAAGGCATCACATGCGAGACGGTGCACATGAGAGAGCCAGAGACCAAATTTGCAGCCCGAAGCCCTTTTATAATCACCATCAATCCATTCATGAGGGTGGAGCCCTCGTGACCTAAACACCTGTCGTTAGGTCTTGCCTCCCAGCATCATTGCATTGGGAATTAAATTTCCAGCACATGCTTTTTGGGGGACACACGCAAACCATAGAAGTAGTCTTTAGATTCATTTTCAGTTCAATCTTTTTCTTGATGTCACCAGGCTTACTTTTGCCTTCTTACTATTGTTCAATTTTTCACCTCTAACAAGCAAGCCAACTTGACTTTTTCCCATCTCACCATAAATCCTATCAAGAGACCTCCTCGAACAGGTGTAT
Organism: Indri indri; assembly: GCA_004363605.1. Lineage (NCBI taxonomy): Eukaryota > Metazoa > Chordata > Mammalia > Primates > Indriidae > Indri > Indri indri. Next base: position 130,393 of record RJWJ010000023.1, on the reverse strand, counting down.
CTCTAACATTCCAGCCCATAATAACCTCCCCATCTCTCAACTATAGCAGGAAGATTCTCCAGGGCCCCAAGTACTCTACTGCTGGAAGCTAGGTATTTTTTTTCCATTCTTTTACCTCTCCGATTAAGTCAAATACTCTTCCCAGCAACCTTCTGACTTTCCTGAGCTTCAAGATCACCCTGGACTCCCTTCCCAGGAGTCCAAACCCTTGGATTTCAGTAGCTACAGGGTCCTTGGTTCAGACACGGCTTCACCAGTGGCTGCTATGCCAGCTCTCTCTGTTTTCAAATGCCCTCTAATCTGTGCCTCCCTTTTCTCCCTACTTCGCCACCCACTCTCCATCAGATCTGCTCTTTGTTCTTGTCTCCTGGCCTCTGTCCCTCTTAGCGCCAATGTGACCCGTTCGTTAAGTGTTCCTGTCAGTCAACTCTGGTTCATTCAAAATGAGTATGCCCTAACCCACACTGCCATATGGCCTCATGATGTCATTGTGATCGCATTCCCTGTCTACAGTAGGCAAAAGGAAATATATCACGTGAAAGTGGGTTTATTTTATTTTATATACATATATATATATATATATATATATATATATTTTTGAGACAGAGTCTCACTCTGCCACCCTGGCTAGAGTGTAGTGGCGTGATCATAGCTTGCTTCAGCCTCAAACTCCTGGGCTCAAGTGATCCTCCTGCCTCAGCCTCCCAAGTAGCTGGGACTACAGGCCCATGCCACCACATCTGGCTCACTTTTTAAATTTTTTTTAGTAGAGACAGGGTCTTGCTCTTACTCAGGCTGATCTCGAACTCCTGAGGTCTAGCGATCCTCCCACCTCGGCCTCCCAGAGTGCCAGGGTTACAGGTGTTAGCCACCATGCCCGGCCAACAGTGGGTGTGTTTAACGTTGGTTCCCAAGTCGGACTTTAAAAGAAAACAAGTGAGATCTTCTTTAGGACCTTTTCCACTTACTGGCCCTTTCTTCAAAGAAGGCTTCCTGAGAGTTAATATTTCTCATTCAAATAACATAAATGCCTGCTTCTACACCTCGGTTTTAGGTTTTTACTCCACATAAGTGATGATGTTAGCTGGGAGCTGCAATAAAGCCTCAGCAGTGTACTTGGTAATCTTCACGTGCTGTGAAATTTGGGGGCAATTGAGGATAACGGTGGGGGGATGGGTGGAGACGGTTTCATTGAGGAACTATTTTGGGCCAGGCACTAACTAGTTAATTCTTATTAATATGTGTTCCCTTATTTAAATGTGGTCAGAAACTTTCAATTCAGAGTTCTCCCTGGAGAGTAGAGACCTAAGAAGCTGAGAAACATGAGTTCAGATTGTCCCTCTTTTCTGTGGGTAGGCATCTTAATGTCTCAAAATAGGATTTTAAAATATGGGAATGGCAATACCTCCTTAGTGGGATCAATGCAACAAGTAAACGAGACATGATAATCAAGGTGTGAATTACAGCGACGGTTCTATAGTAGGTACTCAGGAAGCGAGGGCAGTGGTTATCATTTTTACCTAGATTTACGTTTCTGACAAAGGACGAGGCACCCACAATCAAATGCATTGGTATTAAAATTCTTTCTTTAAGGTTTTGCAGATGAAATGTTTGGCTGTGATTCATAAAGATCCTGAGTATCTCAGAGTAATAGAGCCATTTTCCTCATGGAGCCAGTGGGGAAAAATGGAAGGGACAGTCAGTAAACACACACACACACACACACACACACACACACACACACACACACAGAGCCCTGTCTTTCAGATAAGGTCTTTAACAGTAAACCAAGGTTCACTTACAGAGCTCCCATAACACATGAGCATATGGTGAACATTCGACAGAAGGAAATACACATCCTTTAGGGAAGCTCTTAAGTTCTTGGGAATTCAGGAAGGATAAGAGAAGAATGTCTTAAAAATGAAAATAAATTAGAAAATTAGGGAAACTCTCAGTGGTTTATTCTTTGTTAAATTTTGCAACACAGAGGTTTCTGTCTACATTTGGACCTCTGAGCTGAGATACATTCTTCCAAACTACAACCTGGAGAAAACAAATCTGAATGCCCTTTAATCCATGACCACTGTAGATCAGGTTACCTCTTTGAAAGAACTTTTCTTTCTCTGGCCAACTAAATGAATTGAAATTGATGTACTTAATTGTTTTCTAAATTGCAATTTTTCTCCCACAGATGTTTTTTATCAGTGTTGAGCCTGATGGGCTCTGTCAGTCACACAGGGAGATGAAGTCATGTGGTAATAAAAGAGAAGGGGTTGGGGAGGAAGGGAAATGCCATACGGTATATTGTCTAATTGAAAAATGTGCCACATAAATGCCGAACTTGAAATCTCTCCCTCCCCAAGGGCCACTCTCAACAAACAATGCACACATCTTCTGCACTGGAAAGATTAGACTTTTCCCCTTTCTCCATTATTAATTCAGGCCAATGCAAGAGTTTCCTTCCTTTGCCTTTCTTGGGTGAAGTCACTCTACCGGAATTGTGATACAAAGTAACAAGATTCCAAAGTGAAAACTTAAATGGGGAAGGTAACGGCATCAGGGCCAGCGGGTGGGGCTTAGGATGATGGTGATAGCGTTAAGCTAACCTCTAACTTTGTACAGGGAAGATAAGAACTAACAACCGCATCCACAGATGTGTCTGAGAAATGGTTGCTGATGATAATACAACCTAAAAGGGAGGGGAGCCTAGTGGGAACATGGAACTTTGGAAAGTCAGAAAATCTCAGGCTTGAATGCATGCCAGTCAAAGCTGGAAATCTAAGTAGCGTAGAGCAGCAAGGACAGACAGACAGGAAAGCTGTGTGTGTTTTTCATAGCAAGAAGGAGAATGCTACAGATGGAGAACCCACGTCAGCATCAGAGATACAGGAAGACAGAGAAAGCTGATGCTCACAAACCAATGTAAAGAAACGAAAGAACCCCCTCCCTGCCCCCGGCCCATGCCCCATTACGGAAAACAGGTGAGAACTGGCTGCAGAAGCATCGGCCTGGAAAGTCCTTTGAGAGATCTTTGTAGTTCTCCACCTACCTTCACTTGTGCTGCATCTTACTCTCACCTGACTGCATGAACTCAGTCCAGTTCCGTAGATTCCCCATGGGAAGTGGCTTGTAACTAATGGGATGGTGGCCGAGAGGACTTTTACCAGCCCTCGCTGTCGAGAAGAACTCCCGCTTATATCAGAAAGAAAAGGCCGATTCCTTTTGTTCTGTCATCATCGAAGAAGGAGAACACCTGGTCATTACAGAAGAAACCCAATGAATTACTCATTTTATTTTGTACTCGTTTGATTTAGCCGTACCTTATGTTTGACTAAAAAAAAAAAAAAAAAAGAGAGAGAGAAAGAGACTTCTCTAAGTTCTTCGATTGCACTGAAATCTTCATGCATAAACCTCTTCTTTGAAATATGAGGATTATTGCTCAAGGTTTGCTAAATGGTAATTTTCTCTGTGGTGGTGTTTGGAGTAACTAGATTCAAACTACACAAGAGAGAGAGAGAGTCGCTGTGTATGATATGAAAGCTTCGGGGGGGGGGGGAATCACATTGTATTAAGGTATAGATGATCAGGATTTTGTCTGGGCTTTAAAACGTACTTTAACTTCTCTGTTTCTCAGTGTTCTTCCCTGGATTAAAACAATCACCATCCTCATCCTCGTCCTCATCGTTGTCGTCATCATCATCGTCATCACTTTTCTCTCATCCTCTTGTTCCTCTTCCTTTTCTTCTCCCCATTTCTCCTTCTCCTTCGTTCCTGTCTTCTCGCTCCTTCTTTCCTCTTCCTTCCTCTCTCGATGTTTTCCTTTTCTTCCTTCACATTTTTCTTCCCCTCCCTTACTTCCTTCTTTTTTCTCTACATTTTTTTGAGTGCTTATTGTGCCAAGGTTTAGTGAAGCATTCTACTTATCTCGTTTCCTTTCATCTTGGTAGCAGACCTAGATATCGTTTTTAGACAAGCAAATCAAGTATCAGGAAAAAAAATACGTAATCGGTTCATTCACATGGCTAGTAAATGTGACTATGGGTCTTTCAACTCCAAATCCATGCTTTTAGCCAAAGCCTCTCTAGGAAGGGCTAATAAATATGGGATGTCTGTGTGAAAGAACCGAATAAAGAAAGTTGTAATTAAACTTTAAATTTGTAGTTTGAGAGAATAAAACATAATTTTGTACTTGGGAAAATTTGGAGTTAATTGGGGTAAGCTAATTATAATGTTTATACAATAAGTAATTGTTTTAAATAGAATAATCTAAAAAGAAGACATAAAATAGGGATGTGATAATACTTCGAAATACAGAAATGTCTTTATTTTAAATAATTATTAGATATTTTTATTGGATTTCACAGTGGATACTCAAGGGTAAATGAATGTGTTGTTAAAAAGGACCCAACATTCCTCGCAAAATGCACATTTGAATTAGTTAGGATCAGCTCTCAAGTAACAGAAGACCAAATTATAACAGCTTTATGTTGTACTAAAAGAAGTTTAGAGATAAATAGTTCCAGGGCAGTCACAGTGGCTCAATGATGTCATCCAGTTCCTTCTCTTTTTCTTTCTTTTTACTCTACCATTTTCAGCATGTTGGCTTACGTTCCTTAGACTTATACCTCATTATGCTAAAATGGCTGTCATGGCTCCTACTATCATATCCTTATTTAATTACATTTAGGGACAGAGGGAAAAGTTTTTTCCTTGTGAGGGTCTGTAGCTTTTTTTTTTTTTTTTTAAAGAGAGGAAATGGTTTCCAGAAAGTCCTCCAACCCTGCTCCCCAGCAGACTTTCTCTTATTCTTCATTAGGCAGGTATAGGTCACATGCCCACTTCTGATCACTGGCAAAGGGAACGGAATGGCAAGTGGGGCCAGAGAAGGGACTAAACATCTTTAAAAATATGGACTCTCTCTTTGTTGCCTAATGTATTTGGAGTTTAATTAGCAAGTAAGGGAGAAAATGAATGTTGGACAGACAATCAACAGTGTCTGCTGTAGCACCGTATCCATTTTGCAGGGAAAGATGTCTTCCTCAGTCTCCCTCATCTGAGAGCAAACCTGTATGGAATATTTTGCCTTAAGGAAACAAAGGTGGCCAGGAAGCCACCGTCCTATGAAAGGTTATATTAATAGTTGGTTTGTCTCTTCCTTTCAAACTTTCAGATGTTCTGTTAGTATTCTAATCTAAATACCAGGAGAACTTTGAGCAAGGAAGTAGAGGGAAATGATTGAAAATTAAAGAACAAGATGAGCTTTATTTTTTCAAGCAGGGCTATGGACAAGTGAGGGGTAGGTATGTGAGCAAGTAAATGTGTCACTGAAGATGGATGAAGCTTTACAGGAAGAAACAGAGTTAACTACAGTCATGACAAAGTTATGACTGAAATAGTGAGGGGGCTCCAGAAAGGGATGAAAGACTCAAAAGTAGCTTTCTTACTTTTTAAAAGAACCCAGCACAGTGTGCCAATGTCTTTAAGGATAATCTAATATTGCAGAGAGCCAATAATAATAATACTGATGGTGTTGTTAATATGTAGTGCTTGGTATGTGTCAGCCGCTGTTCTTAGCACTTTATCTACGTTAAGAAATTTTAACTGTTGTGACTGTACTCTGAGGTAGGGTCTATCAGCATCCCATTTTTCAAATGAGGAAACTATACACAGACAGGTTAAGAACTTTTCCCACGCTTACACAGCTAGTAAAAGGCAGACCTGTGATTTTTACTCTTTGTTGGTTTCTTATATTCTTCCAATAATGTTATTTATACACATCTATTTTATGTACAATGATTGACCCTTTCTGATAATCATAATAAGAAGTCTAAGAACATCTCTTTCCTTAAAAATAGATTCAGGAAAATTTGGATATTTACGTACTTCACTCTTAAACAAATCATTACTGATTTCGTCGAGGACCTGTCCTAGCCACAATCATATCATTCAAAATAAACATCAATTGAGTTAAGGCTATACAAGCAGGCTGAAATAAACCAAAGGGTTCTGAACAATTAATCTATGTCTTTAATTTGTATTAGAAAAACAATTTGAACAGCAAAATATTGTGCATATCCATAGCTCCTTACTATAGCATAAGGGGCTTTTGAACATCTAAGACGATCCCACTGACAGTGGGAAAAACAACTGCCTTGATCCAATGGAAGTTTATCCACTGGCTCATTCCTTCTCTGCCTCTCCTTTCTTGGGATCCCTTTTCAGTTTATGGTCTACTGTGATTGCATCTTCAGTTAGCATGGAACAGTGCAGCTTCCTGGGAGGAAGGCAGAGTTCCTTGTCAATATTTCTGCTTTTGATGATCCTGGCTTCTTCAGCCATTTTCCTTTAATCCTTTCAATGGCTAATGAGCTTGGATCAATTTCAGAACCACAGCAAATATTTTAAACCTGGCAGCCATAACTTTTTCCTTTTCATCCACTTGAATCTGTCATTTTATTACATTACTACCAGCTAAAGCCTTCACCAATCTAGCTCATTTTTGGACGTCTTGCCAAGGAGCCTTTCATTGTTAGAGTTCTCTAAGGATGAACAGCCTTCTTGTGATCGAGCAGGGCCTGTCCAACAGCTCCGGGTTGGGGAGGTGCAGACTCATGATCAGCAGATTCAAAGCTATGACCCACTTTCCTGCTGCCACACTGCCAAGGCCAGAGCTAGAATTCAATCCAGGTATTCTAGCTTCAAAGTTCATGTTCTGAAACCCCTTGACTATACTGCCTCTCCAGGGTCTGTGTTTTAACCACTCTATTAAAGTAAAGTACTGAAGTCATGGCAGGGTTATTCACTGTAAAAATTAAGCTCATGGGAAAGACCATTCAAGACTGTGTTATAGAGTTGAGGAAAAAAGGACACACATGGCAATGATAAATTGGAATATTTGGGGAAAGAAAGGAGGATCAGCTATATTTTGAATGGAAACATGTTTGGAGGAGAAGAAATTTGCAGAGAAATAATCAGACATGTTTCAGGTTGGCTGCTAACCAGCTGAGTTCTTAAGTTTTCCCCTGTGAGGGTAGAATGGGTTGATGGGGGCTGATGCCCCGGTAGTTCTTTTTCTCTTTCCATCTCACTGACCTGTCTGGTTCACACAGACCATAATAGCACTTCTAGGCTGCTCTACCAGAGCACACTGTCCCTCACTGACATGGAGGAAGTACTTTCTGGTATTCCACATCCCTCTACTGGGATGGAAAACAGAGAAGCCCCTTCATTTTGGTGGCATTTCTTGTCTAACCAGGGATATAGCCCTCAGTAACAACTTGTACCTATCAGATGATGGATGGGGCAGTGGGCCATCCATCAAAGTCTTGGGGCAATACCAGGGTACCTCTGAGGCTTAGTCCACAATCTAGTAGTTTCTTCTGTTTGTCATATGCCAGGGCAGAATGTACTTTCAGAAAATTGTTTTTGTGGTCTAATGGTGAACTCTTATCTTGGAGACAGTGGTCCAATTATCTATCACTGCTGAAGAAGCAAGTCAGAGTGTAGTTTCATTTATGCATCTGCCCGAAGGTCAGATGGAACCGTGAAAATCCATGACAAGCCTGTGGCATGTTCCAGGCTCCATCTGCACTCAGCTTGATGACTGTATTTTCATAGAATCAGAGACATATAACATTTAAGGCATTTTAAGGTAATGTATCTCATTCAAAGTTTTCTCTTTATAGATGAGAAAACCGAGGCCTAGAGAGAGGAAATGATTAACCACATTAATGCAGAGACAGCTAGCTGTTTGACCTAGGATCCAATGCCCTTCTCCATATACCTACCTGGCTTGGATCAATAACGTTTTCTGAAAATAGGAAGGATAATTATAAATGGGACAAGGAGCATAGAGAAGCAACTTTAGAAACTTTGACTAGGGCAGAGGGGAGAGCAAGCCAGTTTGACTCAGCACTTTGTTTGAAACTGAAGCTTATTGGATGTTAAATTGTGGGAGCCTCCATCCCATTCACTGAAATCCTTTTTTGGGGGGTAATCTTCTCACCCACATGAAAGTAAGGAACTCTTCCATAAGCACTTAAGTACTACTATTAAGGGAACTCAAAGAGGTCATTTAACAAATAGCTCTCTTTTGCCGTTCCCACCAAGAATTCATTGCTGTAAGTCAGGAGAGTGGTTTTTTTTGAGAATTGGCTGCCTTAGCATTAAGCTACATTCTAAGCTTGAATCATTTGCTTTCCATCTTACTCTTCTTCTTACCACTCTCTGGGATTTTACTTTATTCTTTAAATGAAAAAATGGTCTGTAAAGGTAATATGAGTTCTTGGTTAAAAAATTTTAAAAAATAACGACAACAATAAAAAAACATGTAGTAAGAAAGTCATTTGAATTCTGATCCTCGGCCATCTAGTTCTTTTTTTCTAAAAACAACTCAAACAAGCTTCTTTTGTTTTTCTATATTATGTCTACTTAAGTGTATATTACTATAGAGCTGCCTGTTTTTATACACATAGTGGCAGATTATTCTGTGTTGTGTGCTTGCTTTTTTCACTTAATGTTTCTTAAAGATTATTACCTCTCAATATGTAGAGATTTATTTCATTGTTTTTAATTAGCTTTAAATTTTAAAAGCTTGATAAAATATATTTTAGTTTATCTGCTTTTCTAGTGTTTGCCATGTGGCCAAATCCCAGGAGGTGAGTTTAATAAAGAAGGTTACATGAATTTCCCCAGGAAGGTCCGCTGCTTCTAGGCCCAAGCACCCAGGAGGTCCTCTCCATCCTGTGAGCTTCCTGGGTGAGTGTGCTATAATGAAATGATCTGTCAGATTCTGATTCTCAGACGACCCTCCCCGTCTGGCTCAGAGGAGAGAGTTGGCGGGGTCCTGAGAAAGCAGACTCGCCTTGAGTTTGTCTTCTTGGCTGCCGGGTGAAGGAGTCTTGCACTCCTGCTCTGATGTTTCTCCGAGGAGACGTTGGGTTTTCCTGGCAGGCAACGCTTCAGGCTACTCAGCGGAATGTCTGTAGTTCTGTAGCTTCAAGAGGAGCCGGGAGGCTGAGCTTCCCAGCCAAGGGAAACACTGCTTCAGACTCGAGACCACTACTTGGCGGTGACCATGGGGCCTGCTGAATTTAGGAGAGGGCTCCCTCATACCCCTTACTTACTCGAACCACCCTTCCCCACCAAAAGTTAGAGGAGTGTGGGGCGACACTCCAAATCTGGTGCATTCACTAGCACACAGCAATTGCCTGGGTGAAGTGGATTCCAGTCCCATTTTGGTACAAGGGGAAAGCCCACTGCCTCCGTCCCTATCTGGAAGCGGGGAGAAGAAAGCCAGTGTCGAAATCAGACTTCTCAAGTGTCAGCAGCAGTCTTGGTCTCTGCTTAGACAAATAATCTCAAGGCGACCCCGATCCCCCGTTCATTGTGAAAACAGTGCCAGAGTGAAACAGAATTAAATTGTTTCTCTTTCATGACAGCTGAAGTGTAAAACCTATTCTATTCCGACCTCGTGGTCAGAATATCCCGACACCTCATAAATTATCCTAAGGGGCCGGGGCGGTTCGGGGAGGCCGAAGGTCCCCCCGTGCCCGGCTGCCTGCACGGCGGTGGCAGCGGCGTCTCCCTCCCGGCCTTTGCGACAGGCTCGCACCGACGTGCAGAGTGTGGAGGCGCGTAGTGTCCTCGAAGCCAGTTTTTCTGAGTTAGGACAAGTTTTCCCATCCTTTTTGTGTTTTTAGAATGTGTATGGCCACGGGGGCTGCTTGCATGAAGAGTTTTTAAGGAAGCAGGAAAAGCCCAGGGGTAGCTCCTGCGGTCAGACAGAAAGTCTAAGGCGGGTTTGTCTTGGGAGGAAAAGAGAAAGGGGAAGGATGGAGAGGAGAGAGACACACAGGAACGGTGAAGGGCTGGAGAGAAAACAATGAACGAAAGGGAAGAGAAAGGGAAGTGTGAATGAAGAATCGAGAAATGGTCTCTTAACTCAGATATACAGCCTCAAACACCCCCCTGCCACCAATGCACACGCGCTCTGTCTCTGTCTCGCTCTCTCTGTCTCTCTCTGTCTCTCTCTCTGTCACTCACACACACACACACACACACACACACACACACACACCCATCTGGTTACAAGAAAGCAAAGGCACCCCCTCATCAGAGTGGAACTCTTGGACTTCCCTGCCTCCTGGGGAGTCTCCTGCAGCCCCTGCATCCGTCTGTGCCTTACACACAGTAGGTGCTCTGCAAACGTTTGCCTAGTGCTGAGATTCGCAGATTGGTCCCCAGAGAGGGAAGCAGATTTATTCTGGGAAATTCCAAGCATGTAAAACAAAGTCATTCGGAGCGAACAGTATTCCTGACGCCTGGATCACCGCAAGGTTGAAGGCGTGTGAGTATTTGTGGGTGTGTCTGGATGTGTCGTGTGTGGGAGCGTGGGTGGGTGGTCCGGACGGGTGGGTAATAAGTGACAGGAGGGCCCTTGAAAATATAAGGGGCTCCATAACTACTGTAAAAATAAAACTGGGAACAGAATGCCCAGACCTCCAGCCATGCTGTGACCAAACCTGACCTTGGCAGAGATGAATAATACTGTGGAGATGGATTCAAAAATTATTAGTCAATGTTTTCGATCCCTATGGGCTTTTTTTTTTCCCTTTTAAAGAACTACTGGGTGGGTTTTTGGCCAGGCAAATGCCTGCAGCAGCCTGTAGAATTCCAGAGCCCTTCCAGGCTTTTTCTAGACGCTTCCATATTAATGCTTTTTTATTTTTGGTTCCTTTTTTCTCTAACGGGATGTGTCTGCTGGCTCCCCCTTTAGACAAAGGGTATGAGTTCTCATTTATCCCTCCTCTGAATTCCTCCCTTTCTTGGAAGTTATGTCTTGATCCTTCCTCACAGATAGACCATCCTGCTCCCGGTTCCTCTGGCCTGGAGATGCAGAAGCCGAGAAGATCCAAGGGAGCAGACAGTTAGAAACTTGTTTGTATCAGACTTCAGAGAGGTCACAGAACGTAATTTTCTGCAGCCATCGCAGTGCACGTGCACATACTTACTGGAATGTACACTCGCAATGGTGAAGGGACGCAGGGCAAAAGGAAATACTTATGCTCCGTGGAGGGAAATCTTGTACCATCCATACCACAACGTGGATACCTGACAAGTTTGTTATATGTCTTTGTGCATGTATCTGCGATCACACTATAGCAAGCTCTCTGATATGGAATTTAGATTTTTTTTTTATTAGAAAAAAATAGCAGTTCACAAGGGTTGGTAACACATCTTTAAACCTTGTGGTTATTTTGGGTATTAGATTGTCAGTCTTAGAAGTAAAGTTTCTTAGATGCTGGAGATTGCATGCTATAGGTTCAGACATTAAGGAGTGCTATGGAACTAAAATTTTCTCTAAAAGTAAATTAATGATGACCTGAAATACTGCATCTTCATTTTCTTTACACATCTTTTTGAGGTGTACCTAACCATTACCCAACTAATCAGGCTAAATTCTTGATTTCATACAATCTCCTTCTTGTAATTGCTGTACAACATCTGCATGTATTTACGTTGATTTTATGTATTTTATTTCCCCCCATTAGACCTTAATCTCACTGAGGATAGGAATCAGTGTAATCTTTATTCTGTGCCCATAAGTGCCTGGGATTGTTTCGTGAATCCTATGCATAGTCAATAAATGAGGTACACATTCCACTCTCTGAGGAGCATTTTCATGCTAGGTTGGTTTGTTTTACTAACTACTTCTTTCATCTCTTAGTCAGTGCATGCTCAAGAAATGCTGATGTCTGCCATGGGGTGACACACTTAGGAAAAAATACACCTCTAAAATGATACAATACACCTGGAAGTCAAGAGTAAATTACCTATGGATTTTCCATGGCTTTGTAGGTAGCAAGATGGAATTTAAACTGTAGGTATAAATTTCTGATTATAAGCAATTATCCATCTCTTAATCAAATACGAACTTTCTGCCTAGTTGCTAAATATTTTAATGTTTCTCTTGAGGTGTTCTTTTTAATTTTCCTTGGGGCATTCTATTCGACCCCTCAGCATCATTATCTCCTGGATTTTGAGCTTGGTCCCATATTCCAAGGAATCACTCATGGACAATCAACTAAATAAATCTGACCCATTTCTGAGCAAGGTTCTATGTCCTCTGGCACCATTAACCAAAACACCTGACTCTAAGTTCCAGTCCTTAGATAATGCAAATCATTGCTCTAGCTCACTACTTCAACCCTCTTCCCAAAACCATTCACTGGATTGCAGACTGATTCATGCTTCGGCTCCTTTTCTCCCACTGCAGTATTTGGCTATGTGGGATTACAGGTGTGAGCCGCCATGTCTGTTTGAAACTTCCCATTTCTTTGTTCTCATTTACCGTATATGAGGTAAATCTGTGACTCCCACCCACCACATAAATTCTAGAAGTAGCTGATTGATTTGCCTTTCCTAGGATATGAATATTTTAGTAGGTGATTCTGAGGCATCCAACTTTGTAAACTGAAGAACTTAGTTTTAAAGTTTAGGGCAGGGGTTGACAAACTGCAGCCCACAGACCAAATCGGCCTACTGTCTGTTTTTGTAAATAAAGTTTTATTGGAACACAGTCGTGATCATTTGTTTACATATTGTGTGTGGCTGCTTCAGTGTTATGAGGCAGAGTTGAGTGGTTGCAGTAGAAACCATACGGCTTGCAAAGCTAAAAGTGTGTATCATCTGGCTTTCTATAGAATAAGTGTGTCAACCCCCAATGTAGATTAAATAATATGGTTTTATTGCACATCTTTTCCTGTTCCCTTCTTAGACAGATGAGGCCACTGAGGTCCTGAGAAGTTAAGTGACATGTCCGAAGTCATACAAAAAGAAAGACGAGGGGTCAAGATAACAAACCACGGAATTTCAAACAGAGTGAAAGGCAAGTGGGGACATCTTTACAGAGTTCAGTTCTTTTGAACAGTGTCATCTTGAATAACGCCCCTGAGATTGCATGATTATTATGAAATAAATTTACTGATAAACTCAAGAGGAAAATAAAAATAATAAATGAAAATCCCATTCAACCTCTGAAGTCACCTGGATTTTTGCGACAATGGAAAAGATTCAGTTCAATTAGTGGCTCTGTGTCCCCGTAAGGACCTGCATTTTGGGACATATATATATATGTTCTCATTATATATTACATAAATGAGTCCCCAAAGAGGGCCCAACATATCATCTTGCTCAATTTAGGGATTTGGAAAATAACCTTAAAAATTGATGGCTGGCATCCAAAATGAAACTTCAACAGCTGGGGGGTGGATGATGTCTGTACCCCTGATCTGTTCTAACAGGCTGCCAGAGAAACAAGGGCTACGTAATTTAGGGCAACTTCCCTGTATCTTGGAGAAAAGCTGAGGAACAGAGCATAGAATCGTCATCCTGTTACTCTTTCTGTCTCTGCTTCCTTAGAAGACTCCTCTCTGTCTGCACTTTTGTTTTATTTCCTAACCTCATGTTCACTTTTTTATCACCGCAAATTAGGATCTGGCCCTGCCACTCCATTGAAATGGGAAGGGCTTTTCAGCCCTCACCTCATCTGACCCCTCTGGGATATGATATTTTTGCCCACGCCCTTTGCAATAATGTTCTCTCCTCCCTTGACTTCTCCAATGCCCTGCTCATGTGATTTTCCTGTTTCGTTTCCTTTCCTCGGGCTCATTTTTCATCTGTCCTCTATCCTCAGATGTGGACTATGTTCCTTAGGATTCCAATCTCTATCTACCCTCTTTTCATCTCCTTCTATGTATTCTCCTGGGAAATCTCATTTATGCTCATGGCTTCAGCTACTAGCTAAGTGGTGTTGTCTCCCAAGTCCGTCTCTGGTCCACATCTCTCTTCCAAACTATAGAATTTATTTCCATTTTCCCACAGAACACCTCCATTCAATGTACCGCAGATATCTTAAACTCGGAAAGTCCAGAGCTGAAACTATTTGTTCCCCTACACCTGATACCTTCTCTGGTATTCTAAACTTATGTTACCCATCTGCTCAAAGCACTTCAGTGGCTCCCTGGATCTACAAGGAATAAAGTTCCTAAGTGCAAAAAAGCCCTCCGTGCGCTGGTTCATGCTAGCCTCCTTGCATGCTTGGCCTCCACTATCCTGGCCCTTGCAGTTTTCTGCTTTCTCTTTACTATTTTTCTGTTCCTTTGTTCTCCTTGGAATCACTTCCCTTTTGTTAGTTCAATGAGCATCTGCTCAACTTCCAAGATTCGATTCAGGTACTGCATTCTCTATAATCACCCAACGAGACACTGGGCACTAGGACAAGAAGGCCAGAATCCTTACTCCTCATTTTTGCACTTTGGTTGTCCCAGAATTCATCATCTTGAAAGAGCAACTATGTGGCAGCATCCTGCTCCTTTTGGGCAAGGCTCTCGCTGACTGCACAGTTTGTTGTGAAATTTTCCAATTCTCCCACCCATCTGGGATTATCTTTCTAGCCTGACTTTAGTGATTGTGGGCCAAGTTAGTGGTAATTCTGGTAGTAAATTAGTCAGAGTGCTGTCAGTGAACATTCTTCTGGAGAAAGCAATGCAATAACTAGAATTGGGATAGTTTTGTTAGGAGCAAAGAATAGCACATTATTCAGCATTTAGTGCATTAAGAAGCGGTAGCATAGTGGAGCTAAAGAGCATGAATTCTGGAGTCAGAGTGCCTGAGTTTGAATGCTGGCTCAAACTAGCTTTGTGACTCTGGGCAAATTTCTTAGCCTTTCGGTGCCACAGTTTCCTTATCTGTAAAATATAGATGAGGATAATAGTATCCTCCAGATAGGATTGTGGTGAGGGGTGTGTGTGTATATATGAATATGTGTGTGTATATATATATATATATATACACACACACACACACACATACACGTGTTACTTAGAACAGTGCCTAGCATTTAATAAGTGTTACCTCTTTCTATTTTTAGCTTGTTAGATGACTAAGGGAAAAGCTAAAGTTCAATAGCCATGAGAAAGACCATTTTCAACCAGAGGGTTGAGTAGTCTCCCTTTTTCACACCAGTAAAAACAACCACCAAACTCTCAACTCTCCAATTAAACTGTACACTGAATAACTAGTTTATATACCTTGTGTTTGTTTAGTCCTTTATACTAGGCAAATAACTTTCACTTACTGCTATATTAGGTAGCAGTGAAAACAAGAAAAAAAAAGGAACATGTTTTTGAACACGCAATTCTTTATTTTATGTGCAGATACAATACTTTGATGAATGTCTCCTTAAATAGTTTGAGAAAGCAATTATAGAAACTTCAAGTACCAGGGAGCCCTGTTAACATGAACCACTCTGCACCTCTGTGTGCATCATCTGGATGGCATTTTCTTCTCACACAACCAAATCCCAAGAGGTAGGATGTATAGGTACAGTGTCTACATTTTATGTATAAGAAAACGATCAAAAAATAATAAGTTCTATGTTTTCTGACTCCCTGTCTTATACACATTCCATTGTTCTTTTTTCAGTTTTTGACTTTATTTTACAGGCCTGATATTTTAAAAAAATGCCAGGCTGAGCTAAACCAGTCCATACCCTAAAGAGTCTGTCTAGAGGTCCTTAAAACCCTTCTGTTACCTTTTCCAAATTTAAGGAATTCTTTATGATGATTTTTATATCTTCATTGTTACTGATGCAGATCGAGAAGTCTGGTGGTGCAAAAGAAACTAAGGGGGGTGGCAAGGGCATCATACGTAACCTAATCATCTGTACCCCCATAATATGCTGAAATAAAAAATAAATAAATAAAAGGATCTTTAACCCCCCCCCCCAAAAAAAAGAAACTAAGGAGAGTCAGGGGGACGACAAGAAGTAGAAAATAGTTCAACAAAGAAAATAGATTTATATATTTGCCTGTTTTTCCCTAGTCAACGCCTTGCTGCACGGTGTTATTGCATCTGTCTACTTCTATTTCTAGGACCACCAACTACTCTGTTCCATGCTCCATAGTGTCTTGCCTGAATTGCTATAATATCCTCCTAAGTGATCTCCCTACAAACACTCTGATACACTTTTAATCTATTCTTTAATTTGTTGCCAGAGTTATATTTTCAAAATACGAATCTGACCATTCACTTCTCTTTACTTAAATCCCTTCAATAGATTTCTATTCATCTTGACATAAAACCAAAATTCCTCAACCAAGGCTATACGACCCTGTATCATCTGGCTCCACCTGCTTATGGTAGAGATTGCAAGCTTTTCAACAATGCCTATTCTTCTTGCTCCTGTGGACATAGATGGTTTACATTTCCCAGACTCCCTTCTATTAGGGCCTGGCCTCTGCTGTGTGTTACTCAAGATCCTACCGGGTGATGGGTAGAGATACTCATGATAACTGTGAAAGCCACGTGTTGAAGATGACAGAGTAGTATCGGCATGAATCTCTGACAGTGGAGCCCCCAGATTCTTCCATTACACACCTGACCTGCAATTGCCTTGGAATGTTATGTTGTACCTATTTATTGCATTGAGCCATGATGGGGTCTGTTTGTTACTATAGATGAATCTGCTGTAACGAACATGTCACATCTTCTGTCTCATTGACCCACTATACTGCCCATACCTCGCTTCTCCACATCGGCTGAATAAATCTTTCAGTTCCTTATCCTGGCCATGCTCCCTTCTCCATGGGGTCTTTGCATATGCTATTAACCTCTCCTTTAACACTTTCAGGTTAAATCTTGCCCATCCTTCAGGTCTTAGCTCAGGTACTACTACTTCATGGAAGCCCTCTCTGAACTCAAATCTCTTTGTTATAGGCTCATCTCTCCATGTACTTCTCCTCCATAGAGCTTGTGATGGTTGCAACTTTAGATTTTATTTGTGCTTATTTAATTACTTTATGCATCTTCACTAGAGTGTAAATCAACGAGGGCAGGGACACTGTCTGTTTTAGTTTATTTAACATCTACATAGTGTCTCGACACAAAGACAATCAGTAAATTTTGTTGAATGAATGAATCAAATTATTGATGTATACCATTAAGAAAAAAATGTTTAAAATATTTTAAAGTACAATTTATAGCTGTAAGTTATGGTGCAAAATATTTTTTTCTCAATAAGAAATGTTATTTTGATGCTTTGTTTTAAAATGCTTTTAATAACTGCTGGCATGATCTAAGATTATAATTTTAGGAACACACAGGGCTTTGATGTACCAACCCCCGATGTGCCAGCCCTATACCCAGCTGCCGTGGTTTAACTTATTTGCCAGCAGCATTTCACTCTTCCTGGTAGTTGGTAACCAAATACAATTTCTGGATTATTTCTTACTGAAGAACCTTCTGGTTGGGAAAAAACAATACTAGGAAATAAAATATACAAAGAGTAAGATATATTCTGGTTGTGAAGGTAGAAAGAATATGGGCTTTGGATGAGATAAATCCAGGGGCTTGATCTCCAGTTAGGATTGTCTGATATATAAGTATGTCCCATACAATATTTCAGACATACTTACTCTAAAGAATTATTTATTGTTTATATGAAATTCAAATTTAACTGGCTATCTTGTATTTGCTAAATCTGGCAACCTTATTTCTAGTTCTGCCACTTACCGGCTTCTTCACCTTAGGTAGGAATTTACCTCAAGAGGATTAAGGAACATACACTATTTCAATGCTTAGCGTAGTGTCAGGCACTATGTGCTGACACTTAGTGTTCCAAAAATATTTATTCTTTTTTAGATTCCACATATAAGTGAGACCATGTAGTAACTGTCTTTTTGCGCCTGGCTTATTTCACTTAGCGTAATGTCCTCTAGTTCATCTAGGTCCTCATAAAAAAGTTGAACTCAAAGAAGTAGTGGTCAGCAGAGGCTGGGGCTGGGGTGGGGTGATGGAGAAAGGAGAAGATGTCGGTCAAAGGGTACAAAGTTTGAGTTAGGAGGAATAAGTTTTAGTGATCTATTGCACAGTATGGTGACTAAGGTTAATGATAATATATTGTATATTTCAAAATTGCAAGTAGAGAAGATTTTAAATGTTCTCACCATACAAAAATGATAAATATGTGAGGTGATGGATATGTTAAATAGCTAGATTTAATTATTCTGCAATACACTCATATATCAAAACATCACATTGTACCTCATAAATTTATACAGTTATTATTTGTCAATTAAAAATAAAATAAAATGAAATAAAGATATTCCAATAAAAATAAAAAACCAAACAAATGCTTCAAATTTTTATTCCCATTATTAATATGTGTAAAAATAGTATTGCAATAATAGATTCCATTACTTGTAATAACAAGAGCTACCATTTGTTGCGTACCCTATTATATACCAGGCATTGTTCTAAGCCCTTCACATGCATTATTTTGTTGATCTCTTCCAATGATCCCGTAAAGTAGGTATTACACTATCTGTACTTTACCAAGGAGACACAGAGAGTTTGGGTCACTGCCGCGGGTCCGACGCTCACCAGTGGTGCAACGTCAGAGCCAGCTGTCCGACTCCAGAGTCAGCTGTCTTCACCGCCACGCTATGGTCTCTGCACGTTACAAACAAGGCTGGGTCCGTTATGGATGTTCTTTCATAGTCGTTAGGGACACTTTCCCGTAACCCCTTTGTAATCCTGGGGAATTGATTTTTGCTGCCCACCTGGTAAATCGACCATCCCTTTGCACCCAGAGCTGATTTTATAGAAATCTAAATATACTTTACTAGATTTACATGTTACCACTAAAGGAAAAAAGTTCCCCGTTTGCCTTTGAGTTGAGGCAACCCTTTGGTTTTATAGGCTTGTTTTAGTAAGTAATCATTCTGGTCATGCCAAGGCCTCCTTTATTGAGTCATAAATGCATCCCGGACGACTCAGAACAACAAGCAGGCCCTTTCCTGCGAGCCTCGCAGGCAGACGCTGTGAGTTACAAGTGGGTTGGCTTGCCGGGCCTCTGCAGGTTTCTCCCTTCTTCTGGAAACCTCCTATGAAACCACGTGAAGGGGAAAGAGGATCAGATAATTGGGATCTTTAAGATGGTTATTATGAAAAATGTTCTGGAACCAATTCAAATACCAATCAGAAACCACATTGTTCGACTAAATCACTTTCAGATGCCATATAAGATACAAAATACAATTATTTCCAGTTTAAAAATATAATGTTCCTTTAAAAAAAAACACAGTATTTTATTTTACTATTTAAAAAAAAAAAATCTGCCTTGGCTGGAATTCAGGCCCGTCACAGATGATGTACAGACAGGCTTTATGCTGTTCCCTTTGGATTCGGGGCCTATAGACCTCACTGTAATGTATTTAAAAGTTCCTTAAAATGGATGTGACAGCTGTTTTCTTTGTGTATTACAGAAATATACAGAGTTCAGAGGCTCCATGGCTACACTTTGGGCATGTATGTCATTAAAAGAATGAAAAAAAGATGATGGCCAAATGCTGTATTAAAATCCCATTAGAAACGCTGGGAGGAATTTATGGCCCCAATGTCTTTTATCTGACAGCCATCAGTTTGGTGAAACAGTTTTCCTCTTGCCTTTTTCTTCTTCCCTCTCTTTCTTTCCTTCCTTATTCTCTTTCTTTCCTTCCTCCCTTCCTTCCTTCCTCCCTCCCTTCCTTCCTATTTTATTTCCTTCCAATTTCTTACTTGGCTACAGAACATCTGGGTGTTGTCTTTACCACTGGAAAGGCAAATAAATATTATCAGGTTTCTGTCAATATTTGCTCTTCTTTACTGTGTCCTGTGTCAGACACCTTAGGGGGAGATCATTTATCCCTTTCCCAGATAGACTTTTCTCCCCGGCTGAGGATTCATTGAATCCACAGTTGTTTATCTGAGCCATCATCGCCGTGGTGAGTACAGGGGTTGACACACCGTGTGACCTCAGGAATGATTTCTGGTACAGCGGCTCCCATATGATCCACCAGACTCTGAGCATGAATTTTAATGCACTCAGAACCCCTTCTCTTGCCCGAGGTCACTGGCTCTCAGAGCAAATCTTCCACAAACTGACATGGAACCTGAAGAATTTGCTGTCAAGAGAGGTATGGACTTTTGCCTGCGGATCTCCAGGGCATGCTGTCACCCTCTGTGGAACAGGAGGGAAATATTAATCCAGTACCTCGCTGGGTATACAGTTACTTAGGAATTAACATGGAAATATTCAGCCCACAAAGAATTGCTACAAGATCTGACAACAGAAGCAGCAGGATCCTGGAGGGCTTGTTCCGGGCTGGCTTTGCCACTTACAAGGCATGTGGTCATGGGCAAATTGCTTTATCTCTCCAGCTTCAATAAAAGGAGGACTGGCTCTGAAAATCTCTGATTCTGTGACACCAACCCAATGGAGGCAGAAGGAACGATAGAAATATTGCTGTGAGATATTGTAACCGAGGATACGCAACAGCTTTCCGCCCAGATGTTTAGTAGTTAGAAAAGGATAAATAATTCTATACTTCGGGGAACTCAGAGTCATTGACAGCACCTGAGTTTACTTACCTGATGTTTTGTTCATCTCTGTCTACAACCCTAAGAGCCACTTGAGGGAAAGGATAAGGCCACTCATCTCTGTATCCCTACCTCTGTGCCTGTTCGTTGGGTATGGGGCAAAGGTGATACTCATAATGAGGAAAAGGGAGGAGGACGAGAAATCCAGAAGATAGGTGGGAGAGCAGGAGAGCACGCTGCCACGGCAATCAAGGCAGGAGAGCATCTCAGGAAGAGCAAGTGGCCACCAGCATTGAATGCCATAGGTAGGCCAAGAAATGTCACAGAGAGGCTGAGCAAAAGGCCCTTCAACTGGCGGGTATAAATGGTAGGTCTGTGGAGAGTAGAACGGTTTCTACCTCTTGTTACTTCACATAGCAACTATTTAAAGAAAATACAGAGAAATAGTTTTTGTTTTTCATTTTTAAAAATTGGGACACTTTATACAGATCCTTCCTTGTGTCTTGATTTTTTACTTCTCAAAATGCTGTGAAATGCCTCCAGGTCAACTAAGTGCAGTCAAACTCTCTATCACAATCTTTTTTTAAAAAAATATTTAATTGATGAATAAAATTTGTATATATTCAAGGTGCTCAACACAATAATTTGATATACAAATGCATTGTGTAATGATTACCATAATCAAATTAAATAAGTACCCATAGTTACCATTTGAGAGAGAGAGAGAGAGAGAGAGAGAGAGAGAGAGAGAGAGTGTGTGTGTGTGTGTGTGTGTGTGTGTAGTGAGGACACTTAAAATATACTCTCTTGGCCTGGTGTGATGGCTCATGCCTGTAATCCCAGCACTTTGGGAGACGGAGGTGGAAAGATTGCTTGAGGCCAGAAGTTTGAGATCAGCCTGAGGGACACGGCAAGATCTTATCTCTACAAAAAATAGAAAAATTAACCAGGCATAGTGGCTTGTGCCTGTGGGCCTAGCTACTCTGAGGCTGAGGCAGGAGGGTCGCATGAGCCCAGGAGTTTGAGGTTGCAGTGAGCTATGATCACGCAACTGCACTCTAACTGAGGCAACAGGGTGAGACCCTGTCTCAAAAAAAACAAAAACGAAAAAAACAAAACTCACTTTACTTTCCTATGAACTCTAGAAAACAGGAAGACAGCACTGTCATTTCAGGTTAAATAAATGGAATATTGAAGTTAATCTCTCAACAAACACTACACAGTAATAGAAGATAAGAGTGAAATTTATACTTGTGACCTATCCTTTACTTCCCACTCTCTCTAGACTGTGCTGTGCACATCTTACTAACATGGGAGGGACTCGTGAGTAGAAATAGGTAGAATGTTCTAGATGCTGGCTGAGAGTACTTTGGGGGCCCAGAAGATCGATATACACAACACCACAGGCTTACTTCCTACAACATCTTTGAATCAAATAAAGGAAAGAATTTGAACTACTTGTCAGTAAAGGATTACGTGGAAAAACAGCGTAAGATTAGAAGCAGTAGCAGGTGAGAAATGGGAGATGCGAACCTTTGATGATCATTATGTTCAAATGACTATGTCAGCAGAACATTCTGTGTCTACAAAAACAACTGGTTTAAGTAAAGGTATTAATTACAATGGGATTAAGTGCTAACTTCAAATTAAAGACCCGGCTCCAAAACATGGAAAGAAAATGATTTTAGGCAGTGCCACTTACATAATTTGGTGTCAGTTTTGAGGAATAACAAAATACATTCTGAGAACAAAAAAAATTGGAAACACCTAAAGAATATAAAAAAAAATGAGCTGGTAGTATGGATTTCTGTAGGAAAAATTGTTCCTGGAAAATTGGATTCCTTTTTTGCAGAATAAACTTATATTAGTGAGAAAAGGAAGAAGAGTAGATGTTATTTATTAGAGTTTTTATAGACTGGTTCAGAAATTGCAAAACTGTATTTTTAATTTATTTGAGAGTAGTTTCAACTGGCATGGATAAAAATATGTTGCAAAGGCTGCTTGTAGAAGAACCAAGAAAGGAAGAAGTCGAGGTGTTGGAGTTTGGGAAGCAACATGGTTTACAACTCTTTCTTATAAATAAGTTTATTGCTTCTCTGAAAGGAGAATAAAATGGAACATTAAATTGGCATTTAAATCCTTAGTTTCAGAGTGTTAGTGAACACTAAAAAATAGCAGAATTAAGAGATGAAATTATTTCTCTCCTTTCTCTGGATTCTTTGTAAAATCAAAAGGAGAAAATTTACTTATTTATTCATTCAGACATTTATATATCCCTGTCACATTGATGCCATAATAAATGTAAACAGGGAGATGTATAAAATAGCTATTCTTTATGATTTAAATTTTCTTCATCTTAGTTTTTTATCTGTAGAACGGAGATGGTAACAGCTAATTCTGAGGGTTATTGTGAGCATTAAGTGTGCTGACCTATGTAAAACAGCACAATGCTTAGCATGCAGTAATGTTGTTAATAACAAACACTATTGAGCACTTACTGTGTGCTAGGTACTCTGTTAAATTGTTTTGTCTATCAATTCATCTGATGCTTATGATAACCTTATGGTGGATGTAGTCTTCTTAATCCCATTTTATGGACGAAGAAACTGTAGTTATGGAGTTTAAGTAACTTGCTTGAGTTTGTAAGTTGTGTAGCTGAGATTCAAACTTAGACAGCCTGACTCCACTGTTCATACCTGGGAGCTATTATGGTTATTACTACAACTACTAGGCTGAGCTGAAATTGCAGCAATAGGAATTTGAATTTAGACATAAAGTTCTTAACTATGGAGATTATGAAAAAAATGAAATGAAAGTTTTTAAAGTATAAAAATCCTTAGAGATTTTTAAGCATATACCAGATGTCAGCTGGGGTCTCACTATCCCTTGGAGACTTAGGTCAATTTGGTTTAAAACTCCAATTTGGTACTGATACAAGTTCAGAGCCATTTCTACAATTTCTGTGAATTCTCAGTGGCTTTCTTCCTCAAGTTTTCTCTGTCTTGTCTTGGAATCATCCTGCACCATCCAGATACAAATTCTGCTTTTCCCGAATATGTCATTAATTTTGTGATTTTACTGAAGATCTGAGAGGTTATGGGAGAAGTCACATCACACACAGTATTACTAACTTCCTGGCTTTATCTCTAGTCTTCCTATTTTTACACAAGAGCGTTTATGCTTGGCAAACATGCCAATTTCAACCATCTAGGACATGGTGGAGCTGGGACTCCAGGCGGAATCCTGTTGGCAGGTAGGCTGATCATGCCAGCCCAAGTGAGGAGACAAATCTCTTCTTCATCCATCTAGCTATTCTTCATAAGCCCTGCATTTTCTCTGCATTAACACAAGAAAAATAAAATAGAATCATCAAAGTTAATGTAAGCCAATCGTCCAGGTAAAGTCTTCTTGAAAGGCTAGGAGGCCAAAAATAGAAACCGTGAGGTTACAT
This sequence comes from Indri indri, assembly GCA_004363605.1. NCBI lineage: Eukaryota > Metazoa > Chordata > Mammalia > Primates > Indriidae > Indri > Indri indri. The sequence continues at coordinate 106,521 of RJWJ010000023.1, read as the reverse complement.
TAAAAACTTGCAATGTTTCTAAAACGTTCATTCGTGTGGACAACAGTAATAGGATTCTTTGACATCTGATTTCCAGTTGAGCCAGTGGGAAACTCTGGCAGGAGATTGGAAAGAGGGAAGAGAATGAGGTCAAGCTGTTATCAATTCCCTTTTAGGATACTAAGTGATCATTAGCCTGAAGCCAGAAGCCTAGTCCATTTTAAGGAGGAAATTGGCAGGATAAGAGATCTTTGCAATGCCTTATGCTCCTGTGGGTATAAAAACACTCGTCAGCATCGCCAACTAAATAAACAGCATCCCTAAATCTTGAAACACATAAAATTTTGTTTTTTGAAAAAGTTCATGTTGAAAGGAATCTCAGAAACTACCTAGTTTCTTCTTTACCATGAGAATTGTCTTTATAATACGCCCTTTTTCCTGCAAGCAATCTGGATCACAGCGAAGAGCATGGATTTTGGTGCAGAGAGATCTGGGCTCCTATTCCAGGCTTGTGTTTACTAATTTAATCAAAGGAAGGTTTGCAGTAGTCAAATCATTTATTGATCAATGCAATTGATTATTTAACATAATTACTGAGTATCAGGCACTGTGCCTGCAGAAACAGTAATCAACAACAACAAATGCCCTGTTCTCATGATGCTTACGTTTGATTAGGAACCAAAAAACCTGTAAGAAGAAAAATCTGCTAAGAAGAAAAATAAAACAGGGTAAGAAGACAAAGAGTTATGGAGGAGGGGCTCTGAGATAAGGTGACATTTGAACAGAGATCTAAACAGAGTAAGGGAATGAGCTGTGTGGGAATCTAGGGTAACAGCATCTTAGGCAGAGGGAATAGCCAATTCAAAAGCTTTGAAACTTGGGATGTGCTTTGTGTGTTTCAGAGACAGAGCAGAAGTCTGCATGGTTGGAGCCAACTGAGGCAGAAATGGGTAAAAGATGAGATCAGAGAAGTAACTTGACTTTCCTTTTCTAGAAAATTTGCATAATTTTACTTTTCCTGCTGGGTTGTTGTAAGGACTTAAAGTTTGAGGACAGTGTTTGTAAAGTGACTGATAGAATGTTTTTCACATAAGAAGTGCTGATGGTACTGATGTGGGGTAGGGGGTCACAAATTGTTTCCATATTCCCCCAGACTTCCTTTCCATCCTTGCAATAGGCCCAACAAAAATTCGCATCATTTGAAAAGACTAAGAAATATTTTATTTTTAAGTCACAGCCTGATTTCTAATCAAGTGAATTTTCTTGGCTCTGTTGGAGGTGACTTTATTTAACTCCAAATTAGTTTCCAGCCTTTCTTATTTATTTCACTTCGATTTGTGTGGCCATACATCCTTTCTCTAATTTTCCATTATTTCCCTGAATCCACATCTTGGCTATGGCAGTCCTACTCACCATAACATAAAGAACTCTTACAGATTTTTAAGGAAGTTTTTCATGTATAGAAAGTAATAAAAGTATTAATTTCCTTTTCAGATTATTTAAATGGTTCATAAAACAGCCTCATTTACTGAGCTTACATTTCCTTGTGTCCCAAATAACCAAGAGAGGGTGCGTGGTCTAGGGCACTAAAGCATGAATGCACACTGGTGGTCTGAAAGGTTTAATGTCTCTTCCTGGAGCGATTAATTTAAAGCAGGGCAAGACTGGCTCAACATTATTATTTCATCTTAAGTGCATCTGGAAATCCAGAGAGTGAGCCATTGTTTAACTCTGTTGAAGAAAAAGAAATGTACGTTCATAATTCTTACCTATTACTAGAGAAATTCTATAATTGCTCCTCACATTTAGGAAGCAAAACTCATGCTACCATCTTGAATAGGAGTGGCAGAAGCATTTTTGTCTGTTGAGACTTAGGGAACAGAGTAAATAGGGTTTAATGAGGCTTCTACAATTTTAGGAATTAAGCAAAACACTGAGGATTTATTTAGAAAGAGAAAATAAATTCCAGGAAATAACTTTAAAAAATTGACCAATACTATAAGCATCAAAAAAATCAAGAACAATAACATAATATTTTAAATGAATTACTGCCTTACTTTCCTTATGTTTTCTTCCCACATTTTTGTTTTTTTGAGATAGGGTCTCGCTTTGTTGCCCCAGCTGGAGTGCAGTGGCATGCATGATCATAGCACACTGCAGCCTTGGACTTCTGGGTTCATGCCATCCTTCTGCCTCAGCCTCCTGAGTAGCTGGGACTATAGGCATGCACCACCACACCTAGCTAATTTTTTAATTTTTTGTAGAGATGGAGTCTCACCATGTTGCCCAGGCTGGTCTTGAACTCCTGGCCTCAAGCAATCCTTCCAAAATTGGCGTTCCAAAATGATGGAATTACAGGCTTGAGTCACTGCTCCCAATCCTTCCTGCATTTTTGACTGCAAACCCTTTGATGACCTTTTCATAGTAAAAACATTTTGTAATATTTTCTACAGCAGTAGTAGAAAGATATCTGTCTTTAGCATAGGTGATTGAAATTTATTTTTTACTACTCATAGTTCAGGTGACTACAACTGTGGCTTACTACACAGACATACTTCCCATTTTTAGTACTACTTCCAGTCCGTGCTCTACAAATACAGGAATTGCGATAATTCTAGTATTCTATTTCCCACAATTCCCGTCAACTGGGAAAAAATTAACTGTACATGCTACATTTTATTCCTGTCAAGAGAGAACACACATCTTTACCAGACATCTACGAAAGGCAAATCATTGATGTCAAACTAAAAGTTTATGCAACTGATGACCGGAAGAATTGCCTTTAGACTGGCTTCTGGCTTTGTATATTTCACACTTCCTTTCTCCGGCATTCACCACCTCCTCCAAGCACCACAGCCATAGACTTCTTCACACTGCAGTATGACCTCCAGCCTTGCACCTTTGTGTAATGAACTGGGAAGAAAGCATAGGTCAGAGTCAGAGTCATCCTGGATGCTACTTTTATACCAACACGGCCAGCAATGACGTTATCCATACAGAACTGCCGGCAGACCCCATCATGGTAGCCCTCTAAATCCAAACTAAACCTATTCTCCTGGACAAGATCCCCAAATGCTCATTGCTTCTCCACCTCTGACTTCCCAACAGGAAGAAAAGTAAATGGGAGGGAAAATTAGGAGGCAGAGAGACAGTGGTGTTAATTGATTGTGTTTAAAATATCTTACTTCTGCAAATTTTATAAAAACCTATGACTGTGGCCTCCTAGGGCCTTGGATGGAGGATATGTAGCTGCACAGCCACCTAGAAGCTGAAGTGCCATTAACTTCACTGTGAATCTCCCTCTGGGGTGGAATATAACAAAAGAATGTTGTTCCTCACTGTATCTTTATAAGAACACTAGAGAAGAACTACTCAAAACCAGTTCTTCACCAAAATCTAGTTGGTAATATCTCCAGTTAGATAATGAAATCACGTTATCTGTAACTTTGTTCCACTGGTTTATTCAGAAAATCCAATAGGTGGCACTTCCAACGTGATTTTTAGGGAGTGTTGAATGTCTGAGTTAAGGTAATAATAGAAAAGCATAAAATTAACTTGCTTGTCTATCCAACTAATGATAGAATTCCTTCCCATGGAAATTGTATAATAGGCTCTCATAGTTTTAATTTTGATTTTTTTCCCCCTTTTCCCCAGGTTTCATTTTTTTTCTTTCCCTTCACTGCTTACTGTTCCCATCTTAAGCATTAGGTTTTCTTAGCAACGGCTTAGGTTCAGAAGCACATGTTGAAAGAACGAGTTCTTGGTTTTTTTGTCATCGAGAGAGCAAAACCTGGGAAAGGGCAAAGTGAATCAGGTAGCTTAGGGTACCGTGCTTCGGGGCCGTCTGTGCTTTTAAGAATCCTTCACTGCAGAGATTAAAGTGGGCGGGCAGCACAGGGGAAAAAGTACCTGCCAACACACACACACACACACACACACACACACACACACACACACCCTGGATAACACCTGCATCCCATCAGCTTCCAGATCTTTGTATTGTCATAGCTAGGTCTGAGTCCCTTCCCTCCTTGAGCACCCTTTCGAAGACATTCTATATTTTTTCCCTACTCACGTCCCTCTGTGATATATATTTTAACTTGACTTCATTTAGATAGGACATTAGTACCCTGTTGCTAAGCGTAGTATTTTGTTGGCTATTGGCATTTGGTTGAACATATGGGGAGCGCAAGGCTAATCCACTCACTTGGAAATAGTGGAAGCCCTTCTTGACATAAGTGTAACCTATGGAATCCATTTATATTTTGTTGCCATTTTAGAAATTTAGCTCTACTTAGACCAGAAATGAAATAGGCCACTTATTATTATTTTTTTTTCAATGAGCATTTCCAAGTGAAAGGACAGGACACATATTCTATGAGAACAAAAAATGCCACATGGTGCTTACCTGCCTGCCTTATTTCTCTGTTAGGAATATAAGCTTCACGAGGCAGAGAGTATTTTCCTTATCAGGTATCTTCATTGCTCTCACGTCCCTTAAAATAATATTGATAGACTATGTGGCTCCTTCCACATTTTTAAGTTGAAAACTAAAATGTTTAATCCTAAGTTTATATAGTTTGAAAGGATATAATTTCTTGCACATTTAAATTGAAATTTTAAAATAAAACTGTCACCTCACTTTTAAATGTATCTATAGCAGTATTATATCCACTATCACCTATTTTTAAAGGCATACAGATCTCTCCTTTAACAATTAGGCATTTTTCACAGTTCTCTTTTCTCTTTGAAATTATATTTCCATTCCACCTCCTCCTTAGAATTTTATACCAAAGTCATATATTTTAAAATTTCAGTATCTGTTATTAATTACCCTTAATACATCTATGCAACAAAAATTTAAAAATTTCCATTTTTTTCATAATCTCTGTGGTCAAGAACTTCTTGTCTAAGTTTAAAATCTTTTTACTTCAATTTAGCTCAGTCTAGTAGTTGCAATAAAAATTTTCTGTAGCCCTAGAGTTTGAAGAGCTGCAATTTTCTTCTGTATTATCATTGCAGTTATTTTTCAAATACAATGATCTAAAATTATTTATATACATAAATTATAACTTTTATAATTATGAAATATCAAAAATAAAATTGTATTGGGGATGCATGTCCTAGTTTGATAGGTGGTGAGGGTTTATGATACTTTGATTAAATGAGGTGACATAAATATTTTAAATTATATTTAAATTTTGGATTTGACATCTTAGAGATTGTTACATCTCCGGACAATGCATGGCTGCAACAGGGATGGGGACAGAGTCTGTCTTTCTTTCATCAAGTGGAAGACTATGTACAGAGAGAAGCAGGAGGGAGAGGGCTATGAAAGTTCGTGGACGGCACCTGGGCACCTGGGCAGATTACTTTTACGAAAGAATGGATACGGCAGCTAAATATCTGGAAATTGATTTCCTTGAAATGGTTTGTGTTTGCATATCTTCTGAGAGGTTTTGTTTGTGTACTCGCAAGTGTAAGTACACCCGATTGAACAAGCTGCTCAATATGTAATAGTTCTTAACATCATCTACAAACATTTTACCCCAGAGTGGTAAGAAATAAGAGTGCAGCAATAAATAAGAGTGAGAATGATTACAGAGACCTCGGCAGTGAGTGGGACCACTGTGGGAGGGGGTCTTTTCAAAGATGTTTAAATCATCAGGAATACTGATCCAATTATATTTTGACTACAATGTAAACTTCATTTGATTACCGTTGCCAAATATTCTTTTTTCATTGAAAAGTACATGCCTTTTAAAAAAAATTTAATTGGCAAATAATAATTGCATATAGGTAGGGGATATAATATAATGTTTTGATATATATTTAAATTGTGGAATGATTAATCTATTTAAATTTAGTGAAGATAACTGAAGCTATTAATCTCAGCCCCTGGTGGCTTCTAATTTATGCTTACGCAGAAGGTCCCACTCATTATGAAATGTCACAGACTCTTACTTACAACCAAGAAAAGAAAATATGGAGGAACCTCTCATACCGTGCACTAGGTTAATTTATATTGGCAAATGTGGCTCACAGAATCAATTCATGATTTATTTCAGAAGCCCTAAATACATGAAAATGCTCAATAATTTAAATTCTTTCAATTTAATATATAGAAAATCAACCCTGTTATTAAAACAAAAGAATCGGACTTTTTTACTCTGTTTCAGAAAAGTGAAAAATAGCAAGGTCTTACTGTAAACAAATTATTTGTTTTCAATTATTTGGCATGAGGTCTTACATATTTTTAACCCAAGTTCTAACTCTCTTAGAACACCCTGTAGCAAAAGTTCTGAAACACTGTGACAAAAATGGAGCACGTTAGCAATCAGAACTTCACTCCACCTGTGTTACGTGATGTCCCACCTGGGTTTTAGTTAAACTTGGAAACATCTTTGTCCTTCAGTGAGGCAGCAAATCTTGCCTAATCAAAACTGGTGAAGTCAAAATCTGGTCCAGGGTTCAGAAGTGTTTGTGGGGAAAGGCAAGGGAGGAGGAAACAAAGAAGAAAAAAGGAAGGGGGAAATAAAAAAGAAGGGGAAGAGGAAAAGAAAAAGAAATATATTTGCTTTGTCCTCCAAAGCTCTGAGGCTTGAGGATGTAGTACCATAGGATCTTGGGTGCAGGTGGGAAGATGGGCTGGGTTGTGAATCTGGAAGGCCTTGGACAATGACATTAGGATAAATGTAGTTGTTTGCAATTGTTATCTATGATGAGGATGTAACGACCATCCTAAATCTCCTGCGTACTCAAAGACTCTTAAAAATAATTTACAATATTTGCACAATCTAGATGTTAAGATGAAATAATTTTCTCATTTCAGAGAAAAATAAAATTATATTGAGGGTCCTAAAAAAAAAAAAAAAGAAAAAGAAAAAGAAATTTCAAGGGAAAGAAAAACAGAGCTGTGCATGATTGGTTAGGATGGGATACTGCAGCTCCTTTTTTCTTCGTGCTAGTGCCGTTGTTACCTAACTCTATTTAGGGAACTTTCCAAAACACAGAGCAGCTTTGTGGGTCTGGCTCTCAGAACTTATGCAACCAATTGTTTTGGGAGCAGGCTGGAAATTTCACAAGAGAAATGAGTTCTCAAGAGATTGACAGTTTGACCAAAAGATCAAAGGGTTTGGTATAGTGGGGCTAATTTTCAGAAAGCCTTCCAAATTGTGAAGAGTTGCCCTCCTTGTTACGGCAGTTAAGACATGTGAAAATAGTAATTTGAGGCATTTATAAGCAGCTTTCTTCTTAGTTCACAATGTTCCACCAATGTCAGTGCCGTCCAAACCCATGAAAACAAAGTAGGCAACCAGCATGATTACCCCCAAATCATTGATGAAAGGAGAAGGTAGTGCAGAGATATACAGTGATTTGCTTGGATCGCCAAAAAGTTGCATGGTTGGCTTGACAACTGTTCTTGCCTTCAGGTTGACAAATTACATAAGCAGCATTGCTGTGTGGGTGGGGAGGGAGGAGGAATTGCATAAATAAGAGTGAGATGAACAATAGTTAGGTAGGGTGGGGAATGAAATCTTAGTTCTTTGAGATTCTGAGTGCTCCAGATATATTTATCAAACCAACAAGAAGATCCAAAAGCCATATGATGAGATCTACAGTAGGGAAGTCTGTGATATGCAAAGGTTAATACAGTGTGTTGCATGATAATTAACAGCAACACTCTTTTTTTGTTTGTTTAATTAACAGGAGGCAGTGTAGATAATCCAAATACTGATTAGCAATCTTTAATAACCGGAAGCTGCTTAATATTAATATTTATTTAGAAGTTGACGTCTGGAAGCAGAATTCCTTTTCCCCTAACATTTTATAAATCATTGCTTTGCAGTGGGGACTAACTCAGAATTGGGGACACATAGAAACCTTTTGCTTGCACCAGGGCTTTCTGGTTTCTTGTTACTGCAGTGTGGATCAGGCTCTACAACCATACCTGGGACTTATTAGGCCAGGAACTCAAGGAGTTGGCATGTGTTTTTATTATAGTTAAACTTGTCTGTATTTAAATGGCATTAGATATCTTTTGATTTCTTCCCTTTTCTTCATCTGTACAAGAATGTTTTAACTGGATACGGTAACTGAAAATGTTCCCTCTGCATTGATCACCTGTGGAGATCTGTTTTGACCCTCTAAAGATTCCTAAAAGCAGAGCCTTTTTAAAAAAATCCTTAAAGCAGGATCTGTAAGCCTGCAAAGATCCATGAGCCCAAGATTTCCTGCTTGGAGTACTTTTGGCTTCAGTCATCCAGTTTAGCTCTCTCCGTTGTTCAATTACCTGGATAAGAGATAGACCCTGGTTTCCTCTTGTACCTTGTGGATAAAGTCATCTTTACCCAAATTTATGACAATTAAAATTAAAATTATTTACACAGAAATGTTTCTGGGTACTATGTATCTCCTTTCCACTGTAATTTAAGAAGCTTAACCTTGATTCACAAAGCAGGTTCTGAGGAATGCCGACCAATCACGGTGGGAGGGTTTGGATAACAAAAGAGCAGAGCAGGACAGGGCCAGGTAATAGCCCTCATTAAATCTCACTCTGAGGAGCCTCAGCACTGTTACCAACTCCCACTGCAATTAGATTAAAATACTTTCTCCAGAAAGAGCGAGCATTCAGACACAGAAAATGTACGATGGAGGCTTCCAAAAGTGACATGTGTTTCTCGTCCCTTACTCCACTGTCAATGCAATTAGGAACACACCAATTAACCCCGGAACAGAATTTCTGGAAGAACCTCACTTCTATTATCTTGACTAATTTCACAACCTCAGAGAAAAAGGGAGAAGCTTATAACTCATGGCAAATTATGCAAAGCTAAACCTCTGACAGGCTGTATCTATCGAAAGATATGAGACTGACTTTTTTTTTTTTTTCTGGAAGGCCGGGGGAGCTCTGAATTCAGAGGCTGTTTGAATACACTGACTGTTTCAGGGCTGCCTTGTAGATAACAGTCTATTCAAATAAAAGAAAATGCTAAATATCTGACTAGATTTTGTTAGTGTGTTAAGGCATTTATTGCAAAAGAATTTAAGAAGAAAATAGGGGCCACAGTTCATGACGAAAGATGCATAGGAATGTGATAAAACAACGTGGTGTTTCAAACCCAAGATAAAATAGAATAAATAAGAAAACAAAATTGCCCAAAGGTAGGTTGTGTCCCATGTTTCTCTATCTTGAAACCATCGCTCTCTGCCCTATCTCTGTCAGTGCTGCTCTGGCTAAGTCCCCTCGCTGAAATCTCTGCTTCCACTCATGCGCCCCGCCAACCCACTCTCTACACAGCTGCCGGAGTGATTTAAAAAAAAAAATTGGATCACATTACCTCTGCTTATTTAAAATTCATCAAAATTCCCATTGCAGTTTGAATAAAACACAGATTCCTCTCAGATCCTGTCTCTTATGTCTTTCTCAATCACTATTCTTCAGCATCGCTGACTTTCTGGATTATTCTTTACCACATTATCTCATTATATTTTCTTTATATCACTCTCACTTTTTGAAATTATCTTTGTTTATAGGCTTAATGCCTTTCTTCTCCACTAGAATGGAAACTCAAAGATCAGGAAACTTGTCTGTTTTGTTCACAGTTGTATTGCTGGAATTTCGAACAATACCTAACATATAATAAGTGCTCAACAAATAAATGTGGATGAAATGAATGTTCAGCTCTCCTGGATGTCTCCGCAGAATGAACAAGAATATTTTGATGTCTCTCACAAGAACTAATTGCTTACAGTATTCTCTGGAGTTACTGTTCTTGTGTTTGAGTCATGGAATTACTTTATAGGTGAAACAAAATTATAATAAAAACCTTTGTTTTTAAACCCTTTTGGATAGGGTCTCACAGAACCTCATTTTGGAGGAAGGTAGGGTTAAGGAATTGGGAAATGGGGAATGAAATCCGTATTTTGAATGCTTTTTATATTTCAGGCACTGTGATGGGTATTTGACACGTAAAGGCAATGTGAAATCTTCTAAATCAAAATTCCATATGATTTGGCCAGGCGCGGTGGCTCACACCTATAATCCTAGCACTCTGGGAGGCCGAGGCGGGCGGATTGCTTGAGCTCAGGAGTTCGAGACCAGCCTGAGCAAGAGCGAGACCCTGTTCTACTAAAAATAGAAAGAATTAATCGGACAACTAAAAATATATAGAAAAAAATTAGCCGGGCATGGTGGCACATGCCTGTAGTCCCAGCTACTCAGGAGGCTGAGGCAGAAGGAACGCTTAAGCCCAGGAGTTTGAGGTTGCTGTGAGCTAAGATGATGCCATGGCACTCTAGCCCGGGCAACACAGTGAGACTCTGTCTCAAAAAAAAAAAAAAAAGATTCCATATAATTAGACTTTTGTCAGGTAGGCTTGTGATCAAGACTGTGTGGAGTCAGGGGTAGCTAGATAGAATCCGGGATGGCTAAGGGACAGATGGTAAGATTATGGGCAATATGGTGTTGTATGACATTGTAGAAAGAATGGGAGCTTCAAATCAAGTCTGAGCTCAAATCCCAAATTGCCGCTTACTAGTTGCGCAACCTTGGGTAAGGTACTTACAAGTTTAGTGAAGCTCGCTTGCTTATTTATTTTTATTTTTTAAAAGATATTATTGTCTCTACATTATTTATTTTTCCATATTTTTCTTATTTTTTTATTTTTCTAAATTTAGGAGGTACAAGTGCAGTTTTGTCACATGGATATAGTGTGTAGTGGTGAAATCTGGGCTTTTGGTGTAACCATCACCTGAATAGTGTACATTTTACTCATTAAGTAATTTTTCATTCCTTACCACCTCCCATCTTCCCATCCTTCCAAATCTCCACTGTCTAATATTCCACTCTCTATGTTCATGTGTACACATTATTTGGCTCCTCCTTATAAGTGAAAACGTATGATATTAGACTTTATGAGTTATTTTGCTTAAGATAATGGCCTTCAATCTCATCCATGTTGCTGCAAAAAAGATTTCAGCCTTTTTTATGGCTGAGTGGTATTCCATAACTTTCTTCATCCAATCATCTGTTGGTGAACACTTAGGTTGATTCCATGTCTTTGCTATTGTGAATAGTGCTGCAATCAACATACAAGTGCAGGTATCTTTTTGATATAATGTTTTCTTTTCCTTTGGGTAGATACCCAGTAGGGGGATTGCTGGATCAAATGGTGGATGTACTTTTGGTTGTCTGAGAAATCTCCATACTGTTTTCCATAGAGGTTGTACTAATTTACGTTCCTACCAACAGTGTGTAAGTGTTCCCTTTTCTCCACATCCTCACCAACATCTGTTATTTTTTGACATTTTAATAGTAGCCATTCTGAATTGTATAAGATGGTATCTCGTAGTGGTTTTAATTTGCATTTCTCCAATGATGATAAGTGATGTTGATCATTTTTTTTATATGCTTTTTGGCCATTTGTGTGTCTGCTTTTGAAAATATTCATGTTCTTTGCCAACTTTTTAATGGATTTATTTGGGTGGTTGTTGTTATTGAGTCCCTCATAGATTCTGGATATTATCCCCTTATTGGATGTGTAGTTTGCAAATATTTTCTCCCATTCTGTAGGTTGTCTGTTTACTCTGTTGATTATTTCTTTTGTTGTGCAGAAACTTTTTAGTTTAATTAAGTACCATTTGTCTATTTTTGTTTTTGTTGTATTTGCTTTTGAGGTGTTAGTTATGAATTCTTTGCCTAGGCCAATGTCTAGAAGAATTTTTCCTAGGTTTTATTCTAGGATTTTTATATTTTCAGGTATCAAGTTTAAGTCCCTAATCCATCCTAAGTTAATTTTTGTATAAGGTGAGAGATAGGGGTCCAGTTTCATTCTTCTGTATTTGGCTATCCAATTTTCCTAGCACCATTTATTGAACAGGGTATCCTTTCCCCAGTGTATGTTTTTGTGGACTTTGTCGAAGATCAGTTGGCTATACGTATGTGGCTTTATTTCTGGGTTCTCTATTCCATTCCACTGATTTATGCATCTACTTTTATACCACTACCATGCTGTTTTGGTTGCTGTAGTGTTTTAGTATAATTTGAAGTCAGGTAACGTGATGCCTCTAGTTTTGTTCTTTGTGCTTAGGATTGCTTTGGCTGTTTGGGCTCTTTTTTGGTTCTATATGAATTTTAGAATTATTTTTTCTAATTCTGTGAAAAATAATCTTGGTATTTTGATAGTAATTGCATTGAATCTGCAGCTTGCTTTGGCAAGTATGGCCATTTTAATGATATTGATTCTTTCAAGCCATGAGCATGGAATGTTTTTCAATTTGTTTGTCTCATCTAAAAATTTCTCTCATCAGCATTTTGTAGTTTTCCTTGTAGATATCTTTCACTTCCTTGGTTAAATGTATTTCTAGGTATTTTATTTTATTTTACTCTATTTTTGTAGCTATTGTAAATGGGACTGAGTTCTTAAGTTGGTTCTCAACTTGATTGTTATTGGTGTATAGAAATGTTACTGAATTTTTTTTACATTGATTTTGTATCTTGAAACTTTACTGAACTAATTTATCAAAATTAGGAATCTTTTGGCTGAGTATTTAGTGTTTTCTAGTTATAAGATCATATCATCTGCAAACAGAGATAATTTAACTTCCTCTTTTCCAATTTGGAAGCCTTTTATTTCTTTCTTTTGCCTGATTTCTCTGGCTAGAACTTCCACTACTATTTTAAATAAAAGTGGTGACAGTGGGAGTTTGGAGAGATATTGGTCAAAGTATGTAAAATTTCAGTTAGGAGGAATAAGTTCAAGAGATCTATTGGACAATATGGTGACTATAGTTAACAATATACTGTTTTCTTGAAAAATGCTAAGAGAGTAGATGTAAAGTGTTCTCACCACAAAAATGACAAGTATGTGAGGTAATGTGTATGATAATTTGCTAAATTGAGTCATTCCACAATGTATATATACTTCAAAAATTATGTTGTACATGATAAATACTGTCATATGCTGCAGAGAAAAGCTTTGGTCAGTGGTGGACCTCATATATAATGGTGGTCCCATAAGATTATAATATTGTATTTTTACTGTTCCTTTTCTATGTTTAGATACGTTGAGAAACATCAATACTTACCATTATGTTACAATTGCCTACAGTATTCAGTACAGTAACATGCTGTACATGTTTACAGCCTAAGAGTAATAGGCTGTACCATATAGCCTACCTGGTGTAGTAGGTACACCATCCAGGTTTGTGTAAATACACTGTGTTTGTGCAATCACAAAATCACCTAACAAACAACCCGTTTCTCAGACCTGTCATTAAGCGTTGCATGAAAATAAAATTTTACCTGTCATAAAATTTAACCTGTCAATTTAAATAAAATAAAACTAAATAGCTTTAGGTAGTTAACTGCTAATTTGCATAATAATAAATAACATTTACATAGTGTTATTAGGTGCCAGATAGTGTTTTAAAATCTTTATTTTATTTATTTACTTATTTTTGAGACAGAGTCTCACTCTTTTGCCCAGGCTAGAGTGCTGTGAGAACCTCAAACTCCTGGGCTCAAGTGATCCTCCTGCCTCAGCCTCCTGAGTAACTGTGACTACAGGCATGCACCACCATGCCTGGGATATTTGTGTGTGTGTGTGTGTATATATATATATATATATATATATATATATATATATATATATATTTTAGTTGCCTGGCTAATTTCTTTCTATTTATTTAGTAGAGACGGGGTCTCACTCTTGCTGAGGCTGGTCTCAAACTCTTGATCTCAAATGATCTTCCCTCCTAGGCCTCCCAGAGTGCTAGGTTTACAGGCATGAACCACCATGCCCGGCTCTAAAATCTTTATCTACATTAAGTTGTTAAGTCTTATTAACTCTATGGGTTTGGTGCTATTTTTATTGTAATTCCCGTTTTATGACTGTGGAAATTGATTTTTAGAGATGTTGAATAATGTGCTTCAGTAAACCTAGAATTTGAACCAAGCAGGGGTCTGGTTCCAGAGTCTGCTCTCTTATTTACTATGCTCTGTTGCCTCTAAGTTATATCACTCTCTATATTTCATATGATTGGTGTTATATTACTTATATAACTTGTGCTGAGCTATATTTCTTAACACATTTACTATTTGTTCTTTCATCTGGGTATTGGAAAATATCTCACCATTTATTATCCCATATATTTGAAGTAAATGGGTTTATCACCCACACTTACCCTATTCTTCCCAGTAAGCTAACAAATTAAGAGATGGATCACTAGTACCATTGTGCACTCAAGTAACAATTAGAACAAAATTCTCCCTGAAGGGAGTCCTAAACCAAAATACTTAACTGCCTTGAGGATATATCACCAGTTGTCTTGTAGGGACAGGTTAGGAACCTAGCCACATTCAGCCTGCAAAATGCCAGCTCAAATTTTGCCTTTTCTATCAACCTCATGGCATGGATTTCAAGTGTGTTTATAGCTTACTCTATCTTGTGAGGGAACCACACAGATTTTTTGTTTTTTCTTTCTGTCATTGTGAATTAGGAAATATAAACAAAGATGAGGACTACTGGCCTCCATTTTGTAAATGGAACAAAAGTTTCATAAAAGGAGTGGGAGAGAGCATCCCTTCAGTTGTCTGTGCCATGGATGAGGCCAACCACAAGGTGAAGAAAATGCATAAGAGCAAAGCAAAAGTTGGAAGTATTTAATGGATGAGAGCAGTGTGAGAATTAAATACAGAAGGGGAGCAGGAGATTCAGAGAAGAGCAAGAAAGTCAAGGAACTTGGGTCTAGTGGGTGGAAGAGGTATCTGAAAAGTGTTGGAAACAAAAAGTGTGCCTCACTCCCTCTTTTGGAAACTACAGTTTTAAAGGAAGGTGCACAGAGCTGCCTCTCTACTTGGTTGCTCTTGAGGCATCATGGAAATAAATAATTAAGCCTAGCTCTGGCCACATCATTTTTCTTCTGGCATTTGTACATTCTCTTGCTTCTCTAAACCTTTGATATTATTCCTTCAATTAAATCACTCATTTTTCTCTTTGCGGCATCCTATCCCTGCCTCTGCAGCTCTCACTCTTGGCAACAGCTCTCCATGAAGCCTTCATCCTGGACCAGACCATTCCCAGGAAGCCGCTTTTCCAGTTATAGGGAAACCACAAGAAAGTTCCTAAAGTAGCTGTCCCAGCTTGCTCCCCACAATTACGTTCTTTTTCTCTCCCTCTCACTTTCAAGTTTTCCTTTTACTTTTGTGTATTAAAACACAGCTAGCAGGAAGACCAGATTACTGGAGGTAACTGGGGAAAGCTTCTCGAAAGAGTTGCTGTGAAATCTCTCTAGCCATTACGTAACCTGACTACTGCTCCTTCATCCTCCTTTTGCTTTTTAGTGTCCCACAAATTAGTTCCTGCCCCTTCTCCCGACTCTACTGAGTGTGGACCCACAAAAGTTTCTAACAACCTCTCAATTCATGACTCGAATGGAGGCTATTCCTTCCTTTTGTTAAATAAATAATCTTCGGCCACATCTTTCTTTCTTTCACCCCCAAATCCTTGTTCCATGTCTTCCTCTCTGATTGCTCCTTTTCATTTTTTTTTCCCGCTGGACCCTCTCCCTCTGTCTCATCCTTACACCGCAGCATCCCCGGGGTTCTGGTTCTGCGTTCTCCTTCCCTTGCTTCTCCTCCCCTTTTATTATGGGCTGAATTGTGTTCACCCAAAAAGGTATGTTGAAGGCTTAACCCCTGGTAACTTAGAAAGTGACCCTATTTGGGTCATTGCAGCTGCAATTAGCTAAGTTAACATGAGGTCACACTGCAGTAGGGTGAGCCCTAAGTTAAATATGGCTGGTGACCTTAAAAGACAAGGGAAATGTAGACCTAGGCACATACAGAGGGAAGTGGCCATGTGAAGACAGAGGCAGAGATTGGAGTTGTGCAAACACAAGCCAAGGGACACGTGTGGCTCCCAGAAGCTGGAAGAGGCAAGGAAGTTTTCTCTTCTAGAGGCTTTGGAGGGATCATAGCCTGACCAGCATCTGATTTTGAACTTCGGGCCTCTAGAACTGTGAGACAACATATTTCTGTTGTTTTAGCCCCAGTTCATGGTTCTGTTTTGGCAGCCTTGGGAAACTGACACTTCTCCCCCACTCCTCTCTTCTCCCCTTGATTTCCTTTCCTTTCTCTTCTCTTCCTTCTTTTCTCTTTTCTTCTCTTTTCCCTGAGTAAACATAACATCTACCACCATGACTTCCATTACCACAGATGTCCTGACAACTCTCAAATCTCCTGAGTTCCAAAACCAAATTTGTTATTTCCCATTTATCTTCTTCATCTGGGTATCCTGTAGGTGTATGAAATGCAAACTTGCTCTTCTATGTATGTTCTGTGGCAGATTGTATTTTCCTATAATAATTGATATGATGTATCTCATCCTTTTTGCAATGAGCCATTGAGAGCTAGGGTCTGTGTCCCTTCCATGGATCTGGTAGACCGTTGTGACTACTCTGACTGGTAAACTGACCAGAGTCAGAAGTGACTTTATGTAACTTCCAAGCGTAGGTCATAAAAATTCCATTCACTTCCACTTGGTTCTCTTGGCACGCTTGCTATCGGAATCCAGCCATCATGCTGTGAGAATGCCTAGGCCATGTGGAGAAGTCACACATAGGTACTCTGGTTAACAGCTCTCGGGGAAGCCCTAATTGACAGCCAGTATGAACCTCCAGGCATATGGATGAGGGAGCCTTGTGATGACCCCACCTTCAGCTACCATCTGACTGAGGTGACTCCAGCTTTGGCTCAAGCAAGACCCAGAGAGCTAAGTTCAGTCAGCATCCAAAATCATAAGAGATGATAATAAAATGATTGTTATTTTAGCCACTAAGTTTTGGCGTAAATCATTATGCAGGAATAAATAACTGGGCTATTCTCTATTTTGGTTATTAAGCACCATTTGGCAAGTCACATATGTTTGTATTCTCAGTCATCTGTGAATCTTCCTTCTTACTCCATAAATTTAATCGATTATCTAATTTCTGCCAATTCTGTCTCATAACTTTTTGTTGAATATGTCCCCTCCTTTACATACCCTGTTTTCCTGCCTTGTGGAAACCATTGAGACATGCATATGAAAGAGGATGAGCTTAAGCTTAAGAGCTGACTAATATTCTAGGCTTCAGTCTCTTCCTGCTCAAAGCTGTCTTTGAGCTTACGTGAGAGCGATCTTTTCAAAATACGAATCTGATCATGCCACTTCCCTGCCTGCCACCCTCTACATTAAAGATAACACCTTCATATGCAAAGATACTGATACTGTTTCTACAAGGTCCTCCATAAGCCAGTTCCCAAAACTACATTTCCAGCCTATCACTTGGCTTGTACCCCACGCACTCTACATTCAGCCACTTCCGCCTACTCATTTCGTCCCAGGTAAGCATCTTCCATACTTCTCGGCCTTAGCCCATGCTCTTTAGTCTTCCTGAAATGACTTTACCAGCTTTTGCTGTCTAATAAGATCTTACTTATTCTTCAAGGCCTAAATTACATATTACTGCTTAGACGAATTTTCTTGCATCATCTTCATGTTCTCCAAAAGTTGCTTTTACCCCCCTCTGCTCTAATGAAAACTTGTAATACTTCTCTAATTTTTTTTAGAATTATTTCTTTCTAGTTTTCTCTCCTATTAGACTGAGAAATCTCTAGCACTAGGAATAGTGGTGATTTTAAGAACAACAATGTATAATACAGTTACACCATCCATCCATCCATCTTTCCATGCATTCACCTATTTACTCATTCATTTATTCCTTTATCAAATATTACCTACTAGTGCCACTCTGAGGAAATAGTGAGCATGTAATCTTTCTTATTTTGGTTTAGAGAGTCAGAGAACTAAAGCCATTGTCTTTTGCCTAGAGAGCACACAGAAAATTTCAGGAACAACTTTAATAATAAAACTAAAACCCATGTTTATAAAGCTAAACACTGCAATAACCACTTCATATGTATCATTACACTTAACTCTCAAAAGAATACTGGAAAGTAGATTTTAGTGTTCAGTGCACTGATACTCAGAGTTCAAGTAACTCGCTCAAGTTTACAGTTAGTAAATTGCATTACTAGATTTGGATCTGAGTCTGTTTGATTCTAAAGTTCATTTTCTTTCCGTAGTAGGCCATAATTTTTTTTCTATTTTCTATCAGTGATTGTATCCTTAGTAACTACTGTATTGTCACTATTTCCAGATCATCCAAGTATCCATCTGCTGGCGGGCACTACTGTTCCTGACAACTTTTCCCCCTAGCTTCCTAAATTTTAGTTCCCTCAGGTGTCTAGTGAGTGAGCAGTATCCTATTTCTCTTCCACCCTGTTATTTTGAGCAATTCAGAGGTTGAGTTTTCATGAAGCTGAACAGGGAGAAGTTCAGTTAGTCAAATGGACGTGGATTTGGGAACTTCTAATTAGACACAGTTTTGTGCTCAAATAGGGCATGTAGGGGGAAAGTAAGTAAGGGCTGTGGGTGTGGCTGTGGCATCTGTGTGTGGGTCTTTGTGTCTGTGTGGGTGTGAGAATGCAAGCACATGTGCTGTCTGCGGAACCGGGCATCTGTGGCTGGAGTGGTGCTGCTGCGACTGGGCTTTCTCATTGTCTGCCTGTCCATGTGTTCTTAGGTGCACGTGTGGCTTCTCTGTGGGTGTGCCAGTCACGTCTGGGTGTGGGTTTGTCTCTGTGCCTGTGGGAGTGCTGGAGAAAGAGCTGACTTCTAAATAGCTTTTCCAGACTCCCATCCCAGACCCAAGACTCCAAGTGAAAATGATGTCAGAAGCATAAATGAAATTTGCTACTGAAATCTTAACTTGAAGGCATGGAAGAGCCAGAAAATGCAATGAAGAACCCGTTATATACCTTTTTCTCTTTTCTTCTCAGTCTTAAAACAGTCTTCTCCCATTTCCATCTCATCCCTTATCTGTCCAAGTGAATTAGTTTTCACTCTGCCTGTGTGTCGTCAAATTGAATGATTGCTTCTGTATTTCTGCCTCTATTTTTAGGAGGGGGAAACTCTGAGACCTGGAGTAGACTGGCAGAAATGTCTAGACAGAGGGCACAGGGAGCCAGTGCTTGTCCTGCCATGTTGAATCATCAGGTCCACTACGTGCCAGGGCCTCTGTTGTAACACAGCCCAGTCCTCCTCCAGTGTCCTCAAGTGATGGGTTAACACTGGGACAGAGGAGATAAAGGATAAAATAACAGATGAAATTATGAAAGAACATGAGACAAGTCAATCAGCTATGTGAATTGTGAAACATAAGTTCCATTTGTGCAATATTAAAGGAGAATTTGCAAAGTAAAAGGAAAATATCTGTGATAGCTATCTAATGGAGAGCTCCTACTAATACCCAAATCAGACTTTGCCCCACTCCAAACATTTATCTAACATCTGCTTTGACTGTTGACCTTGATACCTACAAATGAAAAGTTCTTTATTTTTATATTTTCATGGCTTTGGGTAAGTAGAGGAGGTGGATTTGAGACCCAATGTATGAGAGAGAGAGAGAGAGTGAGAGAGAGAGAGAGAGAGAGAGAGAGAGAGAGAGAGAGAGAGAAGATTGATTCAACATGCCTGAGAGATATTGAAAGATTTTAATTCTTCTGCTGAATGACAGCAACACAATGGAGACAGTAGTGAGAAGCTTCCTCCCAAATTGGAAATAGAAGAAATAAAGTTTGCCATCTGTGGGAGTAAGGAAGCCTGGAGTCTGTCCGTAAATGTGTTCCTGAAGTATTTGAGAACAGTGAAGGTCACCTGGGTGTAATTTCAAGCAGGCAGTTTCAGAATGTGATTTTAATTTAGTAATTGGAACCCAATTGTATTGTACTTTATATGGAGGAAGAGTTGGGGGCACAGAAGACAGCCAGGCTGGATAAATGTTAATAGAAAAGGGAACTACCACCAGGGAGTCTAGAGACAGGGAAGTCAGAGACCCAAAGGCCCCACTCCTTTTAGGGTGTTGTGGGGCAACGATTCTGCACCTGCCCTATTACCTTTATCTAGCACGAACAGGAAGCTTTGCTTAAGGTCATACATATTTTCTTTTGTTTTTATTCTCTGCTCACTAAGTAGCATTTTTATTAAAAAATCTTCAGCTAAGGAGAAGGTGATACCCTGAATGAGGAAACATCATTATTCTAGACCCTGGGAGGAATATCTCTGAAGATCAGAGAAGGAGCAATCTAATTGGATTGATAAACTTCAATCTCCTGCATGTTGGGTTAGTTTGAGACAGGGTCTAGTACTATATGGTTTTACTGAGAAAAGTCTGTTTTTCTCCTTTGAGGCTTTTATGATCTGCTATTTTCATTTTTTATGTTTTAAATTTTTACAGTGATTTTCCTAAGTACAGGTCTTTTCTCATTTACATTTGGTAGGACCATCCATTTTGAATTTGCCCTTCAGTTTGGACAAAATGTCTTGTTTTATTATTCCGATTATTTCTCTGCTTGCTTTATTCTCTCTTCCCAAAACTCTTACTTGTTGGATGTTGGATCTTCTGGATTCATCTTTTAAATCTTGTATCTTTTCCCAGTTTTCTATTTCTTTTTATTTCAAGTTACAAGAAACAAACTAAATGATCTCTTTCTGTTTTTCTATTGAAATTTTATTTTGGCAATTTGATTTTTCAATCAGTCTGATGTCTCTTGCTTCATACGTCAATGAAACCAAAGGCCCTTTACAATCCTGGACTTCTTTTCAAACTTCTCCTGTTCTGCATTTTCTTTTCAAACTCCTCCTGCTCTCCTGGCTTTCTCTCCAATTTGCAGTCCTATTTATCACCTCTGTTTTCGGCACGGGAAATTCCTGAATATTTTGTAAGCACTGTGAGACATCTCTTTAGATCCCGTAGGGACTCGGCGCCATGTGGATTTTTGTAAGCACTGCTACTATCATATACATTTGTTGTCAGCCGGTCATAGAATGAAAGAATCCCCTGTAATGTTAATGCCATTGATTTTTTTGTTGGTGTTAAAGTGACTCCTTTTAAAAAATGAAGAACCTTATAAAATCACCTCTCCTAACTTTTCCGTTGCTATGGAAACACATTTTTTTTGAATCATGTTAGGTGAAGAGAGTGGGCACATTTATTATGTGACATAAAAACATAAAAAAAAAAAAAGAAAAAAATGAAAATTTCATGAATTTCATGGCCACTTTCTGACCCTGGGTTAATAATGTGTAGCTTACAGAGTAGGCAGTTCTTCACCATGTAGTGAATTCTGCCAGAGCAGCGATAGTGTCTCTGAGCCCAAAGTTGGGTGATTCATTTCTATTCAAGGTTGGATTAGAATAATTATAATGAAATTGAGGCTATTAGCTGCCCTGAGAGAAAAAGGCCACATCTTGTGATGTAGACACATTGAGTAGATGAGAAAATAGACTCTGGGAAGTGTTGCCAGAGTTGCACATTTAGTAAATATCATTGCCTTGCCCGTTCCTGCCTCTCTATCTCCTCTCATATTCTTTATGCTTTCTGGAGTAACCTTTCTCCCCTTTGCCATTTCAAAGCCGTTAGCAGTAGGGGATGGTGGTTAAGAGCCTGGGCTCTAAAGTCGGACAATCATGGGTTTGATTTTTTGCCCCATTACTTAGAGACTTTGATCCAGTTAGTGACCTGCTCCATTCCTGTGCCCTTGCGAAGTGATTGTGCCCATCTAGATCCACTCTCCACCCTCCCACCTTGCTCTCTGTCCCAGTGGTCTGACCTCTGAGTTTCCCCACATGCTCCCTTGACCTGGGGCTTTGGTTGATTTTTAGCTAATAAGGAGCCTCAGCAGGAAAATGGACCATGGAAAGAGAATGAGGATGGGGTGTTTATTTCCCCACTTTCTCTCTTGGATTTTTTTAGGCTGGCTGCATCCTTCTACAGAGGAGGATCCTATTAGATGGTCTTAGCTCTCTATCTGGCTTCTGGTAATCATTCCTTTCCTTCCACCAGATTTGGGGATGGTGATGCCCCCAGTGTTACTAGCATTAGGGTACTGCATCATTCCTTGTGATTTTGTTATACCCACACTTTGGTAAATAATCATTTTAGTAAACCCTCTTCCAATTAACCTTTTCTGAAGGAGCCATTTTTTCCTGTTGGAACCCCACAAATATATCTTTGTAAGACTCGATTTCCTTTTCTGTAAAATGGGCATAAGAATATTATTTACCTCATAAATTTCTTGTGAAGATTAAATAAAATAATGGACCTAAAGCATATTCTATAGAAAGCATAGTCTATAGAAAGCACTCGATAAGTTTCAGCTATTACTAATAGTAGCAGCAACATCATTTTAAGATAAGGTCAAAACTAACCTATTGATTATACTTCAGAATTCTGTTTTTCCAACATTTATGCATTTTGTGTTTTTCCTATATTAGTTTGTGGTAAGAAATGTCTATTTCTTATTTTTTCTCTCTCATGTCTTGTCATTTCAACTAACCAATAAGTTCCTTTAAAGATGACTAGTGCGTAATACTAAAGGAACATTTATTAATAATCAGGCTGCGAGAGATTGTGGTTTAAATAGAGGTATGAGTTCCTATTGCTAATATAATGGCCACACCCAGCAAAAGTAACAATAAAAGCGAGTGCCTGCTATGGGCAGGCATGCTCAAGCCTCTAATAGCTTAATGAGTTACTACATTCTCCATCCATGGAACAGAAAATATCTTTACCAATAGAATAGACCCAAACCTGCTTAGAAGTGTGAAGTTCTAGCAGGAGTTAATAGATGAACTAGTTAACTTTAGCCTTCCTAATCTGTGATTCTATGATTGATCTCCATAAAAAGAGAAAGCAACAGAGAGGCTGCCCAGGAGTAGATGCAAAGTCACCAGTACCTGACACCCTGGGGTTTTACTCTGTCTTGATCTAAATTCAGAGCACAGCTTTGTACCAGGAAGAGTTTAAAACATCTCGGGAACAGATGTAAGAAAGCATTCTCTTCTTTTTTAGCAAAAATGTGGTTACCGTAGGCCACCACAGTCAGAACCAGAGGACACCATGCTGGCTAACGGAAACCAGATGCGCTGGTAAAGGAAGCCATGGATAAATATGAATTATTTTCAGCTGAACGACCTTCAATTATCTCCCTTAATGTTGAGACCTGGTTCTCTGCCACAGTCTTTCTTTGGGTACTTAGAGAAGAGGACAACAAAGGGGCACCAGCATAGAGTGATTGATGGAGGACACGTACAAGGGTCATCTGTGGTATGTGAGAGAGAATGGGAGGGAGTGGGGAAAGGGAGAGAGAGAGTGAGAGACCAAGAGAGAGTGAGAATGAACTCAATATCAAAAATAAAAACACAGGAAATACAGCCATGTGGGTAGAGTCCCAGCTAAGAGCCGTCCTGGGTTCCAGTCCTTATTTTGGTACTGACCGGACATGTTGAACCAATCCAAAATACATTTACTATGAAGCCGGTCTCTTAGCCTCATTATGCCAAGATTCTCCCACCATCACAAAAAGAGAATAGTCTTTGTAGATTTCCTAATTCCCAGGACTATTCTGAGACTTGATAGTAAAATGATCCATTTTCCTTCACCCATGCTCTTTAATCCCCGTGTCGATTCCTTTATCTTATATGCTATCTTAAGGCCCGTAATTAAACGTCTTGGAGATGCCAAGACTGAAGAGGCATTTTCCTTTCTCCAACCCTTTTCCTGGAACTAGTTCTTGACCACTTTCCCCTTTACCAGACCACTTTTTTTCAGCTTAATGACTTTATTTTGATAACTACTGCATGCCCATAAAAATGGGAGGTGGTGGTGCTGGCAGGAGCTCTTCATAGTAAGCAAACTGCTCATGGAAAATAGACCCTGTAAGGGAAGATTCACTTGTAGACTTACTCCATGTCTTTCATTGGATTTTGCTAAATTTTTCTCAACAATTTCAACATCCACAAGAACATCTCTATCTAGATATCTTACCAAACTCAGAATTCTCATTGAGAAAGTGAAATTCATCTTGTTTCTTTTTCCTTGTCTCTCCTAGATTCTTCTCCCTATCTCTCTCCTTTTACTTAAAAGCAATTTTCCTTTTCTAATCTATTTATCTTAATGGATCCACAATTTTTCTAGAAATCCAGATTTTGCAGAATCTCCTCCTTTCCCTTGTTAAGTTTACTGACTCTACTATAATAGCTATTAAGAAATCAGGGAAGATTTATTTTAGGGTCCTTGACTGAGGCCTCAGGGTAAGAGGAGCTCTAGGAAATGAATGGCAATGACCAGATCCTACTATTTTCATCTTCTCAACAAATATCTCTTCCATCATTTTTCTCTTCTCTCTCCTAGAATATAATTTCCCTCTGGATCTTTCCTAAAAACACACAAATGTGCTGTTATTTCTTCTATCTTAAAAAAAAAACCAAAAACCTATATTAGTTTGCTAAGGCTACCATAAGAAAATATCACGGATTGGGTGGCTTAAAAAACAAAAAATTATTTCTTACAGTTCTGGATGCTAGAAATCCAAGATCAAAGAGTTGGCATGTTTGATTTCTTCGGAGGCGTCTCTCCTTGGCTTGTGGATGGTCACCTTCTTACTGTGTCCTCACATGGTCTTCTCTGTGTGTGTGTGCCTCTCTCTGTGTGTTCTAATCCCTGCTTCCTAAAGGATACTAGTAAGATTGCATTAGGCCCAACTTAACAGCCTTATTTTCACTTGATTACCCTTTTAAAGACACTATCTCTAAATAAGGTCACATCCTGAGATTGCCATATGTACCTCATATGAATTTTAGGGGGACATAATTCAGTCCATAATACAAACCAACAAAAAAAACCCTAATTCTCTCCTTTTACTCCATTTCTGTTTCCTACTACTACCTCATTTCTTGCTCCCCTTTACAGAAAAAGTTCTCAAAATGTTGTATATACTTGCTATCTCCACTTTTTTTCCTCCTGTTGTCTCTTAATCTCACTCCATTCAGCCTTTTGCTTTTACCACTCAGTGAAAACTATTCCAGTGGTCAAGGTCGCTTACAACCTTGATGATAAATACAATGGTCATTCTCGGGGCTCTTATACTTGATATAGCGCCAACGTTTGACACAGTCAATTACCCTTCTTCTTTGATATCTCTACTCACTTGGCTTCCAGAACACCATACTCTAATGGTTTTCCTTTTGCCTTCCCGGGTGTACTCAGTCTCTTTTGCTAGTTCCTCCTCCTCTTTTCAACTATTAATGCTATAACTATCCAGATTCTCCTCTCTATCAACATTCATTCCCTTAGTGAACTTATTCATGTCATAATTTTAAATACCATCAATATGCTAGACTCCAAAATTTGTATCTTTAGCCTTCTTTCCTGAATTTCAAATGTTTGTATATCATCTCTGTGTGTGCACATAATATATACAAAATTGAGTTCCTGATCACCTTCCCCAAACCTAACCCGTTTGTAATTTTCTCTACCTCCATTTTTGGCAGCTCTTTCTGGTTGCTTGGGCCAACAATATTGAGTCATGCTTGACTCCTTTCTTCTCTCGTATTCCATATCTTATTCACCATGAAATCCTGTTGGCTCCACTATCAAAATGTATTTAGAATCAGACTACTTCTCACTACCTCTGTTACTACTAATTTGAGCCAAGACGTGACCTTCCCTCACTGGGATTTCTACAATTGCCTTTGACATGATCTCCCTGATTTTACACTTGACTCCTTAAAGTCTATTGTCAGTACAACCAGAGTGATGCTTTTAAAATACAAGTCAGATCATGTTAGCTTTTGACCCAGAATCCTCCAGTAGCTCCACAAACCACTCACTGAAAAACCCAAAATCTTTGCAATGACCTTTTAAAGACCCTTCATGATCTCTTATATTTTTGACCTCATCTTCTAGTATTCTTCCCCCACTTACTGCTCCAGTCACATTGGTCTCATTTTTCTAGAACACAGCAAGAACATTCCTGCCTTGAGGCCTTTGAACTAGCGGCTTCATCTGAGGCATTCTTTTCTCAAATACGCACATGGATAACTCCCTCCTCCCCTTCAAGCCTTTGCTCAGATTACATCTTTTCAACCAGGCCTGCTCTGATCACCTTTTAAAATTATAAATTGCCTCAAATCCCAACTCCATCTTGGTGATCCCCTGGACTGTTCTATTTTGTCTATTTATATATTTAATGGAACTTACCTTCTAATATACTATATAATTTGCTTAATTACTGTGTTTAATACTTTTATTTGTTTTTATCTACTATAATGTAAGCTCCAGGAGGGTAGTATTTTTCAAATCTATTCACAAAGGTATTTCAAGCACTTAGACTAGATTCTGGCAAATACTAGTTGTTTGACAAATGCATGCTGAACAAATGAATGAGTGATTTGAGAAGAAGGATCTGTAGAGGAGGGAGTCCCTCCTGCTGAGTTCCCACATCATCAGGAGGATATTTGGTTACTGTGATCTATGTCACTGACTTGGTAGATCAAGAAAGACTCTCACAGGATCTTTGTGACCTGGAAAGACCACCTAAAAGGCAGAACTATCTAGGAAAAGTTGAAGTCACTTTAGCAACAAGGCCACATTTGCCTGAGGTCTCTTGTCAGAGTAACCCTCACTGGAAGGGACCTTAGACCTGAAGTCTATCTCACACTCTCTAACATTTTTCTCTACTCACATCTTCCTAGTTCTGTCATGAGACCCTGTATATGACTTAAGCATGTAGGCCATTGGTCATCTTGCTTGCGTTTGTTCACACCCAACACTAAAGTCCTGTAGGTGTCATTCCCCACCTTAGTCCCAATTCATACTAGCTTCCCTTCCAAGTCTTTCTTGACTCATTGCTACAGTGACTTAACAAAGCAACTGTATTTATCACATTTAATAGTATTGCTACTTGCTTGATGTTTGTGTCCCCTTACAATCCATATTTTGAAATCCTAACCCCTAAGGTGGTGGTATTAGGATGCTGACCTAACTAGGAAGTGATTAGGTTCCGCCCTCATGAATGGGATCAGTGCTCTTATAAAAGAGTTTCTAGAGAGCTACCTTACCCCTTCCACCACATGAGGACACAGCGAGAAGGCACCGTCTATGAACCAGGAAGCAGGCCTTACCACACACCAAATCTGACAACACCTTGATCTTGGACTGCTCAGCTCTCAACCTGTGAGAAATACATTTCTGTTGTTTATAAGCCACTAAGTTTATGTTATTTTGTTATAGCAGTTTGAGTGGACTATGGCAAGCATCATAACATTCTAGAAATCGCCTTCTTCTTGAAGGTGTTTTTTAAGTTTTATACTGGTTTTTATAATGACATCCAAATTTATCTCCTACTCCCCTGTCTTCTCCACCTAATTTACTCTTTGTATTGTTTCTAAATTAAGGTTCTGAAAAACAGCTCTAATCCCAGTCTTTGGGAACTACTCAAAGGTTAGGGTTAGGGTTGGGGTTAGGGTCAAAGTAGCTCCCAAGACTGCTGAATGAAGTCCAAATCTCTTGCTTTAGTATCCTAGGCCATCTATAATCTAGCCACAGTCTACCTCTTAAGCCTCATTTCTCACTATGTCCTCATGCACGCCTTAAACTTCAGAGAAAATGGAGCACCTGATACTCCTTAAACACATCGAGGAAATTTCCTACATCCGTGCCTTTCTCATAGTGTTAATTCCATCTGGAGTGTTCTTTATCCCTTTTCTACTTCTTGAATTCCTTCCAACTCAGACTGAGCTTAAATATCATCTCCTCTATGAAATTACCCTGAAGCATCCTTCAATGAAGAGATATTTCCTTACTCTAAACTCCCGTATCACTTTATCTCAACTTCTCTTCCAGCAATGATCACTTCTGCCTTCTAACACATTTGTACATGTACTTGCTGTTTTTCTTCCCTGCCCGCTTCCGCCCCAGACTATGAGCTCTCCTTCACCAGGCTGAATTTTATTCATTTTGATGGGCTCCACAGCTCTTAACTCCATACCTGGCACCTCAGAGACACTCAGAAGTCTGCTGAATAAATGAATAAATTTCTAATTTTATCTATTTGGCTATGTAACTCTATACTAACTCCTTTCCTCTTACAATGCTCTACTCTTTTGTCATCTACTTTCTTTCCCTTTCTCGCCCTTTTGGGGCTAGACTTTGCAATAGATCTCATGTTTTAAGCTACCCAATAAAAAAGAATGCAAGAGAATTAGGAAAGGACTCAAACCATTATTTCCTCATGTGTTACATTCATTAAATTGGTTCATATGTTTTTAATGTAGAAATACAGATATAGCTCTTATCTTTGCATTGCATAAATCCCGACTGAGTTACACAGTTTTAAAAGTGTTTTTATATTTATTTTCTCACATAATTGTCAAGGTCCTACTGGCAGTTATTAAGGAACAAGCCATGTCATTCTACTCTTTTTTAGAGACCAGAAGTACTAAGAACCAAACATCTTGGAGGAGACAGGATGGGTTCTACTTTCAAATGTCCTCTTCTGGTGTAAGACCAGGTGTCAGAGTTTTGGCTTCAGATATTATGCTTGATGTGATAAGCAATTATTTATCTTGGATCCCTTCTGTTCATAAGTACTTGGGTTCCTGAGTGAGAGGAGGAAAGCTATTGATATTTCAAAATAAAACAGTAACTGGCTTTGCTGGTATATGTTCATTTTGGTAGCCTTGTCTTTCCACTTGAAGAAAAGTAACTGTCTGAGAATTAACCAACCAGCATTTATTGACCATCTACTCTGTACCCAGCCTTATGCTGAATTAGAAGGACTTTGAGGAGTGGGCCTAAATCTTATTGATCTTTGTAATCACTACCTCCCCTCCAATGGGGCCAAGTTTAATATACTCATTAAAGAACGTATTGACCATTTGCTGTGAACCAGGCAGAGTGCTAGGCACTGGGTATAGGAAGATGAATATGTCTGGTATCTGCTTTCAGTGAACTTATAATAAAGGTGGAGAAACCAACAATGAAGCAAATGATTACAATATAGCATGGCAGGTTTTGTATCAAGTATTTCTCAAGAATGTGGTAGAAGCGTCTAGAATGGCCAGCTCAAGTATCACTCTTTTTAGAAGCTTTTTCTAGGTCTTTAAAAGGGTTACTAGGGACTTAATTTATGTTTGCTCAACAAAAGAATAACTATGAAAATTTAAACACAATAAAAGGCCAAAAGTAGTAAAATGACCAGTGAATAGTAGAGGCAGTGAGTGTAGAAAGAGTTTGCAGGGAGATTACTGTGGGACTGGTGGCTTATGGGAAGCAGTAATGAATTCCCCAAGCCCAATCCAATTGATGGCCCCCAAAAGTCTATCGACATTAAATTCTTGGTCTGACTGTACTGTACGTACAGAATCATAGGTCAGCTTCTGCTAAAGAATGTTCTGATATACTCTTCAGAGTTACAACTGGGATAGCTGTCTGGATTAATTTCGGGGTATGTGACACTTTGATCCTCTAAACATAGATTATATTTTTTGATATTCTACACAGCTATGAACTTTCCCTTGCTACTCTTTGTGGGAATTGGGGAAATAAATCCTCAATGAATGTGGCAAAAAAGAAGTCTGTAATATGATCTGCCTATGCTTATTAAAAGGTAGTGAAGTCTCTCTAACCAAAAGATGAGTTCTTTACATCTGGGAAAGAAAGAGTTGGACTCTATTCTGCATCATCTATTATAAGCCGCTAGCTGTGGTCCAACAGTTGAATATTTATTACAAGCAATGATGGAAGAGGCAAAAAGAGCCCAGTCTGATTTTCCAGATCTAAAGCTGTATTTTAAACCACCACTTAGAAAAATGCTTTGACTTAATCACTGACCCACCTTGATTTGGAACTGTCACCACCAAGAGAGAAAATGTCTGGAATACTGCAGTGCCATTTCTGGGCAGTCTGTCTTTTATGAGTTTCTGTGCATTACTGAAGGGAGGCAAGTGGATACAGTGTTGGATCGGGGACTACATGAAACCATTAGTGCTGTCATAGTAGGCAGAAACAAGACCACCAGGCAGAGCACAAGACCACCCAACATAAAACATGGGCTCCCATTAGCAACATCGTTGAGACTATCTGCCCTTGACATTTACATTTCAGAATGTTGAGCCACCAAGCATGCCATAGGATAATTATTGCTTTGTGATGATATTTAGCAATTCACAATGTGGACCACCAATTCTGGTTTGAGTTTCTTCTTTTTATTAGCACCATCTGAGAATGTCTGTGGTAGAGACTTTGGCGAATTTTGTCTGTCCTGTGGCCAAAGGAATGAAAGGAAGAGCAACTAAGTTTGTTAACATGGAAGAATTCAGCAAAAAACCCCGTGTCTGAAAGAGGCTTCATTGAGGGTTATTTAAAGCTTTTCCAACAAAGCATACCAGAATGTTTTACTACTACTTTTTAAAGTACACTCTATATGCAAATAGTCTTGTATTAATTTCAGAGCTCTGGTGGGGTTTTTTTTTAATCCAATAAGCTTTTCTAGTCCGTATTTCTATCTCAGACAGACCTGGCTATGATTATTTAAGATAAGTTCTTTATTTTTAAAATGTTCTGGTAAAGGAAAAATCAGTCCAGTCTCTCTCCTTTGTTGCCCTTCTTCTCAGACTTTTCTTGGCTTTATTTCATTTTATTCTACCTCTTACACCAAATGGCTTGGTCAAATTTTTAAACTTGAATTTACCAGTACTGCTTCTTCTGCTTCTTGTCCCTGACTCATTTGTTCCCTGATGACAAATTTCCTGTTCAACCAGTTGTTTTCTTTTTTTTTTTCCTGTTGTTGTTGATACTTTCTTCTCTTATACTCTTAGTCACCCAGTCAACATTTTACTGGAATTTATTTAACAGATTTCCCCAGGCGTCTACAATCCATTTACCAACTACTTATCTTTCTCACCTTTATGATTTCAATGCCTTTTAAATCCAACTTTTTATTCAAGGCAGTTTCCATTCTCTTTGGAAACCTTGGATTCCCAAGAGAAGGGATAACTAATCCTTAACTCAGTGACTCAGCACCTCAGTTTTCTTATTGGAACATATTTGGATTGTAGATCTTTTTGGGAAATTGATTTAGCATTTTATTGTTGTCATCATTTGTAAAATCGACCTTTAGTGGGAACAACCAAGAATTACTTTAAAAATGTAGAGAAAGAGGTTAAATTTTATATCTAGTGCATAAATTTCTTGATTCAAAACCTTTGACAAAAATCCCGTGAATTGAAAAAGAGTTACCTTCCACGGAAGCCACGTCTACGGCAGTGTCAGTAGCAGACCGAGGGCTCTTTACCCTTCCAGTCTGCTGCTCTGATAAGCAACACTGCCGTGTTGCAGATTCTGATGCAATTAGCATTTGCGTAGAAGGCTACATCTTCCAAGCCTTTCTAACTCAACAAGAGTAGAGTACGTAAGCATCCTACACACTGCACAACTGCAAATATTTGACAAATAAATGGCAGGAACTAAATATAACTAGAGAAAGCCATAGCCTCCCCCCACCCCCCAAAAAAGGCAAAATTGTAAAAGGGCTATCTCAGAAAGAAAACATTCATGAAGGTCATGGATGTTAGAGTTTAGACCCCTGTTTCATTCCTACGTGTGCATAATCTGTTTTGGAACCTACCATATATGCCACCATTTCCAGTAACTAATCCAAAATTGAACTTCATCCTGGAATGTTGAGGGTTCCAAATACTAAATTATTTACCAGATATAGAACAATACGGATTTCTCATCAAGTTACCCAGGCCTCTTCTGACCACCATTTCTTAGCATCTTTATAAGAAATTCTGAGTTTCTCTTATCGGTATTAAATATATAAACTCTCTGGCTTTGCTTGTGAGGATTTTCCTTCTTTCTCACTCAGGATATTTCTCTGCTTTCCCATGCCCTGCATCATTCTTTCATCTCCAGGGGCTGATCCATCCATTTCCTGTGGGGTAGATGCTTGGCCCAAATACGTGTCATTATGGAGTTTCCCTTGGGATCTGGGGTGATGGGAGGGGATACTTCTTGGTGCCTGGTGCGCACAGTGTGTGTCTCAGGAGAAGAATCATAGAAAACAATTAACTGAGCATTTGTCAAAAATATTGGCACGTGCACGTCTTTGAGCTCCCCGAAGCCTCTCCTTCTGCTTCGCTAACCTCAGGACACCGGCCAGCCAGATGGAAAGACTGCCAAGCACGTCCAGCTCAGGCGGCCAGGAGGCCACTCCACTGGAGTATCTGGAAATCATTCTTTCACTCGCTGGGGAGGTTCCGGGGCCTCTTTATTTCCTCAGCAACAAGGCCCACCCAGATGATTTCAAGAGCGCTCTGCAGCATGGTCTCCACAGCGGAGAAGCTGTGAAAGTTGGCAGTCTGTAGCTCCTCTCTGTCCCCATCTCATGCAGCACATTCTTCTCCCAGCCACACAGGTTTACAGCCTCCCAAGACTTTTCTCATGAAAAGCAATAGAACCCGGTGTCAAGTTAAGTTAAGATGAGTGACTAGGGAGATCTGCAGCTACTGAGAATGAGATTCCCAGTTGAGTATCAGCGGCAACCGCAAGAGGTGAGGGTTTGCCTCTTTTCCATCTGTTGTCAGGAATAATGGAGAGAAGCAGAAGGTTCTGGTTTGCCTCTCAGACTCCCAGCTCTGTTTCTCACTATTGCACTGGGTGGGGGTTGAAGCTTCCTTCCCTTCTCTCTTTCCTTGGTGGTGTGGCAGTGGGCTGGCCCCATCTGGAAGGAACACAGAAGGGAAATCCCCTGAATGTGGCCCGGGGGCCAAGGTCCCACCCAGGTCAGTGCCTGAGCAGGAGAGCTCCTTCACCTACAGTGCAGCTCCAAGGTGTCAGACAGGGACACCGGTGTGAAAATGCATCCCAGCTCTCACTCTGGCCTTTCCTTCTTACCTCAGAATAAAGTGGCCTTTTTGTTTTCAATGAAGCAAATACAATAAGCATGAAAATGTGACTGACAAAAAGATAGAAATTCAGTGGGAATAAATTTATGCTTGACTGTTCTTGCCCTCCCAACACCTTCCAGTCTGTAAATTGGAAATGATACTTCAATACTGGTCTTTCTAATGTATAAATCTAATCACATCGTTTTCTTGCTTAAAATCTCCAATGGTGCTTTAGAATAAAGCGAATGGTCTTTAGCATAATACTATTTCCCACCCCAAACTCAAGCCTTGCTGAATTATTGCAGTTCCTACAGTCACCAGGCCCTTATGCCCAAGCCACACCTTTACTTGAAATGCCTTCCTTTCCCTGGCCTACTTGGAAAACTGCTATTTTAAAATGCAGCTGGATATCCTCATTTGCAAACCCTCTCCAATCCTCCCAAGAGTAGTGCTTGCCGTCTTTGCACCATGGAATTGTGTATGTACCTCTTTTATAACATTACCTTATTTTGTTTGTTGTTGTTGTTGTTCAGTTGTATGTCTCACCCAGTAGACTGCGATTTCTTTAGGGCAGGGGATTTGTGCTATTGTCACATTGACTGCAAGGTTTCTGAATGCCTGCCGTGTAGTAGACTCATCACACTGTTGCAGAATGAATGGACACAAGTGGAAAAGATAAACAAACTATATGTGTATCTCTATTTCCTAAATTCCACATCTTTAGAAAACTGCTTTTTCCTCCATTTTTACATTTTGTAGAAGTAGTCCAGTCTCTCTTCTCTTCCCTTTATTCTTGTCCTTGTTCATGTCCACCATGGTGGCGTTCTTCTCTCAGAGACTCAGCTCCTATCCAGCAGCCCTCGCGCACCCTCCTTGGTGGCTGCAGTGCACACTGGGGTCTGTGCTCCCTGTCCTCGCCCCTTGGGCCTAGACATAGAGATCACTTCCCACTGTGGCCATTCTCTAGGTTATTCTCCATCTCTTCACCGCTGTCAATAGTCCCTTCATTCAATGCTCTTCGCTCTGTGAGAGTGCCATCTGTTTCCTGCCTTGACCCTGATACTGTGCTTTATATAGTAATTGACTTATTATTCATTAATCTCTTAATTCATAAACTAAGAATAGTGATTTTTTTCCATTTAGTTACATCACACCACAATAATATCTGTGGGTGCCAGGAGCCAATGTCTTGGAAATGCTTAGGGAGTCCAGGGAAATACTCTCCATTGAAATTGAAATTTACCTCTCCAGTCTTTGTTCTACATGTTTCCCATTCATTCAACAAGCATTTATTGAGCACCACTTGCTCTTCATTGTTATCTTTGATTTTTGACCTTATCTTCCCCTTATCTAGGTGGAAAAATTCTTAGATTATAAATCAGAGACCCTCAACGACCAGCCATGTAATTAGGCAAGTCCCGGTGCCCCAGTTTCCCTATCCATGAAATGGGAAGAATAATGTCTCTCTTACAGCCCTCACAGAGCTACTGAATAAATCAAATAAAGCAATATTATTGTAACCTATAATCTCATTTACTACTTTTATTGTTTCTGCTGTATTCATATTCCTTAACTGTCAATGTCGTTCCTCCTTAGTGCTTCTTTTTTTTTAACTATTTTTTTTTCTACTTGCTTTTTAGGTTTTCTTCCCTTTCCATGACATTCTTTTCATGCTCCTCTTTCACAAGTGCCACCCTCTTGCCTGGTCTTTTCAACATCCCTTGGAAAAGCAATCAGTCTACATCTCAGCTCCTTTCAGACTGTCCTATCCTTTTTCTCTTCTCCCCTACTAGTTTCCTTAAAAACATCTTTAAAAAATTCTCCCCTTTTGGTAAAAGGATGAATATTCAGGAGAAATGTAAACTTGTACCAAGACTCAAACAGATGTATAATTCTCTTTTGTTTTGTGAGTTTTAAGAATAAGGTCCATAGTGAATACCAGAAAGGTTTCTAGGGTTCAATTGGTTGTAGCCAGAATATTCTCTTCTTAAGCTACTGTTGTCATTATGGTCTAATAACACCACCAAGGCTCGGTCCCTTTACTCTTTCCATGTATTCTCATTTCTTCTTAATTTTATTTGTTCAGTGTTTATTGAGCCCCTATTTTGTGCCAGACTTTTGCTTGGTGCTGCATTTTTAAGAAAGGCATGGTCTTCACTCCCAGGGAGTGGACAGTCCAGTGGGGATAAAGATGAGCATGCTGGTAATCACAAGACATGTTGGGAGAGCACATGGCTGAGTTCTGATTTGTTTTGTTCCCTGATGTATCCACAGCATCAAGAGCAGTGCTTTGGACATAGCAGGTGCTTAATAAATATTTGTCGAATTTATGAATGAATCTTGAGATTAAATATGTTGAATAGGAGTTAGTTAAAGAGAGTGGAACGAAGCATTGGAATAGGCAGAGGGAATGGCTCAGAAGCAAGAGAAAGCATGAGAACTATGGGTAACTGTAGGCTTCTGTTTGGCAAGAGCTTAGAGTGCGATGGGATATGATGAGAGTTGAGTCCCATAAATCAAGGTATTCCTTGATAATTGCTACCACCTACTGTGTGTCTCCACATACCACATACTCCATATACATTATCTTAAGCCTTACAACAACCCTATGAAAAAAAGTATTATTCAGCCTCCTTTGCTCATTTGAACTCAATTTCACCTAAACACAAGTGGTGGCAATGTTCAGGAACAGCAGTATACTTGATCCTGGCCATATATCTCTTTGATGACAAATAAGATGACCAGACTTCGGGAGTTGACCTCAGCAGCCTTTAGAGAAAAGAGTCCAGATTTTAGAAATGTTCTTTTAGCTGCTCTCACACTCTTATTCTCTGGGAATAAATTTCAGAGGACCCTATAAAATAAGTGATCTGGATGCTTCAACTGTGGTGCAAAGAGTTTATTAAGCAGTTGGATGCCAAATTTCAGAATAATGTGGAATAAGTAAGCTGGAGGAAGTAGAACTGGAGCATAGCTCTGTTCAGAGCAAAGAACCCTGGGAAAACACTGTGTTCTCTGGCTAACCCATCAGAAGGTGTGAGTTTTTGCAGGGAGGTGGCCACACTCCCAGCAAAAAATCGGGTCCCTTTGTAGGGTCGTTACAAAGAATAAGAAAATAATAGAACATGGAAAATAATGGAAATAAAAGAATACACAGAGATGAAGGTATAGTTTCATAGATTTATAAAGATTATAGGCAAAGCGGGTGCTCGGGGGGCCTTGGATCTCTCCATCAATCTCAAAAGGCCAAGAGCAAAGTTTTACATGGTCATTTATAGGTACAGTGATCAGTTGCCAGGGGTAACAGATTTACATAACAACAGGTAGTTCATCTTAGGTTAACGGTTTTTCAAAAGGCTTCTTCAGATCCCTTAACTAACTCTTTCTATGTGAACCAATGGTTACAAAATCTTTCAAAGGCTAACTTCTAAGTTCTAAGGTAAATTTATCACTTAACAAAAGGGTTAAACAGAGACATATTGGCTCCATATTTTCTTTATCAGGTTATTGTGAATGGAGACAGGTAGTCAGGAGTTTAAGCAGGAACTGTCCCTTGGGCTAATTGCTTTTAGCCACAGGTGGCTGTTTGTCGGGCAGGCATTCTTTGATCAGCTCTCATCTTGTAGTTTTCAGCAGACCTGCCTTGCTTTTCAAAGAAAGTCCAAACCTTAGGTCTGAGAATCAAGGTGCCACTGTGGGATGCAGCCGCTACCAATCTTTTAGAGACGCCCTCCTGAGGTGAAACAGCTTTCGATATGCAAACTAACACGTTCACATATTCCTTCAGGGCAAAGCTCTGCAAAACTCCTGAGACATTTCTGTCTCCAATATATTTATATTAATTTATGGAGCAACAAGTTTTGGGGTGGGCTAGAGCAGTGGAACTGCAGAGACTATGACTATTTTAAATTCTAAGAACTTTCAAATTAGTGGTTGGAAATTTACACTGAAGGTTATTGTTAAGAGGTTCCAAGAATCCTAGATTTTTTGTGTTGGAGAAGATATTATAGATCTTGTATGCTGACTTTCTTGTTGTGTAGATGTGGAAACTGAGGTCAAAGAAGTTCAAGGTCTCACAGCTGGCACAGAGGTCAGTGATCTCTCCACTGCACCATGTTGTCTCCTGATAATTTTTAAGTGTTACTCTTTTGCAATGAGATGCTCTCTTTAATTAACTAACAGGATGCACAGAATTTGCATCACTCTTATTTAATATCTACTTGAGAGTCACTTATTTGTTCATTAAAAAAAAAAAAGTTATTCTTAGCTCCTTAAGGATGTGGGAAAGCTCCATAGAGGAAGAACTGAATTCAGTTGGCACAACTTTTTTCCATCTTGGCTTCATTGCCATTTCTGTTATTTTTATTAAATAGTTCATACTCATCTTTGGATTTAAGGAGCTCAAAATGATTTGCCCATATATGTGCCTTAATTATTTTGTACCACGTGGCAAGTATTGACAAAATATGAGTTTAGGAAACCAATAATCGGTTTGGTTATGGAGTTATTGGCTTACTTTCAGGTTGCATGGGAATCACAACCAGAACCCAGTTCCTGAGAATCCTAATTAACACCAGAGATCACTGTTACCTA
Source organism: Indri indri (assembly GCA_004363605.1). Classification (NCBI taxonomy): domain Eukaryota; kingdom Metazoa; phylum Chordata; class Mammalia; order Primates; family Indriidae; genus Indri; species Indri indri. The sequence continues at coordinate 69,112 of RJWJ010000023.1, read as the reverse complement.
CATCCTCTCTTTGGAGGGGACTTTTTCATTTTTCAATATTCACATAACTTTTATTATAGCATATTGTTATAATTGTTCTATTTTGTTATTATTTATTATTGTTAATATTTTACTGTGCCTAATTTGTAAATTAAACTTTATTTTATGTATGCATGCATAAGAAAAAACATATTATAGATAAAGTACAGTACTAGCCATGGTTTCAGGCATCCACTGGGGGTGTTGAAACATATCTTCTGCAGGTAGGAGGGGACTATTGTGTCTCTTATCAACTTACTTCTGATAAACAAAAAGAAGTTTTTATTTGATCAAACAGAGCTTATTCTTCTAGTATCAGATTTAAAACGTTTGTTAAACTAGGGGAGAAAACTTGGAGGGCACTTTGTACACTGAAAATGGAGATTATGGGGGCCTCAAAGAATGCCTGGAGAATCCCCTGAGAAGCTCTGCAACGGCGCTGCTCTGATTAAAGAATGAGCCTGTATAAGAGAACTTTATGAAACTACTGGTATGGTGCTTGATTCGAGGCTCTTTGCCATCATCATTGACAATGAAGCTTTCATCGGAAAAATAGAAACACACCTGGACTGATGGAAACTAATATGGAAGCATCTGGTATAAGTATCTAGCAGAGAGGAGATACTCAGTACATCTTTATTGATGAACAGAAGGAAGGAGGAAGAGAAAAAGATGGGAAGAGTTTTTTAAAAAACCTTTTAAAACAGAAAAAAATGGACCTAAAATTCAAGTTGCTTGGTGTCCCAAATATAAGATGCATGCAACATTTGACCCTCTGCAAATGTTTCTATTTGTAGAATTGGTGACTTACATTGGCAATGAAGTTTTGAATTCAGCTTCAAAGAGTATTTGAAAAGCCTATTTTTTGTTGAGCTTTCTTCTCATACGTTTGTATAATTTTAAAAATTTGGCCTTTTGGCCAAAATGTTGTGTAAGATATATTTTATATGTAGTTATACAGATCCAAGTGCCAGCTCTACCGCTAACAAATCACATGGAGCTGGGAAAAGGGACTCTTCTTGAAAGAGAAACCTCAGCTGGTAAATCTCATTTTTTAATGAAAATTATTGAGCTTAATTATAACATGCTCTAGAAAACCTTTGGTAAAATTATTTCGTAACTGTAAAACTCATAACACACAATCTTTGAGGAATTAGTGTTTTGTTAAGATATTTTGTTAAATTTTTTCAGATGTTTTAATTTTTAATATTTATGTGCTGGACACAATAATAAATGATTGGTACATCTTCCTGTGGCTTATGGGAAGGGCTAGAAATAAGGCAGGATATTTTCTCAGAGTCAATTTCTAGAGCACACCTCTAATTCAAACTTCATACACCACCAATTTCTTCCTAAAGAACCCCGATTTCTTAATTACATAAAGATGGAAATTTCTTTGGCCAAGTCCATTCAAGGCCCACCATGGACTCCCCTTTCTACCTTTGTGGACTTCTATCCATCAAGAACCTCTGGCTTAAGTCCCAGATTTGGATACTAGCCTCCCATCTTTCATGCAGCTCCTGGCATCTTCCTTATGTGATTCCACCTGTCTTGAGTCCTGCCCACCACACAGGCCTCCACCAATCTCCACCATTCAAAAAAAAAATCAGTTGTTGAATCAAATTCTGGCCAAACGCTACCTCCTCCATAAAGACTTCCCCATCTACTAACTAGGTGGTTCATTTCTTTTTCTGAGACAAAAAAGTACTTTATAATCAGTGCCACACCAGAGGGTGAAAATTCTATCCTATAGTGTAGTCCTTTGTATACACCATTTTTTTATCTCTTATACCTGAATATAAATTCTTAATGGCAAAGAACCGGGCTGGTTTGTTCCAGAATGATCTATAGTGCTTAGCACAATGCCTAGTACATTTTAAGCCCTCAGTGAATATTTGAAGAATAAACAATATGAAAAAGCAAGTTATAAAACATCAGAAAACCTGATTACTTTCTTTTCTGAATAATGATTAAAATAAAAATAATGATAGCAGTTGACTTACCATGTACTAGGCATGGTTTACAGAGGACTTACCGTGTACTAGGCAGTGTTCTAAGTAGCTCACGTGTGTTCATCTCCAGATCGGCCTGTGACTTGTGTGCTAACATTATCTTCATTTTACTGATGGAGAACTGAGGCAGCGAGAGGTTAGAATTTGCTTACATCGTACAGGATGGGAACTGAAAGGCCAGGATTAAAAGCCAGGCAGTCCGCCTCTGGAGCCCTCACTGTTAATTTCTTTACAAACACCTCACCCCTTTCAGCCTTGCCCTAAGTATTCCAAATAAATGAAGTCTCATGTGGGCACCTTCTTTCCCAGTAAATAAAAATATTCATGTCCTCTCTTTAAAAGACCACATGTGTTGCAGTTAGCAGCAGTGAGTGAGATTTTGGCCATCCTCAAAAAGAGCCACAGTGTCTGCTTGAGAAAACCCATAATTTTCCTGACCTGCTCTGGGCTGGCCCCCTCGAAGAGAATGCAGGCAGACACTTGGCGACTGGGCTCTCCCAGACTCTCAAGCGCAGGGCTGTGTTAGTGTTGGCCGTGGGGGACGGTTTGCTTCCTCCCCGTTTCACGAACTGTCACATCAGCCTCTTTGATCCTCCCAGGGTCTCAAGTGTGCCAAAATCATTACTCCATGTTATTGCTCCGTTTCAGATAATTGCCAGAGAAAATGCTAAGGTCGGTAATGACCAAGGTAGGGAAATCTCGCTCTCTGCATGGTCTACCGTTTATATATTGCGTACTTAGGCTCCAGAGTGGAGGCATTGCTTATTTTTATTGTCCCAAAGCCATGAGAGGGGAGAAAAAGGAATGAACAGAAATTGATACATCTGGAACAAGAGCCAGGCATGATTTACTCACATTTTTACCTGACCTGAAATTGCTTATTTAGAAAAAAGAAACATTATAAAATCTCAGGAAAATGTCATGAATCACAGCCAGCATGATTTCACATGGGGGCTTCATAAACTGTGCTTTTTTTTTTTTTAAAGCAAAGAAACTGTCCAGGAAAATCAAATGAGCCAAAGGTAGCCCTGCCACCATGACCATCACCATAGCAACAGTTTCATAGCTGCTGCCTTCTGATAGCGCAGCGCAGCATGCGAGCCCAAACTCAGGACTGCAAACGGATGGGAACCTGCTGGTTCACCAGAGGCTGTTCTTACTACGAACGCAGGGTGTGCGCTGATTCGGGAAAGTGGCAGGCAAGAGACTACAGACTTTCACTAATAAACTATTGCCTCAGAAATGGCTTTGGACTAACCACACACTACATCACTGACACACACAACTCCAGGAAGTCAGAAGAGAGAAAGAGAGAGAGAGAGAGAAGTTGATTAAAGCCTTCTATCCTGCTTTAATGGTTCCCTTACTCCATGCGTTCTTGGCACTTTGTAAGCAATATGAACACAGTTTTGAAGTGATTAGATAATAAATGCTATTCGTATAGCTACCAGCTGGAAGAGACTTTAGAGACCATCGATTTTTTTTTAAATTAACTGAACTCCAGACTTTATTTGATTTTCATCTGTTTTTCCATTAATGTCATCTTTCTGTTTTGGGTTCAATCCAGGCTAGCACATTGCATTTAGCTGTCATGTCTCCCCAGTCTCCCGTCTGTGACAGTTTCTCAGTCTTTTTTTTTTTTTTAAATGACGTTGACAGTCCTGAGGAGTGCTGGCAAGGCATCCTGTAGAATGTCCTCCAATCTGAGTTTGTCTGATGTCTTTCTCCTAATTAGACGGGGGTTATTTATGGGTTTTGGGAAGAAGACCACAGAGGTGAGATGCCCTTCTCATCACGTCATACGGACGGTACATGATAATCGCATGACATCACTGGTGATATTAACCTTCATCACTTGGTTAATTTCATATTTGCCAGGTTTCTCCAGTGTAAAGTTACTATTTTTCCCTTTCCCTATTTTATTGCTTGGAAGCAAGTCACTAGGCCTGGCCCATTCTCAGGGTGTACGTAGAGAGAGGGATGTCAAGCTTCACTGTTTGGAGGGGGTGGGTATCTACACGTATTGTTTGGAATTCTGCTATAAGGAAGATTTGACTCTTCTCCCCATTTATTTTTCTTAATTCGATCATTTCTATTCATATGTGTATTCATGTATATTTACATGAATATTTATCTTTAATGCTCCAAAATCTGAAACTTTTTGAGGGCTGACATGATGCCACAAGTGGAAAATTCCACACCTGACTTCATGTAATGGGTAGCGGCCAAAACGCAGTCAAAACTCTGTTTCGTGCACAAAATTATTAAAAATGTTGTATAATATCGCCTTCAGTGTATGTGTAGAAGTTGTATATGAAATATAAATGAATTTCGTGTTTACACTTGGGTCCCATTCCCAAGATATCTCATTATGTATATGCAAATGTTTCCAAAATAATCTGAAACATTTCTGGTTGCAAGCATTTCACATAAGGGATACTCGACCTGCATTTTATATTTTGGGTTATAATACAAATCTATGCTATTTATTTTGTTGATCAAATTACTCCAGCTTTGTCCATCAGAAGCTCCTTTAGGTTGGCTTCTGTGTTCCTTTGATATGTCTCCACCCATTTGTCCATTGAGCGCATCCTTCCTTTTTGGTACTAAAGATGTTCCAGGCTCATCTCCTATTTTACCTGTCCCAGCCATAGCATCAGATATTTCTCCAAGGAGACCTGGTTCCTTTTGTTCAAGAATAGAATTTAGAAACCAAAAGAAGAATCATCTTTCATCTTCTTCATTGGTCAAAGAAGCTGAGATGCAGATGGCAAAATAAATGGCCTGATTTATTAATATTATCTGATGGCGAATTAGTGGCATATGGGGATTAGAACCTGGGTCTGAATCCTAGTTCAAGTTTTTCCTCTACTCCACTCTCTGTTACATACCTGTGCTTTTCCACCTAGCTTGTGTGCTCCTCGAAGGCAGGAAGTATGTTTTCTACTCTTTGTGTGATCTTCATTGTGCCTTACATATTGCTGGACACAGAACAGATAATAAATGCATGAACCATTACTCTGCAGAATCCTCTTATTCAGCTTCATCTTTTTCTGCCTAGGTCAGAATCTCATTAGCTCTTGCCTTGGACTATTGCAATTCCCATTAATACAGTGGTTTTCCTCTTCTCTAATTCATCCTACTTACTACTGCTGCAAGATCAAGGATAAAATTGCAGAGTTCTGATAATCTCCTACACAACAACATCTTCAGAGAATAAAGTTAAACTCACAACTCAGATCTATTCCCTTTTCCATTTCTCTCAAATATTGAACGGTCTGCTACAACTATTTTAGCAAATATTGCTACATCATGTGTTGTCCTGAAAAGTAAGGCTATCAGAGATAGTCTCCTTCATCTTTCTGTTTTCTATCATTAATTCTATCTGTTGTCCTCCAACCTGACATTTTTCATTCCTGTCCCAGAATAAGTGTTCCTATTTCCTTCACAGATTTTAACCAGTGTTGAACCTGACCTATCTAGAATAGTGCTCCATTGGTTATTATTTCCGAGACTTACATTTCTATTCTTTCCTTCTCTATAGGCTCGTTCTGTTGAACATGTTTACAGGCTGAATTCTTCCCTATCGTTAAAAAAAAAAAAAAAAACAACCCACAATAATCAAAAACCTTCCCTTGCCCTATCTTCTTTATATCGTGACATTTCTCCTTCCATTCATCTTTATATTGCTCAAAAGAAAAAGTCTCCACTCACGGCTTCTACTTTCCTACTATTAACTGATTGACTTAGCCTACCTGGATTTACATTCCCCACCTGAATTAATCCTTTATAGCATCCCTAAGGTGTCATGAATGACTTCTTAAGAGCTTTTAGTGACTCCATCAGTCATGGCTGCCCCAGTAGGAAACAGCATATTCAAAGGGTTTAATTTTAATAAAATGAATTTTGGTGAAGTGAAGTAACCCTGTGGAGAGGTTAAGGGAGCCAGCCAGATGTGGGGAAGTGTCCAGGGACTAGCAAGGGGAAGAAGGCAAATGAGGAGAGAAGTGTTATCAGAAACAGGCAAGAACTGTAGCAGCCTGATATGATTTGTGGTCTTAGTCAAGGAAAATCAGCCTCTGTCAAAACTGCGGCCCAACAGGTAGCGGGAGGAGAAGAAATTCCCTTATTTCGCTCTTCTCTTACCCTTTGATGTCCTACTGGCTTCTCTCATTGGTTAACCCAACCTTAAGACAGAGGGCAAGGAAGCCCAGGTTGTGCAGTTCGTAGAGGTCAGTCTTCTCGGGGGTACAGACCAGGGAAGAGAAGGGAGAATAATGGATGGCGGGGGATGGGCGGCAGGGCAAAGAGAAAAACCAGCAGAGTTACCTGTGTGATTTAACATTTGGGAAGATTTTTCTGCTCACTTACAAGTTTTTCCTCCCTCCGAGGTCTGTAATGCTATCTCCTGGTTTCTTTCAGAAATGCATTTAAAAGAAAAATAAGCACCTACTGTGTTGAGAGGGCTGCGCTAGACACCGGAGATCCCATAGTACACAGACAAGTGTCCTCCCTTCCTTCAAGAAACTTATGTTCTGACAATTCTTTCTCAGGCTACTCTAACCGCTCTCCACCCACCTTCCCCATTTATTCTCGGCATGCTTCAAAATTCTCTCTTCAAGGCTCTTCTCTGGGGAAACTGACTTACCCCCAGGGCTTTTGTTCTCACAAGTATACAAGGACTTCCAAATCCACAATGTAAACTTAGCGTCTGTGGCTTATTAGCAAAGGATTTAAGGCTCTCAATATACTTGCCTAAATAGTTTTATTCTTATCTTTCTCTCTTACATTCGTTGTGCTCCTCCTACCCATAAAGGGATCCTATTTAGAATTTCTGTTTTATTTTGTAATATTTTAATCCATTTTGTTCATCGATGTATCACAAGTGCCTATAATAGTATCTGGCACATAATAATAAATATATATTGAATGATGACTGAATTGCTTCCAGTGAAATCAGATTACTCTCTACTCCCCAAACATCACGTGACCTTGCTTATTTCTTTTTTTTTTTTTTTTGAGACAGAGTCTCACCGTGTTGCCTGGGCTAGAGTGCCATGGCATCAGCCTAGCTCACAGCAACCTCAAACTCCTGGGCTCAAGTGATCCTCCTGCCTCAGCCTCCCGAGTAGCTGGGACTACAGGCATGCGCCACCATGCCTGGCTAATTTTTTCTATATATTTTTAGTTGTCCAATTAATTTCTTTCTATTTTCAGGCGCTGTAGTCAGTGAGCCCTCGATTAGAATGGCCTTCTGAATCTTCAGCACTGCGATGCCACACCAGCCTACCTGTGCTCTGAAATGTATATGATGTAGGCTCAATTAACTCAATCATATTGATGGACAGTCACACTGATCCAGCTTCATACACTTGTGAAAACTGACTTTTGCAGAAAAAATAAAATTATACGAGAATAGAGCAGATACATACAGAGAACTTGAATAAGTTTCTGATGAACTTATGAGCATTAAAAGTATTCATCTAGGTCTGTATGGAGATAATTGAGGTTTGTGTGTCATGCCCATGTGTTGGTCTTTAGTAATCCCTCCACTTTTATCCCTCCACTGACATATGGCGAGGCTAATGCTTCCACTTCTCTCTTCATATTTTTTGGTCTTGGTTCCTCCTGATATACAGTGAGTGGTTGTGAAGACTAGAATGTATATGCCATTAAGAAACTTCCAGATGCAAATGAACTCCTCTGACTTCCGGAATATAAAAATTTCTCACTTCCCTCAGCTTGCAATTAGTTAGAAATCAGGAGAACCTGTAGTTTCAGAAGGACAACTGTAAGCTTACAACCAAAAAGATTGGATTGATGAGGAAACCAAGATAGTGTGATTTAATGCTGGCCAGCTGTTGGCTAAACCCATTTACTTTTCTTCCTGGGTACGTAGTTAGAGTACGTTTTCCAGCCTCTACTACGTCTATGCAGTGTGACTGGCTTTCGCCAGTAGAATCTGAGCGGAAGCACTGCAATGTCTGCCCTGTAAAAACTTACTGAGCTTCAAACGCCATGATTTTTCCCTTGCACAGCTTGATGCAGATGAACATGGTAACTCTAAGCCACATGTCAAAGATGGCAGAGCCACAAGACGGAAAGGATCTTGGGTCCTTACGTCACAACGTGGAGAACTGGCCAGTGATTAGGAACATTTATTTCAGACTTTATGTGGTTAATCTCTATCACTTTTGAGGCTATAGTAGCTGGTGTTATCTTAACTAAATAGAAGAAGAGTTAAGGTAAGTTTTAAGAAAGAGAAGAGTGGAATAAATGGTATAAAGATTTAATAACACAGGATGATATATATTAGATCTTATTCTGTGTTAGTTGACATAGTTGGAGTAGCTGATCATGCCAAGTTCTTCCAAAAAGCAAGACAGCCTGCTCGTAATAAAGTACAAACTGATTCTTTATTAACTTTCTCTAGGCCTGATCACCCATGGCCAGCAATGTGGGAGGACAATTCAACAACACATCCGTGAGTCTAACACTAAGCTGTGTAATCTAAACATATATCTAGGAAAGGAACATTTCTCTAAAGGTAACAATTTCCTGAACCACATTGCTGTCTCTAATTCCACCCTTTCACGTTGTTGTGAAAAGTAGTTTAATTCCCTACTAGCACAGTGATTCAAATATCTCCTTTCTAGGAAAGGCATTTGTTCTTCATCTGCTTAAAGATATCCTCATTGGGAAGGTTTTCCTAGCTCAAAGTGATGCCCTGTCTCAAACTTTATGTCAGATCTTCACTTCTTAAGAGGCAGAAAAATCCTTAAAACTTTCAGATAACAGGTATTTTTTCCAGACTCTATGCAAAAAGAATTCTAAAATATTTTGTAGTTGGATCCTAGTTGCATATCGGTTTTACTTTCTTTTCTTTTCTTTTTTTTTCAGATGTATATTGTATACAGCATTCTTTCATCTGAATATATATATATATATTTTTTCAAAAGTTATGAGATTTAATTTTGGACAGGACACTCATCCAAGTTGTCATTATTCCCTTCACAAAGGTATCTAGAGATTGCTATTACAAAAAATTGGCAGAGAGATAGTCTGGTTGAACCAGATATGTAAGATAAAACTGGAAATGTTACAAAGTATTTTGAAAATGAAATCAGCTAAAACCAATATTATCCATGAGATAAAATGTAAAAATCAATATAGATTGTTGGTCAAGAGTTTTGGTCTCGCCTTCTGTAAAAGTAGGTACATTTGCTTAGTTATGCTGAATAGCCTAGAATGGTCAATACTGGTTTATAATCCTTCTAGTGTCAGAATCAGTTCCAGGCCAAGGGGAAAAGCTACTAACCAAGGCTCTCATGTCCACAATGTCCAACTGTGCTATACGTAGCGCAGCCAAGAAAATGTGGTGACCACTTTCTGGAGGATCAGCATAATTTCTTCACGTTGTGATCAAATAACTCATAGTGATTATAGTCTTGAGTATCTTAAATTTATTTACAAATTTCCTTCTCTACACCTAATTTAAGATATACGCCAATGTGGGGACTCTAGTAACAAATGTTGAGGTTTGGTTAACTTGAAGGGGGGCAGGGGTGGGAATGTCCAAGGACATATTTCATTTAAATTTCCAATAAAATGTCATTAACAATCCTGACATTGCAGTGGCATACACTTTCCAAGCCCTGGCATTCCAATCTCTTCATCTACATTTGTGGCAAGACATAAAAAGACATGAAGTAATAATGACAGGAAGGAAACTGACATGTGGCCACAAAGTACCAGGTGTCATTCTCAGTGTTTACCTCTAATTATATTAATTAAATTAAACACTAAAAAAAATTCTAGAGGTATCTACATAATGATATAAATGCAGGTTTTGGACTGGCCTTAGCAAGGAGTTTGATCTTCTTATGCCGTGCCATGACTGCCAAGATTTTTATTAAAAATCTGTAGATAACTAGATGACACAAAAGATCTATTTTGAACCAAATGTGGTTGGTGATTCAGAGTCATCTGGAATTTAGTGATCAAATACTACTTCATTATTACTAGTATTATTATTAATCATCATTTATTTATAACATAACTCAGCATAGTGCTTGCTATGACCAGGCACTGGACTAAGTATGTTACTTTCTTATTTCATTTATACTTTTCAGAAACCATTTGGGGTAGATATGATTTTTGTTCCTGTATTAAAGTACTTGTCCAATATTACATAACTTGCAAGTGGCAGGTTTTAGGCAGCCTTAGGGTATCAACATAGTAAGATTCAGTGACTGATAGTGTAAAAAGTGTCTTTATACTGGTAAAAATCAAAGGTTTGGACATTCTTTTAGCAGTAAGGAATGAAGTAGCTTAGCTATGTCTGCCTGACTCTTATGAAAGATAAATACAGTCAGAAATAAGTAGGCGAGGGAAGTTTTACACTTTTGCTTTGTTTTTAGAATAAACACAAAATGGAATTCATGCACATTTATCTTCTTTTCTCAACTTAAAATGTATTTTTAAATGGTTGAACGATATACCTACAGTTCCAGAAAATTGATATCCTATATAGTCTGTAAACCCTTCTGACACAAAAATGTAGAAATACTCAATAAAATATAGCAAATGTTCTTTTGAAGTCATAGCTGAGAATGGGCAATCCCCCGGTTCCAGAATCAAAGGAGACTGAAAATAAGTAGGAGAGAAAAAAAAAATGATGGAATGGTGTATATGAAGTGTGTCTCTCATAAACCAGGGGCATAGTTTCTACTGGCTTTACAGAGGTAGATGACGATGCTTTGGGACCATGTAAGGCAGAGAGTTAGAATAAAGGCCATCTACACAGATCCTGGACTTCAAAAGCTTACAACTTTAATTAAAGAGTGAATTGGGGAAAAAAACCAACAACAAATTACCAATATTAATAATATACAGATGTGGCAAGGAAGCTTGCATGCCACTATATGGGTTTGGAAAGGTAAACAAAAAGTATATCTCCCGATGATTTATAAACATGGCACTCTCTCTGGCAGGTGCTTGAGATTTAAATCTTCATGACCTACTTGATCTAGAAAATCCTAAGCTTAGAAAATAACAGTAAAATTGGTTCATGGCTGGTGATACTCCCGGTCATTTGGCAGAGGCAGACATACATCTAATTTCTACCCATAGGTACCAAAGATTCTCAGAGAAAAATAAAAATGACTCCATTTAAAGGTAAATTCCTATGAAAATTACAAAACTTTCAGAGAAACAATCTTCCATGAATGAAAGTTAGTAAATACGATAAATGGCAAGATGGGGATTCTCAAGAACCTGAAATAATTTAATAATGCTCTGAATTTAAAATAATTATGCTAAAAGCATACAAAAATAAAGACAAATAAGTGAATAAGACATCATGAAAAAAGCTGACATTTTTAAGTGACTGACTTCAAGAATTTTTTAAGTTATTAAAATTAACAATTTAGTGGACAGTTTAAATAGTAAATCAAAAGTATCTGAAAATAAATTAGTAAATATGGGAAATAAGAGAATTTCCTAAATGTAGCACAGATTGATAATTAACAAGGCAAAATATATATATGAAGGAGAAGTCAAAAAGACCCAACATTTATGTGATTAGAGTCTAGAAATAAAGAATAAAATGGTGAAGAGATAATATAAAAGAGACAGTGTTTTAAATTTTCTATAATTAATGAGAAATGAATGCTCATATCTAAGATCGACAAGAACTTTCAACAGATGAATAAAAATAAATCCACACTTGCATATATTGTAATGATTTGCTGAACACCGAAGACAAAGACCAAATCTTTGAAGCAATCAGATAGAAAAGACAGATTAACTGTAAAGTAATAGCCAATGAAATGAGAAAAAAAAAAACTAGTTAATGGTAAAAATAGAGGTCAAAAGGTAATGCAATAATTTTTTAAAGTACTGATGAAAAAAATATGTCTACCTAAGATTCTATATACTGACTAAATTAGCCATTCAAGAGTGAGGGCAAAATAAAAAATATTTTCAGCTGAAAACAGAGAATCTATCGTTCATAGATTTTCACTAAAAAAAAAACTGAGACAATATAATATTGGTGCAGCATTGATAAACAGACAAAGCAGTGAAGGAAAAGTTTAGCTATTGTGTGATCGGCTTATAAAATTGATCATCTCTACATAAAAATAAAATAAAATTAGTTTATTGCCTTGTATTATATACAAAAATATATTCCAAAACATGAAACATTCAAGACTTTTAGATGAAACTATGATTTCGAACAGAAAAGAATTTATAAAAAAGACACATAAAAGGCAAAAATTATAAGACCGATTACAATTTAATTACATTAAAATAAAAGATAAAGTTTAAAATGGATGGAAAGAAGTTACTCGCAACACATATAATCAATTCTATTCGTCAGCTAGGTTATGACGCAACACCAATATTCCACCAAAATATAACCTAATTAAAGATAAAGGTTTATATCTTGGTCATGCTACCTACCCACTGTTAGTCAGCGGGAAGGGCTACTCATTGTAATTACGTGGAGACCCAGGCTGACGGAGCACCCATATCAAAATTTTCTTGGGTTTTGTCAATTACTGTTTGTGAGTCTACTAAAATGATCATGAGGTTTTTGTCCTTTACTGCTAAGGAAAAAATTGTCCCCACTCAATCTCATGTTGAGGCTTGGTCCCCAGTGTAACAGTGTTGGGAAGTAGTGCCTTTCGGAGGCGATTAGACCCTCAAGGTGGATTAATGTCTTTCTCTTGGGACTGAGTTGCTTCTCATGGGAAGGGATTAGTTCCTGAGAGGGCGAGTTGTTATAAAGCCAGGGTGCCTCTCGCGTTTGGTCTCTTTGCATGTGTCCACATCCCCTTTTTCTTCTCTGCCATGTTCTGATGCAGCATGAGACCCTCACCAGAAGCCACCAAATGTAGCCACCCAGTCTTGAACTTCCCAGCCTGCAGAATCATGAGCAAAATAACCTCATTTTCTTTATAAATGACCCAGTCTCAGGTATTCTGTCACAGCAACACAAAACAGACTAAGGCAGAAGTGAGCCCTGCCGTAGATAGAGATTTGAAATGAATGTTCTGTTTTACAAAGTGCCTTGTATTCCACTGGCTTCCCACCTTACTTCAAATCTGGAATGTATGGTATTGAATGAGAAAAAGACAGAGGATGCAAAAATGAAAGATATGAGTCAGTGAGCAAGGGAAAATATGCAGCAAGGGAAGACAAATTAAAAAATATAGAGGAAAATGTAGGGCAATAAAAGAATAAAGAAAAGGTTAACTATTGGGGGTAGTAATACAGACTATCAGGCAAAGGACCACCAACTGTCTTTATTAATTTAAAAAAAAACAGGCAGATCTTAGGGCTGTTAGTTTTGACCTTTAAGTTTTGGGATTTTTTTTAAGGTTTATGAGTAAGCTGAATCATGACAAATGCCTAATTTAAAATTGATTTAGCTGCCAGTCCCCTCTCCTGTGAGAACCAGCTGCCAACTCAGCTCTAAAACAAATGAAAATACTTGGATTTATCCATTCTACAACAGAAAAACATGTCTCATTCTTTCTGGTACGTTGGAGACAAAATAAATAAGCTCCACTAAGGAGAGAGAGCCATATAAAGAAACGAGCCTTATTAGGGAATGGCTGGGTCAGGGTCTCCACTGCCCAAGGTCAGAAGGGACTCAAGGTAGCAATTCTTGATTGAAAACATGATTCAAGCATTGGGCCAAATGGTCGTTTTAGGGATCACATGTCTTGGACACTCTTCCATATCAAATGTTTTATTTCCAGGACACAGCAACTGGAAAGATTTCTCATTCCAGCAAATGTAAAAGAAAACATGGTATATCCCTCCCCTGATCCCACGCTAGCAGCCCTCCTGGGAGCAACTTACAAGTTAAGGCAGCTTTGCAACAAAACACTATTAACTCTTTTCGTTGCTCCTCTCAGTGAGGCTCTTCGCAGGAGTGCAAAAGCACTATTGGGTAGGGGAGACTTTGACCCCACGCATAGCAAACATAAACAGCAAAGTTATTCTAACAAACTATGTAATCCAATGTTGTCCTCTTTGATCCATTTTGTGTGTGTGTATGCGCCTAATTGTTGGCAGCCCAGTAAAGCTCAGAGCCTGTGGAATAGGAAGAAAGAGGTGCAAGAAGCTTGAGTTTATGCCATCAGGGAGGGATTTCTGGGCAGGGAACATGGATTCCTGGCCGCAAAGGGTTCAAATCCCCTGACTGCTTTGGGAAAGTGCCCTGTTTGTGTTGGAGAAGTCCCCGGGAAGACTTTCATTACAGAAATTCAGCACCTTTCCCAGGCTTGTTACATGCCATTTGCTCATGCCTCCATTCAGCAGGTACTGATGAAACTCTCCCGACTCAATGCTGGGGACAATGTGGAACAAGAGCAGGTGGCATCTTAGGAGTTATCTTAGGAGATGAAGAGGTCACTCACACTGACCTTGCTTGAATAGGAAGAATTGTGCCATGGAGGTCAGCCACACAGGTATAATTGGAGTCAGGAAGTTGTGGGCCCAGTTTCTCGATCCCCCATTTTTTAATACTTCCTTGGGCACTTTATTAACCTCTTTGAGGTTTAGATGCAGAGAATAGAACTTACTTCATAGGTTATCGTGAGCGTTAAATCAGATAATGCTTAGCTAGCACATTGCCTGGCACATGGTAACTTTTATTAGTATTTTAATAGTCTAATATTAAGGCATGTCTCTTCCTTTGTTCAGATTCCTAAATTAACATAAAGAAGTATAGCTATCATCACAGAGGAGAGATCATTCTACGTGATGAACTTGAACCCAAGGCAACTTTGCCAAAAGGTCTTGATATTTAGGTGGCTGAAAGTGACTTATGTTCATTAAAAACTCTTTTGTCCCCGCTGGATTGCCCAGTGCTTTGTGAATATACATGGATCCCCAGAGGGACCGACGCCCACTGCTTGTAAGAGAAGCCCTGTGCCTCCACTCCCACCCATCCTGCTACGTGCAAGAACTTTCTGGACTCTTTGAGAGCAGAGCATGGCAGAACCTCTGGAGTGAAAGGAGCTTTGGAGATGATCAATCTAAGCCCTGCTCCACTGCGTGGCCCAAGTCACATAGCCTAGTGGGAGACTTGGGTCAGCTGATAACATTCCTCTGAAAGTGTCGTATGTTTTTTCTTATTATTTTTCTATTCCTTTTTTAAAAAAAAAAAACAACTTTATTTCAAACTATTAGAGGGTACAAATGTTCTTTTTACATAAATGATTTTTTTTTTTTTTTTTTTTTTAGTTCAGGGTTTCAGGACCCTAGACTTTCATAGACTAGGCCAAGTGACATTTGAAGGGCCACCTGTGAATTATCATTTAGTAAAGTGAAAACACAATGGTTCCATTTGGGGGCTCCCTGTGCTGTGGTTGAGTGTCACACTCTGTGGGATCGAAAAGGGGGGATTGGCCAGCCTGCCAGCTCTCTGAGTGGGCTCTGGGATGGTCTGAAGGTGGTAAGAGCCATCTGTGCGGTATTGTGATCTGTGCATTTGCTTTGTGTGTACTGTTTGGAAATACGTTTCTACACATAAGTTCGTGTAGAGTGGTAGCAAAAGCAACCACAAAAATGTTTCAAGAAATGGTGACCATAAGGCAAGGGGAGAAGCCTCCAAACCATCCCCAAAGATGAGAAGTAGGAGGAGGATGACACCTTTTCAAAATAGTAATAACCAGCCACTGCACCAAGAAGTAAAGGGTTAAGTGGTGTTGTTCATTGTCACATGATGCTGGGAAAGGGCTGAGCAGGAACCTCAGGGATCCAGGGAGCAGGGAGGAGGCACATCTTGCCTGCACATGTGGCCTCTACCACAAACACTTCAAAGTACCTCCTCAGACCGACATAACATTCTGACGCCGACTGTAAATGCCCTTGACACGCAGAGTGGAAAATATCAAACACTCCACCGGTCCCCAGAATGCAGCGTCTCTGCGCTGGGAAGGGCCTTAATGAGCCCGCAGTGAAGGGAAGGGGGGTTAGGGGTGAGGCTCAGCGCCAGAGGGCGGGGAGGAGGTTAACGGGTGGTTCTGATTTAAGGCTTGTTCCGATACAGGCCGGCGTGTGCAGCGGGGCTCAGGCTGCTGCGAATCCGCATGCCCAGGACCCAGCAGAGCAGCCTGAGCATCAGTTCCAGGCCTCGCTGAGTCAGGACCCTACTGAGACTGTTTCCCGTCGCACATTCCAGAGCATCTGACTCTGAAGCGAAAGAATTCCTGGCCCACAGAGCTGCACTTTTTCTCCAAAGGAATCTCTGTACCCTATTTTCTCCCCCATAGTTCCCACTCCGTTCTCATTGAGGACAGTGTGTGGTACCGTCCTCTCTTTGGCAAATTTTTCTGATAGAAAAAGTTGGCGACCTAGAAGGTCTCTTTCGTCCTATCAAGGGGCATTGGCATTGCCGTGAGCGGGGGGCCTTTCCCCGGGGATCTGTTGCTACCTGCCCCCAGGAAACTCTCTACAAAGCCCGTGGGATAATCCAGACAGTGTGGGGGAAAAGGTGGTTCCCTCCTTAACAGCCCCTCTTCCGTCAGCTCTGTCATTGGACCCTCATGCTCAGTTGGTTCATTCATTCATTCTTTAATTCATTCACTCTTTTTGAAACACTGGAGTATATAAAATTTATAAAACACAGTTCTTTCACTTTGAAGATATCACTATATAATAGGGGAGAGGGACAAATAAAAATTAATCATGCACTAGTGTGTACATTGTCACTATAGAGGCCTGTCACAAAGTGCCCAGGAACACAGGGGAGAGGGGAGTATGTTGGCTTCAGGCATCGGGAAGCTTCCCTAAGGAGACTATATTTAACCCGGGCCTTGACAAATGGGTGGGATTTCACCAGGCAAAAGAAACAGCCAACACGAAGGCATGGGAGAGAGCAAATCACGGTGACTTTGGGGAAGGACAAGCTCAGCGTGCTGGAAGCCGAGGGTATGAGAGGCAACAGTGGTCGGTGAAGCTGGAAAGGCCCAGGGTTAAGGACTCCTGTGCCAGGCTAATGCTTTCATTGCAAAGTCTAATGAATTTTAAGCGGAGCTCTGACCCAACCATAGCTGTCTCCTAGGAGGGCAAATGTAGTGGTGGAGGGAAAGATGAACCAGAAAGGGGAAAGGCTGGAGGCTTCTTGCATGCGACATGCCCTGTTAAGTCTGAAGAGCATTACCTGTGCACCAGAAGAGGTGTTTAATTTCTACTTTCTTCCAGGTCTTCTGAACTCTCTTGGTACCGCTGTTTCCAACCCCTTAGAGGCACAGCATGGAAACTACCAGTGCTCTCAGGCATTCTTCTGCTTCCTTTGCCCCTGGTTTAGTCTTTCCAGCTCGTGTGTTCTAGGAGAGGGAACTTCGGGAAGTCATCAAAACCACTGGTCCGTTACAGAGCTACACCCCAGAGGGAATATGGAGGATGAGGTCTAGCCCCTGGGAGAGAGGGAACACATTCTTGTATAAACATGGAGTAAATGGGGAATTTTAGCCAGAAAAATAGACTGAATTTAAATGCATTCTGCTACTAAGCTTATAAAGAATAGGCCCAAAGGGACCTGTCAGAAGTTTTGTTGCAAATTACATTGACATGTTTTTGGATAGTGCTTGGGTGCTTACAGTTCTTCCAGTATAATAACCTGGGAACATAAGATAAGTGAATAATTTAAAAAAGGTAATTAAAACGCTTGTGTTAGGTGCAAAGTTTTTGCAGATATAATCTTCAGGGAGTAAGGAGGAATTAACCCACAAACAGGAAGGGTTCTGGATGAATAAAGGCAGTGGTCAGTGGTTTCTTGCAAAATTTTAATTGTCATTGCTGGAGACAAGACCCTAGACTGAAAGGATTGATTTGCCTGATGAAAAATAGCAGATTTTGTGTAATTTAAAAAACAATTGTTGGGAACTTCTCTAAAAATATTATGTCTTGTTTTTCCACATAGAAATATAATTATAAGTAACCGAAGCCATTGCTTTGTTTGGAATATTGGCTCTGATTAAAACTCTTCAGTCAGGACTCAGTTATTTGTTACTGGAAACTTGTACAGCTGGGCCTGGATGCAATGACCTTACTGGACATGCACTTTTGATCCATCCATCTATCTATCTCCAAAATTTATGGAATACCAGGCAATGTGCCAAGACCTTTACATCTTCCGTGTTAAATTATCCAGTCTTACAATAACCCTATGAGATAAGTCTGACTAGTAGCCCCATTTTACATGTGAGGAAACTGGAGGCTCAGAAGGATTAAGTTAACTTGCACCAAGTTAACTTGGAGCTCCCAAGGAGCAGACATGAGATTCCAAACCAATTCTGCCTCTACTACTCTATACAGCACACGGATATTTCTAAAGAAGGACACTGAAGGCTGACTATGGGGGCAGAGAAAGGGGGTTGGATTGGGTTTAAATAATCCAGTGGTTTGGGTGAATGAGGCACAGAATCAGAAAGATACTAAAAAACTCGTCTCCTCCTCGCTGGTCCAGGCTCTGCTTTTGACCCTGGAGCGTGCTAGAGGGAGTGGGGACTATTATCCTTGCGCCTGGAGTTGAGTCTCAATTAACAGGTCACGTTGCAGAGCCAGACAAAACCACCAACTCAGCAAGCTCAAGGTCTGGAAGCAATTATGCTAGGCCTAAAAATAAATGGGCTGCAAGTAAAATAGAATTTAATAATGCCTATTTAATGTATAAATTCCCCTTGCTTTTACAAAACACCTAGCTCTTGTATGTAGAAATTCTGTGTTCTAGTGAGGGAAGTGCATTGCAAGGATTTTACTCCTTAAAGAAGCTTCTCCTGGTCGGACAAGCTTCCTGGGAGCTGGTTTTTGCACAGAGAGCCTGCCCGTGTACACTTGGCACCTTGCTCATCTCTTCATTTAGACGGTCCAGGTGGGCATGCGGAACTCCTGAAGGCCCACCTTGCTCTCTGCCACTGAGGCAAGAGAACAGCCTTCACTACATTCCCCTCTTTCATCTTCCACTCCTGACAAGAGCAGAGGAAAACAAATACAAACATAAATTTGGTTTTGGTGAGCATCTTCATGTGACAACCAGCCTCAAAAGGAGCCTCAGCAAATGTTCTGCTTCCTGAAGCACGTTAACCAAGAGACTGCAAAGCCAGGAAGAAATATTCCCAGGTTGCAAGAAAAGAGTGAGATGACAGGTGATCTTGTTCCTTATTTGGTTCCAACAGCGATATTGAATCCAGCCCTACCGAAACATTTGAAGTCTTGGTCACGCTTTAAATGGAAGTAGCAGGTCCCTTAAAATGGCATATTTATTGGTGTTTTAGGTTGGAATCGAAAATTGGGACATAAAAGGACATGATCATCTGGATGTCCTAAAGGCAACTCATCTTTCCCCTGCAAAATATTCCCTTGCCCACATGTCCTTTATCATGCACCCCAGAATCCACATTGGAGTCCTAGATTCTTCTTGCTACCTTATCCCCCAGTAAGTCCTGTTGTTTTCCTCCTGGGTATCTCTGTTCTCTGTCTTCTGATCTCCACAGCCACTATCAACTATCCAAATCCTCTTTATTAATCTCGCTTCCCTCTGCCCATCCTCCACACTGCTACTAGAATAATGCTTGTAATCAAGGAATAATAACAATAATCATCATTATAGCTAACATTTAATGCGTGCTCACCAGGTGCCGGGCACTGTGCTAACAGCTTTGCCTTTCCCCTTTTACTTGCTCTGGTAACATCACATCGCTGCTCTGAAGTATTTAAAGATTCCCTTTATCAGCAAAATAACATGGCACTTTTTCACACAGTGTCATGATCTGGCCCCCTCCTCACCACGATCACCTCCTGCCATTGTCACCCTTGACACCTGCGTGAATGGACACCACTTACGGCTCCCTCTATGCTCTCTCGCCCGCCCTCCGTGCTTTCAGACCCACTCTCTACCTGCAGCGCCCCCACCTGTTAACTTCTTGTACCTCATTAACTGTAACTTTCCTAGATGAGTAGTTCCACCATGACTCTTCCTTTCCCCATCTCTAGAAATAGGCACACCTTGAAGAATAATAAAGTAAGTATTCTATTTGCTAATATATGCTGGAACTTTACTGGACTTTATTGTCACAAATTCTCATTGCCCTCAACAGACTATGGATTGTATATTCAAAAACCTATGTCAAAAAGAAGGCTTCAGATCACCATTCCAAAACCAAGATCACAATTTTTGTCAACAATCAATATTTAACTGGCCAATCCTAAGGTCTCTCTATAAATGACAACACAGTCCCTAAATGCCATATTTTGCAACCAGATGCTCTTAGGCAGGGCTCTTTTTCTGTTTTGTCCCATGCTTGCTTTCCACTTTCTAGAACTGAGCCTGATATATTTTCGGCAATCAAATATTTGTTGAAAACTTTTGTTGATGCCAAGAGACAATTTTATGACTACACTAAACATTTGGATTTGTACATTTAATTTTTCCCCATATTTTATTTTTCATTTTCTTGATGATGAAAGTGTAAACATTTCTAAAAGGCAATTTAGCAATAGGTTTCAAGAGCCCTAAAAGAATTTGTTAGTGGCAGGGACTGCAAACTGCCTACCCAATATCCATTTCCTTTTCTTTACTAACAGAAATCCTTTCTTATTGAGAAGAAAAATGTCCAGCTAAACCTCTACATTTCCCAGCCTCCTTGCATTAGGTGTGCCATGTAAATTAGTTTTTATGGCTAGTGAGATGCAAGTGAAATTCTTGTGAGGGGACTTCCAGGAAGTCTCCTTAAAATGGGGGCAGAACACTGATGAAATCCCTTTTGCTTCCCCATCCTTCCTGAAGTCTAAACTAAGGTTAGATGGCTGGATCTTCTGCAGCCATCTTGGGCTCATTTAATCAAAAATGGTTTATTAATTACAGGCTGATGGAAACTTGCAGAATATCTAGGCTGGCCTGGGAACCGAGCTTGGGGGTGCTGGCTAAGGACAGTGCATCCAGGAGAAATGCTGTTTTGGGACATACCCCTCTGCCATCACCTTGTCGCTCACCACGTAGCACCTGTGACAGTAGAATGCCAGCTCATCTTCCTAGCACCATGACCACCTTCCTAGGACCATGCTCTCCAGAAGATCTCACCTTTCTCAACCACCACTTCACCTTGCTCGCTTCTGCCTTCAAGTCTTGCCGTGGTGTGTGTGCCTGCTGGACCTCAAATCACTTTAGAAACTGTTGCTACAAGGAGATCTGGAAAATATCATTCTACTTTCCACTTTTCCAGCCTCTGAAGTACAGGAAGACGCATGAGAAGGGGACTGGAGTGAGTGTTGAGAGAACTGGTATGAAGTGTTTGCTGCTCTATCAACTCAGCTTCACCTGCAGTTCTTTGTGTCAGAGCTGTCATTGTTCAACATCAGCAGGGATGACGTCTAGCAGTGGGAATAAATAGAGGGGTTTGTTTCATGCACGTTATGCTAAGGGAGGAAAAGTTACAGAGCCTAGGAAAGAAAGGTCATAGAACCGTCATTAGCATTTAGAGGGCTCCAAAAATAACAGCAAATATCAACAAGCTATAGTCAATCGAGTAACTCCAGGTTATCACAACAGCCTCCTAGCTGGCTGCCTGCTCCTACCTTTGCCCCTTCAGCCTTTCTCTACATAACCATCAAAGTGATCCTGCTAAAACCCATGCACATCAAGCTTCTCTTCTGCTCAAAACTCCCCAGCGAGATCCCTGCTCACAAAGAGAGAAGCCGCAATCTGCATTCTCCTTGCTCCCTCTCAGACCTCATCTCCCACGTCCTGCCAATGCTCCTCCTCTGGCCACTCCCGCCTTTGATCCTCCGGGGTGCCAGGTACGCTCCACCCCAGGCCTCTGCTCTGTTGCTTCACCTGGAGCTCTCTCTCCCAGGTATCTGTGTGGCCTTTAGATGCTATTTTTGGAAGAAGCAAAATAGCATCACTGGCTACCCCATCCCCTATTTGACCCCCCTGCCAACTTCCTGTATCTCTTCCTCTTTATTTTCCTCCTTAGCACTTACTGTTTCCAACATACCACATTTTTAAGACATTTTTCTTGTTTTCAGACTGTCCCTCCTCACCCTCTAAAATGTAAGCCCCATGCAGACGGCGGTGGTTGTCTCCTTTCTTCCCCATTGTCTCCGCAGAAACCAGAGCAGTGCCTGGCACATGATGGGTTCTTCGTAAATGTTTGTTGAATGAATGAATGAATGAATACATGAATGAATTGACTAAAGAGCCATCAGACTGATGAAAGAATAAAAGAACTTTCCCCACAGAGCAAGAAGATGTAAGCGGGATTTCTAAGGAGACAGAAAAGGGAATTTTCTGACTCCCCTCTCCTTCCAGGGTCGCTCTGGGGCCGGGACTGTGGAGGTGCCAGCCACCCTCTGCAGAGAGACCCTGGGCCAGCAAGTTGTGGCTGGGAAGGAAGACTGGCCCAGGAGCCAGGCGAGCAGGCTCCAGCCTTGACTCTCCCTTTCCTGCTCACTTGGTCCCTGATTTTCCTGGCGGAGAAACTTAGGCGTCTGTGAGCTCTTACTTTCTTTCACAGTGGACTGGCACTGAAGGAACAGTTCACTGATAAAAGATTTACACTCTGTGGGTGTAACTCCAAAGGCTGGGGAGCTACATTTTTAGCCTTTGAATTTCCCCCAGAAAGGCTCAGGGCAGCGAAATTCCTTTACTCCGCCCATGGAGCGGGGTATCGTCCAGCAGGCTGTGGCCTTCTGCAGGCTCACGCTCACACTGGGGGCCCACGAAGGTGGCCGTGGCCTGCCTCCTTGGGACACTGCGTCCCATTCCCATCTGCTGCAGGGACCTTGCCGTCCTACCCCCATTTCTATCCCAAATACACAAGCTTTCCCTGCACATGTCACACGAGTATCTTGAAGGAATCCAGGGACATTTTTCTTTAACCTGCCTGAAATTTGTTTTGGCAGAAGTTCTGAAGGCTGAAGTCTTGAGAGATTTGGGTTTTGTTGAATTATAGACATAATTTCAGTGAGGTGAAATGGCTGAGGCAGAAATTGGAGTACCGTCCCCGTTATTACTGCCCTGGAAACTCCACCCATCCTGCAAGGCCCAACTCTAGTGCCGTCCCATCCGTGAAGCTGCCCCCAGTCACTGGATCGGAGGGCATTCTTCCCTCTCCGAAGCAGGCTGGCAATGCAGCATGTTAAGGGGAGACAGGCAGATAAGAGTTCGAATCCAAGATCTTGCTAGTGGGTAACCTTGACCAAGTTCTGTAAATTCCCTGAGCCTCAGATTGCTCAACTTTAAATCATGATAGAGACAAGCAAGGTATTGAACACTTGACATTGCTAAGACAGTAGATTTGAAATGTTCTCACTACAAAAAAAATAAGTATGTGAGATAATGAATACGCTAATTAGTGCAGCCTAGCTGTTCTACAGTGTATACAACATCATGTTGTGCAACATAAATACACATAATTTTGTTGGTTAAAATAGTTTTTAAAATAATGGTAGTACAAATAATATTACTAGTTGCTAACATTTGTTGAGTGCTTACCACTAAGCACTGTGTTAGGTATTTTACATGATTTATTTTTGTCGATACTCTTAACAACCTTGTGAGATAAGGTATTTTATTATCCATTCTTTATGGAGAGAAATCTGAAGGTGAAATGGGACGATAATTTAAACCTCACTGGGTATTGAAGTCTAAATTTCAAAAATACATGGATTGTGGCATGCAGTAGGCAACTAATAAATGTAGGTTCCTTCTCCATTCTACCCATTAAGCCAGCTTGGGTGTGTCAGTCTCACAGCACTGACTATGCTTTGCCTTATAATGTGACTTACAGTACAGGACGGTCCTGGGAGATAACCCAGGACAGGAGTAAGGGTTGGGCTTATCCAGAGGGAGCCAGACCCGGGCTCCCTGGACAAGTTATTTTATCTTTATGCACCTTAGTCTCTTCCACTGTAAAATGGGAGTAACAATGTTATTGTGAGGAATCATTGAACTAATACATGAATATAAACTAGAATAATACCTGGCATGTGGTAGCTATTATTATTATTCTTTATCATGAGTGTTAAAATCTATATCACTTTTTAGTTTAAAGTTTTCTGAGGAATAAAACAGGTCTTTTCCATGTTTATAATCCTGTTTGGGGCTTCATCCTATGCCTTTTGTGCTCTGAAGCTATTTCTCAAAGTGTATCTAGGGGCCGCCTGCATTAGAATGTCCTGAAAACTTGTTAACGGGAAGATTCTTGGGCACCTGCCCAAACCAAATGGATCATGATCTCTGGCAGTGACCCAGAATTTTGTATTTTAACAATTTCTTCAGTTAAGTCTCATGGACCATTCTACTAGGGGCACCAAATATCTGTGAATGAAATAAGCAAATAATGATTAAAGTATTAGGAAAAAAAATACCAATGGTGCTAATAATTTCAAGTTAAAATGACTCTGGTCTTGCTCTTGACATAGAATTTTGGACTTCAGTTGCTCATTTGGCTTTTCCTTGCCCCAAATGTTCCTTCAGTCCATTTCCTTGGATAGGTGGGATGGCTTTCGATTTAGACACAGGTCTTCCTTAGGCTCTGAAAATGTCCTGAAAGCTGTTAGACTTCAGTTGATTCATCAGCAATACAGACTTATGCGTACTCTGGGTACAAACTCTTGCGTATTCTCCTGAATATGCAGAGTATTCTCCTGAATACGCAGAGTATTCTCCTGAATATGCAGGAGAATACCCATCGTATTCTCCTGAAGCTCCACTGAGACGAGTTACATTGATGGAGGCCATAAGAAAACAAATATTGCAAAAATTCTAAAAATACTTTAATAATAATTTTTAATTGGGGTATAAATCTTTTCAACCTCACCATCTTAGCAAAGAGAAAAACTTGAGTCCATGAACCATATAAATTTTATATATAGATATTTTGGATTTATTTTTATACCAACTAGGTTTTTTTTAAAAAAGGACATTTCTTAAAGCATCATTAAGGGAAAGATTATTTTTCTATAAAGACATGGCATGCCAACATTTCAGTAGAATGCTACCCCTTTAAAAATAAAAGGGAGGAAAGACAGAATACTGATGCGGTCAGCAGAGTAATAAATTAAACTCACCTGGCAGAGTTCGTTTCTCAGGTCTGAGGAATGTAAAAAAACACGTTTCTAGTGAATGAAGAAAAAAAAAAAATCCACAGAGAGAGAGACCAGTTCTGAAACATGAAAGGAGAGGTTACAGTTCCAAAACCCTGATTCCAGCATAAACAGCATGTCTGGGTTAAGAGTCATACTCCCTGGGTAATTTCCATACCAAATGTGCAACATTTCATAAGCCAAAACAAAAGCTGTTGAGCCCAACAAAGCTCAAGCTAGTTTAATTTCTTCCACACACACACAAAAAGACAATAACCCAGAATCGAATATTTTTAATTAATAATTCCTTTATTTTAAATTTTTAGTTGAGTTAGGTAGTAAAAATCTACATACCAAAATGGCTTCTTCCAGAAGGCGGTAATTGCCATATGCTAGAAAGCTCCAAGTCTAAAGTTCTACAGAGTTTGCATCCTCTTAGCTCTAGCATATTTCTTACCCTGTTCAGCTTCAATTTCTTCATCTGTAAAATTAGAAAAAGAATGTGCATATTTCAAAGGGTGGTTTTGAGTATTATACGTTATAATGCCTGTAGAGCTCTTAACACAATTCACTGCATGTTGTAAGACTTCAGTAAAAACCAGTTATTATAATTGTACAAGCTTCAGTTTGAAGACAAAGATTTCTACCTTTGTTGAAATGAATAACCCATGCTCATGACCCTAATAATAATGAGATATCACATTGTGTAAACCTGGCAGAGAAACTAAACCTCAAGTGGACACCGAAGAACATGGAAGTTCAGTTAATTATCTGAGCAGTGGGAGGTGTTGGATATACACTAGCTGGATATAGCCAGCTATAAAGAAGATGGTACTCCAGACATAGCTCATGTCATCAAGGAGCTTCTATGCCAACAATAAATTATTCTCATGTATTTAAGCAATAGTGTCAAATGCAACACAGATTGATCTGAGTTCTGGTTCTAGGGATAATGGCCATCTGTTAACTCCTTTTCCTCTGAGGAAGACAAAACATCGAATATGGATTTTTATGTTTTCACAGATTAAGCCTTAGCAGTGAGGGAATGGGTAATATTAATTTCTATTTTCTATTGGGTAGAAGGAGATTCAAGAAGATAAAACTGCTTTCATAAAGTCACTCAATTGAAACAGGAACTCCATCTCTAAACACCAAACTTCAAACTCAATCCGGTACCACTCACGTCTTTGACATGGGCTTTGAGTGCACAGTAGCTCTGCTTCCCTTTGATTTTATTTTCAAGAGTAATAATTCATAAATTTAAAGCAATTCCATGGTTTTACCTATCACTGTCTCCCTGGACACGGTTGAGGGTGTTTTTCTTTGCAAATTCTAAGTCAATGTGATGCAGGTGTGAGTCCCGTGCTGGGCAGGATGAGAAGGCAGTGCAGTTGGGGAGGCTCTGGGGCCCCACACCTTTGGTTTTCCATTACAAGCAGGTGAACCAAGCAGGGATCAAACATGAGATCTGAGGGAGAAGAGCCTGCATTCCAGGAAGCAGACTCAGCATCCAAGCAGGATACAGAGAGATGGTTGGGTGAAACTTGAGGATCAGAGAGATGGCAATTCTGAAAGGAGCCCCCACTCCATGGAAAGGTTTTATATATGGAGAGCTGGTGTCTAGGTTTGAGATAATAACCTGTCAAGATAAGAGAGCTGAGGTACAGGAATCTGCTAGAAGCTGAGAGGTCATTGGAACCATGCCCGTTATTTAAAAATCAAAAGACAAACAAAAAAATAGAACCCATGAAGAAATGACAGTCCTGTAATGCGCAGGCAGAAAATAAATAAAATAAGAGAACAATAAGCTTTTTAGCACCAGCTGTAGTCGTCGAGTTTCATTTTCTCAGAAATGACAAATACATACTTCTAGAAAAACACAGCTTAGAGAAATGATCAGCAAGTGCCCGTCAATCCATGAGTGGATTATTAAAATCTGGTATATGTTTATGATGGAATATTACTGAATCATAAGAAACGACAGTGATCTAGAACCTCTTATACATTCCTGGATTAAACTTAAGCCCATTATCCAAAGTGAGGCACCACAAGAGCGGAAGAATGGGCTCCACTTGTACTCACCATCAAACTGGTACTAACTGATCAACACTAGGGTGATCACATGGCAGAAATACTCTCCAGGAATTAGGGGGATGGGGCGCTAAATCCGCAACTAAAGGACACAGAGAGCACTGTAGGCGGGGGGAAGGGCATGCCTTTAACTCGCACTTGGGTGAGGCAAAGACATAAAGTGTAACCGTAATGTTTGCACCCTCACAATACCCTGAAATAAAAATAAATAAATAAATAAATAAAAAGAAATGCAGCAATGATTTCTGTTAGAAGGTGTTCATCACTCAGATTAGTAGAATAACAGAAGCAGATTTAATGTTCATCAGTGGGAGCATTTAAAATAATTTTGCACATATTAATACAGTGAAATGTCAGCCACTCATTAATGTATTTTTAAGAAATGTTTTGTGACAAAAATGTTCACAGTAATTGTGTTTAGTTAAAAAGTAAGGCATGAAGCTATCTATACAATACAACTTTATGCAAAAGAAATACAGGGACATAAAAGAAAAAAAAAAAAAGACTATAAGTAAATACGCCACGAAGGAAACAATGATTATCTCTAGTTGATCAGTTTGTGAGAGCTTTTTACATTCTTCTTTGTTTAAGTTTTTAAAATACTGAAAGATACAACTGACATGTATCCTTTCAATGATCTGAAGAAATATTATTTGTAACAAGATGACATAATCAACTGACATAGAGATATGGCCAGTGTCCCTAGAAATCGCTTTTTTTTCCTATTATACTAAAAACTACTGTGCATGCTAAACCTGGAGAGGACCAGTTCGAAATTAACCATATGTGGCACCACCCCCGTGGCCGCCTCGATTCAAACATACGGAAATTCACCAAGACAGTGCCATTCAGCTGCCCCAGGAATGCATGTGTCTGAGCCATTTCCCTTCGGCCATGTGGGGAACATCATTCCTATATATCCTAAGTTGTGAGCAGTCCAAGTGCTGTCATTTTCCGTGGGTAAAAGAAAGGGAAGGAGCTACGTGACGGCATGCATAGGATCGTATAGCATCTCTCGTGCCATTGCATCTTACCAGCTTTCTTAAGGCACAAACCCTCTAACACACTGTTTATTTTTTCCACTCAAGGATTTGTCCAAAATTTGATATGTGTAGATGTCTGATTAGCCTCCCTTCCTTCAGCATTTCCCCCAGTCATTCAAATATGTGGTAGCAAAAAAAACTGTCTGATTTTCTTTACAACTTTTTTATTTTCTGCACTGAATTCTGTTTATTGTTTATTTGGCTTTTAAATGTTCTCCTTTTAGGAAATGAGCATCTGAATATATTGCAAGGAGGAATATGAATTGCTCCAAGATTTCTTGGAAACTTTTAACCATAAAAAACACATGTACACATATGTAGATGTAATTTTACTTACTTCAAAGTATGTATACCCTTTAAACCCAAAACGCAATATATGAAGATTTATTCTAAGCAAATTTTCAGCAATGATTTATGAACAAAAGTTTTTATCAGAGTAATATTTACAATTGAGATAAACTGGGAACAACCTAAATGATTAAAAATAGGAGACATTAAATGAATAATCTATTCACAAAATGGTAGACTATGCAATTGTCAAAAATAAGAATATTTTATGGCATGAAAATATTTATGATATAGTGGTAAGTACAGAAAGCACAGGGTAGAACATTGTGACCCCAATTGTGTTAAAGAAAAAAAAAGGACAACAAAAAGCCTGTACAACAAAGTGTCAACTCTCCTGTTTCTGGGTGACTTTTATGTTTCCTTTTATACTTTCTTTCATTTTTCAAACATTATACACTGAACATGTATTACTTTATTAGACAAAAAGAAGTTATAGTATTTCAAAATTTCTTTGCACTTAAATAGTATTGTTCTCTAAATAACAACATTGACTATCGCATGTCATTGGCATCTTTTGGCTAAGACCCCAACTATGTGCCAGACATTTCGCCAAGCTTATTTAATTCTCAAATGAACCACCCGAGATAGACGGTGTGCAGCGTCTCTTTAATCCATCCTTGCATACTGGACTATGACTCACGCAGAACATTTTCTCACAAGGTTCTCATTCAAAGTAATTGGAACCACTGTGTGTTCTTCACAACGATGGTGATCGACCAATTGCTGAGATTGAGACTGGACACTGCTCTGTGATGGTCGGATGTGGCTCTTTGAAAGCATCACAGGCACCGTTGCAGTGAGGAAGGACAAAGACTTCTGAGAAGAAACCGGCTCATGGCAACAGGAATCAAGGTTTAAGACAAACATCCATAACTTTCAGTCTAGTCTCGGGAAGTTGATATGTTTAAGACATCGCCATGAAGAAGCAGTTTGGGAATGTGTGTTAATTCTCCTTCCCCTCGTATCCAATCATTTCACCAAATTACTTGAGAAAAATGTACCAAAATACAAAAAGAAATGTAACTTTTCCTCTAATGGGTAAATGACTGGAAAGTTTGTGAAATGGAAAAAGTGAGTATTAATTCTATTTTCTCTAAGATCAGGAGCTTAAAATTTTAATCCTTTTGAACAGCCCAGATAATTTGATTTTTGCTTTTAAACTCTTTGCTCCTTTTCTGAGCTATCATTTAGAAGGAAAGGATGACTTGATTTTTATAAATTTCTTCCTCCAGCAATTAAAAATACCCTGATTCTTCCCAGTGATTGAGTAATTTTTCTATATGAAAAACAATGTTTCATAGAGAAGTCTTTCTTCTAGTTACTACAGAAGTAGAATTTAACATTTAGGGAATGTGTGTCCCATCCTCTCGGGAGTTTTATTTATTAGGAATGTGTCATTTGTCAGTTTATGGGGAATGTTTCCCAAGACAATGTGGCTGAGTATCTTAACTCCAGTTGGATGGGAATAAAAAAAGCCTATATAATTATCAAGTAGAAAAGCAACGCAAGCTTTGTTGAAGCAAAGCTCTTTGGCCTAGACAACTTCTGGAACCAAGCGACACAGGCAAGGTCTAGAAGTTCATTTACGTGAACATGAAGCCTGTCATTATATTTGACACCTGGATTGGGTATCTAAATGCTGCAAGAAAAAAAAAAAAATTGCAGACCACAAGAGGACAAGATAGATTCCTTCTGTATGCTTCTCTTCACCCAACACTTTTCTCAATGCCAAGAAGAGTATTATAAATCACTCCCTGATCATTCTTCATATGTTTCCCAGATTGTAGCTCGTTTTTCTGAACCGCAACTTACTGTACTTTGCTGGACTGTAAGACCCGAGTATGATATTGAAAGCAGGCTCATCTCCTTCAGAGCTCTACTGCTTCTATTACTCAGTTCTGTGGCTGTGATCGGTGGCAAATCTGTGGTGCTTCCACCCCATTAAAAGCTCCCTGGATCTTGTTTAAGCAGGATGACAAACTCTGTTACCTCCAAGTGGTCTTTGAACAATTTAGGAGAACCCTTGAGAAGTCCGCTCACTTTGCCTGGTTCTGCCTACTTCAGAAGCCACAAAATATAGCACATGCCTCTGTGACAGGAAGATTCTGAAAGCTGGGACTAGGGATATGTATTTTCTTAATAACGGAAGGAGGCTTTTGCCTATCGAAGTACAAGCTTAGGTGGCTGTTTCTGGATCATTAGCTTTTTTCCTCCTAGAAATTTGTGATCTTTCCTCCAAGTTTAACTTCAATGTTAGATAATAGAAATACAGTTCCAAGAAAAAAAGTTTTAGGCCTGGAGAAGGAAATGGTGGGCAAAAGAAGTAACGTTTAAAAAATTCTCCCAAGTTTTAAGTGCAGACATTAAAGGAGGCAGGATCAAAGGGATCTTTTCATAATATGGGTAATAATTATTACATTACTGTTGATAATTTAAATACTAGATTGTCCCAATATATTCAAAAGAGGCTTGCGGCTTGGTTGTGTCTCCAGAAATTACGGAATATAAAACAAGGTTGGGAAGTTGCAAATGGACCAGACCTTGTAAAAGAAAGCAATAGGATTTGAAACATAAATAGAAGTCATGAAAGATATTTTACAAAAAGTAATTTATTAGTGAAAGCAGAAAGAACTCTAATCAAAAAAGAATAAGGTGTCACATGTATTTTCTATAAAACAACATAAAAGGGAT
Organism: Indri indri; assembly: GCA_004363605.1. Taxonomy (NCBI): domain Eukaryota; kingdom Metazoa; phylum Chordata; class Mammalia; order Primates; family Indriidae; genus Indri; species Indri indri. The sequence continues at coordinate 37,800 of RJWJ010000023.1, read as the reverse complement.
GCCATCTTGGATGCAGTAATAAATGTCATTGATATAATGTAGGGATTGGGCATGATGGGTGGAAGCCAGAAAATAGCAAATAATTTTTCACTGGACCATATTCCAGTGTAGGGGTGAGTAGGAAAAAGCCAAGTTACAGTTTTTGTACAGAGACCACCATGCTCTCAAAACTCCTTACCTCCTCCAAAAAACCATATCTGTTTGAGCAAGTTCTAGCTAGACCTCAGTCCTACTATGGTACTCATGTCTAGCAAGAAGTTCTGCACAAGCATGTTTTGCCAACTCTCACACCACTCATGTTCTTCTTGGGAGAATGGGATGTATGTTTTAAGGTCCCCATAGCAGGCCCAGAGAAGTTTATCACTGCCAGTAGCTGGTGCCAACTGTATGGTCTTGATATAGTCTCAAGCATGTAAAGGTCAAATATGGATAATTAATTTGCAGGTTGCTAATTATGTCTGATGCATTAACAAATCAAAAAAAAAAAATACTTATCAAGCACCCTCTGTGTAAGACGTAATACCAGAGGGATATAGACAAATTTCAGATATAGTTGCAATTAAGGAATCTACAATCAAATTGTAGAGAAGATATTAGACATTAGTTATTGCTAGATATTGATAGTTATTTTTTCACAGAAATAAACATGAATGGCATGATCAATAAGAACCACCGAGTTCAGGTAAAGGAGCAATATATTACCAAGCACTAGAGTGATCACAAAACCTTCAGGAAATAATGAGGCCTGAGGAAGAAAGGGAGCAAAAAAACACATGTTTATTGATGACCTATTATGTGTCAGGCACCTTATATATATTCTCTCATTAATACTTGATCCTCTCACCAAGTATCCGAGATAGGTTTTGTTCTTATTTTATAATGTGAGAACACGGAAGCTCAGAGATGCTTAGAAATTGCCAAGGTCACAAAACTAGTAAACAGAACAGTCAGGACTTGAACCCAAGTCCAAGTGAATTCACAATTTTAAACTCTTTGCGCTTCATCATGATGGATGTCTGGATTCAATGAGCCACGAGGAGGCCACAGAGCAACTTCCACACAGCATTTGGCATCACTACCTGCATACATGATTTGAATTAGCCCAGAGTTTAACAGCTTTCTCAGTGAAGGGAGAAGGAAAGAAACACAACAGCCCAACACACAGAAGTCGCTGCTACCATTGGAGGGTACTCAGCTAAATGCTTTCTGGTTTGGGGTTCCTCCAGAAGCAGACCCAGAGACAAGGATTCAAATGCAAGTAGTATATAAGGGGCAAACAGGAAAAATTGACAGAAAAGTATACAAGTGAGACAGGGAAGAGAAGGCAGTAAATAAAAGGTGACATATTAAGCTAGTTAACGCCATGGACTTAATCTTATGCGGGGGGAGGTCTCTGGAAAACAGTATAGACCACCAGACTCAGAGTCATCCAACCAACCAGTCAAGAAGCTGGAGGATTTATACACAAACTCCCATCAGCCATTGGTTAAGAGCTGCGGCTGGGGGATAGTACAGTAGAGGTAGTTAGTTCCCTGGAAATCCTTGTCTGCTATGTGTACAAGGAGAGAACCATCCAAGGCTTGGGGAAAGCCTGAGAGGAAGGCTTGCAGACACGGGCAGCTGAAGCTGGCTGTCTTGAGTGACATGGTGAGGGCCCAAGAGGTGTGGGCAGGGCACTGACAGCACCTGCGATAAGCATCAATATCTGTTGTGTGGATTTTGAGATATTCTCTCTTACCCTACCCTCTGTAAAGGTGTACGAGTATGTAGGCTATTGTCTCTCAAACTTCAGTGTGTAAGAAGCACTTGGGAAGCTTGTTAACAAGGCAGATTCCAGAACCTTGCCCATTGAAATTCTGACCCCTAGTTCAGGGATGGAGTCCAGGAATTTGCATCATTGATAAGTATCCCACGTGGTTCTGACATGGTCTGTGGATCACACAGTGAGAAACGATGCCTGGACCCTCCAAGTATTATATGGAAAACATATGAAAAAGGGGGTGGCTATGTGATACAGTGAAAAGATGGTATTTGGATCAAGACAGTTTTGGATGTGAATGCTGGCTCCACTGCTTAATGATCTTAGAAAAGTTGTATTATCGCTTCGCTTCTGTTTCTATACCTATAAAATGGGAATAAAAGCACCCATCTTGACTGTTTTCTATGAGAATTAAATAAAGTAACATATAGAACAGTCCAGAGCAGCATGTGGTACATGCTAAGTGTTTGGTGTTAATTCGCTCCTTTTTGTTTTCTCAGAAGAGTAAAATCTGTTGACAAAGTGGTGCCAATGGCAATTGATTGTTAGCTCTGTTTGACACGTTATACCTGACTAGAAGAAAACTTGATGATAAAATAATGCAGGCCTCAGCTCTAAATTTACCCCAAACTTTTTCAGTGCACCTGTAAATTGGGCTATTTTTTGCCTTCCCTTTATAACTGCATTACCTAGTGATTATCCTGGAGCTATAAAAAGAAGTGTCCACCTGCCAAGAAAGAGATCAGGGTTATCCGGCTTCTAGATCTGGCTCAAGGACCTGAACTCTAGACTCTCACCCTTAGACACTGACTTTCTATACTGAGAAACTACTATATTTGGTTTATTGGCTCTTTGTATTTCTAGGAATGATATTTCCAAGCATATATTGTGGGGAAAAAAGGAAGGTCTCAAGAAAAAGATTAGAGACAAAATGGACTATGATTTTGGATAGATTATGCCTATTTATTTTTATCTCATCATGCCCAAATTTATTGGCAACCAGAATGAATTTGGGATTAGAATAGTATTACCATAATATAAACCTCAAAAGATGAACATTAGAGCATAAAGCAAGATGCTTCCCACTTAGATCTACAAGTGTTTGTTGAATTGGATGACATCATTTAGAACTGCAGTCCCCAATCCCAGGGCCACAGCCCAGTACCCGTCTGTGGCTTATTGGGAAATGGGCTGCGCATCACCACGTGAGCTCTGCACCCCCAACCCCCACCCCCAACCCCCAAGCCCCAGTCCATGGAAAAATTGTCTTCCATGAAACCAGTGCCTGGTGCCAAAAAGATTAGGGACCCTGATTTAGAGCACACAGTCACCTTTATGCTTCTCCAAGATCTCTAGGAAGTTTATTCCCTATGACTCATCTTTCTCTTAGTCACCCAGTTAGGCCTAAGTGTTAATAACAAAATCTCACTTGTCTAAGTTTAAGGTAAGTGACTTCTGCTTGGTCCTCAGACTTTGGAGGAAAATATATCAAAGAATAAAGCTGTATGCAGGTACATCTTCACACTATTGAGTCTTCCAACCCTTGAACAAGAACAGATCAAAAGTCTGTTTAATTTCTATATTAAAAAAAGAATAAAGCTTTATTGACTTAATTGCATATATAAAACATGTCTAGAATAGCAAAGATTTAAAAAGAAAAAGATTTCTATGAGTGTTGATCCCATTTAATCCTGATATGGGTCTTTTGCCACAGCACAAGGCCACCCACAGACACGGAGCCAGAGACACTGGTTTCTTCACGTGCGTGTGCACGAACTACACAGCCCGCCATCTTGACACTTGCAATATAGCCATGTAGGAGCCTTTCTTTTATCCAACCTCACTTAAAGTGCCCCTCTCAGAGCGGTCATTTTCCCTACACTTACCCAGGAAAGCCAGGGTGGTCCAACAGCATAACGATGGCCCTGAGAGCGCTGCCTGATTCTTAAGGCCCAATATCAAGACTTCATTTTCTGTAATGTAAAATTACGGGATTGGATTAAGCGATCGATAAACTCTCCTTCATCCATAAAGATGATTTTTTTCTAAGCAAAAAATGTCAGGATAGCCAATGATAACAACAGCTGATTCTCATTATTTGTGGATTATGTTCTACAAAGTAGCCTCGAATACTAAATGAGCAAATACTGAACCCCTGCTCCCAGGGAAAATACAGATGTAGGTTTCTGGAAGCCTCTGAGCATAACATTTCCATCAACTGATTAATACATAGCCTTGTTTTATGTATGTTTTTGTCTCAAAATGCATTATTTAATATATGTTGTGGATTTACTAACAGCAAGCTCACAGCCAACAGCACTGCAACTCATGCCTGAATGGAGCTTATCTAACGGGCATTTTCTCCCCAAGGCACATCGCAGCCTTCTTGTGCTTAGGAATGCTAGACAGCACTTCAGCACTATGATTGGAGGTCATTTTAAAACAGCAAAATCAACAACAACAAAAAAGCACAAAAATGCAAAACACATGGCATTAAATAGACCATGACAAGGATATGCAGTACATCGCTTCGTTCCAACCCAGCTGGGAACCTGTGGGTCAGGCGACTCAAACTTTTGCCAGTCTGGGTGTGTCTGTGAATGACCACAAAAGAGCCAGGGTTGTTGATTTGGAAGTTACAAATGAATTTTAATGGGTAGGTAAATTCAGAAATACAGAATCTGCCAATAATGAGAATCAACTGTACATTAAAAATATAAGTAAGTCGTTTTATTTTATAGTCTCTTGCTTCTGAAAATAGCAAACTTTCTTCAAAACCTTATCTATCCAATGTTGAACTCTGAATGAAATGTATTCAAGTATTCATGGCAGTTATTGCTAGATGGTGGTTTTATAAAAGAAAATTATTTTCCTGTATATCCTTATTTTGTAAATATTTGTATTTAGAATTGACATATCTAACTCAGTATCCAACCTTCCCTTCAAAATTTAATTGCTGCACTCACAGCCTTGTTCATCAAGCAGCTCTTTTTTGCTCACAGGTGATCCTCTAATTGGTCCAGGGATTGTTACCTGATTCAATGTTACCTCATCCTTAGGTTGGTTGGTGATCTTGAGATGGGTGCACCTTTCAAGGGTGATGGGAGAAAGAAAGAGGGGGATAAAGGAAGGGGAGAGAAAGATAGAGAGAAAATTGGTCCCTAAAACTGCCTCCATTTTTGATCATTTCCTAGTACTAATTAAATGAGATAGGTACCTTACAAGCACCACCCCTCTTCCCATGTGTCTCTTGTAAACAACTACAAGAGCACAGTGATAACAGAAAGCCTATTCTAGTATAGTCAGGAAAAATACTAAATTTTATTTTCAAATAAAACTGGAGCAGGATAATAATAACTTTCTATGCTTCCTCAGTTATAAAAAGATAATTGGGCGCATTTTATATTCTCGGCATTCTGCTGAGCAACATGTGATTTTTTTGCGGAGTGATTAAAGTTGTCTCCTCTGCTTCTCTATTTTTACAATTCTGGGTAAATAAAAATATTGTTTTACTTTAAGCTTGTATAAGAGTTTCTTCCTACATGTGAGTCATAACCTTAGAGAGATTCCTTCATTATACCTCCTCCAATGCAGTTTTCCTTGTTTATTAGTTCACATTTGTCCAAATGCTTTTCCAAGAGTGATGTTTTAGTAATAGTATTGATCTCCCATGCACTGTGCTTTGGAAACTCTGGAAATCTACCTGTGGTCTACAAGCAGGAAACAATAGAAGAAACAAGTATTGAGGGACTAGACGGAAAGAAAGAAGAGGACTTAATATCAATTAAGTATGTCTCTCATGTCCATGACACGCTTGGCACTACGCTAGCCTCTGGGAAGCTATGATGGTAAGAATGATTGCTTAAAAGAATGATATGTTGGATTGCAAATCATCAGGTTAAGATCCTCTCTAGTAAAAATCTATTTTTATAAATGGTCCACTCCTTGAAGGCAGGCAGGATCACTCTAGGATATGTGAAACTCTGGAAAAGCATCTGAGGCTCCATGTCTATGCAAATGATTTGAATCACCCCAAATCACTGTTTCAGCACCATTCTGGAGGCCCAATCTTATATGGCTCTGCAAAAGAAATTCAACACTAGCCAGTGGGATTGATCAGTTTGCCATCTCAGCCCCTGGGGACCTGGGGTAACCTTATAAATGGGAGTCCCAGAGCTCCTCAGGGCATCTCATTGACCCTACACATAGGATAGAGGTTTGACCGAGATCCATGTGAGTCCCCGTCTGGACATGGAAAGCCTTGCCTGGGTGATGTTTTGGGCCTTACCTGGCCCTAGGCAGTACAAAGGGACTAGAAAATTTTATTTTAAGGAAAACTCTCTAAATCACAGGGCCCCATAAGGTATGGGGCTCGGGGCAGGAGTCCTTGCTTGTGTAGGTTTAATGGCAGTACTAAAGGTAGGCATTTCTATTTTTCTTCCATTTTTCAAATGCCCTTCCCTCTGACTCACTTTGTTACATATACTAAATACCCACAGTGTCCAAAGCACTAAACATAATAAGTAATGACCTTGGCAGTGGAAAATTCCACCTCCCTACCTAGAGTCTGACATGCTATCATTGAATTTGCAGACAGCTTATCATTACTGACTGACATCTGAGCACACACGCATTTAAATTTACATTCCAAGGTTCCAGACAGATTAAGGGGAAGAGATATTAGCTCTTGCTTTTATATTCAGACCAGCTTAGTCTCATATTTTTCTTTATTCCTTGACCACTTGACTGTGTAGGTCATGATGCTGATGAGCCACATGGATTTCTTCTTCTAAATCAAGAGCCTTCAGCAAATCAGGATCACTGAGCTATTGCCACCTCAGCAGCACACAGACTCTCGGCCAACAGTTAAGGCCACAGGCAGGAGTTAGAACCATGTGGGTAGCCGGAGTCCCAGAGGACAAAAGTGGGACTTGGGAAAGAGTACAGAGTCTAGTGCATCCTTTGTCCCAGACACAGAGACACGAGTGTAAGCCCTGTGGAAAGAGGAGCCAATAACACGAGCTGAAGGAGCCCTTTTTCTTAGACACTCAGTGACACAGTAGAGCATGGCCTTTCCACAGAGTGGATCCATGACCTTCAGTTCCATCTTGAGACTTGGCAGCTTGGGAGGCACTAGGAGATGCTACCTTTAGCACAGGGACCGGTGTCCTCACAGTGAACACTGGAAGAGATGACAGTGGGTGGGTCTTCAGGAGTTTTTGAGGATGACATAAATATCAGCTCTTCATAAAATGGGCACCAGAGCAGGAGAAGAACACAGCAGGTACAGCATGGTTACTGTGGCTGACAAACATCAAAACCTCTATTCATACACCAAGTTGATGTTGTATTTAATATAGATAGAATTTCTTCCTCCATTTTTTGGAAAAATATTTCTTAGCAAATGGCAAAGAACCTGGAATACAGATATGGACTTGAATTCAAATCCTGACTCTTTTGATTATGAGTTATATGTCTTTGAACAAGTCATTTGATACTTGGGAAACTGGGTTTCCTCATCTGTAACATGTGGAAAATGTTGATTTTCATAGAGGTAGTAAAAGGATTAAATATACCCCATAAGTGTGCTGTTAATACAAAATCTTTTGTGTTGCTGGTCACATGGTCACTATTTTCTAAGAGCCGACAGTCACTGTGTTCTTTGAAGGGTACATATGAGAATATGGTATCCTTGTTCTTCAAAAATGTGGGCTTTGCCGAATCCTTTCCCTGGTGGCCAGTTATATTAATAGTGCTGAATAATTAGGTGCAAATGCTTATTCTCCACAAACAGTTGTTGGAGGCAGAAAGCTCATTTCTTCAATGCCCTTTAAAAGCTACAAGACACCAATGCGTGTCTGTGTGCTAGCAGTTCAGAAATGAAAGTTTCCACGTTCCTCGTGCCTGGTTTCACTAGCTCACCCCACCCCATTGGTGTTAAGGTTTTATAAATAATCAAGACAGGATTGATTTGTTCCATTTCAGCAAACTGTTAAAGAAAACAGTCAAGAAATCACTCCTATCATCATTTCCCTCCCAATCACATTACTCTTTAAAATCGAGTGTAAGCCTGTGTAGCCTTTCCCAATTAGGTGAAAGATGATTTCATTTCAGTAATCTTCATGGAAGTTATTTCTGGTTTTGTACAAACATGCCAAAATAAGGCAGCAGTCTTCATAAAGAGTCCAGTTTTATTTCTCTCTGGCTAAAGGGAGGCTCAAGACGCAGAAAGACCTGACCACCATTATTATTAGAATTTATAGCGTTTAGTAAGACCTACATGGATGTGGCCTAGAGGAATGGAAGGAACATTGAGGGAATAATCAGAACACCCAGAGGGCTTAAAGGTCTCTGGTTCTGGGATTCAAAAATGTTTTAGCAGAACCCTGAGGATTGCAGACCAGGGCTACTTCTTGGACATGAATAGTGAAAGGGGCAAGAATCTTCAACCAGAGCAGACCTACTTTTGTAGGTTCTGCATAGCAGGTGTCCATATATAATCAGTCTCCCCTACCAATATAGTCTGAAATCCCTTCTATTGTTTGAATGGCCTCTACAGCTTCCCAGTTGATTGGTCCTTTTACCTAGGCCTAAACAGCTCCAGTGACAGGTCTCCCAAGGTAGCCATCTTTGGACAGACATTCCCTAAATTCTCTTCTGGTTCCATTAATCTACACTAACGCATGGATGTAAACAGGAAATACAATGGCGTGATGACATAGATTGAAGGCACTTGTCTAACATGATTCATCTGTCCACAGCATCCCACACAGTTATTTTTCTGTCTATGGACAATGTGTGCAAAAACAATTTCAAATTTATTTATTTTAATGTATTTTCTAAAATGTGAAACTACATCCCTTTCTTTGACACAGGGTATTGCTTTTTTCTCCAAGAGGGAAAACATTCACATCAGGATTGATTTAATTTTTTTCCCCTTTTAAATCATAAACAGTCCTGGTACAAGAAACAGTAGCTGTTATTGATTAAAAGTTCATTTGCCTTGCCTGGGCTGATGATTGATACTTGGAGGGCAGGAGGGGTGTTGGATTTGGGCTGGGGAATTGGAAGTGGGGCAATTTTGTCACATTACCTGTTCTTTGTAAGAGTGTTAGTGTTGGAGGAAATTTGGGTTTGGGGAGAGAGCTTTTTTCCTCTGTAAATTTTAGTAGATGTTGGTCCAGTTTTTTGTTTTGCTTTATTTCTTGCTATGCTAGGTTCGCCAGTTTTAAGTACCTGCAGTGCACATGAGCTTGTGAGAGGTCCTCTAAATGGGCTTTTAATGGTCTGTCGAATAAAGCAGCTACCAGTTCAGGAAATGCATGCGTTTTATAGGTGAATATTTTCAAAGCTTCTATTTGTGAGAGCCAGTTGAGAGGTGCCTTTGTATATGTTCCTCACAGACCCAGTACAGCAATAAAGATTGCCTCTGGAAGCATTAAAAAACAAAGAATAAATTTCCTTTGTCCCATTTATGTTTCTAATGTGAAGAATAATAATTTTTATGGTTAAAAAATATCTTTCCTTTAGGGAAGTTATTTGAGCCCGTCAGAAAATTACAATTTCGAGAATGTGGCAATCCCATTGATTGAATACATTTGTCAGTGATGTTGGTAACCAAGGCACAAAATTTAAAGAAAGTAAGAAGTAATTGGTAGTTAGGACTTGTAGTCTCTAGTTTTCTCATTTTTCTGTGTTGTGAACATTACCACCCTTTCAGTTTTTAATTGTAACAAACATGTACCATACACTAGAGATCCTTGAACTTGTCAGTTAGTAGAACATCTGGAAGTAATAGCAATCTTTGCACAACACCATATAATATTGACATATTAAATTTAAAATAACAGAATATAAAATATGACACCAGGTTTTATTAGATATTAATAAAGGCAATAAGTAGCAGCACCAAACATTTAAGAAAAAATGTGGTGGGAAACCTTGGAATTGAAAGATATTCCATTAAATTTATTTTTCTGAAAAATTGGAAAGACTTCTATTACTCATATGCAATGGCACAGGACCCTGACTAAAATTATGGAAAAACGGTGCTCCATTGACACATAGTTCAATAATCAGTTTCATAAGTAGAGACACATGAACATTTTGAATGAGTTTATAGAGAGCTTATATATCATAAGTTTGACTTTTTATTTATTTATTTATTTAATTTCAGAATATTACGGGGGTACAAACATTTAGGTTACATATATTGCCCTTGCAACACTCAAGCCACAGCTACAAGCATGCCCATCCCCCAGACAGTGTGCACTGCACCCATTAGGTGTGAATATACTCATCCCATCCAAAGTTGACTTAAAGTCCTCAGAATTGTCTAAGCCTGAAGCCACAGGGAAAAAGCAAATAAGGAAATTCTGATAGATTTGACTACGTATAATACAAAACTTCAGTTTGTTCCATAAAATACCATAAGCAAAATTAAAAGGGAAAAAAAACACAAACTAGAAAAAATATTTGCAATATTCATTATAATGTGTTACTACACTTAAAATAATGAGAGTTTTTACAAATCAGTAAGTGAAAGACCAACACTAGGGTGGAAAATAGTACGCAAGAAAAGATGATAAGCCACTTATGAAAGAAGAAATACATATAGCCAACATGCATAATGAAAGTTATTCAACATTATTACTAATCAAAGAATCGTGTATTAAAACAATGAAATGACATGTATTTCTATCAATCTGTGGGTTTAGGGACACCGATACAGTCATATACTGTTGCGTATAGTATAATTTTCAGAAAAATAGTTTGGGAACATCTATCAAAAACTTTAGAATGTTTATATCTTTAATGTAATAAATAGTTTCATTTCCAGACATATGTTGCTGTTTCTCATTTTTCCCTTATGCAAATGGTTTTGTTGGCATTCATTGTATTACTATTTACAATTGAAAAATTAGAAACAGTCTCATTGTTTAATCCTAAAAAACAGGTTAAGTAAGTTATGGTACAGCACACTGTATCATACTATGAAGTGTGCAATTACTGTTATAGACGTTTTCTTCTTGATATCAATTGATATTCATAACAAGAACTTGAAAAAGAAAGTTTCGTAAGTGTATTACTCTATGATTCTATTTATGTTAAACTCTGTATGCAGAGAAAAGGGCTGGAGGTTCATATATCAAGTGTTTATTGCCATTATATTTGGGTGGGCAGAATTATGTGTGTTTTTTAGCCTAAACATTTTTCCTGTAGTGATTATGTGTATTGGACTGAGAAAAAAAATTATTTTTAAGTTTTTTTAAGTTAAAAAATTTATTTTAATTTTATAGTTGCAGAAACTATCTAAGGAGCCAAAGACATATTGTTACCTCTAACAATAACTTCTCTTCCTCTAAAAATAATTTCTCTTACAATTTCTTCCTTTATAGAATGCTTTTCACCCATTTTACTCATGGGTCATCTCAGCTGGAGATGACTTTCATATTTCTCCAAGGGATCATATGGTCTATTTCTATGCAATAAACTCTCTTAATCACTAGTGATGAAATCAAACCATTCTAAATTAAGGTCTTTGGGAGGGAAAGGCCAAGTCAATGAATAGCTTTGTATAATTTGAATGAATTTCTGAAGAAATAAGTCAGACTCTTGGCTTCCATCTCACTCCCAGCCTCTAGAATTAGAATGTTAACTCAGCCAACTTCATGTTTAGAAAACCCAAAAAAATAAAATAAAAAAGAACAAAACTTTATAAAACCTTAGTGTCTATAATAAGGATAAAGGTATTCAATAATCTCATTTTTGAGTGTCTATCCAAAGGAGATTAGGATGGCATAAATCTGTTTAAAATGAATAAGCTTGAAAGAAAAAGAGCAGAAACAATATATAGGATTTGGAATTAGTGAGATCTTGGGTGTTCATAGATCAGCCCTGCATCTTGCAAGGCTTTCAGCCCCCGTGTTCCTTCATCCTTGAATTTTGCAAGCTACGAAAATACAGACAAGGCATTTAATCTTTCTGAGAAGAGATTAAGCTAAAGTAAGGTTGTTATAAAAATTAAATGAAATTAAATACGTGTTGCATTAGATAATTAATAAATATCAGTTTCCTTCATTTCCAGGAGACGAGGATGAGGGCAGAGGAGGAGAAAGCAGGAAATTCTCCTCCTCTCCAGCTCCCACATTCAGAATTTCAGGCACAGCCCTAGTAGGGTGGCGGAGAAAATATAGAGGTATTTGGAGGGAGGGAAATGGATATATGTTTGAGAGGAGGGAGTAGTTTCAAATAATTTTAACATCCATCTGAGAATAAAAACAAAGAAAAATCCATGGTCATAAAGTTCAGTAACAACTAAGATACTGCAGAGTCCAAGGAAGCTTTGGGTCTGGAGTGCATAGATCATTATTTTTGAGAGTCAGCAAGTTCTCCCCGTGCCCTACCTCAGGGTTATGCTGAGTAGCTGCGGTCCCCAAACCCTGGGACTGGTCTGTGGCCTGTTAGGAACCTGCCATATGCATCCCCACCTGAGCTCTGCACTCCCGCCCCATCTGTGGAAAAATTGTCTTCCATGAAACTTATCCCTGGTGCCAAAAATGTTGGGGACTGCTGCTGAGCTGATCTTAGAGATGCCACTAAATGCCTACTCCAGTTTTGCTCTTTGCCAAGTGAGAAAACAGTAGCTGTTGCTGCTTTTTTTTTTTTCTTTTAATCTAGTAGAATGCTACATCAACAAAACAGAATGATTTTTAATGATCTTTAAGAATGCTTTGTACTCCAGGGAAGGTAACACTGAAACTCAAAATATTGTTGTTACCATTGTTGGTGTGGTTGAAGGTCTGAGTTTCATCTTGGAACTCTGAAGCTGGAGAAAATTCCATCTCAGCTCCAGTCTAAGTGGGAAATGCTTTCTTTGAAGGAGATTTGAAATTTTATGAGCTCTTGAAGCATGGCGAATGAATAGGAAGTTTGAGGGAAAAAAACAGTTTGTGGTGGTAGGGATTGGGGCTGCACGTTGGGAAAATGGGAATGGACATGTGGTATGTACCTCATAGTGAATGTGGTTTGAGAAAGTTCGTGTGAATTAGGAAGATCGCAACTGTGGAACACATCCGCCACGAGGTCTGCTATTATGGCTTGGGTTTGAAATACCGAAGTGTTTCTGTAGGATCAAAGCTTTGGCAGGGTAAGGTGAGCCCAGGGACAGCTTCCAGTCTGGCCAGAAGCAAAAACTTCACATTTTCCTCAGGAGACATTCTTCTGAGAAAAGGCTCTTGGTTGCTTAAGTATATGTGTTCACATTTATTTTGGAGTACTTTTTGAAATTTTTTAAGTAAAAATACTTCTACTTCAGAATAGGGCAATAGCTGATAGCTGTTGATTCTTTGTCTCTGTCTCTCTCTGTCTCTATCTCTCTCTTTCACACACACACACACACACACACACACACACACACACTCACACACACACACACACACACATGCTCACACAGACCAGTATTTATTCTTTGATCTTCTATTGTCACTGCTTTTGGGTGCACACGATAAACTAGAAAGAGTCTTTTTGAGGCCCATTGGCACTTCCTGCTGCCTGAATCCTCTGGGAAAAGGGATGGAAGTACCCTAATGCATCTCAGCCCTTTTCTACTACCGTAAGTCTGTTCAGCTTTATTCAAAGTCCAAACAGCAAGCAAAGTATGAAAGCTCCCAGAAATTAGAGAAGGTGAAGAGGACCTGGACAGACAAGTGCCTCTTCTGGGCCCTGTGTCCTTGTGTATCTCAGGGCAAAGATAGCACCGTCACTTGACTGCCCCACATCAGGACACCCAACTGGGAAGACAGCCGTAAGCATTCAGGCCATGTGTTCACTGCATCTTGCACCTTCGCAGGAAGTTAGTTCTAGAATAAAGGCAAAGCAGACAACTGCCAAAGGCCCTTGATGGAAATTGGGGATGTCAGGGAACAGATAATATAGGAAATCAGACTTCTCTTTAGAGGTAGCTCTCTCAGCTGCCTCTGAGTAAGGCAAAATCCCATTCCTTGCCATAAACCCACCACTCAGCCTGAAGGACTGGAATCCAAAAAGAAATTTGGCCCTATTTTCTCTGCACCTTTTGACAACTCCCCATTCCCAATCTCCCAGCTTGCCTTTTTGTCCTCCATGTGGAAGACTTTTAAGTAAAGTCCTCTCCCCTATTAAGTGCAATAGGAGACAAATTCCTTGAGGGAGGGATCAGATGCTATTTATATTTGTATCCCCACTGCCCAGCAAAGAGACCTCCATATTATAGGTGCTCAATAAATGTTTGTTTATTGAATGCATGAACAGAATTAAGTGTGTGTGTGTGTGTGTGTGTGTGTGTGTGTGTGTGTGTGTTGGGTGGTCGTGGTGGAAATTAATGTTTATGGAGTACCTCTAGATCAAGGTGCCTCTATTAGCTATCTCACTCACTTCTTCTACCAATCCTACAAGGCAGGTCATCATAACGTCTCAGGAAGTGGAGGCATGTAAAGATTAATGTCCCATACTGGTATCTGAATGAAGATCTGTCCACCCCAAACATGTGTTCGTTCCATACCATGACGATCGAGATGCTCACTGATTACACCTTCTCACACAATGGTCCAGGCAGGTGCCATGCTTGCAAGATGTGAGGCTGAGCAACTCCGTTTACCGTGTCATTTTAGGGAAGGAGCCCCAAAATTCAAATTATTCCCACCTGCTGGCCGATAGAGCAAATCCACTCTAAGTTCCTTCCTGCAGGATTCCCTGGGACTCCAGAGTCAGGGTGGAGTAATACAAAGATTTCTGAAATTGAATCTTTGGATGCACTTCCAGAATTTCCTCTAACTGGATGTAATACTATGTGAATCAGATTGCCTTTCTGAGCTTCATATTCCTCAGCTGTCAAAAAAGGAATACATAATATCACCTGTGATTTCACCACAGAGCATGGTCTTGACTCAACGATCAAATTAAATGAATTTCATAAAAGAGTTTGATATTTATTTTGACCATTAAGAGCAGAGACAATGTCTTTATTTTTTTTAAACCTCATGATACCAGGGAAAGTGCTCACAAATGTGTGAATGGAGAAATTAGTATAACTTCATATTCAAATACGAGATTTCTGTTTCTCTTGTTCCATTTAGACCATTGTTGTTACAATCAGAAACAACTCAAAGATAGAAACAAAAATAGCCAGCCAGTCAATTTTACAATTTATTTCTTTTTCCACTAAATCAGGTGTCATAAACTTAATATAAGAATAAGCAAAGAATTTATTCAATTACCCTCAGTGTTAGAACAAGATTAATCACATGTACTGCCTACGCAGTACAAGTTTACAAGTCTTGGTTTCTATTTTTCCATATTCTCATGTGTGTAGTGCTGGCAGGGCCTCCTCCTGTGGTCAATGCCATCCCAGATGAAGGATGCGGTTCTTAGGAACAAGAGTTCCTTTTTAAAACCGACTTGTCAACATCAGCCCGTATGAAGAGCCATCCCAAGTTAAACATAAACAGGGTCCTCAGAGCCACTGCCATGTCCTTCAAATAGTAACCAGCCCATAGGAAATCTTTTTTCTTCATTATTCCTCGACAATTTTCAGTCTTCTTCCCCAAATGGAACTGTTTTCTTGGGCTTCTTCTTCAATATTTCCTATGATGTGATCTAGTACAAGGCTAATAATATAAATTTAAACTAGGAAGGAGGAAAAGGAAGACACTAACTACTTTGATGGCAGTACAGCAGAATAAATTGATATGTTAATTTTACCAGGTTTTTGCAACCATAGGGACTTTTCCCTTCCCATTCTAAAGTAGCTAAGGATTTTGTTGTTTTCACTCAGGGCTTTAGAATTTCAGGGAAGCAGGCTGAAACTGCCAGATGCTCATAAGACAACCTCTTGGATGATTTATTCTTTTGGAAAGGGGGGAGGGGAGCCTGAGCTCATCGAGGGGCATAATGATGGATTGTTTCAAAGGGTTAGGAAGTGAGTTCTGGGAGGATTTGGAAGCAGAGATTTAGGGAGGGTCTCCCAGACAGTCTCTCAGGAAGGAAAGGGGAGACTTGTAGGTCTAGGGAGCTTGGGAAAACAGCAGCCTGCCAGTGGTCTGGGGAGGTGGCAATAACTTAGAGGATATTGGTTGCCTGGTAAACCATTATATAAAGACAGGGTTCGAAATATGTAGATTTGAAACATGTGGAAGCTCTCAGCTTCAGCAAAATCTCTAAAACTCAAAGCTGATATGGAAGCAGCAGGGCTGTGCCACTTCAAGGGCACAAGTGTGCTTGGACAACAAACATGTCAATGGTGACCAATGTTGACCAAAGACAAGAGGATAGTCTGGATGTTCTGGACTGCCTAAGACTCTCAAAGTTCTTGAATGATGCCAGAAAGGTGAGAGATTTCCTCTTTCACTACCCCCAGCAATATCCCGTACCAATGTTACAAATGTCTAGGTTTTCATCTTCCACCATTCTAATCAAAATAAATTAAATTTAGAGAAACAAATGTATTTGCCATTTATTGCACCCTGGCATTATGAACTAAAGTTCCTACTTGTCACAAAGTCAATATATAATTTTAGGCCTAAGAATAGGTTACACAGCCCATGTAAATGGTGTGTAAGCAACTTACAAACATACAAAGAAGCCTCCTAGTTAATAAATGTGGCCATCTGAAGCCCTTTGGGAAACCCTCATAGGGATCTTCTTTTAGAATTCAGCACTCAGCACCTTCATTAATTCCTGTTTATATTCACATTATTGCTTACTGTTTCCCAATGTACTTTATGTACATCAACTAAACTGAGCCACGCACTAACCCCAGGAGGTAGATTATATTGTTACCATTTTACAGATCATGGAACGTGAGTGACAATACAAGATAAGAATCCAACACTTGACCTTGTATCTTTAAGAATGGTCCAGAAAAGCTGTGTGTGTTCCCACAGATTAGCAGTTATTGATTCTGGATGCAAAGCTCATATGACAGGTGTCTTGGCAAAGAGGAAATGAATGATAGAGCCTTCCAACAACTGTGTAATTTTAACAGACAGATCAAGAAGACATGGTTATTGGATGGGGAACAGATGGCATTCATCTTCCATTAGCACAGTACACAGTGAGGACAGCGCAGAGAGTCTGTGCTGGAAAACAAAAATCTGCTTGTGTATCTAGCACTTAACACTCTCTCTTCTGCTTAAGGGGAAAAATAAACACATTACAATAATTGAAACTGCACACAGTCTGGTTCTCATGAAGAGGAGGAGAGAGAGAGTGAGGGAGAGAAGAGGAGGAGGAGGGAAGACAGAAAGACAAAGAAAGACAGAAAGACAAAGAAAGAAAGAGGAAAGGAAACCAAAAAATAAAACCCAACAACATTAGTTCACTCTTTATTCCCATTGTCTCATCATAGCTGAATCACCAAGTTGCACACAAATATCACCTACGAAAGATGTGAAGGGTAACATTTATGATTCTGACAGCTGGTGATACCAGCAGCTGGGCTCATAGATTCCAAAGCCTTTGTGGGTATATTGTCAAAATATTTTGATTGAAGAAAATAAAAAAAAATTAACAACTCTCCCTTCAAGCTTTGCCTACCCTAAAATATTTTCCAATAACATGGAATAATACACCCATCAAGTCATGTGCTTTTCAATCAAGAGACCCTCCTTCCTCCCATCCATTCAGCACCCTCTTCTTCTTCTTTCTTTGGTTGTTACCAGAACATCAGAACCACCCCGGCCCTCCAATCCCTAAGCCACTCTGCATATGAGCCTCCCTTAGATCAGCCCCACCGGGCCTAGGTATTTTGATTCCAACAACAGACTGCCTGGGCTCCCATCCTTCCATTTTCCTTCCAGGGCTGCCTGTGGTTTAAGCCAAACAGTATGCAGCTCTAACCACTTGAAATAGAACCACTGATTAAGACACAGAGAACTATAACAATTGGATGCAAAGCTCCTGTTCTGAGAGTGACCAATATCCTTGGGCCTTGACAAACAGCCAGTACAAGCATACTGGAGACCAAATGGAGCTTTAGTGGAAGGGTGGTTAATTGTGTGTTGGTTTCCATGGATGGAGCCCATGTTTCCATGTGTCATTTGCAGAATATCCAAGAGGAATTATAGGAGAGGCTAGATGAAAGGCTTGGTATGAGTGATAAATAGGGATGAGAGAAGCAGAGACTGGTTGGGTTAGATGAACTTTTCAGGTTACTAGTGAACATTAAGCTGGGCAATGTGCCCTCTGTGGCCTGAATATAGGCTCTTCTTGCTTAGATTCTGGAAGCCCTATTTTCTTAGGCTCAATATTAGGATCCAATCGCCTGCAATGGAACTTTATATGATCCATTCAGTTTTCTGTTTGTCTACAGATATTTATTGAGTACTTTCCATGTACCAGCTACCAAGTGACAGAAATAAACAATGAACAAGAGAGACAAGGTTTCTGCCTTCAATATGGTTGGAGTCCAGTTGGAGAAAACAGAAAACATATAATTAAACAAGGTTACTGTGGGTTGTAATAAGTGTTATGAAGAAAAATAAAGGAGTTAAACTGGGAGAGATGCTAGAGAGTGACTGGGATGCTAGAAAATCACATTCAGTTGCATATTCAGAGGAAGCCTCCTGTAGTGGAGGGAAATGTAACTAAGACTTTAAAGATGCTACAGAGGCAGCCATATTACAGGAAGATCTGAGTGGCTGGGAGGTGGGGAGATCACAGAGAGCATTTGAAGGGAGAGGGAACACTACCTGAGGCAGACTTAAGGCAGGACCTCAAGGATCTGTCTGTGCAAAAGGAGGCCACGTGGCTGGAACATCAGGAAGAAAGTTTAGAGCAGAAACAGATAAGGTTTGGGAAGTCAGCAGAAGCCACATTGTATAGGTCTGTAGGCCACGATAAAGAATTAAGATCTTATTCTGAATTCAATAAGAAGCTTTTGAATAGTGTGGCCACAAAAATCACATTCTGCTTTTTGCACTACATCTCAGAAGTCCATTCTCTTAAGATTGCATTTGACAGTTTGGTAGTTACATTAAGGATATCAGATCCTAATCTCTGGCCAGTACTGATGTGTTCCTTTCTGCTTTGTATTGCACAATCCTCAGAATCCCTTAACACTCTTTCCAGATTTTATTCTGCCTCTATTCTGTGTTCTGTTTCTGTCCAATTAGCCGCTGGGCATGTCACCAGTGGGTGGAATCATATTCTGCCCATAAACCCAGCTTAGAACTATAATAAGTGTTTATTTTTCAAAACTCTGCTACAGTAATAAGAATCTATGTGAATGCATCATGAACTTTAAGTACTTAGTATTGCACACCATCCACTAATGGCTCTTTGTATCAAGCCCTTTGTAGTAAGAATCAGTCCTTCTCTCATTTGGCATACTCAACCTTATATCTTCTCATAATTTACCCTTTAACTTACCATTAATGCAACAATATAGACATTAAGTCAAGTTAATTATGTCTGGAGAATGATTTTGCCTTTGACAGTTATCCATGATGGGAAGGCTATGAAGGATGTCTTGCTAAGAAAGAGGCATGTGATATTTCTCTTTTTCTGCTGTTAGATTTAAAAAAACAGTTTTATGTGAGAGGGAAAAATTGGGATTCCAACCCAAACTTTCCAGTGTTAATAAGAACATGTACTAAATTTCTTATTAACTTACAGTTAAGGCAATGGACCCACAGCTAAATACCGTGTAACATCAGAGAATCAAGCCTGGAACTAGTTTTCCCCAAAATGTACATTTAACAGTTTCCGCTACACAATTTCACAGGAGTATCGGTAATCTGACATTTCCTAGTCATCTGGGTTCATGAATATTCAGATAGAGAGAGTGCTGGATACTTTATTGAATGACGACATCTGGAACTTCTAAGTTAAATGATGCTTCTAGTTCTAGGAGAAATATAATAGGTTATTACTAAGAATACTAGCTTTTATATGGGGTTTGCTTATTCACGAGAAAAATTCATTCCCTATTACTCCAAAAAGTTTTTGTTTTTTTTTTAAGGTACTAACCTTGGGCAAGATACTCTAAGTTCTAGAGAAATAATAGTAAATAGTATGAAGTTCCATATTCACATTCTTTACCTTATACTAACCAGTTTTTTAGGATTTTTTTTAAACTGTAAGTTCCATTCAAAATACTGAATCTACTTTCGTCTCTGAGAAGTTTTGGAATCTTATGTGATAAACTGCAAAAAGCATACTTTAATAAAGTCAGAAACTCTAGGACCTAAGAGTTAAATTGACTCTAAGGAAATGTAGGGGGCCACAGTGAACTCGTAGATCCCAGCTCAAGATTGTTTAGCCAAGAATGCTTAGGGATTATTAATGTGTGTGAAAATTTTTTAGACATTTTGTCTTTCTGTTTCTAAGGCACACAGCATAGCTGTTGATTGTAGGTAAGCCATATTTGCATTTCCTAAACCCTTGTTTCTCATTCCAAACTGTGTCTTCATGCCACGTTGGTACCATAAAGAATCCTTAGATGTTGACATTCCAGGCTTTAAAGTGTGAGCTATTGTACATTTACCTCAATATTTGTACTTTACTGCCCCTTTGGGAACATGAATTCTCTGCATGGATGCTTCATTTCTTCACTCGCACCTCCCCGCCCTATCCTGAATCCATGAGCCACATCAGCTTGGGTCTTAATGACTGCAGTACCCTACTGTACATAAGTCTTTTCTCTAAAAATACCAAATCATCCAGAACTGATGGCCTCTTATGGAAAGTCCATTACTTTGTTACTTCTGGCAGGCACATGTGTTTTTCTTTGGCTGGCCAGGCTAGTGGTGTTTCCAGCAGTGTGGATAACTGGCAACCCTGCGTAGTTCCTTCTCTCGGGCCTGTCAAAGTCTTGTCTGACACAGGTAAACTGGACATGACTATGTAAACACACTAGGGCTGTCAGTGCCACTCTGAACTCATGCACGCTGCCAGAAAGTCTCCCCAGCGTGTCAGTGACTGGTTAGAGCTCTCTGGGCCCAGCACAGTGCTTCAGCACAAGATAAGATTTCTGCAAGCAGGGACTTTGTCAAGGTTTGCATTTTGTTTAAAACTTAAGCCTCCAAAGCCTTCAGGTCAAATTCCATTGCCACGTATTTCGCCTTGGCATTTAAGATTGGACAGTCTCCCAGTGTTCCTTTCTGAAGCCTTGGACCCACAACTTTCCAGTTGCCTTTCTGTTCTTTCCACTCTGCTGCCCTAAGCGTGTTATACTGATCCATATACTGGCTTTCTCTCCAGAGCGATTTTGAATAAACTTGTAAACAGGGATCCAAGTTACTTTTTCATTTTCATTTCTCAGTATCAGTGACTTCTATGCTGACAGAACCTCCTCCTTCCCCTTGCACTGGACTGCCCTCACTATTCCAAGTTTTGGCAAGGATATGAGGCAATGATGCTCATATACATTGCTGCTGGGAATGCAAACTTGTACAGTCATTTTTGGATATTTAAGCATATAAATAGCTTATATAGTTAAAACATATACATACTTACCATAGAACCCAGTAAATCTACTGTTTGCTTTTACTCAAGAGAAATAAAAACATAAGTCCATTCAAAGACTTGTACTCAACTGTTTATAGCAGCTTTATTTATAATATCTCCAATTGGAAACAATCCAAATTTCCATTGACCAGGAATATTTTTAATCAGACCTAATTTTAAAGGGAAAAAATGTTCAAACCTGCCTGGAAAACCTAAAATCATGTGCTTTTTCTCTGACTTTATAGTCAGAGCCAAATGTCCTAACAATCAATTTAAAAGTTTTGAATTTAAAAGATACCTATCTAGGGCCCATTAGTACCACTCTTATAAGGGGAGGATAATGAGGCTGTCACTCATGAGTTTTACTCCTCCTCTGTAACTACCATACACACAGCACAGTGCTAAAAATAATGTAAAGTTAATGGCCTCTGAACAAATGCAACCTCCACTTAGTTATAGAACCAGACTTCCCTGTGTTTCTCTCGCATGTCTTGATGGGAGGGAATCTTTTCAAGCAGACACCCATTCCCTGGGCTCTGCAGGGAAACCCTAGCTTATTGGACAAGGTTTGAGTAACCACGTACCCTGTCAGAGCTGGTTTCCTGTTTGTGCACCACAGATCAGCAGCATTTTCTGAATCATCTTGATGAGAAGCCAAAAAAGAAGAAAACATTTGGAAGTTAGGAAGTTAGGTAGCAGTTAGAAAGCAGGATTTGCTTTTGATGTGTGTTAGTATGAAACCCAGTATCTGAAGTGGAGAAATCTTTGTCTACCACCCTCCCCGCTCCCCACTACCTCCCCCGACACACACACCTAATGCCCTTAATATTATACAAAGTTGTCGCTTAAGGAAAAAACTTTCATCATTAGCTGATCCAGTGACAGGAAACTGGCATAGACTTAATAAAACCTTCCTATAAAACCAGCAGAGTTACTGCCAGAGTTTCTATTAATATACAGAACACAATTTGAAGAGTTATCCTGATCCTATGAGAGCTGACCAGCTTTCCAGAAGGAGGTTAGTAAACAGTGGGGAGGGGTGAGGATAAATTGGAAAAACCGAAGGGGACACTGATGCTTGTAAACATGTCTTCAAATCTTGTTTCAGGTTTCAGCCTCCACACAGATCTACCCTAGACTGGGGTGCTTGGTGTCACGGTGGATTTTGAAATGTCCAGAGCTTGCACATTTTTCTGAAGTAGGTGTATCTGGGCTACAAGAGGATGAAAACCAGTAACACATAAAAAAGTCATAAAGCATTTTAACTTTATAATTTGTATTAACTAAATCTAACAGTAGCATAGATAATTCAAGTCCATTGATAATCAAAATTTTTGATTGTATTCAGTAAAATTTCTACCATTTTCTAGCTAGCCTTTTAGAGGAAAATGATGTAAAGATTTTCTCTTTAAGTTGAAAAGTGTCCAACAGAAGGGAGGAAGAAAATACAAATTTCTTAGAAAATCTCTACACTTGGAAATTTGCTTTTGAACAATTGAGAATTTGATAAATTTCCTCATTAGTCTAAAGCAAAACAAAAATGTCAACTGATCCGCTTGGGTCATTAAGCCTAAAATTTTCTCTAGACAGCAACAGACAACTCTTGACGTTCACCTCGTGTCCTTTATTCAGTCTAGAGAGAGACCAGTGTGTTCTACTTTGGAAAAGTTCTTTGCATTTCACAAAACGCTCGTTCAAATCTTCCTTTAAAGAAAAAGCACCACCAGCCGAAGAGATCCCTGTCATAACCTTATCCTAAAGGATAAGTGGTCTCCTAACCAGCAGGTATATGGTCCTGCCAACATCTCAGAGTTATTTAGCATCCTTCAGAGATAAGAAGATACTCAGGAGAAGGCATCCAGGAAATCAGACTTTGTATACTGTTATAATAGAAAACAGAAAACTAACTATATCACAGGGCATCAGGGAAATAAGGCAAAGCATAAACTAGGTCAAAGGAGGGAATTGGTTTTCTGTTATTTAGTGATAAATGACTAAGTAAAATGAAATAAAGAGGAAAGGTTCTCGAATCACACATCCATTATACTTACCTACCAGGGAGATTCAGTTGCCACTAGGGTCTAATAGACAGTTAATAGCTAAGGAATATAGCTTACTATATAGCTTACTCAGAAGCAGAAATGAACTGAAATGGCCATTGCAGCTTTGTTGAAGCAGAAGTAAAAAAATGACTTACGTTCCTGTTTCTACAGATTCTTCCCAAATCTCATCATTAGAGGGCTGGAAAATTTCAATATTTTAGTTTCTAGCAAAAGCCTAATTTGTGAATTTCCCTTAACCCCTTGGATTCACAAAACTATTGCTAACTAGACTAGAAAAAAATATATAATGTGTGTTCAATTTTTTTCCTGTTTTTTTTTTATTGTAGTAAAATACACGTAACATAAAATGTACCTTCTTAACCATTTTTAAGCGTACAGTACAGTGGCATTAAATACATTCATATTGTTGCACAACCGTCACCATCATCTATCTTGAAAACTCTTATTGTTTTGCAAAACTGAAACTATGCCAGTTAAACAATAACTCCCTCTTCCCCTCTTCCCCAGCCCCTGGTCACCACCATTCTACTTCCTGTCTCTACAATTTCGACTACTCTAAGTACCTTATATAAGTGGAATTCTACAGAATTTGTTCTTAGCACCAACAGTGCACAAGGGTTCCAATTTCTCCAAATTCTTGTCAATACTTGCTGTGTTCTGTTATCTTATTATATTAGCCATCCTGATGGGTATGAGATAGATCTAATTGTAGTCTCAATGTGCATTTCCCTAATCGTTACATGTGGAGCAGCTTTTCTTGTGCTTATTGGCCAATCGTATATCTTCTTTGGAGAAATGTCTATTCAAATCCTTTGCTCCCTTTGGAATTGGGTTGTTTATTTTATTGTTACCGACTTTTAGAAGTTCTCTATTCCAGACATTAATTTCTTACAAGATGTATGATTTGCAAATATTTTCTCCTATTCTGGGTTACCTTTTTACTCTGCTGATAGTGTCTTTCGATGCACAGAATTTTTAAGTTTTCAAGAAGTCCAATTTGTCTACCTTTTCTTTATTCTTAAAATAATTGGAATTAGGCTAAAGCAAGAATTTATTTAACAAGATCTTCTTTCTCAGCCCATAAAATTTTCACTATATAAGTTTCTATCCAATGAATCATCAATATTAAATTAAGGCATTCTAAATTTTCCTGAAATAGTAATGTGATTATGTTTCATGTTTTATACCTTAACTGTATAAAACTAGGACCTATCTTCAATATTTCCTCAGTGGTCACTGCATCTAAAATTTTAAAACCTCCTTATCCCCGACACTGCTAATCCCTCTTCCCAGTGTTACTTTTATTCTTAATACTTATTATTATCTAACATGTTATGTTCACCTTTTTCTTGTTTGTTTATTTTTCATCTCTCACACTTGACCATAAACTTCATAAGGGGGGGAGGGGATTTTTTGTTTATTCACTGCTGTATCACTATCACCCGGAATAGTGCC
The DNA here is from genome assembly GCA_004363605.1 of Indri indri. Classification (NCBI taxonomy): domain Eukaryota; kingdom Metazoa; phylum Chordata; class Mammalia; order Primates; family Indriidae; genus Indri; species Indri indri. Next base: position 13,038 of record RJWJ010000023.1, on the reverse strand, counting down.
AACAACATAATATTTGCTAATTGCATAAATGAGATATGTCTGAGTTTTGACATCTTTTCATATAGATTTAATTTGGGGAATAAAAGTATATCTAATTTACTACTCACCATGTTCCACTATGCTTGAACAGAGGATTGGGTGATAAACAAGCCTGGTGTCTTCCTCCATTGAGAATATGACCTAGTGGGTAAACAAAAATGATGACCATTACAGAAGAGAAAATATGGCTGACTATACCTGAAGGAAGCATATTGTTAAGCAATATTTCCACGGAAACCTTGATGTGGGTTAAGTCTTGAAGGAAGAGTATGATAACATTCCAAGTAAAGGCAGATCCAAATTGAGACATGTTTTAACTCCCAAGGGACACATACCAGAAGTAGTTAGAGTTAAGAAAAGACAGAAGTCCCAAATGGAGTCACTCATGCTAAAGTGACATGTCACCACACTGAAACCTAAGTTGTTTACTTGTAAGATCTGACCTTTTAAGAAATCAGGAATGAGATGATAGCCAAATCCCATTAAGCCGACACATTAATATTTTGCTAACATCCCTATAAGGAAAGTAACATTGAAACAACCAATTTGCTGTTTGTTCCTTATCTATCCTTTCCTCTGTTTTTTTCTGCCTATAAAACTCACCCACTGTGCTTAGCTCATCAGAGATTCTTTCTATTTTGTAGACTGATACTGTCCAGTTCACAAATTTTTATTCAATCAGCTGCCCCAACACGAGCATAAAATTTGGTCAAGGCCACCCTTGATCTAATCCTGTAATATAGTCAAATCTACCTTATTACTGCTTCCCCAAACCAACCCCCCATGACTCAATACCTTCTTCAGTTAATGTGAGTGTTTTCTCTCTCTCTCTCTTTCTCTCTCTCTCTCTCTCACACACAGAAAGGGAGAGAGAGCGAGAGAGAGATCTTGATGAGATATAAAGTCTCTTCTCTAAAATTCTTTGAAAACGTTAACAAATAAAAATAGCAGATTGCCTTTGCTCTACAAATCTGACAATCTGATTTTTTAAAAGCTTTTTTATTTGTGAAGATAATAACCTTCCCTCCCTCTTCAGTTTCCAGTGTGATAAAACTTTGCTAAACTAAAAAGTTACTGCACTTGTTTAAACTTCTAAGAAAAAAAAAAAAGACAATAAGCAGGTTAATCTTCCTCTAATTTGAATTTTCTTAGAAAAGATGCAAAGTCAGACTCAGAAATAACCTACGTATGATGATGGCAGAGGCTGTGCCAGCTGACCGTGACAGGTGCCACCCTCTGGCAAGACACATTGTCCAGCCCATAAAAATCAAAGTCATGGATTCCATGTACCTCACGCAAGGGATAAGCAGTAGTAACTGAATTTATAAGTACTTTTTGAAGGAAGTTTTCTTAATGCCTAGATAGCAATCATTTGCCAAAAATAAGAAGAGTTTTTGATATCAATATTCAGATCAGGTTTCGCTAGCCCAGATTCTCCCCATAGATATTAAACAGTAGACGTAAGATTTATGGGAAACCAGAATGACTCCGATCCTGTCTTTTCTTGATTGTGGGGACTTTGAGAAACTCCTCTGCTGTGAGCCACTCGACACAGAACAGAAAGGAAAATACTCGAGGTTCATACTTTTTATAAGAGTTAAAACATCTTCTAACATTTGCTTAGATTGTAGAACTAAGTGATCTTGTTATCCTTGCCCTACACCATGAAAAAAAAAAACAACAACTGTGATGGCTGAATTTGGGACAATTGTTTAGGGCTTTTATAAGGGTATATCAGAGTAGAAAAAATGACAACAGCTATTTACCCCGATTAAAATAATGGAGGAATTAATCCTGGCAGAAGATAACACACACTCCAGAATGGACTGTTTCTGATAAAATCTCTAGGTTCTGTGAGATTCCATCAAGTCACAGAAGGCATTCCCAGAAGCCCACTGAGTGAATTCCAGAAGAGTCCTGGGAGTGGCCAATCGATGCCAATTCAACACCCTCTGAGCTTTCCCAATAAAAGGGGAGCGGTAGTGTTATCCCAAATTATTTGTGTGTGCCTAGGTCTGGATAACTGTGGACCTAAGGGAGACTAATCCTCATGGATCAAGGCCATCTCAATGATGTGAGTTGCTCTCAGTTTTTGTTTGGGTGTTTATTTTGTTTTGTTTTATTTTAACTTGGTGTAGGCACATGCACACAGACACACAGCACCCGAAAGCTCTGCACGATTTCCTGTTATGTACCTCTTAACACTAGGCTGAAGTGTCCCGTGGCTTATGTGAAGACATGGTTATTGTGAAGGTTGGTGCTGTGGAAGTCTGTTTCTTTAAACCCTGCAGCTTGTCTAGCACCTAGTGAGAAGTGTTTCAGCATGTGATGAGATGCTTGGAGGTCTTAGGATTGGACTATTTCCAAATATTCTAGCAGATATAAAAATGTGAAATTGGTTTAAATTGGTTGCCTGATTTAAATAACCATTTGATTTTTGCCTGAAGCCACTTAAGGAGGAGGCGCTCTATCAAACATTTTACTTTTGGACCTAGCATTCTTTTAACCTTCTTTGTTCACCATATTTGGACATGCACTGAGTCTTTTGCTAGACTTGAGAGGAAAGGAGAGATGGGCAGCAAAATACATTCTCTTTTCTGCTGGATGTAAACCTGGGATCAATTGGTCCTGGAGCTCTGAGCAACTGTCTTGTCCATCTCACAGAAGCTAAGACTGAAGCCAGTGCTCGAGAGGCAGAACTGAAAGATGAGAACAATTAGGTTCTAGTGGCATCTGTTGAGTGTCTGGATACAGCTGTGTCTGAAATTGGTTTTGCCCCAGCACTTTTCAGCTAGGAGAGCCAATAAATCCATTCACCACCCCAACCCTGTTCTTGTTTTGTTGTCGTTGGTTGTCATTTTGGCTTAAGCCAAATTTAGTTAGCTTTTCCCATCATTGTACAAGGAGCAGCTGATACAAGTAGTGAATAACTAAATCTACAAGATCTAGTCCAAAATTGGACTTCCCAAAATTCTGGATTAATTACACTATAAACTGGGTATGGTATGTTCACAGGTAAACATTGAAATCTGAAATAAAAATAACACATCAGCTAAGTTTGAGGATGTATTTTTTAAAACTTATAATATTCCACCATTGGAACTGTTTTTTAAGATAGATGGTTGGGTGGATGGATAAATATAGAGAAAGGGATTGAAAGAAAGGTTTACTTGGAGGTCTCTTGAGATGATGATGTTACTGAGATATTGTAGCCTTTGGAGAGATGGTCTCATAAAGTGTAAACTCTCCCTACACAAAACATGAAGTATTGTCTTGAAGCCATCGAAATTGACGGTATTGCAAATGCCCTCAGTCCTGTGATGTCTACCTCACGTTTTTCCTTTATAAGATGAGAATGGCATACCATAATGCTACAATATCTTAATAAGAGGTACTAAGTGTCTTTTTGGCTGATACATTGCTGTTAGCACATTGAAATTTAAACCTACATAGAGAAAATCTTCAGCGGGCAGTGACCTTTCAGGGATGGTGTTGAAATCTGGTTCATGATTAAAGCAGGGTGTGGTTAAAAGGAGCAAGGATGGAAAATTCTATTTTGGCAACCTGATAGAGATGTGGGGTTACACTGTTGAAACAGCCACAAAAGTCTATTGCCAGAAGAGAAAAATAAAACTCTAACAGCAGCTCTATGCTGGGCCAAGCACTGTGTTAAGTGCTTTAGGCATGATCTCAGTCAGTTCCAAAAGCGATACAGATTTCATATTGCTCTGAACATGTTACAGATGAGGAAGTTAGAATAGAGAGGTTGAACAATTTGTCCAGATTTTCATAGATAAGCAGTGGTGAAAGCGAGCTTTGAACCCAGGTCTCTCGAATTCCTAGCCTCATGCTCTTACCAATTAAATGATTGCTCATCCCTGTTGCCACTTCTAATCAAGAGCACATTTTATAAACATTTCTCTGCTCCCCTCATGCACTGCAACTTTTTTTTTTTCCTCTGATGGTTCTCATATCAAAATCCCCTTTGCTGAAAATCAACATGCATGAAACAGTGACTCACAACCATTGAAAAATGTTTCATTTTTCCTGGAAATTTTCTTCTTCTTTGTCCCTCAGTGTGGATTGATATAAGAAAAATGTCTCTTCTCATCTGCCTTTGAATTAAAGAAAAAAATCCACTATTTAATTTTTTTTTTTTGACACAGAGTCTCTTTGTTGCTTAGGCTAGAGTTCAGTGGCATCATCATAGCTCACTGCAACCTCCTGGGATCGAGTGATCCTCCTGCCTCAGCCTCCCGAGTAGCTGGGACTACAGGTGTGTGCCACCACGCCTGGCTAATTTTTCTATTTTTTGTAGAGATGGGGTCTTGCTCTTTGCTCAGGCCAGTCTTAAAATCCTGGCCTCAAGCAATCCTCTTGCCTCAACTTCCCAAAGCGCTAGGATTAGGGGCGCGTGCCACTGTGCCTGGCCTCACCATTTAATTTTTAAAGCATACAATCTCAGTGTTCTTTTCTGACTCTGTCAAGGAGGGTGTTTTGTGAATAAATTCAGCTTCATAGCCTTTCTGGTATGGGTAAGAGCTATTGATCCTGGCTGAGGAGTGGCAAGCATGCATGTTTGTGAGAGTCTCCTGAGGATACTTGGGGATCTGTCATACCTCTAACAGGAACATTCTCAGTCAAGGCAAATGCTGGTTAATATTGAGGTATCTAGACAGAGGTGAGCACTTGGCCAATTAGGACTGATTTAATTACGATTTCACATTGGTTAAGGCAGACTAATTTTTTTCCATTTGTTGAATTTTTTAAGTGTCTGTATAACTATTTTTTACATTAAAAAGTGAGGACATGAAAGTTTGCATTTCTCAACATTAAAAAGAAATTTAACAAAACATTCTGAGTTTGAAAAAGACAAAGATTTCCTATAACTCAGTGGTCCCCAAAATTTTTTGCACCAGGGACTGGCTTCATGGGAGACGATTTTTCCACAGACCAGGGCTGTGGGGGGTGGTTTTGGGATGATTCAAGAGCATTACATTTATTGTGCAGTCAGACCTCTCTGCTAATGATAATCTGTATTTGCAGCTGCTCCCCAGCACTAGCATCACCACCTCAGCTCCACCTCAGATCATCAGGCATTAGATTCTCATAAGGAGGCGTGCAACCTAGATCCCGCACATGCGCAGTTTACAGTGGGGTTCACGCTCCTATGAGAATCAAATGCTGCCCCTGATCCGACAGGAGGCGGAGCTCAGGTGGTGATGTGAGTGATGGGGAGCGGCTGTAAATACAGACGAAGCTCCACTCACTCACCTGCTGCTCACCTTGCCCAGTTCCTAACAGGCCCCAGACTGGTACCAGTCTCCGGCCTGGGGTTGGGGTCGGCAGCTATTACTGACCACCCAGGTGTCACATACAACTTATTCATTCTTCCTATGTACACCTTCTCAGTTTAGGCCAATAAGCATTTTGAACTTGGAACATAAGACTTTTGGAAATAAACTTCTTTGAAATATAAAATATCCTGGAAGGAAAGTAAGAGGCAGCGTTTAAAAATTTGAAAATAAAGATGGTTAGAAGGAACTCCGAGGAAGGGAAAATCCAGTTTTACTACGGGAGCAGAAGCCTGCTTGAACAGAAAAGAGAGAAGCCGCTGCACCTGGTCCTCAGGCCAGCCACGTGCCCTGCAGAGGGAACATGCGGTTGGAAAGCACCTTTCTGGTGATCTCCCACCGAGTCAATAGCAAGCAGCCTGCTCCTGAAAACATGCAACTGGAGAACATTCCCTCTCTCAACTGCACAGCTGTCACGTTGGTAAGCAAGAGCACTTAACTGACCACTCAACTGCGGTAAGATTATACAAAGCAATAACTGCTAGGATCACTATCGCCATGCCCAGCATCAAGGCATTGGGAAATCTGGCCTAGTTCCCTCGAAATCCTCCTGGCAGAACAATCAGAATCCTATCACTATGGTTAAAGAGTGCTGGACCCTGTGTTGTCTCTGCCCTCAGGAGTTATTCTCATGTTTATTTATAAAGGCTATATTAAAACATTTTTTAGGCTGGGTGCGGTGGCTCACGCCTGTAATCCTAGCACTCTGGGAGGCCGAGGCGGGTGGATCGCTCAAGGTCAAGAGTTCAAGACCAGCCTGAGCAATGAGCGAGACCCCGTCTCTACTAAAAATAGAAGGAAATTATCTGGACAACTAAAAATACATATATAGAAAAAATTAGCTGGGCATGGTGGTGTATACCTGTAGTCCCAGCTACTTGGGAGGCTGAGGCAGGAGGATCGCTTGAGCCCAGAAGTTTGAGGTTGCAGTGAGCTAGGCTGATGCCACGGCACTCTAGCCAGGGCAACAGAGCCAGACTCGGTCTGGAAAAAAAAAAAATGTTTTTTAAAAGATGTTAGATTTAAGACGGGAGGTAGGTGATAGGAGTATATTTAATGTGCGATTCATACTTTGATACACTTGACACAAAATTCAGTCTTCAGGGAAGAGGTGCAGCTGGAAATATACGGCATGGAGCAGTCAAATATTACCTGAAAATGGTTTAAGTGCAGATAAAACAACAGGCAAATATTTTCAGGCTCATCACTCTAATTTTAAAATATTAAAAGAGAGAGAGAGAAAGGGATAGGAAATGTGGTGCACATAAGGCAGCCAGCCACACGCCGGCTTTACAATCATAGATTATTTTATTCTAAGGCAGCCTTCTCAGATACTGAGAACAGCAGCATCTGACCCATGGTAGGCACTCGGATGATTGCTCATCTATCTAAAGTGAATCATCCAGCATTCATTCAACTATTCATTCAAGTAGATATTCCAATATTATTTGTTGGTGGATCATCAATTACGTTGTGATAGGATATTCACATGAAAAGTCTGGACATAGTCATTAATTGAAGCCCCCTGTAGGGGCGGGAATGATGAAAAGAACAACAGAAGAGAAATGAGAAGTCCCATTAGATGGTCTTAAACATACTGATATATGTGCTAGTAAATGCATTTACCAAGAAAAGAAAAGAACAAGAGAAGAATCTGCTTGAGAACTCTGTTCTTTGCGATCTAGAACTCTTCAGAAGCCACAGCAAGTGGTTCGTCGGCTTGGTGTAAGTCACCACCAAATTGATAGACCGAACTGCTCCGCTTTGGTGCGGACAGTTCTCAAGAGCTTGGAGAAATAATTTGAACGCAAAAGTCTGCAATATGCCAAGAGGCAGTTAGCTGAGAAGAATCCTTTGTAAATATATACTTTTCTATGCACAATTTCTTTTAGAGACATGGGACTGTTTGGAATAAAGGAAAAGTAGCTGGAGCCTCCACTTCAAACTCAAAACAAGACCTCTTTCAAACTCTGAAAATACGTGGCTAAATACTTTGCTGATTCCTCTGGATTTTGGTATCTGGGCCTGCCAGACCATCAACAACAGTGATTAAGGACCTGCTAGGTACAATGTACAAGTGAGTTCCAGGTTCTAGAGGGATTTACAAGGAAAGCATATGATCTGCTCCTTGTTCCTTGAGAGTTTATGGCTCAATGGAAAAAGGACTGCCACCAGATTGCTTGCAAGAAATGCTGGACTAGAGCAGGTTTTTAGCCAAATTGCTAAAAAAAAAAAAAATTCCAAAGCCGTTTGATTTTCATATTTGTTGGCAGAATCTTTCCTTTCAGGGCTCTCTCCCTGCTTGCTTTGTGTCTTATATAAAATCTCATGTGGCACACTCAGGAGTCATGTATTCCAGGATGCCATCCGCAGGAGATACCCAGGGGCCCACAGCCAAAAGCTGGTATATTCCCGACTTGATATTTACCAACTTCCGCGCTAGTAGAAGTCATTATTGTATCACCATTATAAAGATTTTCTGGCTGAACAAAATTGAAGGAAGTTTCTATGAACTCCTAACTAAGACTAGAAACAAATACAATATTGCTGATGGTTGTGCTTTCTAATTATTTACAGATGAACTCAACCATGTCAACGTGCAGATAGAATTTCAGCACTAGCTTTCTTTTTCTTTTTTTTTTTTTAACACCCAATTTGTTTACTGGTTACTTTTGTCAAGTTGACTACGACTAAGGAAAATAGAAATGTCAGTGATTGCGCAAAAAAGAAACCTGGGACTCACGTAATAAGTGTCAGAATCCTAAATTTGGGTGGGATGTAGTAATCATTTGAACCATCCCCTTACCTTCAAATAGGGCCATTCTTAGACCATCAAGACTTTCCCCCTTATTATATATGTACATATCTTTACATATTGTACATATTTTACATATACATACACATATACACACTATAGATATACAGATATATGCATGTGTATATTATCTGTGAGCATGTTTGTGCATGTACACTTCATGCATATATGATTGTGGTAGACACTTACATTGGTGACTCCCACTGCAGCACGCCCTTATTGGGCCCCACCCACATTGACTCTGGGCTCATTGAGACATAATCAAGCACGATACAAACAGAGGCTTGCTAAGCGCCTGCACATTAGGACTTACCACCGCAGAAAGCCTGCTGCTGAGCCCTCAGATAAAATGTAAAGAGCAACCTTGCCAGAGTCAGCACCAGTTAGAACAGCCATTCCCACTCAGAAGCCCCACCTGTGAGTAAAAAAGCAATCTTGAACAGTTAACCCTTGTCCAGCCAAGCCTGGTCAGCCAAGAGAACCTTACAAGTAATAAAATATCGTCGCTTTCAGCTACTAAGCTTGGGGAGGTGTGTAACAGACAACTGAAACAACTATGTGTGTGTGTGGGGGGGGGGTGTATGGCGTCCAAAGACATTCCCTCACTGTCCTCTTGGAGTTTTGGTTTTATTCTCTTTAGTTGCAGAATATTTTAGTAAGTAAAACACAGCAAACAAGCCCTACCTACACATTTTAACATAAGGAACAAATAACTGTAAAGCAAACACCTATGTCTCCACTACCCAGGATCAAGAAAGAGAATAAGGCTAGCACCCAAACCCACCCTGCGTTCTCTTCCCTCAAAAAAACCCCTCTCCCATAGGGAACCACCGTCTTCATTTTGTGTGTGTGCCAATTGCTTAGCTTTTCCTTGTAGTTTTGCTACTAATACATATATTCTCACACAATATGGTTCAATGTTGGCTGTTTTGAACTTTCCATGAATGGAATCGCTCTGTAAGTTTTCTTTTATGACTTGCTTCATTTGCTCAGCTTCTATTTGTGATAACCATGCATGTTGCTGCACATCTCTGTAGCTAGCTCATTTCCACTGCTGTGCAGTAGTCCATTGTGTGAGCAGACCACATTCCACCCTAACAACCCAACAACATTGGGTTGTTTCTATGAACAACCACTCTATGAACATGGTGCTACAGACATCTTTATGCTTGCATCCTAGTGCATGAGTTTCTCTCCGGCAGCCGTTTTCAAAAGGTGATCCAGGTACCCTTTGGGTGGTCCCCAAGACAATATCAGCAAGTCTATAAGCTTACTTTCCCTTTCTATTCTCAGTTTCTAATGAGTGTAGAGTGGAATTTTCCAGAGGCTACATCATGTGTGATACTGTGCCAGACCAAAATCAGAAGCAGATATGAAAATCCAGCTGTCTTCTAGGAAGACCGACAGTAAAGAGATTTGTAAAAATGTAAAACTATGGTGCTCTTCTCCTGGAATCTTTTGCTATGGAAATTATAATTATTTTTATTAAAATAATATGTTATTTAGGTTAGCATCTATTTTTCATATTATTGTAACAACATTGTTATTTTTAAATAAACAAATAAATATTTTAAATCTTCTTATTTTTAGTTTCAAATACAGTAAATATCTATAGATAAAACCAACATAAACAAAGCTTTTAATAATATTTGAATTGTTATTACCAAGTTTGAGAACCTTGCTCTGGGTCATGAAGTATATGTTTCTTAAATTTTAATAGATAATGCCAGCCTGTTTTCCAAAGTATTTATGTTTTTTTCCCCTCAGCAGCATATGAGAGTTTCCACTGCTTCATATGTTCATCAACACTTGGTTCTGTCAAATTTCTGTTTTCAAATCTGATGGAATATGAATGTACCTCATTACAGTTTGGTTTCGCATTTCACTCATTAACAATAAGATTATGTGCCTTTTTATAGGTATATTGACCATTCAGACTTCCTTTTTATAAATAGCCTGTTCAATTTTTTTTTCCACTTTTTTCTATCCAAGTGTCTGTCTTATCGATATGTGAAAATCCGATATAGTCTGAATGTAATTTATTTGTCAATCATACATGTTGCAGGTATGTGTTAAAACACAATGCTGATTATTTTTTTAATCTTTCTATGATTTTTTTTATAAACAGAAATATTTAATTTAATACAGTCAAATTTGTTATTCTTTTCCTTTATGGTCATTTGAAGAAATCCTTTCCTATCTTGACATTATTCTTGTTTACTACTTCTTGAAGCCTTTATATTTTTTACTTTGAAATTTTGACTTTAAATTTATCTGGAATTTACTTTTATGTATGGTTTCATGTAAAAGTCCATTTCGATATTTTTTCCACACGTATGCTCAGTTGTTCTAGTACCATTCACTGAAAATTTCTTTACCCGCTAATCTCTTACACCACCTCTATCACATATCAGGTGTCAATCTATGATCCATCCTGCTGCTTCTGGGCCTCTCTCTTCTGTTTCGCTGGTCTATTTGTTTGTCCCTGTGCCAAAACACATTCGTTGTCTTAATTGCTACGTCTTCACAATAAATCTGAATATATGATAAAACAAGTTTCTCTCTCATCCTTCTTCCCAGATGTTTTGTGTTCTTGGCTCTTTTGTATTTTAATCTTACGTTACTTCTCCCAGCTAGTAATCACGCAAAGTGTAGTGTGTTAGGTACAAGAATAGGCAAACATTTGTGGGTAGCAGAAGAGTGCAAAAGTGAGCATTTAGGGTCCGCTAAGATTTTGCCTTTTTCTAGTCGAATAAATGGAGAAATATGGTCAATGACTTCTCTTCAGAATGAATTTTACCAGTAAATAAACAAAATGAATAGGCATGGGAAATTCGTTTTATTAGTCTTACTTGATTTATTGAGCTGAGTCTGATAAACTAATAAAATTGGAGCAAAGGAAGAGACAAGCATGACTTTCATTTTTCTAAATCTGTGGCTGAATCCTTTACTTCCTCAAAGTTTTCATTACTATATTAGAGTTCAACTCAGCCAGGATTGGTGTGCCTCAAAGCATTTCTTCCTGGAGTGACTTGAGAACAGAGATTAAGTAAATCGCTTCTATATACCAGATCCTGCAACAGAGCTGGTGCACAGTAGGTACCCAATAGATAATGATTGCATAAGTGAGCAACTTTGTCATTATCTTGAGTCAGAACCCTGCAATTCAGAAAGAGCCTCTAAATATGTGCTGTGGCCTGAATGTTAGTGTCACCCCAAAATGCATATGTTGGAACCTAGTACCAAATGTGACAGTATTAAGAGGTGGGGACTTTGGGAAGTGGTTGTCATGAAGGCTTCAGCAGTTTGTGGGCTTTCAGTCAGTTTGTGAAAATCTCTAATAGCAAGTATGACCGGAAAACTCTGTGCTATAATCCCTCATGAAGAGTGATAATGCATATTAGCATGTCAAAGGTTTTGATGAATCCCCAAATAAAGAAAACTATTTAAGTTTAGTTCAGCATTTCTAAAATCCTTTCCATGAAATCCTTTTTACTTGTGACACTCATTAACATCTCAGGGGTCATGAGTGACACGTCGAATGTGATTTAAGAAATGGCCCTCTAGTATTCATTTGACTCTTACCCTGTGTTGGATTTTAGTTAATTGCATGCTCACTTTTTCTGCCTAGAAGTGCCCTAAAAGCTGGGACCTTGTCCTATATACTTGTTGTCCCCATGAAACAACACTTCCTGCCAAGGGCTGTTAAAAAAAAAAATTTAGGTACAGACAAAGCTATAAAAGCCTGTAGTCCTGAAAGTTATGGAGAGATTACAATTCTGAATCTGAGGGATTTTACTGGTAATCCAGTGAGCATTACTGGCTTAAGGTCACAGTAAAAAGTTTGTCATAGTTGAAACTGAAAATAACTGAGCGAGCCCAACCATGGTATTAAGCTATGTCAAGATGGTTTGAGGAAAGAAAACACGGAACAGTAAAGCTCCGTTCCTGGGTGTATGGTGTGTGGCTATTAGTGATGCGTTCAGATCAGTTGTTGTAGCAAATGGCCCACTAATCAAGTGTGCCAGAATCCCTTGGAGGAGCTTGTTAAAAATATAAGTTCCTGAACCCTATTGCAGACCCACTGAATTATTTCAGACTTGGATCCCAGGGTACCTGCAAATTTATTTTAATAAGATTCCTAAATGATTCTATGCACATTGAAGTTTGAGAACAACTGTTCTAAATGTATAAGGTTTGGCATGTTCAAAGGAAATATTTCTCCCTTCACATTTTAAGAAAGCAGTTGTTGCCTTAAGGGACAACATATTTATTCCAGTGATGTTGCTGTTTCTCAGTCCAAACATTGTGGGGAAGTACTCCTTTTGTGTTGCCATAATAACCTCTAAAACATTCTTTTGGTATCTATTTAGTGGTGCAAATTCGCACTTTTAAAGAGTGGATTTGAATGTTAGCAATTGTCACAATCATTTAGAAGCACGTCTGGTGAATGAGGTAAATGACCAGGCAGGGAAACACGATTTGGAGTCCTAAATAAAGTATGATTATGAAGCAAATTAATCTAGTTTTCTTGGGCGGCTTTCAAAAATAACTAAGATGGGGAGACTGAGGCGGGCGGATCGTTCTGAGCTCAGGAGTTCGAGACCAGCCTGAGCAACAGCGAGACCCCATCTCTACCAAAAATAGAAAGAAATTAATTGGACAGCTAAAAATATATATATAGAAAAAATTAGCCGGGCATGGTGGCGCATGCCTGTAGTCCCAGCTACTCGGGAGGCTGAGACAGTGGGATTGCTCAAGCCCAGGAGTTTGAGGTTGCTGTGAGCTAGGCTGACGCCACGGCACTCGCCCCAGGCAAAAAGAGTGAGA